>VWPU01018439.1:0-600000 GCA_013398955.1 Callaeas wilsoni | reverse complement strand
TTATTCTCCAGGCATTTAGATTGATTATACCCAGAAAAATATTTTCAGTTAAATTGTTATTTTTCTGCAGAAGTCATGCTTAACGAAGTATTTTAGGCTCTGATCCAAAGCTCATTAAAGTCAACAGGAGACTTCAGGTTGTATAAAATTTCTTTGGTTCCCAAATCAGGAAAACCCTGGTTTCCAGCATAGATACTTTACCCTTAAAATATTATTTTGTTAAATTATTTTCAACAAGATTTCTTCTTGATATAATACATTAAGTCACTTTTAATCTAGACTTTGCTTCAGATTCACATGTATCAGTGAAAACAGGAACATGAAACTAAAGACAGATCTAGACTTCAGGAAGTGTCAATACAATTTCCCACTGTATACACAGTCATGGCACAATTTTAGAAGGACTCATTTACCTTCTCTTTGTTATGCAGTAAAAGCCTTATAGACTTGTACAGCAAACACATTGAAATCATATGGAAGAGCACCCTTAAATGTTTGGATGTAATCCAACAAATCAGTGGAATGTTGTCAGGTTCTATGAGCATTTTTAGATCCTTTGGGAATGTGAAATGTAACTTTTTTGTGTACATAATGTACATTGCTACTGGTTCCTTTAGTATAGGTTTGTAGAGAGAGTACTATGTGCTAACAGACTTCAAAGCATCTTAACTCAAAGGATCCCATATGGTGAAACACTTAAATTTCTCTTAGGTTGAACTAAAGCTCACAATATCAGATAGAGTATTCCTAGCAATTCCAAGGACAAAGAGCAGTTAAGACATCTTTTCACACTCACCACAATACAAGTTCTTTCTATATTCAGTAGGGCCATTTATTAATTAGCAAGAAATAACTTAATAAAGATGAATTTGAGGCTAACCATTCTGTCAGAGTTAACATAAACACATATAATACCCATTTCCTTAGGAGTTACACTTACTTGTATGTGCATGCGGTACCTCAGATTTAACTGATTAATAACAGATATGCCAAAGGGAAGAATAAGAGGATGCCATGGCAAACTTTAGAAACATGTAAGGATAATTGTTTTACCAGCATAGTGCAATTGGCAATGGTGGTGCAGGCAGGTAGTTATGATGCTACAGAGCTCAATATGCACTTTCTGGAGAACTACACATCTATTACAACTACATTCAACAGCCACATGCAGCTGAAGAACATTTCTTCTAGACTGCTCACAAATTATGTCATTTTGCACGCTGTGCTGCATTAGTCAGTGGCAAATAAAAATCACTGTTTTCATAAGACAGAAAAGGCAAATTGTTCCCCTTAAAAATCTCAAGAATATGACAACATTATCCCATAACGATTGAGCAGTTATTTGTCTTTGGCGACTGCAGAGTTGCAGACAAGCGCAAATGCTTATTTTCTTGACATGAGGCCAGCTCTAGGAGACTGAAAATATAAATTTGTATTCAGCTCCTGTATGATGAGAAAACTAAGGTCAGTTGTATTATAAATATGGATTGGATATTGGAATCAGGGCTATAAAGATGGGCAACAATTAGCCATCTATGTAATTGACTTTTTTCTTTTTTTCATACAACAAATAACATCCCCGTGTTTCACTTAATGCTGCCGAGAGCAAAACAGACAGGCAGCAGGACTGTGTCTGAGCGAGGGGCTGCTCGAACCGAGATGCAGGCAGGCTGGGACAGGGAGCTCCAGTGTGCTGTGGGCTGCAGCTGACTCACTCTGCTTCCTGTCACGGATGTGCTGGTGCCGGCATGCCAGCCAGCTGCCTTGGAGGCTCCGGCAGCCTTTATCCCTGCACCTGCCAATCATGCACATTGTGCCAAGGCTGCTGGGCGGAGGAGCCAGCTGCGTGGCATGCCAGGACGCAGGGCGCTGGGTACGGCCATCAGCTCCCACTTGGGTCACCCAAAGGAGGGTGGCGTAAACATGTCACTGTCATGGTCCAGTTAACAATTACTTCAAGGACAGGTTCATCTCTCCCAGTCTGCTCCTCCAACAGGCCATACTTTTGGACCACCCGGACAGAACGTGCCATCTAGCAATTAGATTCATACATAGATGGACCCGTGGGGCGTTAGAACCATCTGCTGTCCTACAGCACTGATACGCTGCCCCTCAGTCATCTGTTCCACCCGCACTGTCCCCAGAAGTCACCGCGGTTCAGTGAAGAGCGTTGGCAGACGAAGGAGACAGGAAGGAGAAAGGAGGAAAACTGGCTTTTAGCCTGACCCACAGCAGCATAAACAAAATAACACGGAGTGAAGACTGAACATCTTTTGAATTTCTCAAGCACCCACCTGCTCAGCCTTGAACAGTGCCTTGTCTCCTCTCTGTCCTAGAGCCTCATATCCCCATAGCAAGATGTTTTCACCTCATTTTCTGTGGAAGTTCACTCTCTGGATTAGTGCTACTGAACACTTGAGGATGAGGATCAGGGTCCTCATCGCTAATACCAATCACAGACAGCATTTACCAGGCTCCTGGATTGATGATGGAATGGCAGAAAACCAGGGTGCAGTGGTTAAATTGCTCCTTAACGTTGCCAGTACACGAAGGTGGCAATGTCTTCAAAACATGTGCAGTGTCAAGGAACAACTTGTGACATATTGTCCAAATATTGCTGACTCCTAGCCAATTAATGCAACATTGAGCTAAAACCATAGGGCGTCAGACATCAGTTTCACATGTTTATGGGCATCTAATTGATTTTAAGTACTTCTCTTTATTAAACATTCGGAGGTGCTTAACCTTTCGGTTCAGCTTAGACTTCAGCCATCAGACCGAGCTGGAAGAGGTCTTTTAAAGAGCCAGTCAGTCTCTGCCAGATATAAACCAGCCACTTTTGGGCACCACATTACATAATTTCTGTTCTACAAGTAATAGAGCAGGTCTGCCTTTAATTAAGTGAAAAGGAAGGAGCTGGCAGGGGACTGGCAAGGAAAAAAGAAAGAGAGAAACAAGAGGCACATGAGAAAACACTACTGGTGAGGAAATTCTAATAGAAATTGGGTGATTTTGAGTGAAATCTGGCAGTCTCTGGCACATATGAATGCATTCATTGTTGCTCGTTTTGATTAATGACAGTTGTACAATAGTGTGCTGACAGTCACTGCCATACAGACACAATTTTTTTTGATATGAAACACTGCTGAAAATGCAACCCAATCAGATTTGGCCCCTGAACAACATGTGCTATCATCACTGTACCGTGAATTGAGATTGATTGGTAACCAGCTGTGACAAAGTGGGAAAAAGAGCCTTGTCTTTTTCAAGAAAAGAAAAGAAGAAAAATAAAAAAACTGAATTGTGTCAAAACCATTACCATCTGCTCAGCCAAACAGCAAATAAAACAAAACACATTAACTGTTTTTAAGTATTACAAATTAATGTACTGAGGTTGAATTCATGTGTTAACTTATGCATCTAAGAATAAACTTGAATTGAACTGGTTTTGTCACAGTTGGAATTTTTCTCTCCACATTCAAAAGTGTATCTGTTCATACTCAGCCATCGCTCTTCCTCATAATTATCAAACAAAAAAAAAAAAACCAAAGAAAAATCTACTGAAGTTAGAGATATTTAAAAAGAATAATTTTTTTTTGCATTTGATATAAATTTTCCAGTGTTTCACAGAACCCCTAGTTTCCATATTTTCAAAAATGTGCATGCAGCTATGCATAAAAATAAATGCACCTCTTTTGTGTTTTTGCTATCTGTGCATGTTTTTAACATGCACAGATAGCAAAAATGCATCTGCAGCTGGAGTCATTAAATTCCTAAATATCCAAGTAGGCCTAACTGGTAATAAAAGGATGTACTTGCTTTAGCAGTGTATTTTAAACATCACAGAATTCACTGCTGAATTCAACAAATCCAACTCAGAAAGTCTTATTTCTTGCTAAAAGGGATACTGCAAGAGGAAGAAGTCGCATCTAAACTGTTAAAGACTGATACCACTGGCCTCAAAAAATTTACATTAATTTATACCAATAATTTATTGTCACCTAAAACATTCCTGTAAATAAAAAAATATTAAATAATAAATTAGAATCCTTGTATGTACACATTGTAGGCTTGCCTCTTTTTTTTTTTTTAGAGATGGCACAAAAATGACCTTGCTCTATTTTCTTTTGCCTGTATGCCAGACTATTTTGCAGAACAAGCACAAAGCTTCAAGATTGCTCACAACATCGATGATTAGGGAGCCCAAATAGAGAGATGCTACTGGCCAAAACCAGGGTAAACAGGAGGTAGTTAAGGAGGCTTAAGCTTCTGTCTCCACTTCTGTTTTATGGTGCTGGCACTTCAGCTCCCAGCATAGTGCCACAGCTTTTCACTGGCTCCTGCACTCCCTGTGCCAGATGGAGGGAGCCAGAGGGAAGCTGCAGTGAGACGGGAAGTGTGAGCTGTTACCTGCCTCAGGCTTGTGTGATCCAGCAGCAGAAGGGAGAGCCTCCATGCCCACTGGCAACGCGTATCTGACACAAGTTGAGTTTTTTTCACTTCCATCCCATGCATTGATATGTGGAAGAAAGAAGCCCAAACCTATATGAGTAACGGATTTCTGGGGGAAAGATAAAGGAGTGTCAGGTTTTCTTTCTCTAGCAAAACCTGAATCAGCGACAGCTGTGGAGATATTTGTGTGCAGTGGTCTCAAATTACTCTGCTGTGCACCTGAAATCAAGGCTGCTTTTTGCTGGGTGGCTCTAAGACACTGCTTACAGCCATGATAAATTGAGCTACCAGGGAGCTATCTCCAAGGTGCTGACAGGATGGCTACTCCTCACATCTCCATGTCCAGATTCCCATTTAGCTTTTGTCTCTGCCATTCATGGCAGAGAAAGGTAGAAGACAATGTTACATTACTTTGAATTTCTTTGTGTGAGGCATATATGCAAGCTGTCATATAAAAGGGTTCACTGGCCTTATTCTACACAACAAACCAGGAAAAGAGCTGTGTGACACAGGCCACTATTCACTATTGTGATTATTTTCAACTATGCTGACGCAGGTTCTTCTTTAGTCCAAAATCTCTTATGGGTTGTGATCAGCAGATTATTTGTATCTGTTAGAGTAGACACCCTCAATTGCAATAATATAAAACAGAAACCCACACTGCACTGTGTTTTAAAGCAAGGCATGCAATACAATGGTCTAAATCTCATAAAATATGTGTACAGCTGTTACAGTTACTGGGCCAACACTGGGAAACCATACTTGTGTCCAAGGAAATGGTGTTTTCCAAATTATCTGGAAGCATTACACTCCACAGCACTGCTCTTACATGCAAATAGAGAGGTGTGACTGCACACAAAAATGTGTAGTCTCTTACAAAATCAGAAGCCATGTGCTCAAGAAGAGAACCAACAAAGAAAATTGAGACTGGTTTTTGATTCTCTTTGAAATAATTTGGAAACAAACAGCAGTTAAGAACAAAACATATGTCTAGGAATCAATGACTCGGTAAATCCTGTCTAAAGTTATGCAGGTTCCATCCTTTACCTCTACATCTCTGTTTGCACATGGAAGTCTACTCATAGGGAATTACCACATGATGATTACTCAAAATGGGCTTCTGATTTGATTTTAGTTCCAGACAGAGCTCCACATTTCAGAAACTGGAGCGTCAGTGGAAGTATTATCTAAGAAACCTTGTAATGACTTGGCATGGAGACCTATCCTCCCGTCACCATGAGTAGTCCTTTCCCTTACAGATGAGACACATTTGCCAGACACTTGGGGAGATTTATATTATTAATGCCTATGTCATAAAGTCATCCCTCAGAAAAGTACCCTTGATGCTCAGTTACCTGGTTTCGTCCATTTCAGCTTTTGAAAAATTGAAATATTACTGCAAGGACTGGAACAAAGTAAGAAGATCTGAGTCCAGACTGGCATCATGCACTCACTAAACTTGGCTTTGTGCATTTTTTTAACATGAGCATGCAGATCATGAATAGTTTGAAATACACAGAATTTGTGTTTGCCTGTTTGTTATTATTTGTCTTAAGCACATGAAAGATTACTATAAACATGTCAGAGAAATGAAATATTTCCTAATCTGTATTTTGAATCAGTAACCAACCTTGAAGTGGTAATTAAAGATGAAGTCATGTTAACATTTTAATGAAAGTGCCTTCAACACTGCAGTTGAGCCAGAAGTCATATTCTTAAAAAGTACTTTTTGCTAGTTAAGCAATTATCAACACA
The DNA here is from genome assembly GCA_013398955.1 of Callaeas wilsoni. Classification (NCBI taxonomy): domain Eukaryota; kingdom Metazoa; phylum Chordata; class Aves; order Passeriformes; family Callaeidae; genus Callaeas; species Callaeas wilsoni. The sequence continues at coordinate 593,793 of VWPU01018439.1, read as the reverse complement.
GAACCTACTGATAGGAACTTGAAATAATTTTTAGGTTTAAAACTTTACCACTGAAGTGTTTTCACTGACGATGTAAGTTAATTTTTTTTTTAACTGAGATAACAAGTTTTGTATCCCATGAAGAGATGGAATGTGTTAAAGGAGAAGAAATCCCTGCAGGCCAGACATTCCAGTAGCATCAGTGGTTAGAGCTCTTGAATCTTACTCCCACTTGAACATAACTACCAACTTCCTCCTCTCTGTTTTCCTGAGGCTTTCATGGAAAAAAAGTGCATAGTTAATGATCTTTACTTTTTAATTCTATAATTTTAATAAACTGATAATAGAAAGAAGGCTACCTTAATAGTCTAAAATTTATAAATACAGTATACAAACCATGTGATTACTAAGGTTTTACTTAGTATGCTTTCCTTTTTTTGACAGTAAAGATATATTTAAGCACTAGTAGGAGTGTTTTGAGTGAAATTCTACATTAAATTTTACTGTGTCCCCTTCCTGCAAGACTATTTTTTACTGCAGCCTTCTGTGAGTGGAAAATTCAGATAAACCCATGTTTGAGGCTACTACAACTGTCATTAAATTTTGTTTCTGAGCTCTTCTAGTGACTTCATTAATTCTCTGAAATTTAACTATTTTAGGATGCAGAATAAGAAAGAATAAAAAGAAATAAGAACATTCTCCTGTGACAATACTGTTTCTAGTGCACTGTCAGTGATCACTTCATAGATCACCAATAGTTCACACAACATAAAGAGAAAACATGCAGGCAGGAGTGCTAGTTGACACAATTCCTTTATGGTTGCTGTCCATGGAGTTGTAAAGCTATTTTTCCAACCTTGACCCTTATGTAAGCAACTGGAGACTGTTTTCATGAATCTGCAAACAGACTGGCTGAAACAATAGCTCTTCTTCAGCTCTGTGGTGAGAACTGACACTTAACATGAAGCCAATTTAAATGTCAATGTTATTAACTGTTTCTCTGCTGATCAGTCTAGCAGAGCCACACATCTACCACTTTTGCTCACAGCATTTAATATTTCAGACAAATGGAATGGCAGACAACTCCTGGGTTAGACTATAAACCTCTGGGGTAACTGTGGGATGATGCAATTTTAGGACTTTTTTCAATGTCAAGTTTTCAGGGATTTAAAGCATCAAAAAAGGCTCTCATTTACACATTCACTTGGGCATGTATTCCTCATACAACTGTAAGGAACATGTTTCCACTTACAGAGTAGGAAGGGATTAGTGACAGGCAAAATAGCAATCAGAGAAAAGGGATACTCAATCAAATAAAAAAACCAAAAGTGCAACAGGAGGGGGCATGCCACCATCACTGGGGTACCTCATCTTGATGCTATATACACAAAAATTAACCAATCCCTGCATCCATTTTACCCCTCATTGTCTCACTGTCTCTAAATGATATCTCTGATTTTACAGAAGTTTCCTCAAATGGTTCAACATAAGAGCTGCAAAGATGCTTATGCTGCACTCGGCTGAGATCTGCCGTGTTCACTTGTGCCCCATGGACTCTGCAAGTTACAGAGCAGCTCTCTCTGTGCCAGACATCTACAACAACATCCTCTGCAAACCTCCTCTGCTGCCTCTGGATGTATGTAAGGATACAAATACCATATTAAACCTCTTTCTTTCACCGTCTTCTTTTGACAAGCTATTAAGAACACCCAATCTTCTCCCCTATGCTCCTCATAAAGGGACTTAATCTCTCCTTAATGCTTTAGCTTAAGGAAAAAAAAAGATGGGCATGCAAATCATACAGGATCTAACCAGAGATGACAAATAGTACATGTGATATAGCTAATACAAAAAACATCCTTTTCCCCCGACCCTTTATTTAAAACCATTAATTGTTATTAATTGCAATAGAAATTTGCTGATGTAACCAAAGATTATATTCATTACACTACTAAAACACACTCTTTAATTAATTTTCAATACACATTAGACTGCATTTTGTTACAATCTGCACAGATATTAACTCGAACAAAGCACACAGCGCTGTAGTGTTATTAACTCATATTTCATTGAAAGGTCATTCTCCCCTTGGTTGTATCTAGAGGGGGCTGGAGTTAAATACCTCACTATCCTATCCACAGAATATAAATGGAATTACAGAGCACCACTGTTTATTCTTAAAAATTACTGTCTCTTTTGCTTACAGAGCCTTATCTTGTGGTCATGACGTGGTGGGCATGTGCAAGGTGCCCACCAAAGCTCCCATGAGAGAGCAACAGCTCTGCAGACATCCAGGTCAGTGAAGAAGGAGGGGAGGAGGAGCTCCAGGCACGGGAGCAGACTCCTCTCCCTGAGGAGGAAGCAGTGGCAGGGACAAGGCGTGATGAACTGACCACAACTCCCTTTCCCTGTCCCCTTGCACGTCCATGAGGGAGCAGGTAGAGAAAATTGGGGGTAAACTCAAGCCCAGGAAGAAGGTGGAGGGAGGGTGTTTTTAAGATTTGGTTCTATTTCTCATTATCTTATTCTGATTAGGTTGATAATAAATTGAACTAATTTTTTCTGCAAATTGAGTCTGTTTTGCCCATGACACTAACTGATGAGTGATCTCTCCCCATTCTTATCTTGACCCATGAGCCTTTCATTATATTTTCTGCCCCCTGTCCAGCTGGAGAGGGAATAACAGAAAGGCTTTGCGAGACACTTGACATCCAGCCAGGGTCAACCCATCACAATGGAGAAATACAAATGCAAAACTTCTCAGGCTATCAGGCTCTTTCTAGATTTCCTCTTAAAAAATTCCAGCTTTTCTGAGTTCACGAGGTTTGCTGTCAGTTGTGTTTAAATCCATTTCAAAGATTTGCATCTTGAAGACAGTAAGATATTTTTAAAATGTTATGTTATACTCTTAGTTTTGAGCTCACGAGAGGCCATGGAGGAAAGCAGAGAAATTATAGGTGTGCTTTTTCAGTAAGCTCTATCAAAAGTGTGACAGACAGCATTTCTGCCCAGACTATGCATATGAATAAAAAAAAAAGGGGCCAGTTTTAAAAACATAGCAAAACTAACACCTACACGGGCTTGTGCTGTTGCAGCTAACACATATTTTAGTATATATTAACTCTGTGCTTTAAGAATGCTTATTCCCAAATAATTTTTAATGAACGTTCCTAATCTTCAGCAAATAAGAAAGCTTACTGTGCTGTTTATGATTTTCACTGCTGTGTGTCACTGCTCTGTTTCATTTAATAACCTACAATCTCTTAACACTTAGCAATATACCTTGTGTAAACCACACACCACTTTCCTTCTGAAGCATCACTCTTGGTTTTTCTGCCCACACTCCCATTGCGTGGGTGGCGCATAAAACAAATACCTCTCCCTGCTGGTGCAGTTGCCACTTTTCATCTCTAGTACAATATCCATCTAATCAGACAGTGCCTGTAAATGCAACTTAAAAGAGCAGGTTGTAATTTCATTAAAGATGTATTTACTGAGCTAAAACAGCTGTTCTGGGCCGGAATGCAAAAAAAGGCCTATGTGATTGCTACTCAGTCATTTTTAAGGCAACTGAAAAATACATTTGCTGAGCTAACCTCACTCTCCCAAAGAGCTGGCACTGCTAACTTCTTCTGTATAAAAGGTTTAAACAGTTATTATAGTGTGTCATAAATTTTGACTTGTAATTGAAAATCTCTTCACTCCCTAAAAAAAAAAAAGTACTTATTACTTGCTATATAATTACAGACCATGCAGCTGCTCTCCTCGGCTTCGCTAGAAAATTTGAAGACATGAAACACTGTACAAACCTTATTCAAATGTTATTAAATTGCTAGTCATAGATCTGCCACTCTCATACTGTAGGCTCTCAAATAATGTCATTCTCTTCCTGTTACCAGGACTAAAAAGCAGATGAATGAAAAGTTGATCCAGGCCATATTGAGTTCCCCACCATGCAGGAGATCATCAGCTCCTTGGAAGGAAAGTATAATCTTTATTTCTGCTGAGCAGACATCAAAGGGAAAGATACCTGAACATGTGTCCAGAAAAAAATATGTATAAAGACAAATTTTATTTAATTTTCAGCAGGTCTTAATCATTATGCATGGCCACAATTGTCTGAGTCACTTTGACACAATCTTTGCGCTATTTCCTTGTGTCACTTATAATGAGAAAAAAATCTATTAATGAAATAGTGAACCTCATATTGCAGCCAAAGGCACAGGACTGGTGACCCCACAATATCCTGTTCACCTCCAGTAGTTTGACATGAGTCATGCTTGATTAACTACTCCCCAGCTTTTGTGTAGTGGGGAGGCTGTGGTGTGAGGCTGAATTTTTGGAGCAATTAAAATAAAATATACACCATGCTCTTCTACCTTGGATTCACAATGCATTTCAGTCTTGGTTCACTGATTTGAAGTGGACAGCTTCTGGAAAAAGGCTTTACATACCTTAGACTTCATGTTGGATTTTGATTCTCCCTGTTTGTGCAGTATCAACATTTAAATCAGCAAGGTATTCATTTGCTGGGACCAATTTAGGCTCTAACAAGAATTTTAAGGACTGTAGAATATAAATAATTCTTTATTGCAGCGGTGCAAATGAACTATGAAAACAATTATCATACATTACTCACACTACTGTTTTCACCTAGTATTTATCATTTTTTAAATTGCTGCCCAGTCATACACGGAGGAGCTCAATGATACACATCACAGTCTGAAATCTCAAGTTAGGTCCACAGAATGTTGGACAAGTAATTTCCTTTGACCACTAGTGAAACCAATGTTTCCCAGGCGTTTTAAAAACTGCTACTCAAAGAACCACTTTAAGGTTTTAAATTCAAAATACAGATTATCACAGTTGGTTTAGATCATCACTTCAAAACAACAGAAATTGGGAATGAAGTTTTGCACTGTCAGTATAAACTATGTTCTCAGATTTAAACCATAGTTATTAATATACTCCTGGGTAATTATACAGAAAATTCAACAAATAGACAAATTATTTTTTTATAAAGAGTCATGTTTTGAAACATAATAATTTCTTTAGAAGTTGGGTTTTTTTTCTCATTTAATCCAATTGCAATTAGAGATGCTTACAGTCCATCAGGGACCTTTATAATTAGGACTTTAACAGCCTGAAATTATTTTCAAATTATTACTCAACACAGCAATCGGTGCAGCAGTACTGTTCATATTTGTCACCAGAAATCACTGGGATTACTATTATTTTTGCTTTTACATGGATCACTAAAAAAAACTAAAACGAGGTAAGGCGGAAAAACACACAAGGATTACTGAAAGACTATGGATCCACTATCACTGATTCTGGCATTCACCAGGAGCAAATTACAGAGAGAAAATGCATACAAAAAATTCAGTTTGTCCCACTTTACTGTCACCGAACTAGACACTTTTGAAAGCTGAATTAACAATAGACACATTTAAAAATCTGCAGTAATTGTTGAAACAGGTACCTACTGTAATTGTCTTGCAATCCAGGGATGAAGCCAAAAGGAAATTATTGAAAAAACGAAAACAGACAGATGTGCAAAGAACATTGTTAGCTGTAGAAACAGGAAATTGATATTGAAAGTTATAAGACAAATAGCTCACAGATCTGCTCAGAAGTATTTATGCATGTAGGAAGAATAACAGAGGGAAATCCTTGAGGGCTTTATATTTCACTGTAGATGTTAAAATGCTTAAAATACAGGAGCTCGGAAGCTGAAAGCTAATTTGTTTTTTACCTCAAAAAAACCCAACCCTCCTATTTCAACAACGAGGAACCATTTTGACATTCTTTTCTTAATTTATAGAATTTCTATATCATAATTTTCTCATCCATCCGTTCATTCAGGCTATACATAGGCAAATTTCTTTGCTGGTATTAAAAAATCCAGAAAAAAACCCAGCTTTTGTTTTAGAAGTTCCAAGTTTATCTTCCCTGGTAAAGCATCATGCAACATGGTTTGGGAATTACCACTTTTTGGACAGTGAAGATATGCTCACATATTGTGCTATATAAATAAAAAATTCTAGAATATAAAGCATACAATGCTGACTATCAGAGGCATTTGCCTCTGAAGTGCAGATGTTGCAGAAAAAGAAGGGATACAGTCACTAAAAATATCTAATAGAAGTGCAATCTAACCAAAGACACTGTGGGTTCATCATCTATTACTTCTGCTTATGAGACCTAGAAGGCGACATGATTTAAAACAACAGAAGTAGCACAAAAGCAAGAATAAATCACAGAAACACAATGTATTTATCGTGGACTACTCCACAAACCATATTTAAAGAGCAAGCAAAGAGAAAAATCCGTCCTGACATCCATAAGTCTTCTGTTGAAAATAGTATTTTGTGTATTACATTCATGCGCATTTGTCACTATAATAAGCAAAACAGCTATGCCATTTGTTAAATTTGTTATAATTGCAAAAATATTAGGTTTTTTTAAAAGTACATGTATATATATACACACATATGTATCTAACTCACAGAGAAATATTTTTTCTAGATTATGTGTTTTTCCATTAGTATATTCAACTGATGGAAAATATCAATTATGGTGGGGGATAAAAAAAAAAAAGAGGCACTATTCATGTCTACTGTTAAAATTAAAACTGTGCAAAAATAAATCAGGACTCATAGTGCCAGAAGGACTTGTTGGGTTATGGAGACCTGGGTTCTATTCCTGTTCCCAGAGCTATTTCCATGTTGAGATATCTTAATTAAATAATGATTCAGCATCAAAACAAGAAAGATTTACAGAAAATGAGGACCAAACACTGCTCTGATAGCTGAGAGGAGTCAAACTAATTTAAAACCCTTTTGCAGGAGAGACTCCCGTCCCCTGCTCACTAAAATTTTCTCCTTGTTTGTTCCAGACTGAATTAATCTTTCTTGAACACAGAGGGCCTGTTCCAGATTTCAACTCTGCTTTACACTTCTGCTAGTCTGGCTTTTTGTTTCCTCAGGAGGACGGTTTCTCTCCAAAACTTAATAGATATGAACCGAGGAGCCAGCAAAGCCCACCATGCTCTGCTTGTAATTCACCTTGCCAGTGCAACAGAGCAACTTTCCTGCCAAGTTTTCTCCCTCTTGGTATCAGCACATCATTCTGAAGGCTACTATCACTATTACAGTCCTAAAACATCTTTACTGTCTCCAATAAATTCACTGAATACCCATGTGCTCACAACACCTACACATCACTTTTCTTCCCTCCGCAGGAATCCATTACCTGGACAATTCACCCTGGCTGGGCTTCCCTGCACAGCTGCCTCTGGAACAAAATTTGTAGTGCCAAAAGAGCAGCAATGTGGGAAATAAATCTTGGAGACAATGTCAAAGAACAAACTCTTAGTAGTAGGGATGGATTCCAACATTGTGCAACAATTGAAATCTGAAAGTGAACATGAATGTGGCTCTCACCTTCCTCTCGGTAAGTCTGCATCATCTTTCTTCCACCGGACAGTGGGTGTGGGATCCCCCTGCACCTGGCACCGGAAATCCACGGCCTCCTCCTCCAGCACCACTTGGTTAATCGGTCGCCTGAGAAACGTGGGCCGCTCTTGAAAGAGACATTAAAATTCCATAGTGAGTCAGAGGGCTGAAATGAACACTTTTTGACTTTTCAGCATCTTGCTGCTTACCCATCCATCAAACGGAAAGGAGGCTGAGCTCCACAAATTCAGACAAGTGGAACTGATGATGTGCATAAAGAGCCAGGAAGAGGGCTGCCAGGCTGGGGAGGCAGCGGCTGTCCCATCCCACCCTCCAGCAAGAGCCACCAGAATGTGGGCTTCCAAGCAGGGGTTCAGAGATGCAGCGAGGCAGGAGTCCAGAGCGAGGAATGAATTATTTATTAAATTTACAATACCATTTGTATATTCCAGTTCCATAAAGCAGTTGAACAGTGTTCACACTTCTCCTAGGGTGATTGGTCAAAATCTCAGACACTCACTTAGAAATGTTTTTTCCTAATATAATGTACACAAGGTCAGAAGATACCAGATATGAATGCTATTTACAAAAACCCTATCTATTGTTTACATAGCTTACACAGCAAAGGAAAAGTTCTCACAGAATGAATGCAAGAGAAAATTTCCCTGCTAACAGTATTTCAGCATCCACAACCAGAAGGCAGCCTGAGCCAGGACTGACCGGCCACCTGCCGGACAGCGGAGCGGCCTCGGAGGCCATGCCCTTCCCTGGAAACGCTGTGGCTCTGCAGCGCTGCACATACGGAGCCTGAGCTGGGAGCTCCTGCTGCAGCAATATGTGAGCTGCCAATGGAGTCAGCCTGCGTTTGGCAGTGATCAATATCTCGATGCTTTGGAGGAAAATTTAAACTCCGTGTTACGCACCTCAGGCAATTGTGAACTGTCGTGCACAGTACAGAGCTTCCCTGATCCCCATAGCCAACTTTACCATGGAAAACCAAATTAAGGTCTGAATAATAACTTCTGTTTACCCTTGTTATGTGAGGCTGCACAGCTACAAATAGTATTAATCACCATAATGTTGTACAGGCCTGCTTAAAATCCAGATGCAGAGCCACAATCTGATCTCAGTTATACTGGTACAAAATCCAAGTATCAGTAATTTCATTTGAAAGGATGTCACTGGGGTTAGTTTCCGAGCTGCCTTTGGACTGCACAAATTTTGTTCTGTCCTCTCAGCCATACCACACTTTTATTTTCATAAATTATTTATGCTAGTCAAACCATTATAAGACCGGGTATATAAGAAACAGTATTTCCACTGAAGACAGGAATCTATCATAAAGACATTTAACACTGGTTACACACTATGTTTCACATTTCACTCTGAGCAAGTTAAGGGATATGATGTCACTTTAAAAAAATGACTCAAAATTTGCACAGATGCAAGCAATACCAGATTCTGACTCAGGCAGCTTTTCTTGATAACTACAGAGCTAATTTTATAGATTTCTTATGCATGATTATTATATGCAAATAATTTTTTTAAAAAAGTTAAAAGAACATTAATAAGGTTGCAAAATCAAGCACTTACTGACAGAATTAAGGCTGTCTGCATGTCTTTTAATCCCTTCCTTTTGCTTATGATGCTTTATGGGACCGGTTGCAATTATATGATCACATACTATTTTTTACCCAAACATCTCCGGATTGTTGGTATTCATTTAATGAGCAGGTGTTTAAGATTTTGCTTTAGTTGTACTGTTTAGAGGGTGGCCCCCTGTCTTACTACTCAAACTTCACTTCAGGGACAGAATTATTAATTTCCTCATGACCTCTATTACACCTATCTTAATGCTTTATAATCAACTCACTTATTTCCATAGCTCCAATCTGAGGTATGACAGAGATCTTAGAAAGCAAGTATCTGCTAAATTTTGATGCTCAACCTGAGCCACAGAACTCCCAAATTTTATTTTTTTTGGGGGGTGAGGGGGTTGGGTGGAAATTAAGCATTAATTTTGTGAGATCAAAGCTCAGCTTCCATTAATTCAACTGCAAACAAAAAAGTGTTCGCCACTTTAACAAATTGGAATATCAGTCAGAAAATGAGGAACGCAAAACCACCTGTTAGTAATTATGTAAATGAGTGACAGCATCACACAGGAATTCCGTATTCGCAGGGAAACCTATTGGCAGGAGAAAACACATTTTGTCAGCAGAAGAATAGACATGCTCAAGAATCTATAGCACTTTTCCAGATGACAGAGATAAAAGCATGTCTAACGGGCAAAGATTCTTCTCCTCAAGCCGTTGTTTTTGTCCTATTCCTATTTCTGCCTGGGATCTGCAGATTTCAGCAAGGTTTGGGCAAGTAAATTCATTTCTAGCCTCTCTTCACACATTTACATCTTTATAATTTCCCATTTTAAGTCTGTGCACAAGCCATATCCAGCTGCTGACTGTTTCCTTAGTCAATTTGTCTTTTTTATAGCCCAGAAATATCACTTTTCACACCTGGAACCCAGCAAGTTCACAAGTCCAGTTCCCCTTCCAACTATCCATGTCTCTCCCTTCTTCATACCTCACAGCAAACGGACTCTTCTCCACAAGTGTTTGGTCTACACTTGAACTGGAGCTCCTTTTCCCCATGTCACCCAAATACAGCCTATCCACACACTTAATACAAGAAAAATCCGCTGAAGTACCCAAGGACTCTCCCAGGAGAGTGACAGCAGCAGGAACACAGAGCAGATACAGGAAAATGCTGCCCAGATCTGCATTCGTGGGTTCTCTGGTGTATGAACTGATGACTCTATTACTTGCCTTTTTTTTAGGCAGGTGCATATTTGGCTAAATTTAGTGAAAATTCTCTGGACAAGCCGAAAAAAAGAATACATGTCTGGCATAGTGTAGCTCTTTCCCAACATATTTTAGATACCTGATATTCAGTATGAGGCACCTGCGCTTCTCAGGACAAAAAGCTTCCTCCATTTCTCTCCTTCAAATCCTTGCCCATTTCACTCCAATTATCCCCTTTGCCTCCAAACTGCAAGAACGTCAACATTCTTAGAGAAGAGTGAATTATTTTGTCTATTTAATTTTGTAAATTAAAATCAGTTTTCCAGTCAAGCATGGAAAATTTTGGATAAAGCCATTTTAACCTGATAAACTTATTAAAATTGGAAAAAGCAAAAAAACCACCAAAACGAAACAAAAAATTGGTTTTTAATCTTAATGCTAAGCAATGTACTTGGCCCATCTGTAACTATATGAATCTGGAAGGGAATATTTTAATGACACTTTCTGCAAGTTTGTAACAGTATCTTTTTCGTAACTTCTCTCCTAAGAAAAGCTTAGACCAACTCCTGCTCTGATCTCATACAAAACACTCTCATCATTTCGACATTTGTTTTTCAAGATGTGATTCTAAACTAAGAAATTCAGATCCAGATCAGCATTCTAATAGGTGACTTAGAGGCCCTGGTTCATCCCCATTGAATTTAAATAACTCTGTGTGTATCTGTACACTGGCTTGGTCTGCATACAAAAATAATTTTAGATTACATTTACAAAAGCTGCATGTAAACAGCTAAGAAATTAGCATGTGCATACTTACGAAATTGCTACTTGTGGCTGTAAATTCTCCTATACAGGAGATGAGAAAATAAATTCCTGTCTCATTTGAGGTGAACCCAGCTGAGGAGAAAGTAAATGGCCCCGAGGTCATTACGTAAATCACTGGACGGCACATCAACACAATTTAGGAGAATACATACACATTTGTTTCATATCAGCTTCTAAAACTGTGTATTTTCAAAAACATTTAAGAAGCCGCTAGAAAATAAATGGTTATGTAAGGACAGAGCCCAGTTAGCAAGGACATGCAAATACCAACAACTGCTGCTTCCGTTTTTCCATCATCTCTGCATTTTGCACAGCGTGAATCAGGAAAGAACAAGTTATCTCTCATGTTGTTTCCTGTATTTCTATCACTCAGAAAACCCCTTGAATATGTCCAATGGCTAATTATACAGCTATAAAGTGATCAGAGTGAATGCCATTGCCAATGCAATTAACATTCTTTATGTGAGATTAACTGGATTTGAGTCACCTGCATAACTTGCTTACAATGTTAATCTCTCAGGAGACAGAGCACTGCTTGCCCAAGCATGCTAAATAAAGCAGGTTTCTTTGCACAGCCAGGTCAAATTTAGTTTCAGAGCTAATCTGTGGGGGGGGAATCTTTTTCATATTTTTTCTTCTGAAATGGTTTGCCCATAAATAAAGCCTTGTGGTATAATTAAACATTGTTACTCTGTCAACAGCATCCGGAGCACAATATATTTGAGAAACAACAAGAAAGGGTGATAAATTAAAATCATAGGCATATATAAAAATTTTAATATAGCTATTTTATAAGCTTTCACTGAGTAAATAAAGTACCCACTTCCCAGACTTTCTCTGATGAATATTAAAAATCTTTGAAGAGAACTATAAAATAGGTCATGGTTATATGTCATGTCAACCAGTCATGCTATTACTAGGGTGACCTTTATAACTTCGGAATAAACTTTGCTTGGAGTTATAAAAGGGGATTGTTAATGCAATCTGGACACACACCTACAATCTGTTGCTGTGCTTGAGGTACGTGCTGCAAGGAAACCTACAGATCCTAGCCAGAAACAGCCAAATGCTTTCCTTGCTTTGGGTGCTGACACAAGTTAACCTCAGAACTCAATTTTTCCCATATTTAACAATGGGTCTGAGTATCACAGTCTATTAGAGAGACTCAGATGACCTTCACATGTATTATTGCCCTTTTTCTGTTCCTCAAAAAGTTAGACAGCCATATATGGGGGCCTCAATCTAATTAAAATGATCCTAACTACCTTAATATATTTTCTCTGCTGAGGCAACTGCTAGAGTGAAGGATTTGATGGTCCCCATAATGTAGCGCCTCAATCTGATTTAGAATTGCTCATTTTCTCTGTCTTTGCTGGAGAGAAATAATTTTTCTAAAATGTTTTTGTTTTCTAAAAAGAGTATTAAAACACAAATTAAAAGGCTTTGGGGAGGGATTTAATAGCAAATAATTACAAATAAAAGCTTTTTTCACTTTAGCATTCTGATTCAAAAGGGAAAAAAAAGAAACATTAGATGGTTGGAAGTAAGTTTTACTTCAGAATGCTGTCAATAGCATAGATATTTCATTAAATTCAACGTGATCTGGATGAAGTAAAGCTCTCTGCCAAAAAAAAGAACATGCGGAAGAAGGCAGGATATGATGATCTCACTAAATTTACCTATATTGGCCAAATAAATGAAAATACAATTGCAAAAGCAGGTGGTTTTATATTTAAAGACAGTCTTCTACTGCATCGTTAGGCACTTTTCCCTTTTTCATTTGAGAAATACGCACTTGTGTAGACACTGCAAACTCCTACACTCTAAGCAGCACCCAAGGCGTGATGAGCTTGCAGAGTAAAGGCGTGGAACAACAAGAAGAGGCAAATGCATTAAAATGAATGTTATCAGTTGCTAGTAGTTTTCTCCTTTTATATACATCTATAACCACGTTAATTACAGTTTTTACTGACCACTACATACCGACTTTGAGGACAAAATCAGACACTTTTTCAGAGCTCTATCGTTACCCCATTACAATTTCTTGGTATCTGTGGATAACAAATATTCTAAAGCTACACTGGCTTTTTGCAAACTGCCACAAGTAGACTGAAAGTGGAAAATACAGGGATTTGAATAAAATCAAGAGGAGATTTCATCTGAAGGACAAAATACATACTGCTGAGTTTTCTGTCGAACTATAAATGTTTACTTGGTTTTGGTAGATTTTTCCACGTGATCGGGAAAGCTTTCCAGGATACAATGGGTCAAGACACTCTGCTAAGGCCTTCCTCATAGGCAGAGCTCAAGAAAGTAAAATGAGGCATAATGTCTTCATTAAAGGGCTTTTGGGGATTTTTTTTCCTCTAACGTCATGTCATCATAGTATACTCTTTCTGAAATTAGGGTTTCTTTTACAGCCTGACAATATCTACAGAATATCAAACACAAATACTTCCTCAAGCATCAGACAAAAATACCTCTTCATCCCACAGGACCTTATTAGTTGAAAAAAGGTTCAGATACCACAGATAAAATCAAAGATTAATCCAAAACAGTCTTTAATATATCCAAATTGCCGTATCTTTTAAAGATTTTTTTGTACTTTTCTTACTTATGCTTTATACTCTTTTTAGGTTCTTCTAAATATATCTTTTTCCACTGCTTGATGCCAGCCTCTTGAAGTTAATATACTAAGGCTTTCATTGATTTCACTGAGCTTTAGAATCAATATACAAGATATACCTTTGTACATTCTCTTCAAACATACCATTTTAAGTGCAAAGGAAAATAAAAGAGCATGAAACAGTTAAAACAACTTGAAAACTTATCTCAGAATGGTGAAGTAGCATGACAAAATGATAAAGGTTATCTTAAGGAGTAATTCTTCTTTATTTAATTTCTGGCTCCATATTATGTATTTACGAACAAAGCTTTCTTACAAATTGGAATTAAACTGTTTCTGTTTTGCATCTTGTTTTAATTCTGTTCAGCCAAGGGCTATGAGCCCAAACACAAGCAATGCAGCCTAATTTGTATCACTTACACTTCGGAAATTGGCCTTTAGAATAGTGTGTACACAATAATCAAGTCCCATGCTGCCTCTTTTTGTGAACATTAGGACTGAGGTTATTAACTTTCTTTAAAGGCCAACTTAAGACTCTGCGACAGACCCTGTCTTTCTGCTTTACTCCAAAATTACACCTTGGAGCCTCATAAATGCAAAAACTAGCAGTAATGCTTGAAAAAGAAGACTAACAAAATGTAGTGCATCTTCGTCACTATTCAAAACACAGTTTTGGATAGCACTGCTTATATGATCTTTATGGTATTTTACTGTGAAAGTTTGCCAATTTTCTGCTAATAAAACAATCGTCGCTTGGGAACAAAAGTAATGCAATCTGCATTGACACTACCAGTATACTGTTAAGAGTGCCTAAATGTTGAAAACAATGTTTGTATGCAGATAACCTTGAAAAAAAAAAAGTGAAACTTGTACATGTATTATTAATAACTATCTCTCAGTAAAGGTTATTGAATGGGTACCCAGCCAAGTGGACATATTCTGCACATGGGAAAAATTTATTTTCTCCCCCTACTGCTTCCCAAGGTTCTTATGGACCATTTTATTTTATTGTTTTTAAACTCAGGGAAAGTGTAATCCTTCAGGCTAGGCTTCCATGCTGTTCCCCTTGGGCCACCAGTTCCCACCACACTGACTCAGTTTTTCCAGAGGCAATGCCTCAAGCTAAATTTACTGTACAGGGAGCCAGAAATCTGCCATGTGTCATATGCAGAAATTAACTTCAGGTATTACAGAAAAACTTGCAAAGCCAAAAGTAACAAGTAGCTGGTTTCTGGAAAGGTTCGAGAACTAGTACGAAGCAGTTCCTTTTCCTACATAATGTGTTTTCTAAGGCTCCCTTCACACTGAGGAAAGGGTTTGGAGGGTTGTTATTTGGGAAAGGAATGAAGACATGACTAATCAGCTAATTAATACACATTCCCTTCCAGAATCAGCACCAGCTATGGGCTTGCCAGTCACGTAAGAAAATCCTTGAAGTCTCTTAGTTAAGATCTCTTTATTTTTACTATGAAGTCCATTTTCAACTATGTTCAAAACACTAAAAGTTGGGCACATTAATTGCATATAAGGATTTTTCGCATATTTTTCCTCAACATTTGGAGTATTCTCATGTTCCTCAGACCTGTGAGTCATATTAGAGGAAGGCTATGGACCTAACATATGATCCTGGTGGTTTTGCCTGTGTTCAGTGAAGCCAATTTGAACACGCAGAGCCAATCTGACGTTTCCCAGAGTCGCTGGATTTATTGGATTTATTGTGCATGCTTAGAGTGACTGGACTGTCCAGGAGATACACTGCTTCCTGGAAACATCATGGATAACGCTCTCCAGTCACCGTGCACATCCCTGCTCACACATGGGCTGCTGCCTGGAGTCCAGCAATGCTGGACACAACTGCTGTGCTGCTGGAAAGCACGGGCAAGTCCCCTCCTTTTGTATGGACTGGACCAGGACTACCCTGGACACGATGCTACAGAGAGCCCAGTGCACCAACACAGAGCTTCAGGGCCAGGAAACGGGCACAGGACAGCCAAACCATCTTGTGAGACAGCAGATCATAACCTGAGCACTTGCTTCCTGCACGCTACTCTTGCACAGCAAAAAGGAAGGTGGGAAGGTATCTGGGAATATCCAGACAGAAGGGGAAATGTAAATAGGAAGATACAGTGGTAGGGAATTTTAAATACAATTTTCTTTAGGTAGTCTAACACAATTAAGAAGGATTAAAATATCCAATTTCATTTATTGCTGATTTTGTTCAGTATTCCCCAAATAGTTTTAGATTGTATTTTGCAAGTTGATTGCTATGATTATACCCTGCAAAAAAAATCAGAATATTGTAATTGGCTATGTATTACTTTACATATCAAGACAAACCTAATATGTTTCATAGCTCTGCAGGATATGAAATTACATGCACATTTCACTTTTCATTCCTACAGTTCAATGCTTTTTAACAAATTATTTTCTTAAGGATTTCTTAAGGCTTTGTAGTTTAGGACTGCAATCTGCTTGCTATCCACAGGGAGTATTACCAGAGATTAGCAGTACTTAAACTGATGAAGGAGATATGTCATGTCTCTTTTGCATCTGTATAAAGCTACAACTTTAACAGATTGGCTGCAAAGGGCACAGTAATTTGATAGAGATCCTTTCTCTGGGTTTTTTTTTTTTTGCAAGGTATAATAGTTCTGATTTTAAAAGCCATATGTTTCCATGAGTCCACGACAAACCAGTTGGATTGGAAACCTTTACAGTCTTGTAAAACTGGAAAGCAGCATATCCTCAGAAACTCATGGATCTTGTCTAGGAAAAATCCTTCTCTGTCTTTAGTGAATCCCATAATATATATTTCTTTTTTTAAAGTGGATAAACAAATATTGAATTGTACATACATGCAAACACAGAGATGGCATTATGAGTGACTGGGTTTTCCAGTGCACCATATTAGGCAGAAGGTGAAAAAATCAGGAGCATCTACTTCACAAAGGACTTTAGTATTTCTATTAAAAGTCTCTCTGGGGTTAAAAATGGTCTTGTTTGGAATTTCAGTACTGTATCAAGGATATCAAAGGGGTGTAGCAGGAGGGAAAATTAACACTATTTCTCTTTCTCTTTTGTTAGCATGGACACGTTTTCCTTAGCAGCGAGGGTATTTTTCCTTCTCTATCTTCCTTTGTTTGCTCAGAATCTCTAGACTAATTCCTACAAACCCATGACTGTAGGATGTACCATGGTATGATTTTGAAGCTTTGCTACTTATCCAGTTGTTAGCAGGATGGATCCAGCTCTAGGTTGGGTTATTATTCTGTTTTTGCTCTGGACCCTAACCATGAGGCAAGCGCTCCTAACAACCAACTTCTTGCCTTGCTCATCAGGTCTAGAAGCTCTTTCACACCGGAAACTTATTCATTTTTGATTCATTCAGCAGCACCAAAAATCTAAATGATATCCTGGCTTATAGGATGAAAAGCTGTTTCAGGTACTCTTAAAAATGAATGGCAAAAGTTATCTCAGTATATTCAAAAATTTGATTTTGGAATTGTCTCCAATGATGTTTTACTGATCAAGTGAGGTTTTTTGTGCTTTTCTACAAAGGCTTGATTTCACAACCCCTCGGGAATATGGAATTATTGAATAGGCAATCCTGGTCTAAATCTCTGGTAAGCAGACATTGTCAACTGCATTAGAAGTAGCTTAATTACATTTGGCCATTCAGTGAGGGAGAGCATTGTCCTGCATTTCCATCTCTGGTTATTCACATCACTGTGGACCTCCAATCAGACTGAAACTATGTGCTTAGAAGGAAAATGTTGAGCCATCACACCTCCATCGTTATAAACTGCAACTTTTAAAACCTGGTCTCCTTCTGAAGCTATGAAATGTATCTTGAGCAGTACCACTGTGTTTTGTTAACCTTGTTTTGTCTCGTGTTTTGATGAGCCACCCAGGGTAATTCAGTCTATGACATTTTTAGGGAAAAAGCAATAAAATAGGGGGTCTCTTTACCGAAGACAGTCAGCTCTGCAGGGTCGCTGTCGCGCTCCCCCACCATGTTGGTCCCAACACACGTGTACATTCCTGCATCGCTTTTTCTGGTGTTGGAGATCATCAGCTTCCCACCACGGATCTGTTTCAAAACATGGAACGTGTTTCTAACTTCAGGTGAACAAAATACATCAGAAAAAGTGCTACCTACTCAGCCAACAAGTTACACAACCAAGGCATCCTAAACGTTTGTTTGTAAATACATGTGTAGTTTTAAAATTATATACTTATATATTTAAATATCTTTAAGCTGTTCTAAACCACATTTTTATCCCACTGACCAATTTCAACTTGCAACTAATATCAATTGCATTTGATTTTGTTCCTTTGGCTTTCATTAGATTCTTTACATTTCAAAGATTACACTTCTTGCTGCCTCTTGGCAGCACAGAGTGTACTTTTACTTCTTGCATGGTGAAATGTAAAGCACTCTTGACATCTCTCTGAAAAAAAAAGACAATTTGACTTAGTGTTATTTCGTTAATTTTATTTTACTGGTGTCTGAACAGTTTCCTTGATCACTAATAAAGACAGATTTTCTCTTTTTGTTGAGGCAAACAGACTGAATCTGGCCCAAACTGGGAAATTCACCTGACACTTAATATTTTCTTGGCTATAAAGGGTGCTTACAGAGTGAAAGAGCTGGGTAGTTGAAAGAAATAAAGAAAAAATTTGCAGCTTGTGAAGTCACAGTGTCAAAGGTTAGACAATGGGGTGCTTCAGAATACGCTGGGAATTTAGCCAAAGAAACTTGAGAGTCAGGGAATGATAGCCAGTTCTCTGCCACTCTTTGCTCTTCTACTCTTGAGGAGACCCTAGCACAGACAGCCTGGTTCACAAAGAGCAATGGCTTAGATTCTTTGGCTTGGAATAATTCCTTAGGCATCTAAGAGCCACTAACAAGCTTCCTGATAGTACTTGCATGTTGAATAAGGTCAGCACTGAATCATTCCATACAATATAAAACTTTATTGAAGAAATATTAATGGTGAAAAGCTAAGCATTTAGACACTAAGAATGAAACATGTTCTCACCCCCTTAATTTATCCCGTTTGCTTGCACAGATCATGATTTATCTGTAATCACTTGATAAGTTAAAAATACCTGCTGGATCCTTTTTCATTCAGTACGAGAAATGAACGGCCACAGAATTCAACCAGTGTTACTCATTTGCTCAACATTTACTCATTTTCAGGAACTGTAATTCTTTAGAGTATGACATTCTTCATTTAGACACATCCAAATTACTGCAATAACTATAACATTACTGGTATCATTCTAAGATGTTGGGGTTTTTCCCAGGGATTATTTTTGCACCTCATAGATAGGAGTGAATTTACTTACAAAACACCTCTCTGATATTCCCAGTTCAGAAAACTTAGATGTAGAAAAGGTAAGACCAAATTGGTCAGAGACATCCACTGAGTCCTTCATCTAACCGAGCACCTTCCATGACCAAATCTCCAGCTCTAATGGATCTCCATTACACTGAATTTACAAAGCAAGCCTCAAAGAAGTTCAAGCTGGAGGGCCAGACTAGGAGCAATAAGCAGCCTCCCCCCCTCATTTGGGAAAGCTCAGAGAGGCAAGCTGCCAAGAGTAACGATGAGTCTCTATGGGAAAGGCTATAAAGCTGTATAAGCTCTGCTGTGCTCAGCTGGGGGCCCTGTGTCTACAGATAAAAAACCACCTGAGTTGTACTCACACTGATCCGCTCCTCCCTGTCATCAATACGGACTTTATCCTTCTTCCAGTAAATGGTTGGCTCAGGGTGCCCTCGAGGAGGCTGGCACTCCAGTATTGCAGGCTCTCCAGCTGCCACCACCACATCTGTAGGGTTTTGGCGGAAGTCATCCCGTAGCACTAAAGCAATAAATGAAGGAAAGAGGAAAAAAAAAATTAAGAGAAGTAATAACATCGTGAGTGGAGGGAAAAAAATGTAGAAACACATACTATTAAACAAACAAGTCTCAACCATTATTAGGTGATGACATTGCATCTTATATTGACTGTAAAAGATCTCATGAATGAAGCTGGGCAAATGTTGCCCTTTCATCCAGTGGAGGCAGATTTCACATCCATGGCTTTTGTTTTCCTTTTTATTTTCTTTCCAGATAAGAACACTGCTCTGCATTTAAGTTAGAAAGATGTGCAGCACCCATTCCTCTTTTCATCCTTGGCAAAGTCACTTTCCATCCCTGCAAAAGCAGCACTGCAGGTTGGATGTTGAGTTTGTTTCATGACAGAAAACAACCGGCTGAACATCTGCCTTGTCTGGGTCTCCAACTCCAGCACAAGCTAGGTAAAAAAGGGACAGAACTAATACTGAATTGCAGAGTTACACTTTTCTTGAGGGCACTGCCATTATTACTGCTATTATTGTAGTTGTGGCACATACGTGCCCAAACGGTCAGCAGTTCTGAAAGGTGTCAGACAAAACTGATAGTAATGTACTTCCAGCATACTTATTTCTTCGTTCTATATTTTTAGTTCTAATAGTTTTGCCACCTTGACCAGCCCTGTCCCACCACACTGAAAAGAAAGAGCATTTAAATCACCTAGCTGTTTGAGAACTAAATTAGGCAACACAGGCCAGCTTCTTATGTAAATCAAGCTTCTGTAAAGGATTAGGTCCAACTAGCTGGCTTCAGTGTGTTAGAATGATACCCACTTCATCCTTATTTTCCATGTGTATCTTAGTCTCTAGGTTAATTGACATTCTTATAAACATAAAACTGAAAATAGCTCTAGATGAGCTACTGAAATAGAATTTAGGGCATTGCCCCTCCTTGAATTTCAGCTACGCATGGCTTTCATTACAGCTTTAAAACAGCTCTCGCCCTTAATGGAACCAGGGCCCTCTGAGAAATTAGAAAACACTGTATCCTAGTGAAGGGGCAAGTCAGGAAGAGTTCAGCAGAAATTGCTCAGTCTCATTTCATAAGCAGAGATAATTTACTGCTTTCAATGTTAATAAAACGTGCCCCATTTTAACATTTGGAACTGAATATTTTTGTCCTCTATAACAAGCCAGAAGAAAAATATGATTAATATACACAAGAATTGGTCTCTGAATAGTCTGAGGTGAGTGGGCTGTATATATGTGGCACTCAAAATGACATGGAGGTAACTTTTATTGTTCTCCATTTTGGGATACACAGGTAGATCCCAGAGGAAGGAAGGAATTAATTGGAAGTTAATTCCTTTTCTAACACACCCACACCAAAAAAAGAGTGACTATTAAGGTCTCACTCTTGAAGCATAAAATAAAAGTGACAGGAGGCAGTTGGCAACAAATACAGCTCTGGCAAGAACCCATAGTCTTCTTAGGTGACACACCCAATAAACAACAAAAAACTCAATCATCAAATATTTCTGAATAATAAAACCTTCTTATTCACAATAATCAAATTAGAAGAAATGGCACTTATAGAACTTCAAGATCAAATGGAAGAAATAGAGCTTATCAATGCAGAGCAGGGAATTAGTATGATGAAGATCATGGGCTGCTGACTATTTGAGAGTACAACACTTTGCAAAGCTAAGAAAGTCAATATCATGGGAATGGCAGGGAAAGAACCAGAAAAAAAAGTCTTAAAAAACCATGGTTTTAAGGAAAGCATATGTCTCTGTGATCTCCATGATACACAGGAAGAAAATGTACTTTTATGCCCACTTTTGTATAATTGGCAAATAGATAAAAATTAACTACTTCCATTATTATTAGACACAAAATAAGTATTATTTTTATTGGCTTGATTCTACTTGCAATTACAGAACTTCAGTGCAAATCCATTAGTGGAAAATCCCCAGAAAATCAGCAGATCCCACGATATAATGGCTTTATATTCCTGACTCCTAACTCCTGGCAGCAATATTAAGGAAAGCATTTTCCTTGAACGTTTCACACTGCTATATGAACCTGACAAACACAGTTTCTTGGAGTGATACACAGCAAATTACATTAACTTTCTCTGAATCATCTCAGCAACTGTGTACGGTTCCAATCAGCCTCAGAATATGAGGCTAAGAGGTGATTTGATTTTATCACATGCCTTTACCCAAAGTCTCATTGCAAAACTGGCTTGAATAGAAGACAAAATTGATGCTACAGGCTTTGCTTAATCTTGCTCTGTACCTCAGCACATACGTGAATCTTGACTAGATATATCTCACCATTTCCATCTAAAGCATTCCTTGTTTTGGAGGAAAAAAAAAAATGGTTGGAGAAAAAAGAAATAAGGAAAAAATAAAGCAGTGACAGAAAAGCAAAGATAAGAGAAAAATGTGTGAAATATAAATTAAAGGGAGAAAATAACTCAGCGAGGAAGAGGGAAAAACTAACTTTAGGGAGACTAAAAAGAAAAAGTCAGGTAAATTAAGGAAAAAAAAGAATAAAAACAGAGAGAAAAACAAGGTAAAGAGCAAAGGGCACAGGCTGTGATTCCTGTGATTCAGTATTTTAACATGCTCTAACAGCAATGAAATAAAGTATAGACGTTAATCTGATCAGCCCAGTCACCCCAGAACATCCAAATATCACCCCAAGAGAGAGGGAGCAGGGAAGAGGAAGGCAGAGCATGAGCTGGTGAGCTTTGCTGTCCTCCTGGAGTGGCACAGGAAGCCATGAAAGGAAGGACCATCAACTGGAAGTTGAGCTCACACGTCTTAGCACAGTAAATGGAAAAGTTGCAGCACAGTTTAGTGCACTCACCATATCTAATGGTACAATCATCTGTGAAAACAGAAAACTGATTGAGAGCTGCAGAATATTCCTCAGCCAATTATCCACAGTTGCTGGGTACTTCCAAGTAACTATTAGTGTGCCCGAGCAGACCACCCTTTCCACACACAGGTAAAAAGGCTTTTGTTCCCTTGAGAAGCCAGCCATCCTCAGGGCCCTTTTGGCAGGGCACAAATAACTAATGTTTTAAAAATTCAAAACAAGCAGCAAAATGTTGCCACCAGCCTCCTCTTCCTCAGCTGTGTTCTTGCTTTGCTTTGTTCCAATTTTACACACAGCTCCCTTAGTGCTTGCATGGGTCGGTTTCCTACATTTTTGGGTGCTACCTTACATTTTTTACTGTGAAGATGGTGAGGCCCTGGCAGAGAAGCCGTGGATGGAAATCATGGAAATGATCCCTGGAAATGCTCAAGGCCAGTCTGGGTGGAGCTCTGAGCAACCTGGTCTAGTGAAAGGTGTCCCTGTGCATGGGATACTGGATGATCTTTCAGTCTCTTCCAGGCCAAGCCTTTCTGTGATTCTATGATTAATTAAGGGGTGCCAAAGAGGAAGATGGCCCCTCACCCTGGGACCGCAGCGCAGCCGGGCCCCAGGGGCTGCTCCCCCCTGCCAGCCCGACGGCAGCACAAACACCCTCACGTTTCAAAAGGCAAAGCCTTGCAAGGGCAAAAGCTTCCGGACGGCCAAGCCTCGCTGGCAAGGCGCCGGGGGACTGGAGAGGGGCAAAGCACAGCTAAAGCGTACACACAGCCTACAATGGCGCTGAGGGCAAAAGTCAATTAAAGTTTGATCGGCCTCTTTGCGGCTCAAACAAGCCGATGCTGCTCAAACAAGATAGATGTCAGCGAGCAGTCACGGCAGACTTTAAGGCAGTAAAGCCCCGTACGGCCATTTCCAGGTAGCCCAGAGCGTAACCAGGGAAAGGGAGCACATCCAGCAGTGGCGGTGCCGGGATAAACACGCGGAGCACGCACCTGCCAGAGCGAGGGATGAGGGGGAAAGGAGCAAAAAGGAGCCTCCGCTCCCAAGGCAGCTGCTAACCAGCACCTGCCAGCTTAGGCCCAAATCCAGGCCTCGGTCAAACTGATGCTCATAAACTCAGGGAATTACATGGAAACCGAATTAATTTCCTCGGCTGAGGTTCCAGCAATTTGTTTAAAGGAAGTGCAGATAAAGCCACGATGTTTATGGTGTAGGAGGGAAGGTGGCAGGGTCAAAATTATTCTAGGCTAGATATCCATGCCTTAATCCTTCTTTCCAGCTTTCAGGCCCATAGAAAGAAAACATTTTTCTAGGATTTACATTTACATGATGATTACAAATAACCATCTGTCTGCTTCCACTTTTTCAATCTGGTCCATGTCCCACGAGCCCCCAGCCTGTGGTCAGAGCAGCTAAGCTGGAAGGAAGAAGTGGATGCCCGTCAGGAGGCTTTGGGATAATTGCATTCTTCTCCCACCAGTGCTTGTCTCTCTACCTCCTCCCCCCAGTGTGCATGGCGAACATCTGAAATTACCGGGGACGGGAGGGAGGGAAAGAGTATCTTTGTTGCCTTTTTCAATGAATTATAATGTCTTAAAACACAGCTACATCTGTTGTGCTGACTAGAGGGTATAAAGAGCTATCGAGTAAATATTAATGTGCTTCTGTAACTTGGGTCCTGGTAGTTCATCTTCCCCCTCCTGTTCTGTTTTGTGCTTATCTCAGGATAATATTATTCTCATATAAAGATTTTACACAGCCGCATTGGTGGCAGTTTGGTCACCTGCCACACCACAGGTAGGTCTCCCCTGATCCAAGGCACTTCCCCACAGGCATTTTCCTAAATCCTCATCTCTCTACCAATGCTTTGGCACTTCCCTCCTCTGATACATACTGATACGAACAATCGACAAGAGTTATTAAGTCAAATAACTGCCCAGATGTCATGCAGCGGGCAGATTAAAGGATTATTTTACTTTAGGTAGCATATGGTGCAGGGAGGTATTTTAGATCTTGACTAATGTGGATGATCTGCTGAAATGGTCCCTGAGCAAGCCAGCACTACCTGCTGAAAGAGGGGGACAGAAGAAAAACCCAAGGGGTCACAGACAACTTTGCTTGTGAAGAATAATAATACGCTTTGTTTGAAGATGCTGCTGCCCAACTTCTTTGTTTCAGCAACTGCCTCTGTCTCATTTTGTAAGGAAAATTGTAAAGAAAACACACAACCATGTCAATAGTCCTAGGCAACACTCTCAGGGAGTTCTTGAGCTCCCTCTGCATGTGCAGAGAAAAGAGCTGCAGCCAGGAAAAAGCTGCTACCTTTAAGAAAAAAAATATTGTAAGGAGCTAAACATTTTTTCCTCCTGTTTTTCCCATCCTTTGCCTATCTCCTGATACTGATACTGCCTAGCAGACATGAATGCTAGCTAATTTACCATGACTCAGATATGTTCAGTAAAATGGAGCCCCAAGCCTATGAGAATAATTTTCAGAGGTGTTAGGGTATTTTCAAAGGGCCTGGTAGCTTCATCAATGTTTGATAAGCAGGGTACCTAGACATCAAAATAATGAAGAGATCAGCATGGAGATACCTGCATCAAGAAACAAAAGGAGAATCTTCTTCCTTGCCAATTCAGCAACTTTCTTTGGCTTCATCCTTTTTTCTCACTCAGTATTTCATGTGCTTCTGAACTTAGTAACTTATCCAGTACTTACAGCTCAAGGTAGCTTGCTCTTTATTCTCAGGCCTCAGTAAAGACAAAAATGTGAAAAAAACCCTGACACATCCCCTAAAACTTTTAACTGTTCATATATGCAGATACAGATGTACAAAAAAATATGATGAACATTAATATCTAAACATAAAAGTGTTGTTTCTAAAGACAGAATCTATTAAACCAGGTGAACAGAGAATTACAGTGTTGAGGTGGGTGAAGCGACAGTGACAAGTAAGGAGACAGATTTCAAACAGAGTCAGCGAGAGATGACTGGCTTTTTGCCTCTCCTCTAAATTGCAGTCTGAGGTGTACCCCAAATAGCTGACTGCACAAAGGTCAGAAAAGAAGACAGACTTTTTCCTTTCTTATTTGCAGCACACACTGCCAAGAGTCAGACTCTGACATCTTTCTAGCCCAGTTAAAGGCACTGCTTACCTATTTTCCCTTTTGCACAATTAAACAGGTATACGAGTGATAGTTATTGCAGACTTTAGCTTATGATTTCTTTCTGATTTTTTAAAGGCTGCTATTTGAGTTGAATTAAACATATGCAATACAGCCTGAATATACTTACTGAAAAATTGTATCATCTCCTTGCATTTCTTGTGATTCACTGTGATCGCTTGAATGCAATCTGACATCTTCGTAATTTTTTTTTCTGAAAGACTTTATATGACTACTAGATAGCATGAAGAGTGGAGATTTTTCTAATTTAGAACATAACATATTTATGTTTAAGCCTCCTGATTGAAAACGAAGTTCTATCACCTGTCTTCTTTGCAATGAATCCCTGATAACCTTCTCCCTTTTTTAAACTCCCACCTCCTTCCACCAGCAAATTCTGAATGCTGCAGTTAACAGTCAGCAATCTCATTACCCATCTGCTATAAATCTTCAAAAGCATCACTGTGTTTTGACAGTCAAGAAAGGCAAAGGGAAGCAATAAGCATAACCAAGTATTCTTTATGAATGCAAATATCCTGAAGACCACATTTAAGTAATTTCAGAAATCTAAAGCTATACAACGTAATACATTGAAAAAATTTCTCTAGGATACAGAGCAGATTTCTTTTTTCTTATTCTTAAAGCATAATCAGTCTTGATGAATGCACTGCACAGATTGCTAATGTGAACAAGAAACATATTACTAGGAGTTTCATTTCAATGAAACTGAAAACCCAACTACTTGCTTAAAGTTCAGAGACTTTCTAGAAGAACTGATACCATAATTGTAGACAACAAACTTTAAAAAACTGCATGGTCTGCTCTAAGTCTTCAAATTTAACAAGGATCAGACATTTAGCAGTTTAACTCAGATCTGAAGATAGCTTTTACATGATCTTCACTTTTAACGGACTAGATATTCAGAAAATCATGGGCATTACATAAGTAAATTAATTACTTATTTATATTTTTACCAACTAATGTGAACATCAGATGTGGAAGCAAGCACAGCTCAAGAAAACACCACATGAAAAGTGAAGTGACACTTTTTCTATCACTTTTATGCCAGAATGTCGTCTTTGCAGCAGGAATATGGGACAAGTGTCACCGAAAGCACTAGAGACTCTTCAAATCCCATCAACTATGCTTCCCTCCCACAATGCAGTAGGGAGGATTGTGTTTAGGAAAAGAGGATATCCTCCACAATGTCTCCTCAGCTACTGTCATAAAATGATAGATTGGACTTTGCCTGCTTGCCTTTGGGTTGCCAACCAACCAAAAAAAGAAACTTAAAAGAATTAGAAATATATAAAAAATTTTCAAAAGTGATAGCATCCAAAAAAACCTCAGATGTTACTGATATACAAACACAATTTTGGCGGGAGTTTTTCATCATGTGCTTGAGAAGACCACACAAGAAACTACACTGTACATTATGAGTCTGTGTGTACAGTAGAGAGATTCCCCAGAAAGTGCAGATTTATTTAGTGAGGTTCAGAAACTACAGTATATTAACATGCAGGTTTGCTGTTGTGAGTACAAAAGTGGTGCTGCCAGGTACCTGCAGCACTGTGCTCAAACTAATGGAAGCTACCTAGAGTCTGACACAACAGTGAGCAATTACATTTTTTCTGTTTCCAAACTGAAGTTGGTTCTTCTACAACCACTTTAACTCCATCAGTCCCCTTGGCTTCCAGTTCGAGCCCAGCCAAAACACCTAAAATGTACATGTGCCCTCAGTAAAACAAAGGAATAAGAGCAGCTGAGAATCATGAAAATGAATACAAATGAATGAATATTTCTTGTATGAGAAATATAGAATGTTACATGCTTCATTTAGCCAATATAATACAGACTGCAATCTCAGAGCTCCACTGAAGTGTGAATAGCCTCTAATAAACTTCTTGTGTACACATGCACAACACACAGACAACAGCTGGGATGCTTTCCCGTCTTGGCAGGGGGCACTGCCACATTACTGCTATACTTCAGACACATTAGGCAAAGCATCAAACAAAATAGGCCGTTGCCCAACATAGGAATCCTCTTCCATCCATCCCCCATTTCTCCATGCCCAACTATGATCTCTATCTGTTAATTATAAGCTAAAACTCATCCATTCAATTTTTTGTAAGCAGGATTTCTTTTTTCGTTGGTTTTTTTTTGGTCAGGGCTTTTGTGATGCTCCCCTCAGAAGTCAGGATTGAAAACTAGATATTTGAGCAGCCACAGCAAGGCATGTATTCCTCAGCAAGCTTTTGTACTCCATTACGAGGGGAGTGCGCAGCCACACTTCATCAGATATGCAGCGCGAGATGCGTCCACAGCTGGTACACATAACCAGTAGGAGCCGCCTGCTGCTTCTCAAATGCCTCCCTTCCCATCCTGCAAACTGTCCCCATGTCAGTGGGCCATTTTGGGGTGCTAGCCAGATGCCATTTCAACAGGCTCCATAAGCCTGGCTGCCCTCACGTGCTCTGTCCCAGAAACGGGCATGTCATGGCACACGGGCTCAGCAGTGACATCTCCTTCTGGACCCGACCTGTAGTTGTCAACCTTCTGAAAGGCTCCACTCTTTCCACTTTTTATAGAATTTGTCCCAGCAAATACAGAATGGAAACTGGAAAAGCATTAAATGTGCTCACATGGCCGTCACTGAGGCATGTCCAGGCACCCCCTCTGAAAAAATTTACAACAAAGCCCCACCTCCTAAAATTCCTCTATCATTTATGTTTGCAAATTATTTAAATTCAGTATTATTTTAATAATATTCAATAAACTAAAGAAATAAGGAAGTATGGCCTAGAGAAACTGTTCTTTAGAACTTCTACTCTATCATCTCTCAGGGCAATAAAAACTTCTTTTTTCTTCCAGTGTTGGGGTGGTTTTTGAAGTTGTGTCATTGGATTCTTCCTTCAGAAAAGGAATTTCAAATTCTTTCGAATTTAACAATGGGCAAAAAAATGTTAGAGAACATATTTTCTAGACTATCTTGAAAAATGGAAAAGAATTTATCTGTCACTTCTTATCACATCATTCTTCATAATAAATTTAAGTTTCCAGAGCTCTAAAAACAGAAGGAACAATGTGATATGTCAAACCTATAGGTTTGGATATATACCTATAGGATAGGTAGTGCATATATATAGTATATACTATATATATAGTGCATATATGTATATAGTATATACCTACAGGATGGAGTAGTTTAAGCTCTGTCAACATATTACCAACTAGGAAATAATCCACAAACATCTAGATAAAACAGTATCTTTCTATGGTCTAACCATGAAAACAAAGCCTCAATTTTGAGATTTTATGCAAAAAAAAGAAGAAACTAGTGTAATTTGCCCGTAACCTTTTGCAGTTTTGATCTATTCAAATAGCACAAAGAATTACTTCTATACAATATAAAATATAACTCTCTCACATTTTCAAAAGTAAAAAAGAACGTAAGAGTTCACACTGCCCTCATTATTATTCACTACATGATGCAAGAGGAAAGAAAAGAAAAAAAATTAAAGAAGTAGGAGCAAAGACCAACCGTAATAGCCTGAAGCAACAATTTTAAAAGGGGAGTTTAAGCACCCAGAGAGAGACCAGAACCTGGATGTCCAGCTCCACCCTCCAGTCACACTGTGCTGTGCCTGAGATTCCAAATGACCTTCAGCTGAGGGGTTACACTCAGACGCACTGTTGAAAATACAGTAGCATAATGTTGTGAATTGCAGTAAATGTGAAACAATATTGTTTCTCCTTTTTTTTTAACTAATGCCACTGTCCCAAAGGACTATTTCATGTACAACAAATTTTACATAATACAAAAAACTAAAATAATAAAATAAAACCTGCACGTGCCACACATCCTTCAAAACTCTTGGTGCTGAATATTCCTCTGGCAGTTCAGTACAAGAGAAAATCAGGGTAACTACAGATCTGATGACTCCTTTAAAACAAAAGAAAATTGACAAAGAGCACAACACAACCATGTACCCCAGATTACAGAAAAGCAGCAATCTGAGATGTGCTGTGAAATAGCCTTTAAGTTATTTGACTGCTGGAACAGCCCTTCCTATGAAGGGATCGCAGTCCTCTGAAGGGTCTGAAAGATGTCTGTTAATCCTACATTAGAATACAAAATCCATTTTACAATCTTTCCTCTTATCTCCCTGCCAACTGCAAGTGTAACAAGGACTCTATTCCAGCTCAGGCAATATTTCATCACTAAACGTTAAACAAGTTTAAACACAAACCTCCCTGCACATTTAAGTCACTCGTTTCTCTCCCTCTTAGCATGAAGTTTAACTAGACACACAGTACTTGTGCCTGTAGTTTCCATAAACCAGTTAATTTGTGTACATTTATAGAGATGCTGTCATTCTTTGATTGCAATGGAAAGCAAGATGCTATACCAACTAGATAAAAAATTCAAGCACCATATGATAGACAAAGCGTAATATTGAAAGAGGCAGATTAGATTATTAGACTCGACAGGATTGGATGGAGGGAATTTTTAGTCTCCACCACAGTATTCACCTGGGATAGATTTTAGGCCAAGTACTACAAACATTTCTTTCTATGCCAATTAGAAAAGAAAAAAAAAAGGGCAACAACTCCTGTTGCTGAGGATCTTTAACCCAGATCACTCTACTGACCCAGTTCACAGTCTGGATTCATAAACAACTGAGAGAATGACAAGCCTATTACAAGCAGAGAAAATAAGTGGCCAGGAGAGAATAGTACTACTTAAAGCAGATTTTCCAGCAAGGAAAATGTGTTGTTAAACTATGCAGCATGCTTCCCCATATTTAGAAAAAAGAATTTAGAATAAGGAATATATAAAATGCAATAGCTCATATAACCAGTGCAACCTGTGGGATTTCTCTGAGACCAGGAGAACTGGAAACATTCTGTAGTTCACTTGTGCAGCTTCAATTAAGGCAAATTGAATTAAACTCTCCCTTGAGGAGGACCTCTGTAGCTCTGCTCCTCCTTTTCTGAACAATTCCAGATGTAGGGGTAGAACACTTTCAGTTTCTCTCTGAAGAATTCCACATGCCTGGCTATGCTCACATTCATACAAAGAGGTGAGCTTTTGGGGGAGAAAACATGGGGCACTAAACAATGCTCAGTCAACAGTTGGTACACGTCTGATTTTACAACTGAATTCTGTTCACAGGGGCTTCCTTCCTTCCTTAGGAACAGACAGGTCTGCTGGAAACAACTCAGAAGAGATGGAAACACTTCTGCTGCTGAACAAACAGAAGTCTAGTGCTGTGTGGCTCATATTCACACAGCCAGTGGCACTTTGTTTTCTTTCTCTCATATCCAGAATTTATTACCTGCTTAATAGTTCTTCTTTGCTCTTCCTTTTGAGCATCTATTCAATCCAAGGTACTAATCATGCTTCCTTTTCAAGTGCCACCAGTACTCTGACTTGTGTCACAAGGAATCATCCTTCCAGCGCAGGTCTGCAGGTTCACCTTAACATTTTGAAGCTCACAGACCAGCACTGCCACTCTCAGGACACACCTTTGGGTCTGGCTCTAACAGGAGTGACAGAACTCCTGCTGTCGAATTGCTGGCCACAGCTGATGATTTTTCTCCTTCAAGCAGACATCTGCTAGAATGTTCTTTCCCCCACAACAGCAGGGTTTAGGAGATCAGCTCCATTTTACTGAAACTCATGAAAGCTTTCAACACCCACAGAGGCTTCCCTCACTCCACTAAAAGGCTGTGACATCAATTAATTTTTTTTTTTTAAACAGCAGATCACAGAGGCATCCTATGAACAAGAGACTATACTAAATCAGCACAACTAATACTTTGCTTAAGATTTTAAGATTTTTTTTTCTTGTTCTTTTATAATCAAACATATCGGGGCACTGAGCTACAACCCTCCCTTCTTTATCAAATGGTTAAATAGAAATGCCAACTTTGGCAAAGCAGTAAGTTCAATGTGTAGCCGAAATTACTGAACATGAGCACTTTAAACCCACATCATGCAGGATCTGAACAACACCTGAATGTACATTTCAATTTAAATGCAGGCAGTGTAGAGCTGTTACATGGGAATTTACCTGTGATTTCTGGGCATCCAGGAGCCTGGACTGCAGACATTCATCACTGTTACAGTGGGCATGTCAGGAGAGCTGATAGTTTGGATTTAAATCCCTACCAGTCCTTTTTAAAATAATAAATCCAAGACATTTATTCAGAACTTGCCTTCAGATCCTACTGGCAATGGTAAATCCATTAAACTTTGCTTTCACTGTTCATGATGTTTATAAAAATAGTAGGTGGAATTACAAACCAGCAATACAAAGCTTGGTATTTTTTCTCCTCAGATGTAATAATGAACTGGATAAGAACAAAGTTGACCCAGGGATTTCAACACAGAAACTTTCATTGGAAGCCTGAGCAGTAGTGTGCAAACCCATGTTTTTATGTCAATATAATAACGGCATTTCTACGCCTATTAATAAGTATAGATCGACTCCTGAATTCATGGTTGACGTGACATCATAAAATGAGTTATATTTCTTCTTAAACTATATAATTAACTCTTAATGAACCCTTTCCTTTTCCCAGTAAATTCAATTTTGTCTAATCCTTGGGTTTATGGTAATGTTGAGCTCATTAAAATGTTACTTAAAACTCATTAAAATGCACACTGAGAGGTAACAGCTTCATTGCAGTAATATGTTGTAAAAGAAAAAAGAATGCTTTATTATCATTTAATTGTTTCCAAAACTGAATACATTTGCATAGTGATGAGGTTCACAGGATATTTTCAGTAGTGCTCAATAATTAAGCAGCTCAGTAATTAAAAATGCATTTTCTAAAAATAATTTTATGTTCCTGCTTACTCCCTGTTGTTTTTTTCAATTGGGAGAAGTGTTCATGTTGATACAGTTTACAGAACAGAGCAACACTGATACCTGAAGTGACATTAAAAAAAGATAACAGTTAAAGCCCTTGGTAAATTTCTGTTTCAAAATAATAAGGTAAAATTGCCACCAATATATATTACAAGTCAGACTTCCTAAGTCATATAATATCCCTCCAATCACTTTTTCAACACCAGGGACAACAGGAATTATGCAGGGCCCTTTCCGTTGCAAAGCCTTACTCTCATTTTCATAATTTATTGCTACCATAGGTTTGCACATGACAGAATCCCTGAGCCGAGGTCGTCTGGGCCCGGGGCTTGGCCTGGACTTGGCCAGTAATAAAATTCTGGCCAAAAGTGTGCCTCAGGAGCAGAATTTTCCTGTACTATAATGGTGGATATTATTATGGTTAGGTATGTGGTTCACAGATTTACACTAAACATGAAAGTCCAATCACATTTATTTTAACCTTCTATTGGAATGAATTGCTGTGCTGGTTTAGAAAAATTCAATGTGGCAATTCACAGTAACGAGTGAAAATGAGACAAAACAGTCAAAAGCTAGGGACAGACGTTACATCTTCTCAGTAAACACTAAGAGTTCTGGGGTCCATTATTTGCCATGTGGCATTAGGGTAGAAGATATTTGGCTAACTTTCATTTTAACTCCTGAAGAAAGGTTGATAGAAAAGCTTGCCAGAGTACACAGCCCAGACTAGATGTTAGATGGGAAAAACAGAACTTGGAAGCCTTGAATCATTCGAGGAACTGTCTAATGCAACACCATTTATGATGCCTTGAAGTATTAATTTAATGCCAATCACTGCTCTTTTCTATGGCTTTCAAATATTAACTCTACTTCTATAAAACATACTTTTTTTTTAATGTACAGATATCACAATGCACTCAATATGGATTTTTCCAACTCGAGAAAGTTGATTAGCATGCCAAAGACACAATTAAATTTAAATACAAATGCAGCAGGATAGACATGTCAGTTTAAGGGGAACAAAAGAGAAAAGTGGTCTGTGAGCTTTCAATCTCTATACCATTAGTAGGGAATAACAGACTAGAACAAAAATAATCTAAAGCAAAAAAAAAGTCAAGTACTAACCAGATTAAGCAATTTCAACAGGTGAAATTATTGAATGTAATAGCAGAGCATTTCTATGGTACCATGCTGGAATGCACAAAATGAAAACGAGTTATCTGGTTTACCACAGATTTCCTGGGTGAGTCTGGACAATTAACAGATCTCAGATCCCAGATGCATATGGATGATCAGACTTCTTTGGCGCCCTGTGCTGATTACTTAAACAGATCAGTCTCAGCAATCTTTACAATCTCCTCTATGTACTTTCTATAATTCCTCACACAGTGGTCCAAATGACAATTCTGTAATGCCTAACTTAATAAAATTTATAAAAACAAATCCAGGGCACTCTTTCAGTGAGATATCAGTATGTGGGCTGAAAATTGCTGTTTAATACAGTAAGTCAGGTCATATTTCTTAATTTTTCTTTTGATACTCCTTGATAAATCTGACTTTTCTGATGGAGATGCACATTACTATTTCTACAGTAATTTATATTTCATGTTCTCAGTGGTTTCAAAATAAAACAAATAATGTGTCTTTTTAGACGAGTAACAATCTCTCATTTTATCTTTATTGTACACACTAGCAGATAAGTTAAGTAACTCTCCCAAACACTCAGCTAGATGGAAATAAATAATCCTGAAAATAAGTAACTGGCATAATAAGAATTAATGTTGAAAACCCTCTCCATTGTACTCTCTTCTAAGTAAAAATAAATGATATATCATAAATACAAAGCAGAAGGTAGATGGTACACTGAGAAGAGAAAAAAAGAGAAGAAATTACATATTATATTTACTAGTTTTCCTCAACATAAGCACTGTGTAAACTGAAAAATCAGCAACACAGGTTGTTTTTAAAAAAAAAAAATAGAAGGTAAAAAATGTACTAAAGCCTCGATTTTCAGTTGCTATGCATGGAGGGACAACTGGACAGCAGAAATATGTAGGGACAACTGACATTAGTGCAAGATTTGTGAAATCATGGCTGCACATATCCAAACCTCGCAAGCAGAAACTCTTATGTCAATTTTGTGAGCATAGAAGCTACCATTTTGTTTCAGAGCTGATACAATAATTTTAAAAAGAGGAACACAGAGAAGCAGCCTGAGTAATTTTGTTCACTGCATCCCTCTGCTGCTGCGGGATGAAGCTGGAGTGAGGTGAGACGAGATGTGCTCAGCAGCAGGACAGGATGGGAGCTTTAACACGAGTAATGTGCTGCTGGGAGGAGCTCCAAGTGCTGGAAGAATTTCACCTAACCACTTCAGGTTATTTTTTAACTTGTAGCAAGGTAACCGCCAGATACAAACAGTGTTTTGTATATGGCGGCCATTTAAAGGCATCGGACCTCTTTTGGTTAAAACCCTGTATAAAGCACTCTTATACAGTGCTTCCCTGCTGGGGCTGTGCTGCATGTTGCTCTCTTCAAACACATGATGGCTTTTAGCTAATGAACGTATCTCAAAAGGACCACTGAATAACTTGTGGGTCATATAACGAACATGGAAGACCTGAATGAGGATTTCGAAGTTTTGTTTCCACTTTTACTCTGCATCAAGACTAAAGACACTTGAGTCACACAACACCCATGCTGATGAAAAGCATTTGATCAAAAATATTGGAAGTCCTCCCACTGCCTCCTTGGAATTAATCTGAATCATAATGATGGTTCCTAGAGTGGAAATATTCATTTTGACCCAGTTCAAGACTCAGATCTTTGCTTTGCTCAAAGCAAAACTTTTGAAAAGGAAAGCTGAACTATATATTCCCATATCCCATGGGAAAATCTATAAAGTAATAATGGAAAAAGGGAGAGAGAGAGAGCCCCCTCCAAAAAAAGCCAAACCCAAACAGCAGAAAGAACCACAAACTGGATCTCTCGCTATGAAAAACAAAACTGGTTTTGCATTTCTGTTTTCCTAATATTTTCTGAAATAGTCAAAAACTGAGGTTCATTGGTGGGTAACAATGACCACCCTCAGGTTCTAAAACACATCCAGAAGTATCAACTGTATTTTGAATTTTTTAATTACCACAGCTTCCATGTACCTTAGTCTATATTGACATTTCTTTTATGAAACACCAATTCTTCCACCTCAGGAGTTAACTGTCAGAGGTATTTAGCATCACCACTGAAAACACGTCTGCCCAAGGCCACACACCAGCCTCACTGGTGTCCTCCCCAGCAATGCACTCTTTCACAGCTGCTAGAGACTTATATATGAACACAGGGACAATCACATCCCATTCTGATCAATTCTTTAAATTTCTTTATATTCCTGAATATTTAGAAGTTCTCAAGCTTCCCAACTTACACAGTACTGAAAATTTCTATAAAAGAGAGAGTGTCCTCAATTCAGCCCCAACCATGACTAGGGGGGCTGCCTGTGATCAGAGGATGCTCTGAAAAATGTCTGCCCGAGATTTCCTTTAACTTTTGAAACACTGATTTGATTTCTGTTGTCTTGATCATTTGTATAGATTTCTTCTGTTGAGATTTGTACTTCTTGCTGCTTTCAGACTTTGTAAAATGGCATATCTGCCAGAGATGTTAGAAATCTTTTTAGAAACAGGGGAAGAAAAATTAGAAAAAGGGAAGGAAAGAAAAAAGAGTGGGGAAAAAAAAAAGAGGAGAAAGCTAGTCTGGGTATTTTCCCATTTCTTATTTAAAATACTAAAAATCACCTGTTCAAACTCCTCATTCTCCACCCCCTAATGAGAGTTGTTAGTAAAAAGAAGCAGCCCAGTCCACCCCCTGACGTCTTTAATTGACTTCCTATCGAGTGTTATCAAGAGGCACTGAAGCAGTGCTAATGGTGCCTGCAGATTGCTCACACATGGCATGGCTGGCATTCCTTGGACCTTAAAAGGGCTAATAGGAGAGTGTAATCTCCACTCAGCATGGAAGCAAAGACCACGAGTGATCTGGAAAACACAAGTAATTAGAAAGTATTCTTCCCCAGATGGAAGGGAGGTGGGAAATCAAGATAAAGCTGGTACCCAACCATGGAATCTGCTATTATGGAATTTCTAAGCACA
Organism: Callaeas wilsoni; assembly: GCA_013398955.1. Lineage (NCBI taxonomy): Eukaryota > Metazoa > Chordata > Aves > Passeriformes > Callaeidae > Callaeas > Callaeas wilsoni. The sequence continues at coordinate 557,178 of VWPU01018439.1, read as the reverse complement.
ACGGAGTGTTATTTCAAAGCGTGTGACATTCAATACTGAAAGGAATAAGTCTATCTCACACAGAAATACAAACTTCTAGTTTTTACCTGTGACTGAACACTTCACAGAGAGATATACAATGGGAGTTACAGAGAGAGGGAGCTTTTAAGACTTTTTTTTCTATCAGCATTTCTCCGATAACTTCAGTAAGACTTTTGAACATCGTTTTTTTTACTAACATTGGCAACCGTTGAAAATCTAAAAATATTTTCATACTTGAGACTCTGAAGCCCTTCATAAACTCTGAACTAGCCTCACTGACGACTAAGAAGAATGAAGGAATATTCAAGAGTTGCTTCACTAAAATAAAATTGTACAAATCATATTTAAAATATTCACAAATACTACGCTGGAGTCTAAAATAGGCATTGCAATGCTGCTAATTCAGGTTGCAGTGGGAAATGTGATGATTAGTGAAAAAAACCTACAAAATGTCTTTATATTAATTTTCACTATGCAACAGGCATACTTTTATCCTCTAGATATTCCTAAAATATGTTTAATAATTAAAATATTTTTAAAACAACATTTAAAAAAATATTTGCAGGGAAGATTAGGAAAAACAGAAAATCAGCTGTGATTTCAACTTGATTGCCCCACTGCGAAGGTAGTGATTCATGAATGTTAAAGAGGGCATCTAAATAAAAAGGCAGGATACCGTCACAGATATCTATTTAAGCATTTAGGAAAAAAAAAAAAAAAAAGCCAAGTAAAGCAGCATAAAGTTGACCTTTATGAAAAAGAAACTAAAGATATTGTGGGTGTGATGTCTCCATTTAGCTGTAGAGTAGCTGATAGCATAGAAACACACACTGATCAAGCTGGACCTCCCTGATGGAAAACACTGCCCCTGCCTTATCTGAATTGTTGGACATTGTTAATGAAACGGGGAGAATGGTGGAGATTTGGTAGATATAACTTACTTGGCTTGACAATAGCCTGTGATAAGATACTTGACAAGAAACTATTAAGGAAAATAAATAACCACTGGGTAAGAGGTAAATTCTTGTTGTGGATTAAAAATTAGCTAAGTGAGAGGAAACAAAGAGTGGTAATTAATGGCTGCTTCTCCAAGTAGAGAGAAGTTAAGAGCTGGGTACCTCAGGGATCTGAAACAGGACAGGTGTTCAATACACACAATTAATGGGTTCAAAGTGGAGATACACTGAAAGTAAAAGCAAAGCAGTGAATAACTCAAAACTGTACTCCAAAGGATAAATATTGCAGAGATCCAAGGATCTCAGGATACATACAAGGATCCATTGAATTTGAGATACAATACTGAAACAGCAGGCGGCACTTAATTTTATACAAAGATGAAGGTATATACATTTGGGAGGGTTATTGAAGGTCACCTATGTTCTCCAAATACATTTGGAATAACAATCTAACTGGAGATAAAGGGGTGAAAAAGTCAGTAAAGATAAAAGCAATGAACTGCAGCAGTATGACTTGCAGTCAATTTAGATTATTTCTGAACTCCAAAATAGTATTTTACAATTGACACACAAAATTCCAATTGTTTTTTGTTCAAATACTTCTCCATTTTCCCAGCCTAATCGCTATACTAAAATGAGAACTTTTCACAGCACTTTATTTTCAATAAATACAGTTCAACCAGCTGTGTTCATCCTTTTGTCTAGCAGTGCCAAAACTGCCATACAATTATCAACATCTGTTAGAAATGCTTTCCAAATGTGATTCCAACATGTACTTCTGTCTCCTGCCTTGAATCCAAATATAGAAAGAATAAAAAGCAGCACAAACAAAGAATCTGTCAAATACCAGCTGCAAGTGCAGGGCACAGCTACAGAGACACATTAAAACTGAGTGTGATCCATGCCATGTATTTACATCAGTCTAATCCAGCAGGCCCAGGCAACTCTACAGTCACGACAAATGACGTGAGTTTTAGCACTCAGTAGCAACGCTGTAGTATTTCCCAGGAATCCTGGGAGAGTTTACATCATGTTGCCACCACCAGCTAATGCCTTTGTCATGCAGACATACCCGAAGAGGACAGCTGGACTGAGGCTGCCTGTTTAAAAATTAGTGTAGACAGTTAATGAAGTTAGAGTACCAAATGCACAGAACATCCAACTGGCAATGCTAATAACTTTTCTGATTAACATTTGAATTTTATGGCTACTTGGAGTGATGATCAAAGCTTAATCTGAGCAGATTTTCATCTATCCTTCTCCCAAAATATATTACTAAATATTTACTCATTAAAAAAATGGTACTATACTCTTCTTTAAACCATAATATATGAATAATTTCTCCACTGCACCTCTCTATAGTCATACAAGTAATTCTGATAGTACACCTACCCATCCAGTAATCTCAAAATAAGAGTTTGGAAAGACTAAACTAGGTTGGCTGCNATATATGAATAATTTCTCCACTGCGCCTCTCTATAGTCATACAAGTCATACTGATAAGATGTGATCATGCAAAAAAACCTGCTTGTTTTAAGTGCCCAAGGAAGGTATGCAAAAGACCAGATNTGGCTGCACTGATAAGATGTGATCATGCAAAAAAACTTGCTTAAGTGCCCAAGGAAGGTATACAAAAGAGCAGAGCTCTTCCTAAAGCAAGACTGCCAATGCTCTCCAGCCGTCTCCTTGACATGGAGCACTGAAGTAAGATGTGATTTAAAACATATGTAAAAAAATAAAAATTTCTATTTTTTTTCCAAAGAAAGCTTCCCCTTCAGAAATGGTACATCTAGTTATATATTTCAATATATAAAATAAAAAATTCAAATTTTCAATAAAAATTAAAATTCAGCAATTCTCCTTCCATTTAGGTTACTCTAATTGCCTCTGGTAGCTCAGTGCTCGTGTACTCTGCCTTTCCACTGCTCCCTTTCCACGTCTGATGACATAACTCCATGCTGCACCCTGTGCTGTAGGCTAACCCTACTACTCTTCCGCTCTCTATTAAATCTGTGCACCCAAAATTCCAGTGAAGACGGTCTCAGCCTCACCCTCCATCACCTTGGATGCTAGGCCAGAGCGTGCTTGCGTGTAGCAAGCTCATCTGTTTTTTCCAGGAGGTCAAACTGCTCTGGCAGTGCTGTGTCATCTCCAACTGCTGTTGCCTACGGAGGGTGGACGTCCTCAGGAAGAGGCACCCACAGGGTAGAGATCCAGGTTTGGGTCTACTTCATTCTTGTCCTGCACCCCAAAGGGCTCAGCGTGGATGCTGCACTGTTCATGCAGATAGCACAAAGAAGGAGGGAAGAATGGGAAGGGAGAACAGAGAGAGAACTGGGAGAGAAGAGAAGAGAAGAGAAGAGAAGGGAAGGGAAGAGAAGGGAAGGGAAGTGAAGAGAAGGGAAGAGAAGGGAAGGGAAGAGAAGGGAAGGGAAGGGAAAAGAGAAGGAGGCAGAGATAGACTCTCCAAGATGTTATGATCTTCAGCCTTTCTTGAAGAGGCTGATTTAATGAGTGAGCGACAAAGTGAAAGTGGAGAAAATCAATCCTGGTTTTGTCTAGGTTCACATCTGAACACACTCTGAACAGTATCTGCTGCCCTGGGGTGATCCATTTATACAAGAATGAAGAATCAACAAGTCTGTTTGTATAGAGTATTTCCAATTAGCTTAACACATCACCTTCCTAGTATTTTTACTTGATGTTTTAAAAAGTATTGAAATGAAATATTTAAACACCATTTTTTTTTCTTGTATGGTTTAGCAAATACTGGTTTTGCAGTTTCCAATGGAGCTTGAAATTAATTTTTTTGTTTCTGATATTTTACTGTTTCAGTTGAATTAATGGCTCTATGTTATTTTTTAATTGTAGATTCTTCCTAGTTACCTTAAAGAAACATGTAATTTTTTTGTATCTTACCCTTTACTTCACAAGGCCCTTTGACCATAGACTACAGATTGTCTCTTGAACTTTCTGAGAATTAAATTCTTTCTCCATATTTAGTATAATAATTCAAATATAATATCCACTTTGCCCTTGAACAAATCTCCAGGGGAAAAAAAGAAATAACATCAAATGAAAAGACAGAAAGCTGCTGTAGATTTTTGGGGTAGGAAACACATGTTCCAAAACTTGATATAAAGAGAAAAAAAACCCTTAGCTTTGCTTTACATTAACATTTAGATTTTTTTCCATCTACGTGTAATAACCTATTTAATTAAACATTTTGCTGTAAACAAATATCTTTCTGCATGATGAGCCAGTACTGTGAAATTCAATGTGAGAGGCATTCAGTCTCTACTTTTGAGAAGTCCTAAACAGTACAACTGACTTTGTTAAAAAAACTCCCACCATAATTAAAAGTTACAAACACACTAATTTTAGCACTTCATTTCAAGCATCTTGCCACTACTTAAAAGATTTTAAGCCTGCCTAAAAAGGTAGTCTCAGATGCTTTGTCTTAAGCAGCTGAGTCAGCAATTACCATGCTCACAAAATATGACAGAACAATTGATTACTGCCTCTTTTTTTTGTGCCTTCCAGATAACTGTTTTCCTTTGAAGTCAGAGGCCAAGAGATAAAACATCTGTTATCCTCCAAAGCACTCTTTGTAAATGGGGGTGTTCCCATGGCCAAGGAAACAGTGGTGTAATTACTATTTTGTTCCTAATAATTAGAAAATTGTTGAATAGATGATACAAGTATAGAAAAGCTTTTTAGCATGTACAGATATGCAGAGTTATATAGGATTTATTCACTTTTGTGCTCATTTTGCAGGAGTGAACAGCAGTGAGCTAAAGCAAATCAAACATATACTGATGTGTGTTGGTGTTAACACTGGAAGGTGTTGTCCAACTGAGTAAAATAATGCACAGTGGACTAACAACACTTTATTTATCAGAGAAGGTACACAATTTTCCTCTTACTAAAGTGAAATACAATAGTGTAGTACTCAAACCAGAGGAACAATCCTCTGTAAAAGGGACATAAGTTCAAAGGAGAACAGAGCACAGGAGCTTTGCATGTGTCCTTTGTTTTGTTCTGTGGTACTGCAGCAACACTCAGGGACGTTCTGCATATTAGACCACATATGACATGAAGTTTTGTTGTTCATGGAGAAAAAGTCGAATCTCCATTGCACAAAAAAACCTTGAAAACCTGTCTTCTCTAGTCATCTGCACACAAAAAGAGAGCATTAAAGACACAGAACAAATGGGAAGAAAAAAAAAATTAATGGTTGACTAAACACATCCAGGGAAAAATTAAAAATTTATTCTTTGCCAACTGTCACTCCACTAAGGGATTTGAGATGTTTGAGTTTTCTCCATCTGTATAAAAGATGCTCCCCTGCACCCAGGTCACAACTCCTGAGACACTCAGCCTGTATGTGTATGTGCACCTTATAATCAGGCCTGCCAGCCTCCCGAGAAAGTCACCTTTTAAATAAATATGGATTCTCCTCCCTCTTCCTTTCTCTCTCTCTTTTTATTCCCCCCTTCTTTCCACCCTTCTTACCAGCATTCAATTCTCCCTGGAGATCCTAGGTAGGATGGAAGCAGTGTGCAAACTGCTACAGCGCTCCCTTCATTTCATTCCTTCACCTTCTAACTTGAGCACAGCTGGCTGGATGTGGAGACATGCAATGGGGAAAAACTCTGCTAGGAAGTGCTCACGTCCCCACTTTGGCCTGTATTACCCCTGTGACTGAGACAACGGGAGAACAAGACAACGCAGGAACAGAAAATGATCAAAAATGGGAGTGAAGAAGGTGAGAACTGAAAGAAGAATAGGGAGGTTCAGTAGCTGAGCAAGTGCATGTCCCGTATGTTCCAGTGACTCTTTTTAAATAGCAAGGCTGTGTTTGGAGAAGGGGCAAGCTACTTGTGTGGGATAAATGGCATACCAAACATATAGCAGAACCTCTACAACTGCTAGGCCAGGGACCAGCCTTCTCACCCACAAAATGTAACCAAAGACATTCTCTTGCTAACAAGAGAGCAATATCAACCTTCCTTTCCCCCCCAAGTCCTGCATTTCATTGGAAGAAATTTCATTTATTTACAGGATCTTAACTTTGCACTTTTTGTGTGTACTCACTATACATCAGCAGACCTAAATTTACCATGTGTAGGTCTTTACCTACTCCAGAAAATTTGTAAAGACTTCCCATTAAAAACACGTTTAGAAACACTTATTGTAGGATTCTTTCAATATTGAAGAACTACCTTTCATCCATTTATATTTTCTTAAAGTTCATCATTCTTTCTCACCTTTCAAGCACCTAAATCTTTTGCAAGATTATTATTTTCCCCCACTCCTCTTCCTCCTTCCCAGTTCTTTAATATATATGTTAAACATTGCTGGAACTAGTATGCAGCTCAAGACAATTTATTTTTTATCTTGTCATTGTGATGAAAAATAATTCCTTATTTCTATTCTTATTTCCTAGTTTTGGTTCTTTTTCCTAGGACAGTATTTTGCCTTTTACATGCATATTTTTATAGCCTGACACAAAATTTAAATTAAAAATTTCCCCTGCCACTTAATAGTAAATTAGAGAGGCAGGGCTCTCCTCAAGCAAAGTTATGACTGTTATCATTCACAGATGCTTCTCTGGATGTTATCTTTTGTTTACTATTAAATTTACTTTGTTAGTACCGAGTTAAGGACTGCTGTTCCCCAAGATTGTTCCAAAAACAATATTACTGAGTCATGGGATCTCACATTTTCTTCTAAACACCCCAGTTGTCCTAAAATGCTGCAGGTGCATGACAGAACACACCCCAGATATCCCAGGGCACGGCAGCATTTCAGAAAGCTTTCCAAATTCTGAAACTCATCCCTTTTTTAAACTCAGCTCTCACCTTAATATCCCACTTGCAGCTTGCACCTGAAATTGGTTCCTGTACTTAAACTAGAAGTGCTGGCACATATATATGGTGAGTCATTCAGAAACTATAATCACATCATAATTAGAATGCAGTTATCTTCTTATAACTTTAATGACAGTCAGACTAGTCAACTTCCGTGTAATATTTAAGTAATACATGTACCAAACAGTTAAAGGTTTAATCCATACTTGAATCAGTAACATATCCAACGTGGCAGGCATAAAATAGCCACTGTTTTTCTTCCATTTTCATTATATACGGTGGGAAAATAGGCATATAAAACAATTTCCACTGAAAATAAGCTCTTTAAATTAAAGTACTCCTTTGAGATTTGCTGTTTAAACTATGTGTTGTGCATCCACAAGGAGGAGTTGAAGAGGGAAATCTAGAACTGCAGCAAACCACTACTCAGACAGTAACACTTCGGCAGACAAGACCCTCCAGATTTTGTGTTGCTCTAAGACACGAACAGATTTATCAGACACTGTAGAAGACTTTTATAGCATCATGTTAAAGAAGAAAAAATGGAAAAGATCATAAGAAAGCTTAGCAAAAACATTGAAAATATTGTAAAAAGAGTGATTTTCCTCAACTGGAAAATAAACCCTCCCACACCTCTATTAGCAGAAACAACTACAAAAAATAAACGTAATGGTTTCAAAAAACATTGATCAGAAGAGAAAGAAGAAGATAGAGCAGTTATAGAAGTATTTTGAGGACTTCAAGATTCAGCTAGACATATCCCTGAGTTACTTGACGTATTTAGTCCTGCTTTGAGCAGCAGACTGGACTAGAGAGCTCTGAAGGTCCCCTAAAGCCTCAGGTATGCTGTGATTCTCTGTTGGAAGAACTGACTTACATGGGGACAGACAAATCAGAATAACCATGTCTGATGAACTTCCAGGAGAACACACGTCATAGCAATCCATGGATACTTCAAAAGGAATAAGCATTCTGTGTGGACACTGACATCCCAAAGAGTCTTTAAGACAAGAAGAGAACGAATGGAGGAAAAATGGATGTGGAGGAACAAGGCCAGCCTGAACACTTCCAGCCATTCCCACAGCAGCATCCTCACTGAGCGCAGAAGGAATTGATCTCTCTGCTCTTTACATTGGAAGCATAAGCCAAGTTCTATACTCCTTAGTGCCCCTAATAAACACATTGGGAGTTCTTTTGTTTGGACAGCTATGAAACAGCCACCTCTACAGCAGGTAAAATGAAGAGGAGGAGGAGAAGAGGAAGGACTGATTAAAATAGAAGTTTCCTGTGCTTAACTGGGAAATCTGCTTAAACGGGATGCCTCCCGGGGAACTAATTTAAACCCGATGATACTTAATAGCTATGATTGGTGCTTAGTAAGTAGGGTAATTATGTTTAATGGGGATGCCTTAAGGCAATTGAGTGGCACTTAAGTCTTTTGTATGTCTCAATCTCATGGTACTTCTATCCATTTTCTCTTCCATAACAGCTATAAATGCAGAAGAAATATATACACCACCACCTGTTCCTCTGAGTTTGTCCCTTCTGTGCTAAATGCAGGGTCAACCACACGAAGCAAGTATTTGTTGCCTCCTCTGCTCCTATCACTGCATGAGCCACAGCACCTAGCCAAAATATTGGCTTCTCTTATCATTATAGACTTATCTAATAACATGATGCTTCATACTGCCTCACTGAAGTTAATGGAAGTTTTCCAGAAGCAGAATCAGATTCAAGCTGAGTTTAGCTCAACCTCTTCCAGCAATGCTGTGCTCTGCAGCAGGACTTCCTTTCAGCAAAATGGAACACGAATATTCTACATTTATTTCAAAAAATTCCTCAGAAATGTAATAAGGATGTGAAACTTGTGGATGTTTTTCTCCTGGATTTAAATTAACTATAGCTCTTGCTTTATTATATGAGATGGTCTTTAAGACATAATGTTTTTTCTGATACATAATCTATAACTATGCATGTAAAAATAAAAATAGTGAGGGAAAAAAGCTACTTAAAGTATGACTTATATCAAGGGGAGAAAACAGCCACAGGTTGCCCATAAATAAGTTTATGTTAGAAAACTAGAAAGCCCCTTATATTACAGCTACCAGATCCTCAAATGGATTTCTAACAAGCATAGTGGAGGCATGAAGGAGATTTTCAGATGGAGCTCATTTAACAGCTTTGTGAAAGAGAGGATATAATGTCATGTCCAGAATAGCTGGAGAATAGATTTATTGATCTAGAATGTGGGTCGCAATCCTATTTTCCTAAAACCATTTTCAATACGAGGGTGAAGACATCAGACAAAGCAAAATAAACCAACTTTAATTCAACTTAGTGACACCACTGTCTCAAGGAAACTGACAGCATCCATTTAATACTGAATTATTTCTAGATTACCACCAGTCTTACATTTCTTCTCCAAGAGTCTAGCTAGTCACTGGAATACAAAAACTCATTATTTTTTCCACAGCAATAACTTGATATAAATAAATTGAAATGTTGCAAGCTAAGCACATGGGTGCTGTACTACGCACTTGCAACCACAGGGTATATGCATTTGAAATTTAATACCAAAAATAAAAAAAGGTTGCAAAGCTGTTAGTGTTAAAAGGTACCAGCAAAGTGGTTTTATGAGGCTTCTCACTGAGCTGTGATAGACATGTGATTAAACCACAATTTTAGTAAAAGTTACAGACCTACCATTAAAGAGAATTAAAATAATATACACATATATTTTACAATTTTCAATATACCTTTGCCAGATGGATAAAATACCCAATTTTCCACTCCCAACCTGAACTGTAGGAAGGTCAGTTCCCAACTGAGGGGTAAAAATACCCTTTATAAATCCAATTGCAAGCCATACCTTGAGCCCACATAGACAAACTTCCTAGTCAGTACATTCTTTTGCTTATTATATGCATTTCCGTAATTACAACATATGCATTTTCCTTATCAAATTTTTCTCTCTAAAACACTTATTAGTAAGAGCCTACAGACATTATCTGTTACTGTATTCAGTTCTCATTGATTACAACACTCCAAAGGGTTGGATTTTATAAGGATCTCCCAGCTTCCCACTGTGCCATGCCTTAGAATCAAACATCCTTTTGGCAAAGTTATTATGCTTTTAAAGAACCATTGAAAAAAGGAATTCTGTTTTGAAATACATTAAAATCCGCAGTTGTATTTCATCCCCAAACCCTGAAAGATTATCTTAGCACTAGTCTGTTCTCCTGTGGAACAATGGAAATCAGCACAGGTTTGTGCAAAGGAAATCACTCATATGATGAGAATTCTCATATTGGAATAGTTTGATTTATCCTTAAGCAATATTCCAAAGTAAACTGGTAAAGTCAAAACCAGTCCATTTTTGTACAGGGATTGGTAAAACTGGCTACTGTTGCTGTCAGCTAATAAGATTAGTAATTAACATTAATGTTGATATCATCACCAGTATCCTCTTCACAGCAAAGCCCAGGTAATGTAAACTGTTTAACGGCTCTGAGTTCACTCTTCCTGCTTTTCTGTATAAGGAAATTAGACTCATTAAAAGACGAAATCACTTGTCCATGGTTGCACATCATGTGAGTGGCACAGCCATCCCCAAAACCTAAGCCCACCCTCCTGTTCTACCTTCTCTACTGTTTTTCTCCAATATGCTTTAAATGTACCAAGCAGTCTGAATCCTCAGCTTTTAGTTATGTTCAGAAATGTTTTCCTTACAAGCAGTACCATTATTTCAATGGAAATAATGAGTAAAAGACAATTTAACATGATGGTTCTGTCAAGTCCTGAGTTAAAAATCAAAGTTCAGAATGCTAAAGAAAATATACACTTGAATCATTTTTTATAGGGGCATCTGTATGATAATTTTATACTTTACTGTTATACCCCTCTTTCCCATGCTTGTAAAATTTTTCAGTCACAGGCTAGATTTTAAAAATTAAAATGTGAATAGGGGAGAAAATTTAGGTAAGAGGAAATATAACATAAATTTAAAATATAAAACTTCCCATTTCTGTTCTTGAAGTTTTCTGAGGTTTTTTGTTTGTTTGTTTCTTTGAAGTTGGCATGCACACATACAGTTCATCAGTAATGACTACAAGAAACAAAAGTAGTAGTTGCTTGGAGCAGACAGTGCAGGGGAGAATGGTATCAGACAGAGCTGGATTTAGATGCTGCTTCCTCCATCCTCTGTTGTTAAAAAAGCACATCTAGAGCTACCAAGAAGTGTCTATCTGTTTAAAAAATGGTGTGCCCTCAGAAGAGTTCCAGTCATGCTGAAAACGCTGTTGAAAACTATAAATATACATGAAATCACCAATATAAAGATACTTTCCTTAAACCCATAAAGTATTAGATATAACTTTGGGGAAGAGTTCTGTATATAAACCCTGTCTGTATCCTCCCCTAATGTACTTTAATTTATGTTGTGTTAATCTATGAGAGGGAAGGGATTAGAAAAGAAAAACATTCACAAAATTTGGTGAAACTCTTTTCTTCACTCAAGTCAGAGGTAAATTACATTATATTGATTGACTCTCATCTCCACTGTGAGTTATGGACCATCAACAACAAGTAAGTCACAGGTTCTGCTGAGCGACATTTTAATTCCTTTAGAAGACAAACAAGCTTGTAAATGCCCCAATATCTGACTCGTTTCCTGGCCAATGTCCCCCAAAATATAAACTACAACATGGGCAAAAACGTACCATGAAAAGATAAAATAGATCTACCATCCACTAAAGCTCTTTCCCCACCATTTCCTTCAAAACAAAGGGGAGTGCCATTGCATAAGGAATCAATACTCTTAAAGATAAAGAAAGGTCCTCAACTACTGCGAACAGCTAGAATTTACTAAGCGGTGCTATGTGCGTTCTTATTTGTAACTTTTCTGGCACTTTCAGCTATCCTGCAGTCGAATAGTGTATGAACAAAAAGCAATACAAACATCATTCCTAAGCATGCAAAGCCAAAACGTACACGATGAGCTCCTGACGTACACACAGCAAGCTGGTGTGTGCTAACAGAAGACAACAACAATTTTTAGAGCCTACATAAAATGTCTCCACTACTAGACCTGTCTCTAGTGACAACAGCAAAAAACCTCGCTGGTTGCACTGCCTATTAAAAAAAAAAATTTAAAAAAAAATTGAGAGAACCAGCTCCAAACCAGCTATAATTCAAATGGCCTTGTTCGTTAAGGTGGAAAATCTACATTCAGTGCAGTAAATACAGCTTTGTGCACAAAGACTTAATACAGCCAGACCTGCAAAAAACCACCAGTGCGATCCAAGAAAGTAAATGACATCTGACTGGCTTGTTTACACATCCTCATTTCTCCAAACCATTTTGCTTCATTTACTACACTTTGTCACTATGCGAATGTTTGGGGGATTTCAAATGGACTCATTCTGTTCTAACAGATGTCAAAGAAGAGGTACATTGGTTTTAATACCTATTTAGGGACATATGGGAATAGGTTTTTCCCGGTATAAAAAGTCCACAGCAGTCATCCAGTAAGAACTGTTTCCATTCTTTCCCATATTTATATCTTTCTAAATTTTTGCAGCGTTATTGAGTCACTGTTGTTTACTAAAGCACTGCTGCTCATGTATTATTTTCTGAAAGCACTTCATTGTGGCAGCATCAGTCAGATTGCAAGAGTGAAACTGTCACAATTTATAACCACCACAACTCAGGAGAGACAAAGATGTTTGTCAACAGCAACCACTTCTGTTTCCGAAGTGAAATACCTTAAAAACAAAAGCGAAGCTCATAGGCATATATACATACATGTATCTATGACTTTCCACCTCAAACGTTAAAAAAGCTCAACTACAAATGAAAGTCGTTATAATTAAGCAAAAAGTTAAAACTCTTAAAAAGTTGAAAGTAGTGTAGCTTTTTAGGGCAAATTCTTAGATTAATTAGTAAGTAACATATCCCACTGCTACAGAAACACATTATGCTGCATGTACATTACATATTCTTAAGAGGCTCTCACCTTCAATTTTTTCCCAAAAAACGTGGAAACAGCTTAAATTTCTAGGGCACAAGCTAAATTTTCCTTTAGATGTAAGAATAAAAAAATCACAATAAATTTTATAAGCACATAGAGTGCATGTAAGAGATTAATTTGTCTCCAGTTCAGGCTATTACCTAAATATATTATATATTACTTCCGCCCTCACAGCCCTTTACAAGAGAAAGCACAAGCCATGAAAACACAGAGTCTGCCAGTTGTGTGTCACCACAGGATGGTTGTTTTTTTTTTTTTCTCCTTGTTTTTTTGGCTTTTACTCACACTTTTTTTTTCTTCTTGTCTTCCCAAGAGATTCTTCAGCACACAATGCTGCTGAGAAATAGCTAGTGACCTACTCTCAGACTCAGGCACATACACAAAATCAATACAGATTTTTCTCACAATTAGCAAATAATTTAGTGATCTCTTTTTGGTCTTCAGAAAGAAAGGTTATGATATCTTTGAGTTCAGGCAAAGATCCTTTAGACCTACTTTAATAAAAAGCTTATCTCACCAACTTGACAAATTCAAGACGCACCTCCAAAAAAAGCCACCTTGGAGTAACTGAGATACAGACCCAGTAATGCTAAGTCCTACTCAGTAATTCTATAATCTATGTAGATGTTATACTCTTCAGATGACATCCTCTCTTTTTTTTGTTTTTCAAAAACTGCCCTGATCCTGCAGATTTTATCTGTTCCTCGGCAGTGTAATACCAAGCAAGAATAAAGCAGCAGTGCCCAGTTACTCCAGCTGGTGAAGGAAAGTCTGTGAAAGGCCTTCAGCAAACCTTTTACAGGGGCAGTATCTTCTGCTGGGTTCACTGGACCATTAGGTCTTATTTGCACTCACTAAATCTTTCCAGTGTTTCAGCGGCTGCGTGCAGAAATGAAAAGGGGCAAGACTGGATGTGAGCAATCATCTTAAGCTGCATGGCATGTAAGATTACCCAAAAATCAAATTATGTGGGGTTCCTCTTAATGTGAGGATGAAAACAGTAATTGCTTAGCAGCGTCCTTGGCAAGAAGCAGCCCAGCTCCTGACAGAATTTAAGGTGATTAGGAATTCAGTATCCTGCAGAAGGGAACAGGACATTGTGTTCCCTTAAAACCTTTTTTAACCGAGCTATAAAGTTCTAAACGTCATTATGGAGCTGCAGTGAGGAGGAGGAAGGTCAAATTGCAGGCCATACTTCTTTCTTTGTAATGTTGTCTGAGAATTATGGCACTGGCATAAAATGCTACATTTCCTTTGAACGTTACCATTTCATCTTCAGAATTTGTTATGCGACTCATATTTGTACTCCACTTCTCATTTCTTTTATAACAAATTATTCCGTGCCTTTTTATGATCTTGTAGGAAGTCAAGGTTGAATCAAAGCCATTGTGACTGCCAAAGTGCATGTATAAAATTATACCACTAAGTGTTAACCTTGCTTTGTAGGTTCACTTACACTTTTCAATTAAAAGCTATCTTTAGTATTGAAGCAAAGTACTTTATAGTTTTTCAGTTAAAAGTCACCTTTAGTATTTAGGCAAAACCACTTTTATGGTAATTCACACTTGCGTTCTCAAAAAACTCTTCTGCCTACAATGGCTGTACAGTGACCTTGTTCCATCCAATGTTTGAAAAGAACACAGAAGAATTAGTGACATTTTACTTGTATTTGCTTAGCCCATTTAGTAAATGGGGGAAAAGGTAAAAATCAATACATTTTAAAAAACCCTCCCATCTCTCCAGGGAAATTACATAAATATTGTACATGTGGGCAAGTGTGCCTGTGTGTGATTGTATATCCAGGTGTATCTGTATATTTTTAAATCCAAATTCTGTGACTATATGGCATTAATTTTTTCTCTCTCAAAATGCCAGTTAAGCCATCAGGAGCTGCCTATTTTTCATATGAAGGCTAAAATCACATGTTAATTGATACATCTACATCTGCAAAATAAATATTCTCTTAACTATTTAAAAAAATACCCAACCAACCCAACAAAATCCAACCGCTGAAATTGGAAACACAAATGGCTGTGTTCCTGCTTTGTTCTGAACCCTCAGATAAGGAGGATAAATGAGCTTCTCCAAAATAAACCTTGAAATGCTCATAAACAGGGAAAACTCTACAGACCTGTATGCCCCAAAGATTTATGCACATGTTTAACTATATTCATTGTCAGCAATCCCACTGAAGTCAATAGGAATACTCAGTGCATAAAGCTACATACACACGGAAGACTTCAGCCGCAGGGGCTGGTATTTCAATAGTTTGCTGGAGCAATACCCTGAGGATCTGACTCCGTAAAGGCTGTCCAGTTGTTTAACTGGTTCTCAATGACTTCTCTAGAGAACAGTTACCACTCACAACTCTCTTCTGTGGGAAAAACGCTGGCCTACCTCTTACTTTTGACCATGAAATACTTTCACTGATGTTTTGTTTCAGTTAAATTAACATCCTGAATTACTCCTTGAAACAGCTCACCAACAAGCCTCAGTACACAGAAACAAGCAGCACTGGATGAAGGAGAAGAGAAACAGCGGAAATGATGGAGTAGGAAAACAAGATACTGTGTGTCTAATACAATACGGGATTTTCATTTACAGAGTAATAGGGATGGTATTAAGACTAAATCACCAGAGTGTCAGAATGTGCATAGTGATGATAAAAGATTATGTGCTTTATACATGACTGATGATGACACATTTAGAAAATATCTGGAAGGGAAAAGACAAGTGATGTCTCATGCAACTTATGAAACTGCAACATTTACAACATGTCACCCTCAAATTAGTGCACAACAGGAAAAAAATGACCCCTTCAGTATCAATGCCCCCAGCTCTTCTGTTACAATGGCCTTGACAAGAAACCCATTTATTTTCTCCAGAGAAATTGTTCCGAGGTGGTTGTTAGGCACAGTGGAGGCTTGACTTCTTAGACCTGGGCTGGATTAGACAGCCCAGATGAGATAAAACAGAAAACAATGTTGTGTGTTTGTCTTACACCTCAGAAAGGTTATGCATCTTCTCTGGGAAAGGTGTTCTTAATTTAATTTGCATTGTAGGGATTTTGAATCCCAAGACCGTGGCAGAAGTTAGAAATTATGCCAAGATTGATAACATTTCCTTAATACTGCAGTGGGAGTCTCTCATAGGAAGGGCAAACTAATTAAAAAGTTATAACAAAACAAACATTTTAATAGAAAACACAGCATATAATAATTCTCCGTGCAGAAATAAGCTTAGCTGCTCCTTGGCTTCTGTAAAAGAGATCTATTTCAACTTTATCTTGGAAAGCCTAATTTGGAAAAGATTCATCTATATCTACTGCTGTTTTTAAAGATTTCCTTCATTAAATAGCTAAATAAAGAGACATATAATTCCTTAAACAAACTCATTTTGCATCGCACACATTCATTTTACTTACAACTCAGTAATTAACTTATAATAGTAGCTTCTTTTAAATGTAACATTTTGCAAAAGGAGGTATAGCTTTTTGATACATTTGATTGTATAAACCAGGAGTTTAGAGGAGTCCAGATGTAACTCACTAAATACATATTCATGACATATATAAATAAATGTTTGAATACTTTGAACTGTTAACTAGCACTTTTTAAACTCACCCAGCTAAGGGAGATGTAGCAGCTTACTTTTAGGTAAGAAGCTGTGAAAACCTTTTATCAACAACGCTACTTTCTCTTATGCAACAGAAACTATAGTCCAGGTCTATATGTGAAAATGCCATACTATGCCAGTAGCCTGTCTGCTGCAGAGGCTTTTTAGACTGGTATGAAATGAAGTACAAGGTCTAGCTGTCCTCCCTGCCTGGAAACACACTGTACTGGCCAAATGCGCTGCATTGATTGTACGGCTCCCACTGAATCTGCACAAACTAATTTTTACCAATAGTCTTGCATTTGAGAGACTTCAGCAACAGTTCTAGAGTCTCTCAGCAGCAGGTGAAAAAGCCAACTCTTGCATCAGTCTCCTTTCCCAAGATGGCTGTGACATACCAAAGCCCTTTATCGCATTCTCCATCTAACAGAGTCAGCTGCTTTGGGAGGCAGATAAAGTTCCTAGGCAGTTACAGTGATAAGAACAGCCTCGTCTGCTGAAACTCTAGAAAGAAAGTTAATTGCTTGTTAATGATTTACAAGGTTTGACTAATTTGTCATTATTAAAGTAAACGGTTCTCAGCCAGCTGTAGGCAGTGTAAGGTATTCTTCTTCATTTACACTTCAGGGATGTACCATTCCTAAAATGTCTTTTTCTACCCAAATCACTTGACAACATTCCCTGAGGGAGTAACAGCAATAGCCAGAATAAAGCCACAAGAATTTTTTTTTTTTTTAATTGCAACATTTATCATATAAGCTGATAATTTGCATTAGGATAATAGGAGGGCTTGGGAATTTGCTTACCAACTTACAGTTTCAGCAGGACACTGTTTGGAGTAATTGTTCCCACATTGTCTAATTTCCATCCTCTAAAAAGGACAGTTAATTCTGCAGATTTCTGTGCAGAGACTGTACTCCTCCTCTCCCTCTTTAGCATAGAATTCATCTCTTCAATATGGCATTTACTCTCAGAAAGTAAACGCAATACTAGGAAAATTTTTCTACCTCTGTCAAATTTAACTGAAATTGTGAGAATCAGAGAGCAAGGTCAGTAAGCAGACACACACAGTGACTAACACTGAACACACAAGCCTCATTTCCATAAGAAATGATCAAAACACTCACCTAATAATTGTAATTTTTTAATGCATTGGTTGACTATGAAAAGATATTAAACACAAAAAAAAAAGACACCAACTTCAGTAGAACATTACCTCATTTTACATACAAAGGTACACATTTAGTAATTCTGAAGATTAACAAGCTGATATATCAGCAGTGTTAATTTTTATCAAAAAGAAAACCCTCCTAGCAAGGACTATGAAATTATTTGGAAATCTGTTCTGTTTCCTGAAGCCAGCATGAGTTAGCTTTGGTCCACTCATGCTTTCCATATGAAAGCAACTGCTTAGGGAAATTTGGTATTTTGAATTTGAGTTCTCAAAAGCTCTCAGAAACCTTCACAGGCGCACAGAAGTTCAAGACCTACAGAAATATCAGTGTGGCACGAGGCTCAAAGCTGTGCCACAGCGTGTCACTAGGTCATGTTCATCCAACATTTATCACTTGGCACCTCCAGTGCACATTCACAGTGAAGTCAAGCCCCTCTTCTTTCTTTCTGTTACAGTCCTAGAAATATTGCTATGAATCTTAAAGGCAAAAAACTCCAGAAGTGCTTTCACCTCACAGGAAGAGACACAAGTTTTATTTTAAATAGATGTCTGTATATTATACAGCATAGTCCAGATTTTTTGAGTTCTCTCTCAAAAACAATATTAAAAATGCAGCACGCCCATTTTTGTGCTATTTAGTCAACTTTTCTTTATCTCAGCAGATTGAAACCTGAAAGTAATCAAGTTTCCCTGTGAAAAGAGTGAGACCATGAACTCCTAAGACAGTGATTTTTAGGAGGGTCAGCATCTTGCAAAATGGAATTTAGTTAATATTGTCATTCGTGACTGCAGCAAAATGAAAGAGGAAATTACAAATGGAAACACAGAAATTTTGACTGTGATGTTTTAAATCACAATCTTTATTTTTATGAAAACTTCCTAGTAACTTGCAATACTGGAACACTTAATGTGCCATAGTTTCATTAATCATTTAACTCAGTATGTATAAATTCAAACCCCTGGGGAAACAGAT
The DNA here is from genome assembly GCA_013398955.1 of Callaeas wilsoni. NCBI lineage: Eukaryota > Metazoa > Chordata > Aves > Passeriformes > Callaeidae > Callaeas > Callaeas wilsoni. Next base: position 538,538 of record VWPU01018439.1, on the reverse strand, counting down.
TTTGAAATGATCATATCAGACAGTGTGTACCTCTAATGAATGCATTATTTGGGATATTTCCAACATGGTTAATAAGGTAATGTTCATAAAAGAGAAAAATGAATGGGTATTTCTAGCCTACCTTATATGCTTGGACAAATTGTGATGAATACCATGCATACAGATGACAAAGGATTAATCATACCAAAAAATTTAAATTTTCTGTTTATTCCAAAGGCAAAGAGAGTACATTAGTAAAACAAAGAATAGGCACCATGCCTGAGTTTTCATAGGCAGTGAACTTCAAAACTGACCGATGGTCAAAGCAGTGATTTCAACATCCTTGTCTCCTTTTCTGAAAACTTTGCAGGATTTTTAAAGAGTAAGAACTGATTTTCCGTTTATGACTAGGCTGAAAAACTCAATAGAAAACTAATGTCTCTTTGAAGAACTGACCTCTTTGGTCTATTTAACGCAGAAGTAGAACACATTCTAGGAACAGGATTTTTTTTTCCCAGCAATATGTGGATTATATTAAGCAATTTTAAATTTAGATATATTGTCACTGTTGCTACCTAGCAGTATACCAGGAACTATTTTCCATTAAAATGTAAACATTCTCTTTACACTGTCTTGACACACCACACCTGACCATCTTAAATACCTTAAGTCCCCAGGGTACTCTACTGTGAATAATTCACATTATGAACAATTTTATTTTTAAAAGCAGTTGTACTAAATGCTCCTGTAGAACATATTCCATAAAAAGTATCTTGTCCCAAAAGGCAGAAAAGAGGGATTGGGGTAAAAGATGCAGATCTTGTTTCCCTTGCTGCAAAGCCACTTGGAACCAAACCAGCTTATATGCTTCGAAGAGATATAGTGACTGTGCATCTATAACTCTAAACTGTGCTAAATCTGATTCCTTAGAGGGGAGGCTGAAGTGGCACTGTGGTGAATTGTTCCTCTGTGATTATGTTAGAAGAACACGTACCTTCAACCTTTTATCATCCAGTGTTAGGCAATTAGCTACAAAATATGGTAAAACCTAAGGAAATCATAGCCGTGATGCAAAAATGTGGATTAGAAAGCTCTGGAAGCAATTTTTTTGAATGACACCTATTCAGCAGCACTTAAAACAAGGCAGCAGTGCAGATTAAACATTAATTTTTGGGATTAAGTCCTAAATTATAATACTTGTGTGGAACAGACATCCTCCTTATCGTAAAAGTTAAATTTCTAAAGCAGAATGAGGAAGGATTTAGAAGGCATGAAAGCTGTAAGGGATTAATCATATTATAGTAGTGTTTCTCCTTATTTAAAATATAAAGCCCTTCGTCTCAGAGGACATTGAGGACACAAGAAATCCATGAATGAATAACACACTGTGGTACAAGTACACTTCAGGGCTGTTGTCGAATTAAACCAGAACATACCTACTTACTTCTTCAGTGTGCAAAGCTGAAATGTAATAGAATTAGAATCTCTGTGCACTCACTGCAAAACAGAAATTACAACCATCGAAATAAGGGGCTGAAGTTTTTAAGGGATTAAGAGTTTTTGAATATTTGAATTTAAAAATGTTCTGTTGTAGCTTCCACTTTTTACAAATATGTAAAGCTGTAAGCAGTTATTTACTTCAATCTTGCAGGACTTTTTGCAACCAGCAAGTTACTGAGCAGACACCGAATCTCCCTTATATCTCTTAAGAGAGGAGCTAAAACTAATTGTAAAATAGAGTATGTTCTTCCTCTCTGACATGAGAAAACCTGTTACTGGTGGATTCCTTTACAAATGCCAATCAGGTCTACTTTATGATATGTTCATTTCATTGTCTCCAATAATCTGGGACACCCTGTTCTTTTGCTGACCTTTGATGACCCTGTCTCATTCTTCTGGTCTATACCACGCATCTCCATTGATCTGTAGACAAAGCACTGTCAGATGGAATCAATACATCATTCCTTCAGCAACAAGACTGGCTTTTGCTCAGTTTACTTTCGTTTTTTTAACAGATCAATAGTGCTAAACTGATGTATTGTAAATTGGGGCGTAATTAGTACCTGTCTGCAGGCCTGTTAACAAGATGCTAAAATATTATGCAGACTTCTTTAGTTAAACTAAATAGTTCAAACTCCCATCAACTGAGAGTAGGTGGCTATTTTAAAGAAAAGCAGGGGACAATAGACTCCATAAAAAACATGCCCCCAATGGTTTACACAGAAAGTTTTCACCCTGTACTGATAATGAAAAGACACAATGATTAAAATGAAACACATAATAAAATGAAATCATCAAACCTTAATGTCAGCAGTGAATACAGCTGAAACTCTCCATTCCTTCTAGTCAAGATAATTTTGAGTAACAATTTTATGCTGATATTTCATTATCTTGTTAAGCCTATATAACACTCTTAAGTTTCTGACATCACCACTTAGCAGTTATAAATCAGATATGATTGATACTCTCCAGTGCAAAATTTTAATTTCAGTACACTAATTCTAACTCAGACAAAATAAAATTAGGATGATCTACCACTACAGACATTTATAGCAAAGCAGATTTTCTAAAATCTATCAGCATCACTACATCAGGGACACAGAAGATGTTGAACAGTATTTGTATGTTTTTAAAAAAGAACATCAGAAAAGCAGCAAAACCTATGTTTTCTTTCTGGACTATCACTTTTCCAGATCGAGTTCCTCATTGAAAAAGCAGAGACTCTACAGAACCACAAACCCCTTGCAATAGCTCTTGGTTATGAGTGTTATGTTCAAAACCTTTAGGCCTGTTGATGGAGATTATTGTAATTGAACTTTTATTCAGACAAAACCTGATTTCAATGAGACAGAAATGTAATGCATTATTCTCTGTTGCTTCTTCTCTTCCACCTTGGCTTGTCTCTACTTTTCTCTCTTACATGGCCAAAGCTAGCCTGGTGACTGCTTCCCTGGTGTCCTGCTCCTATGCTTACCCAAGAACATCCTTTAAACATCCCCTCAGACCTCTCATTTCCTTACCTCTGACTATGTTATTCCTCCACATTGTTCTTCCACAGGTTCCTTTAATAAGCCCATGGAACTGCTCTCTGGAAACCATTGCTTTGAGGAACCCAACTCGAAATACTTTATGGAGAGAGGCCAGGCTCAGCAGCACCACAGGAACAGACTCACACCAACATGCTCAGTCCCCAGAAGAAAATTTGCACCACACCACTGCTCACTGCTGAAATTCCCAAGTAAACTCATATATTCTGGTTTAGTGTGAGTGCACACCTGATCCCAGAGATGTCTTAAATGGTTGTCTGTCCTTTTCTACCACCCATCATTATGAACTCATCTCCCCGTATCACACTAATTCATGTCCCAAGCCCACAATGTTTACTGAAGTCTAGGAAAGGCTGTGTAAGAGGCACAGGTAATGCAGTAAAATGTTAATCTGTGAGTCCTGTAATTACATCAGACTCCCCACTCACACTGAAAGCATAGCTCTTCAATAACTTTTGAGGAAGGAAGAAAAACATAAGCTTGAGTCTGAAAGCCACCTGAATAGAGAGGACAAAAGTCCTGTGGGGGAAAAAAAAAAAAGAAAAAAAAGTCATAAGTAGAGCAGCGACTCCACCTTTTTATTTTTCTTTAAATAAACATAAATTGAAGGGAAAAGTGCAAAGGTTGCCTCTTTCCATCAGATAATGGGTATACACGAGAGAGCTGAGCACTAATTTTTCATTCAGAGTTGGCTACACAAACTCCAAGTGACCAACATCTCACGCCAGAGCTTTCCTACCGGCTGGGCGGGAAAGCGGCCGCGTGGCCGGGCTGCCGGCGCTGGGACGAGGATGCGGGATCCCGCGGAGGCAGTGACAGATGTCTGAAGGTGAGCAGGCGGCAGCGTGCCCGTTCCGCTCGGGATGGCATCTGCTGCTCTCCCGCAGACGGCCAGGGCCAGCAGCCCCGGGAGCAGCAGAGCTGGGAATCGCCATCCCCGCGCGCGGCCTCGGCCGTGCCCACACCTGGAGATTCTCAGGATCAGCTCCACAACCAGGAGCAACAGCGGCCCTGGGAGGCACGTGTCAGCCCAAGGAGCCAGGACATGGCTTTTACACCCACAGCTCTGCTGAGTTTGAAATTTAAAGCAATTTGTTCAAGCACACCTATTCTTTATCAAGAAGCGTTCTTTCTCCCGATGCTCCCAAAGCACTGACCCCAGGGGTGCGAGAGTGCCCAAGCTCCTTTAGCATAGGAGCGGCAGGATTTTGGTTTGGGGCTGCTCATCTCAGTGAGATTTTGTGGGGCACAAGGGTGGGCAGACTCACTCTCATTTCAAAGGATCTTGGCTCTGCAAGCTCCGGGGGGAATAAAGCAAGATGATACTTAGGGAAAGGAAAAAAAGGTCAGCAGAACTAGTCAAAGTGCATTTGATTGAGTACAGTGTTCTAGAAAACATTCTGAAAATTTTGAGTATCCTGGCAAGTCTTTTCCACTCTGGAACCTTATAAATTTGAGGCTACATTTGTTTCAATATATTTCTAGGCCTAAAAGTTAATAATTAAAAAGTATGTTCTACAGTGTGATTAAAATATATGGAATTTTCAAATTATTTTTTTGTTTTTCACAGCATTAGCAAAACTGACACATTTCTCAGTTACTCTTCCTCTTGTTTTGGTTATAGGCAGTTTATCACTCCAACAATAGATCAAATATGGACAATCTGCTTTTTTCATTCAGTGTTATGCTTTGAAAGTTCCATGCATCAGTGGAAATGACACCATTGGTTATATCTCTAATCTTTTCACCATGGGAGGAAAAAAAAAAAAAAACAACAAAAACCAAAATGAGGTAAGACTACAACCTTATGCATCTCTGCATTAAAAAAGAGATGAACTGAATTTTTTGTTATTTTGTATCTCTGTCCAGAAGCACTCAGCTCTGCACAATATTCTGAGACCTATTTTCCTTTAGTTCTAATTACTTTCTGTCAGAAATTGCAAAAGATAATTTAATGATTTGACTTTTACTTCAATTTAGATTTGGAAATAACAGACATAAAATTCTTAAACATGCCACATGTGAAATACTCTTGCTTTCATTTAATCCTACTTTTCACACTGCAAGAGAACTTGAAAGACACTGAACTAGATGCCTTTGAAAGCTGTTAATTTTTAATTCTTTCTTGTGAAAATGACAAGGAATGTAGGAGCACATATCCTCAACATGTGTGTGAAGTCCTAGGTTGAAAGAAAGGCAAGGCAGCACAGTACAGCAACTCTTCCATTTCAATCTAAATCCAAAAACTATGACTTTGTGAATGTAAGAATGTTTATTTCCTGTATAACCCCATCTTTTCTCATCTTCTCGCTGTCTACTCAACATTCAGTCTCAGTTGTCAACAAAAGGAAAATCTGAACTGCATGTGCTACTTTATGCATTACATAGATGCACTTCCACAGCACAATCCTCCCGTGAAGCATTAACTCTAATCCAGTCAAATGCATCATTTATTTCTAGCAAAGTACAAATTCAAGGCCTCACCATTGCCTGCTGTTCTACAATACTTTTTGCATCCTCTTCTACCTTTATCTGTCATCCTGCTCCCTTGGCAGGGACCATGCCATGCCCGTGGGGTGGCTCTGCACAGAGCAAGAAGCTCCAGGAGGAATACAGTCTGAGACGAGGGCAGCTCCACACAGCCCTCTCTCCCTCATAGCAGTGTTTGATGGCAAGTGAGCAATTAATGTGCTCTTTCCACTCTTCCTCCTCGCTCTGCATTTCCTCTACATTTCTTCCCCTGTATTTAATGCCACTTAGTCCAAAATAGTCAGGTACAGAGCTGCCTAAATAACTCCAAAGTGGTTTTGGCCAACCACAGGCAATGAAATAGCACAGCACAATAATCTAATTTGCCTTATGGAGTATTTGAGGCAGATTGTGCACCTCCCCTGTCCTCAGCAGGAATGAGCATACAGCCATTGAGCTTGGTTTAATAAAGGACATGAGTAACAGAGCACATGTATGCATGCAACTCTGTCTTCACCACTCTTCCTTTTACTATGTTTATTCCTCCTAGAGTGACGTCTAATATTATCAAACTGAAAAAATTCAAGCTTCTGCCCATTAAAAGCAAACACAAAATTACATTTTAAAAAGTCAAAAGAAAAAGCCAATACATATTTTTTCTGAAACCTTACCAATTAAATCATCCTCCTTTATGCGTCAGTCTCTCTTATAAACAGACTGTACAGATCTTCCAGTGTTATGACACTAGTCCACATAGCCCTGCATAATAATCATTCTTGAAGAATATAAGGCACAAGCAGCAAAAAGAATAGTTTAAGAAACTTGTATTTCTTTTATAATTCTATAAACTATCTAATGGAGTTAAAGGTGTTAAAAAGTTGTCTACCCAAATGTAAACACCGATCAATAACAAACAGATAAAAGCCAAAACTCATAGTTTAGGTTTGTTAAACAGGGAAAACAAATTAATTTTTGCCTATTAAAATGATGAATTTGTTGCAGTACAGATGTATTGGGGAAAAGGCTTTCATGTTCTGTGTTCAAACTGAAAACTTACACAGATATAAGCTGGCTGGCTGATTCAGGTGAAATGAGTCAACACAACACCAGATGCAGAGACTGCGAGTGTGACAGTTGGGGAGCAAATGTTTTATGGATCCAAAACCCTGCTGTGCTTTTTTGTCTATTCTTCTTTCTGCCAGTACTCACCATCCAGCTTTTATCTGCAGGAAATGTCCACGGTTCCAGCCTTGGGTAGCCGCTTTCCCTCACGTGCAGCCAACCGTCAACAAGCAACATTTCCTCCTGCCGGGAGGATGCTACATGCAACATATTTCATGACTGCCAGCAATGGGGGTTCATTAATCAGCCTTTAGGAGGTGCTGAAATAGGCACGGACAGACACGAAATGAAAAGAATAGCAGGAGAACTGAAAATTTACAGTAATCCAAGGTCTTCTCTCCAGAAAGTAATCTCAGTACGTTTGGTTTAATACATCAGTTAAAGCTGAAATACCTCAGTGTTATTTCCAGGGTTAGACTTCAAATGAAGCTTTTAGCAACTTCGCTCAGGACTTGGGCTTCCAAAAATGCCTTCTCCCTTAAAATGGTGTTTGGAAGAGACTATTCAGGACCAGAGGCAACGCCAAAGAGACACTCCAAAATTATTATTAAAACTAAATCATCACAAATTGCTACCAAAATCATTAGCTACCTAGTTACTAAAAGGAACATAGCTCCAGGTACTGCAGAACTGAAAGCTTTCTGTGGTAGGGCTGACAAACACTGGTTGAAACGCTGCCCGGTTTTATTGTCTGTCCGCGATGACGGCGATTGCCCAGGCCAGGCAGGATGTGAACAGGCTGTGTTACCTTCAAACACATGTGTTAGCATACTGCTTAATCACTGTACTGAGCATTTTACTTGCGCTCATGTCCGAGTGGAACTTTGCTCCAGCATTCAAGAACACCCTGGACTTGCTTCAGGTGTACAAACCCCAAACCAATCCTTCTCTAGCACAGTAACACTGACAACTTTTGCCTGTGCTTCTGTATTACCCAGGCCCAAGGAATATCCCTGACCACTAGAAACCAACTGTCTATACTGCTGCCTTTTTTTTGGTTTTGAATGGTTCAAAACTTCTGCCATCTGCCATTTACAGTTTCAGTTCTTTAAGACATTTTATATTTGAATAAAACGGAACAGACTTGCTCAAATCTGAATTTCTGTCAGAAACCTAACATTCTAACATTAAAAAAACCTTACATTCATACATTAATTCCCTTTTCTCTCAAATTTGTGATTCTGGTGTATTCAAAGTCATATATGACAATTATTTTTTAAAGCACCCCTGAGGCATCCAGTTCACCAAGTAAACACTCCCATCCCCACTGAACAATTAAAAAGCATAAATAAATTTAATAAAATTACACTTTCTTTTGTGTAGTTTTAACATTTTTAAGGTTAAGTAGACAAGATTAATTTCATATATTAGCAGAAATTATGAGTGAGAGCAAAGCTAGAATCTTAATAAGAGAGAATATAAACATAAGATTCTCATACCAGCTATAACTCAGAACAGCTTAATTACACTCCTTTTTTATATTTTCATCAGGCATTAATAAAATCCCTGTCATAGTACAGATACATATATGGCTCTGAAAATTAAAGCATCTTCAGCTAATCAAGACTGTGAGAGATATTGAAAAAGAAACAAGAAGATAAGTCGCTTCAGGAATTACTGCTCTTTCATTTAGTTTCCCAGCAGACATGAAGGAAATGCTCTAACTGGCTGTGCGAGGGCAGGAAGGCTCTGCAGAGGGAATCTGGATCCATGGGCTGAGGTCAGTGGGCTGAGGCTCAACAAGGCCAAGTGCCGGGTCCTGCCCTTGGGTCACAACAACCCCACAGGATGCGGCAGAGTGGCTGGAAGTCTGCCCAGCCAGAAAGGACATGGGGATGCTGGTTGACAGTGGCTGAACATGAGCTAGCTGTGGCCAAAAAAACAGTGGCACTTGGCCTGGATCAGCAATAGCGTGGCCAGCAGGACCCCAGCAGTGATTGTCCCACCAGTATTCATCACTGGTGAGGCCACGCCTTGAATCCTGTGTTCGGTTCTGGGCCCCTCGCTACCAGAAAGACCTTGGTGCTGGAGCATGTCCAGAGAAGAGCAACGGAGCTGGGGAAGGGTCTGGAGCACAGCTCTGATGAGGAGCAGCTGAGGGAGACATGGGTGTGGACTTGGCAGTGCTGGGTTAATGGTTGGACTCGATCTTAAAAGTCTTTTCCAACCTAAAGGATTTTATGATCCAATGATCTGGAAAAACAGTTTCACTGTCCATCCAGATTCACAAACTGGTATGGGCATTTTGTCAGGAGCACTGTGAGGCATTTTTCATTAACAATACCAAAGAATTTTGAGATCCTCCAATACCTGGTAAGCATAAAATATTATTAATATAGTTTATCTTTTTGTACATAACAAGAGGATGTGGGTAGACCGTGAATGAAGAACTATGGATGTTAACTTGTTTCTACCAGATCACCTGCTAATTGGGCACTGGAAAGATTTATGTACCAGTGATTCATGATTCCTATTAATAAAGTAGGAAAAAAGACACTAACTTCTTGAAAAGTGTTTGAAGGGTCACTGTATGAGAATGAATATATATATTCTCCATATTTTCACAATTCTCTGGCATTTTCATAATACAATTGGAAGGAATACCTTGTTAAAGAAATGCACAGGCTTTGATAACAATTTCATCCGCATAGCAACCAGCTGTACTTTTATTCTGAAAATTTAACATTGTTGTTAATTTTTTTTAAAGACAGGTTAAAACACTCTTAAACAGAGTTCCTAATATACAAGATAGCTGCCTGGCTTGAAAGAGACCACATTTTTTCTGTATAACAATTGCTAATAATGAATAATCCTCTCCTTTGCTTCCTGCAGCTCATCTTTCTAGGGGGTTTGTTTTGCTGAAGGCTGGTGGTGAGAAAGAGGTGGAGCACTCACGGTGAGGAATAATAAAGGCAACACGCAGCAAATTTCTGACTAATTAAGTGATATCTCCACAGGAGCACTGGCTATACAAGAAGAATACTTATACAGAAGAGTAAACTAGATACATTTTCCTTCAAATTCACAGCAAAAATTCCTCTTTACTACCACTTAGTTGCCAGATATAATTCCACCTACTGATGTTCCACGTGAGACTATTATTTCTGAGACTAAATAAAGGGTGACCTTAACTGGCTGTACAAAGCAGAAAGAAAAGCTGGTTTGGCTGCAAAAAGGAGGCCTGTTTTCTGCCCATAAAAAACCATTCAGAGTAAGAATATTAACATCTGCAAGTCTCAGACAATGTTACCCCTCCAAGAATCATAAGTAAGTCTGACTTAGATGATCAATTCAGGAAATGAAAGCCTACCTCCCTGTTTCTTCTTATTCATTCTGTGGCACCTCCTGGGACCCTCACAGAATTGGTGACTACATCAGGGTTCAGAAAAAGTCTGGGCACCCTTGTGTTCCAGCAAGAGGATGGATCCTACTTGCCGAAGGCTTCGTTTTCTAATGACCTTGATGCTGAATTGGATTTAAGCAGAAAACCTGGAAGTGAAAGACTACTTGAGTAACCTGCTTTCTCCTTATCTTATTTTGATATTAAAAATAAATTTTACTACAAATACTACAGCCAGGCTTGGGTGCAACTCTGCTTTACAGAAAAAACTGTGATTCACCTGATGTATCCATCTCTAACAGTTGTTCTCAGAGCAGTTAATTTCTGTATTACTCCATGCATATTCAATGATAACGACAAAAAGGGACGTGAATTTAGATGCTGTCTTTTATTCTGGAAGCATGGCAAGAACTTCCAATTTAAATATGTATGCACACAAAGAGGCCAGTGTAGGACTTCCCACAGAAACAGATGCCTTTTGTTGTTATTTGTTATGGTAGCATCCATTCACAATTTTACACGGGCTTCCATAAAGCCTTTTTGTACTTGATATCTCAATGTTTAATATTAAAGTACTCCACAGCTCTGCATGGGTATCAGAGACCCCAGAGATTATACAAAATAGGAAACAGTATTACAGCTCTGTGCTAGCAAGCTAAGCGGTTGGCACTTTTATAAACACACACTGCAAAGTACATTTACCTTGGACTTCAGATTTTTTGGGAATGAATAGCTACACCAAGCAGACGTAGCCTAGGCTGTACAAAAAACAAAACAAACAAACAAAACAACAAAACCAAAAACAAACAAACAAAAAAGTGTCCACTGTTCTTTGTGTACCTAGCAACCTTATTATTAGCACAATCATCAGTTTACTAGCTTTGCATATACAGAAAAAAGAAACAATAAAATCACCTGCCCAACAACTACTGTGGCATTACCAGCAAATGAAAGAAATGGCTATCGCTAGTAGATTAAACAAAATAAATTAATGTCATCACATTTATATCAGTAACTCCCTGAAGAACAAATCTCACTGTAGGTGTAAAGACTCAAAGCTGGTACTTTCACACTAGGATAACACAGGCACAGGACAGTACCTCCAGCAACTCTCAGTGAAATACCACAAAAATAATTTCAGGCTATCAGGTGGAACTGCTGCATGCTGAAGTTGAGTCTCTTCCTTTTTTGCTTAAACTTTGCTTGACACAATGAATCTGAATTATGATTTATTCTTGTAACACTTTCCCACACCCCACTAATGAAACACATCCCAAGCCTTATACGTGTAATATTAACAAAACACTAAAACATTTGGAGTTGTTTTAGTGGGAAGCAGTCTGAATCAATGCAAGTGCATGAACATTTTCAGATGCCACTTGAAAGTATTAACAACTTGCAATCATTTGCTGACGATATGTCGATTCCTTCTCCGTCGAAAATTACTGGCCATAAATCAGGCAAACATTTACAGGAATCTGCAAATGAAACAGCTAAATCCATGATGACAGGGAGCCTCATAAAAGCAGCCCATTTATTCCCTCTGAGCACTCATCCCCACCAGAGGGATCAATAGCAAACCTCATACAATATACTTCTAAATGTCATGCTGCAAATCCTCTTTGCATTTATGCAGACGGAAAAGACCCTCCTCCAGTTTTGGAAGCTGAAATCAACTAAAAAGCACATTAAATGTCTAAAAACCAATAAATCTAAGGGAGAACCTTTTATTCTTAGGCCTGCGACTTTAACACCTATTCTTCTAAACCATAAGGATTATAACACTCAGAAAGATAAAGACTGCAACTAGAGAAAAACAAACAAAAAAAAAAGGATGACGAGGAATTAAGGAAATGTATCTATCCACTGTCTGGCAATTAAAAAAGCCCAGCAGGCAGGGAAGTGATATCAAATTGAAGACTGACATTTTCAGTTTCCCTGGATTCTGAAAACTGAGGAAGGCAGTAACAAGAACAAAACAAACAAGTTGTTAATACAGAGTCTAAGAGGGGCAGCTCTTTGGCTCATTAAAATGCTCTAGAAGACACTTGAAACTTTATGGCAGAGTTGAGCAAAATACTATTCCTGGAAAAGCAGGGATGAGTGACCAAACTGTTATCATCAACACCTATGTCAGTTTTACAATTAACAAAATATACACCAACTGAGAGCAAAAACATCCTTCCCTAAATTCTGGATTTTACATTTTGACTACCTCTTCCCATTATTTTTTAATTTATTTTTTAATTTGGGTGTTGCATGGAACGGAGCCTATTGAACATGACTTCAGTGGAGGTGTACAAGGACCTAAATTCTTCCCTGGGATCAGATACGAGTCAGAAGCACTGGATTGGGTCACTACGTTCGGGAAGTACAACAGGAACAAGGGTCATTGGTTGACAATGTATTCATACTAACTTGAAGCTAATTGGAAAAACTTCAGTCATTTTATCTGATACATGACTCAAGATCGTACAGCAAAGCTAAAAATTTAAAAGCCTAATAAAATGCCTTCTGGGATGAATACTTACTTTATTATTGGTTAAAATAAATCTGTTGTATTTCCTATAAAAAGGTGAGCCTTTCTGTGTAGTTATATATATCTAATGAGCAGTTAAACCCATTCTTTCAATAATAAAATAGTCTCAAGCATCTGAAATATTCCTTATGCAAAGAGAAAATGTATCCTGAAGGACAGAGATCAGACATAACTCAGCAGGGCCTCTTTACTGCTTCATGAAGGCCAAACTGTTTCTGAGGAAAAACATGTTTTTTTCTGAGGCAAACAAAGCCGTGTTGTTCGGAGGCAGCTCTTCCAGGTACCACCATATATATCTTTTAATTTATATCACACTGGCATGTCTGTGCACGAACTCATCTTCCATGAGTGTGCATCCCTCTTCTGTGTTGACAAATGTAACGCATTAAAAGGAAAAAAGAAGCTTCACACAAGCAGTTGGAAACAAGTGTAGAGTACAAATTTAATCCCCCTAATCCCTTGTCAATTACAAGGAATGTCCTAGAGTAAAGTTGTATCAACAGTGCAGTTTTCAAATCCATAGAAAAATAAATGAAGCCATCGTTTCCTTCTTTCCACTTGGACCGTATTCACTGTAGCTCCCTTAAAGGATTAGGAACGCTGTCTGCAATAAACATGGGCATCAATTTTTAAAATCTGCTCTGAAAATGGCAACATTTCACAAGCTGTGAAAATGCTTTGGTTTAGGGCATGGCCTGAGAGGCAATAGGCCAGCAGGATAGCACTGGGATTAGCCCTAATTACCTCATGTTTCACCTTAATTAACTACTGATACAGAAGGTAAACTCTGCAGGATCTGTGGCGAGACCTTAGGCCAGTAGGCAAGATATCTAAGCCGTCATTGTTTACACATGATAATCTCTCTTTTGAATTTGCTTTAATTGCTCAGAAAGATTAGCTGAAGGATATGCATTATGTATTGGTTAGCAATGCTAACTAGATACTATACAGTTTTCGTGTGCGCTCCACAAATGCAGTCTAGCAGTTTTAGAGGCACCTTCTTTATCAGCCGATTGTCAAAGGATCAACATTTAACTTCAGTTATGACAACATCAATCACAGAGCAGAAGCAGAAGAAAAGCCCCAGCCTTTGCTAACATGAATGGAGGAAGAAAAATGCCAAAAAAAAGGATGCTTGCCCTGTTCTAGAGATACCATTGTGCTCCTCCATTGTGAGAGGTAATCCCCTCCCACATGCATCCCTGCTCAGAGCACAGGCAAATTGGGAGCGGAGGGGGAGCAGCAATAAAGCAGACAGAATATAGTATCTATTTTAAAAATAGATCACAAGGATGCCTTGTTTCTTGCCCCATTCACCCTTCATTACTCAGACTCTGCTTTCTTTTTGTGTTTAATCAGTTCTCATCTGCTCTTGGCAGGCCTTGAAAATTACTGGGCAGTCAGATTTTTACAAATGTAAGCACAAAGTGATTACAGAATCTGCATAAAATTTAACACTCAGATCAAGGAAAAAAGTTCTCTGCCATGTCCTATTGCTCTGTCTGCTGCCAGAGAAACCAATTAAAAATATGCCTTTGCAGTTGTTCTGTGCTTTATTAATAAAAGCAAAACAAAATATGAGTTTCCAAAGCTCCTCTGACCTGAAACTCTGAAAAATTATGAATATATTTTCTTAGGAAGGTAACCTTGATTTAATGTAAGACATAAACTGATCAAAACAAAACTTGGCAACAAATTATAGTGCAGCATAAAGGAATAGAAAATATTTATGTCAAAACTCTGGAATATTATATCAAATGCATCCACTGAGGCCTTAATTCATCTTTAAAGTTCAAGACCTGAGATTTTATCTCTACTGCAAGAGTCACTTAAATTTACAAAATAAAGTTTTTAACGTAAGAATTTTATGTAACCTGAAGGACAGAAGTGCATTTAAAAAAAAAAAAAAAAAAGTCAAGCTTCTGTGGAACTACTTGTGTCATGGCATTTTCTACACAGCATTTTACAATATTTGTATTCTTAACTAACATCCAAGGTTGCCCTAGCTCTTAAGAGACATCCCAGAGAGTTTTCCTAATTCCTTAATGCACTTTTTTATTTGCTGCTTCATTTAAGGCTTACAATGACAAAGAAATGCACACCGCTTGTTTGAAAATGCTCACAGACCACTTGCTACTCATCGGAGGTGGCTGAAGAACTGAGAACTTTCCCTGGGATCTCACTTTCTTTGCACGGATGAAAAGCTGCCATTGAGGTCAGGACTGTGTAATTTCACTGGTGACTGCTGCCTATTCCAGATCACTGCTTCATTTCACTTGAGGTGTCATCTCATGCTCTGAGCAAAAAAAAATTCTAACTGCCTATTTGACCGATAAGGTTTTGGAAAACTTTCAAATAAAAATAAAAATGGATATATAATAGAAGTTTGTCAAAGGCTGTTTGACAAACCTCTTCACTTTTGCAGAAGGCTAATGCTGAGATAAAGGCTGCAAACCATTGCTTTTACTTGTTGGTTTTAAAAATATATTTAAGCTGTAGTTGCTCTGAGGGACCTTCCAGACTTTGGAAACATTCGTGTTTGCTGGTCAGAGACAACAGTGGAAGGCAAAAAAAGTTGAATCTATTCATATAGGGTGTCCTTGTGGAATTGATTTTATAACCAAACCATAAACAAAAGTCTTAAACAAATTAATATTGTGAGACATGCAGCGAACGAAAATGAAGTCCTTGCCTTTCTATTGTAAACGAACACAGTGGAAGGTTTTGCTTTCCCCAAATGACAACCTCAACATGTTTTCAATCTATATGTTAAATGCACCATACATATCTCTCTAAAATACTGCATTTTCCCTCTGTGCTTTGGTTTGTTTGCTCATGACTCAAAAAAGGTAACAATTTTTCAGATTCTGTAAATCTGAATGCAAGTCTCCTAGTCTGTATAAAAGGACAGAAGGGTTGTAGCTTATGCATATATATTTATGCACAGCTTAATCAGGTCTTTATGATGGTCTGCTCTCTGAATATTTATTATTTGACTAATTACTGAGCTTAATTATAACCTACTTTTAACGCATTAAAAACTTGTTTGAAAATCTTGAAGCCAAGTTTCACCAGCAAGCAGGGAAAACTAAATACCTTTTCAAATAAAGCAACCTTTTTGGTTTTTTTTGTAATAGATCTTGACAGTGAATTGATTACTTACATACCTATAAGGTGAAACCTTGCCTTCACTGGATTTAGAGAAGCTGGGCTTTCTTCCAGCGACCTATATAGCTGGGTTATTTATCTTCTTAGAGAATATTTGGCCTGCAGTTATCTGATATCAAGCTGTGATCTCATCAGCTCTCACACACTCAGCAGGGAGGGGCTAAGAAAATACTTCAATGTGAAATCTCTCAAAGCACCCTGAGGGCATCGCAGCTATGGAAGGCGGTGTTTTAGATGCTGAATATTTTCCTTTGGCAGGATGACTGACCCAGTGCCCCACAATGATGCCCATATGCCACCGGAGGGTCATTTGTACAAATGAAAGACAAACTAATGATCTCACTATGTGTATTTGGAGAAATTAAGTATTTCCTAAATTGAACACCCCGGCATTTTTTTGTGTTCTTGAAGAGATTTGAGGTAACTGCTTTGGCAGAAACCTCTTTGTGGTTCTAATCTTTTCTGAGACAAGCAGAGCTGTGTATTTTGTGGGTCAATTACGATTTGCAAAATGTAGTATTTGTAAGAAAATAAAATGCTTGATAATTCAGCGTATGCATAAACCAACACAAAGAGCACAAATTAAAAATTCAATTGTATTTTGGGATAGACCAAGGGGTTTGTTTATCATTATTTTCCTTCTCTTGCCCCATGCTCAGCTTTACTATTTGAGTGAAAATACTTTAACATACGGGAAGAAAAAGAAAAACAATCAAACAAGCCCTCAACTATTTAAATCGCTGTTTTACTAAAAACTGCCTGGCTGACTGTTTTACAAAAAGCTGACTGATAAGTTGCCTGCCTGGGTTTCTCAGTCACCTGGAAACAAGAGGAACATTTGTAAAATATCTACCAGTTCTCAACGGAACATTTTTAATGAATCCAGGATCTTCACATAGCACAATGACATTTGGAAAGGATCAGCTCAGAGTTAAAAAACAAAATAAGGAAATTCACAGAGGGAAAAAAAGTGTTTTTCATTAGCCAAAGGATAGAAATTCACCTCTAAGTATGAAACTTGGAATAACTTTGGCACAACGAATTAGATTCTCTGCCCTGTACAGTCAGTGACACAGATATGTACAAGGTATGTACATTAATAGATCCAGAGAAATTAGCACCTGACTTTTACCAAGACATATGTGAAGAAACGGTCAGAACCGAAATACCAAATTGCACTAGCAAATTGAATCAAGCCACTGAAAATCTGAATGCCTTTTATAAGCCCTTAGTGAATTCAAATGAAGGTTTTATGGTCTCTCTTACTTCCACTGAAGTCAGTGGCAGAACTCTACATGGAACCTTTATTGCGTCTTTCAGCTTTTGGTATTCTGGTCTCACTTTGAGAGGTGGCACTTTGTTATTTAATGACAGAAAATTAGGAGAAAATAAACAAAAGTGAGCTGAAATAGCAGTAAGACAGAGGTATCTCTCCAGGTGCTCTTTCCCCGCCCCCCCCAAGCTATTTTTGTACAAATAATGTGTTCTAAAAGACCTGAACAAAAATAACATTGGCAAAATGGGGCAGATCCTCTGCATTTTGCTACTTTGCCTTCAATCTTTACAAATGTTCTTACTTTGCCATTATCTTGGCTTGTAAGGAAAGCATAATTTGTATCTCTGTTCGAAACACAAATTACTCCTCTATGCACAATTAGGCTTGTTCCTCCACCAGATTATGTTTACACGACACACCATTGAAAATACATTTTCACTGTGCCAGTGAGTGGTCCAAGGCATCCAAGCATGGATTTTTCATCACCTCATTGGCCACAGGCATGCCCACAGGGCTCTTCTCTCCTATAGCAAGAGCCAGAGAAGAAGTTTAAATAGGTCCAAGGAAATATTTAGATGGTAGGAGAATACTAACTATAAAGACACATAACTAGACTGAATTATTTCAGCCAGTTCTTCCTTCTTTACATTAAATTAGGTTTAGGAAAGTCAGATCTTGTATTTCCTCTTCTGTAGACAGCAGATGTAATATTTAAGGATGTGTCATTTGCACAAACAACTTCATGTCTATTGGAATTTTGTTTTCCTGGCTGTTAACTGATGCGAAACCTGCACTACTGAGATTATAAACATTTGAAATGTGTATGCAATAACGGATTTTTGGAGAATGGACAGGATTTGCAGCAGGCAATATCCAGCCAATATTACAGAGATGTATGGCTTCAAATTGGTTTCTGGAGTAAAAATCCCCTAACATTACTGACAGGGTAATACTACTACCACTATATATATTTATAAATATAAATGGATGAGGCAAGAGAAATGGGAATCTAAGTCCTGCTGAGCAATTTTTAACTGAAAACTTTATAACAACTAAACCCACACATCCTGAAGACCAAAAGAGGGTTTCTTTTATGTCAATAAACAAAAAGGCTTGCTTACTGATCACTCTAACTTGGTGACCCGGTTAAGAATTTATACAACCACTTTGCTGCTACTTCTATGATAGAAATACTTTGTAAAACCTAATCTTTCTAGTGCCTGCATCATTACACAAGCAATTTTAAATGCCTCTCCATTAACACCTTTATTTATTCAACAATAAGAGACATACTTTTTCCAATTTCTTTAACAGGAAATTCAAAGGGAAGTCTCAGAAATCACAAATTCTTTGAAAATTTGGCTTGGTCCCTTAGGATAAAAGAAATAATACAAACAGTGAGTGTCTCCTAGAAATATACGGAAAAAAAAATCAGTTTTAATAGTGAATAACATATTGCAGGGAATATAATCTAAAATAAGTAGGCATAAGGGTGAAAAACCATCTAAACCATATTAATACACAAGAAGTTAGATATGCATTTGAAGAAATGTCAACAGGAAGTCTAAAACAGTTTGTGTTACACCAAGATGTGTCAGGAGGGAAATCCAGATGGTTATAAATCCTCTTTGTACTCCTGTGCTGGGGCACCATAACAAATCTACTTTTCCTAACTATTTTTAGGGAAAAACCATACTGTTAAATTTGATAACCTTGATAAATAGAACACCCGATATTATTTGGGACCTGTCAAATAATTATAAAAAGGTTTTTAATATCCTGGTTTAGAAGCTGCAAATACAAATAAAGCTCTAAATATATGCTGCAAACTAAAAGCTCAACTGTTCTTTATAAAGCGAGTTCAAATAGTAATTACATTTATTATCACGTAACTAAGGGTAACAGGGGATAGAAATAAAAGGAAAGAAAAAGAGTCTTAAGAGGAAGAAAGAAGACCGATCAAAATTCCTGACAGGAAGATACATTAGACCAGTCTCTCAAGGGATGTAGTAGAAACCCAGGCCCTGAAACTTTTAAGAGCAGAACGGACAAATCACTAGAAAATATACAATAGGGAACAATCTTTCACAGGTAATGAGATGGGGAGCAAACCAACAGAGGTTTTCCAGTTCTGCCCTTACTTCCAGGAATTGATTCCATTCCACTTAGTGTTGTCCCCAGAAACTGATCTCAATCATTGCTTAGTTAGGAATGCTGGAGAGGGGGTGGGGGGAGATATCAAAAAGATCACAGTTGCATAGCAGTGCTTATCTACACAGAGATTAGCCGCCTCTTGCGTCCCTGGCAAGATTTCACTCGCACACCTCTCCACAGAGACAACATTCTTATCTCTGGTCAATAATGTCTTTCTAAAGATCAATACAGGTCAGATGCCCACGTGTTTATGAGAGCTATCAGTTTCTGATGCAAGCACTCCTCAGCTATTGCTGACTCACGTGAGAGGGACCAGGCAGGCTCAGCCGCCAGAGAGTCACCCAGGCTCTCACAGGGTCTCCTAATGCAGCATCCCAGAGACAAACCAGGGCTTAAAGGATACAGCAAAGGCTGAGAAGAGTTTAGATTAAAAACACGTTAAATTGACAGAAAACAAGCCCATGTTCTTCTTTGGCAGGTCTGACATAGACAGTCCTATAACACCGTAGTTGGTGGCAAGACAAAGACTTCCTGCTACATAGAAATGCAACTCCAGAGTCCAGAACTGCCTCAAGAGAGTATTGGCATACTTTGCTAGTAATTAGCCACGAAATACACTTGAATGGAACAAATTTGAAGCCCAGAAAACAGAGAACAGATGTTGTTCAAAAATGGCAGTGGGAAAGTCACTGTAGTTTAAAATGTTGCCTTCATCTGCTCTTTGCAAAGGAACTCTAAGTTTTCTTTGGCGATAGAATCTAATCAAAGCAAATTCAGACTTCTGTTAGCTCAAATACTCCATGCTGCAGTACAGTCTTTTCAAAATTGCTCTTCAAGTGCATTCAGAAGCTTATCGTGAGCAAGGCTGTGGGCAAAAACTGCTAAAAACTATTCAGTTCTTATTGCTTCTACAGGTGAACTGCATTATCATCTCATTTGCTTTTGGGATGGATGCCAGGATAATTATAAAATAATTTAGGGCCAGCATCATTTATAGAATGTTTCCATAGATATTTTCACTTGGGAGTTAGGCAACTCTTTTGTCTGAATAGTTAAACAGTGTATTTCCTTTTCCAAAATGTCTAATAAAATCAGCCTGCAGAAAATATACACAAATACTTTCTTCTTCGCTATCGCTACATATATCAGCTCAGAAATGACCAAGTTCAAATTTGTGTATCCCTGAACAAACACAATATATGCAATTAACATCAATGTTATTAAAAAAAAATTATAACCCATAAAAAACCTGGACCCTCTTTCAAACTGTATACAAGTAACACTGAGATATGATCTTTCCCATTTACAATTTCCAGGCTACATTTAGGTGAATATGATTAACACATAAACCTGTTTCTTGTTTTCATCCCTTTAAAGCTTGATGGTTGAGATCTGCCACCATTACGTCGAACTAATTACTAATTACTTATAGAACAGAAAAGAAAATCCTCAATTTAGCTCCCACAGCATTGCAACATGGCTTTGACCAGAAAAGCACCTCCATTTCCCTTGTTTGCCTCACAGCATGAAATGAAGTTGGCAAGATGAAGACAAATGGCACAACTGCCTACTGCTGATTGGCTAAAGTATTTTGTGTATGTCGGAAGATTCAGGACATCCATCCTAATAGGCAGTGGACAGAACACTTTAGCAACTGTGACTGTGCAGGACAGCAATCTATCCCTCGTGGGGTCAAAGGGTGAGGTCAACAGGACAGGATGGCCGTGTTAATGTCTGACATACGGGTTGTCCTCTACACGCTCTGCCTATGCGACACACGGCATGTGGTGAACTCTTGAGACAGATATCAAAATCCTGAGCTCAACATGCTGAGCGAGTTGAACAAGAGAGCAAGGAGTTACTTAGGGCATAATTAAGTGCTTGTGTGGCAAAATAATTGATGTGAACACAGTAATAGAGACAGAATTACTATCAGGGTTTGATACCAATATAAATAGAGGGTGGGCAACTGACAAAAGAAGAAACAAAACAATTAGTAGCACTTCTTATGAATATACAAAGCTTACCTTTAATAAAAAGTACATTAAAATCAGACTACAGACAGACACGCCTGAATAATTGTGGTATCCTTTGGAATTTCTAAATTATATTCTCATTAAACTCCTTTCAGGTGCTCTACAATTTAACAAAATGCTGGTATAAATCTGAAAGCACTAATTCATACTTGTTGGTTCTAAGCTCCCCAGTTATGTACAGCTGACAAAAGGTACTGTGGTGCCAAAAATGTTTAAGGTAGATTGAATCATTTTAGAAGCCATTCACTTGGGAACTTACCTACACAGCAATGAGGAAATAAATGTAACTACCTACAAACACACAGAGCTGAAAACCAAATAAACATACAGGAACGAAACAAGTTTTGTCAGTTTATGAGAAAGATTCCTTATACTAATCAAAAAATTGGATTAAAGATAGGATACTTAGACTTTTACCACTGCCATTCTCATGACCAAGAATGATTTACAGTTACTGAAGTGGAAAGTCAGTCTTGATAAATATTACTGAAATAATACTGAACATTCTGGTTACATTAGTTAGGTAAAATAGTCCTCTTTACTAACCAGCACTTCGCTGTCAATGTGAGCATTCCAAAATCATATCACTCCTGCCAAAGTGACAGAATTTGTTTGAAAATTATGTGTAAAAGTTCCATACATGATAAAGATAAGAATTAATAAAACTTTGTCTTTTCTGTGCCTTTGAGTTCACATTTTCAAGCCTTTCTTCACCGCTTTGGGTGTTCGGATTTTTGGTTGTTTGTTTGTTTTTAAAGACTTAGCATTAAAACACAAAAGTAGGTTAAACTGCTTTAGAGGCAGTAAATTCAATACACTACTACTTGCCCTAATAGAAAAACATTAAACTACAGTTTCTTAGTGTCAACTAGTAAAGAGATGAAAAAGATATTTACACAAAGGCAAAGACTGTCATAAATACCTTTTCTTCAAAGATTTGAGGAAGTAATCAAAAAAATAATATGTTTCTTCACAGTAGCAATCATTTTTGGAGTATTTCTGGAATGTTAATGAATCGATTGGGCTAATTTGCTACCATGCAATTTGTTGTGCTCAAAATGAAAAGGTAAGTGTGAGAGATGTGCAGAGGCAAAAAAAGCTCATTTGAAAACTTGGCCAAAACCTTGCTGGAGCAAAAGTGAAATTGCCCTAACTTGCATCTCAGCAGATTGTTCCTGCATGTGGAAGGCTGTCTTTGACTTCTCCGTTTCTAAATCTGCTGAAGAGCTTCTTCAGCTTCACCTGATCCAATGTTTCACAGTGCACAGGCAGCTTCATACGTCCGTCTTGTATTTAAAGTGAACAGCACTGAATTTAATTAATGAAACAAAAATATTCTTTTTTTCTGCCATGAGATGCCACCTCTATTACAAAAACGTTGCTACTTCACTTCCAAAGACATGAAATATGTAATTAACAAATTTAAAATCCTAAGACTTTATGAAGCAACACGTATTTTCGGTTCAAAGTCTATTTAAAGAGCTTTTACCATCCACGCAAAGTACCATCACAGTCATATCCCACAAGTCATGTCTTTAAATGCTAAAAAAAAGAAAAAAAAAAGAAAAAAAAAAGAGATAATTGATGGCAAGAGGCCTATAGTGAATTTTCCCTTCCTGGTGACAAAGGCTAAGGGTAGAGCTGTCACAGTGTGATTTTTCACTGTAAGATCTGGAGAAGGATGTCTGTTCCTCCAACCCTCCTGTCTCCGACAACTCATCACACGGAGCGGGTTCCCCGGGGGCCACGGCAGCATCTGGCTCTTCAGTTCTCTGGTGGCAGCTGCAATCATTTTCAGGATAATCTCCTAAAGGCGGCGTCTCTATTCAGCTACAGATGTCTTCATCTTACATCCTGTTGGATTCCTCAGGCCTAACACTGCCTCTGTATTCTGGTTTTACCCCTTTGGGTCAGTTTCTCAGCCACTGCCTTACTTGAAAGGTACTGACAAGCATTCAAAAGATGTGCTAGGAGAGAATTTTTTTTTTTTTTTTTAAGACATTCATCTGTTGGTTTCCAGTTTCTTTTTGAAGACATAAATGAAATCTTGAAAAACCATCTAAAGATCCAATGCTTAAGTGGACTTCCAAGTACAGAGCAATAGCAGAAATTTTTTGTTTTGTAAAGAGTGTTCTCTCTTGTTTGTTTTCTACTTGCCACAACAATTTAATTGGTTTCTCTGGCTTCTCTCTTGATACAGTGATTACTTTGTTCTCTACAGAGTCAGACAGATTATTTATGAGGAACCCCAGTGGCAGGAAAGGAGAATATTTCATATTTCATGTAGTAATACATGGCTTAACATTAATCATTTCTTCAAAAGTTACTTATTTCTGATCTCTTCCACATGCACCGCTGTAGATTCAGTCTTGCATATTTAGAGGTGATTGGGAAGGAAATCATAGATCAAAACTAGCTTTCTCAGGGACACAAATGCAATAATCTCCTAATCCAGGCCACATTGATACCTGCATGAAGGCCTGCTTCAGCATACAAAAAAACTGAAAAGGCTTTGTAGATCATCAGTATTTTAAAAGAAACCAGATATTAGCAGTTTCAAACTGGCTGCCTTACAATGAATGCTCTATCTTATTGAAAAACAGCAAAATTACTGTATTTAGCAAAGGAAAGATGGAAAAATAACAGGTATTTTGTTTTGTCTAAGAAACAGCATTATGGTTGAAAGTTCTTTTTCTCTTTTGTCTTAGATATCAGATAAAAAGGATCTATTACAAGTATATATTTTGGATCATTTTGCTCATGGTTTCCTTACCATAAAACTATTTTTTATACCACCTTTTTTTCCAGACAGCTTAAAGATACAACTTTCATTAGCACTCCTCCTCCTCCCTTCTTTGCTGGTAGCAAGCAGTCAAAAACCAATCAATTTTCTCCCAGCCAATGTATGTTTCAATTTCACTAAATTGATTTCACCACGTTGAAGGAAAACTTGGGCTTAATTTAAAAGTCCACACTGAGTGTCATTCAGCAACTAATACTATTTGTTATTAAAAACAAGTATTAGTTCTACAATATTCTTTTTTAGCTTGTTTTAAAAGGGACATTTGATGTTATTTTGATGCTGTCTTTGTAAACAGAGACATCTTTTGAAGATCATTATTATTATTATTATTATTATTATTTTTGACTAGGACTTCCATCCGTCACCCTTCTTTAACTGACATTTTTACCCCGTTATTATCCCTAATATATCCCACTGAGGGTTTTCTCTCCCTGCAAAGAGGGGGAGGAGATCAGCCAAAGGCATACCCCCAACAACTACTGCCTTCTAAGCCTGCTCACTAGTCAGAAGTGGGTCAAATGGTCCTCACATGAAAGCATCTAACAAGGTCCCAGAGGAGGCTTCCCTTTAGTGGCAGCAGTGAAAAACACTATTTCTCTTCAGAGAAGATGGATATCGTCTTCCTGTGCACGACTGAGGGACTGATACTTGCCACTTTGAACTTCTTATATTCATGGATGCTTTCTGAAATGCTTATATCATTTTGGGAATTAAGTCTCGAAGATCAGGGACGCTGAGCAGTTGAAAAAGGGTCTGTTTGAGGGCTAAAAATTACAGAAAAAAATGGAGTAATGCTCAGAAGCCTGGCACTGATTTCCAGAATAGCATTGAGGACTTGAAATTACATATATTGAAATTAATAAATTGTGAAGATTTTTAGCCTCTGTGTTTGCTCAATTTCATGCACACACCACCACCCTGCCTCCTCTTCTTTTAAAACTGCTTTAGCTTTGATTCAGAGCTCACAGAAGAGACTTTGTATGGTAATACAGCATGAGGGAGTCTGAGGTGAAACAAAACTAAACTGATAAAGGAGTAAAACAAATTCTTTTACTCCGGTAGGGTGGATGGGTGCCAGGTTTTCGTAACTAGCGCCCTAAGTAAAGAAAAAGGAGGATCAAATCAATTAAAGAAATAAACTGAGACAAAATTGCATCAAACCACCGACCGGCAGCTGAGCCAGAGGCTTAAGTGAAAAGAGTTCTTCACACAAAAGGGACAATCTGACACTAATCATAGGATAAATCTCTCTCACACACACGTGCATTAACACAGCACACAAGTCCTGCATCATCTTATGCACTTTTATGTGCTAGAACACTCACAGGTTTGCTTATTAGTTACACCACTTCTTCATCTCAGTAGCAAAGCTTGCTGAACCACAAGTCTACCTTCATCACTTCTGCAGTCACATAAATTGAGTAGATTAAACTGAGAAATAACCTTCTCTTGAAGATTTTTTTTTCGAGCTACTCTATTTTTACTTATTTTTGTCATCACAAAATTATACCTTTCAAATATGTGTTTGCATGTGCGAAAATGGAAAAAGCTAAAAGAAAAGGTCATAGAAGGGAAAAAAGAGGAGGTGTCTTCACCCCCACCTTCCCCCACGCACTTTAAATCCCATGAAATGAATGTTTAGCTCAAGGATTTGCTGTTCATCTCAGTGCCCCTCAAGCCTGAGGCAGGATTAGGCCAGACTTGTGTTTGAACAACTGGAGAAAATCAATGGATTTCACCTTATTAATAATTAAAAGACTTTCAAGTGATTAAAACTGTGTACAAAATGTATGAATTATTGTAACTGGAAATCCACACCTGCAAGAGGCTCTCTGAAACAAGAGACAAACTAAAGGAAAAGAGCAATTTTCAGGGTATACTGTAGTATTGACAAAAGAAATAAAACATTTAGCACAGTGCTAATTAGGTATTTACATGTAGCTACACAAATTCTTTACATGAACTTTAATTGAAACCTTAACTAACTCCTAGGTGATGTTACAACACGCAGAGTAATTGAAGGCTGAATCACATTCTCTAAATAGACTATTTTTTGATAGCTTCTTCTGTCATTAAACAGAACAAGGAAAGCATAAAAAAAGAACATTCCAATTTGCTGGGCTAATGGAAATTTTTTTAATAGTAGTAGCCATCAGATATGTGTTGAAGCAACTTTTTTTCTCTTTCTCTCCCTGTGCACAGGAGTAACAATAGCCAATGTTTTTGCATTGTCAGTCTTGCCTATTCAGACACTATTAGAAAACAGCAGAATGTGCCATGACATCTGAAAGCAACGCTGAAACTTAAAACATTCAGTTTTATCACTGAAATAAATAGCTGCCCTACTTGCTGTCTCAATAAGCAAGATTTGGAACAACAACTTTGAAAGTTCAAATAGCCTGGTTTGATTTAATTTTTACTTCGTTTGCATGTTGCCAGTGACTATCTATAAAGAGGACTATTCATGAAATAGTCCTCTTTATAGATCTTTATTTATCTATAAAGAGGACTTCGGCTATGCCATTTAGTTTGGCCTTCTTTTTATCACAGGATAGGAAAAAAAGACCCTCCTATACTGCCCACACTTACAAAAGTTACTTAAAATATTGCAGCCATTGAAGCATTCCAAGTGTGTGTTACAGACAGACAAACAGCAGAAAGCTTGACTATATGTGGGCACTTGCAAAGTAAACTTATTAGTTGAAA
This sequence comes from Callaeas wilsoni, assembly GCA_013398955.1. Taxonomy (NCBI): domain Eukaryota; kingdom Metazoa; phylum Chordata; class Aves; order Passeriformes; family Callaeidae; genus Callaeas; species Callaeas wilsoni. The sequence goes on along the minus strand of VWPU01018439.1, from coordinate 511,899 downwards.
AGCACGTTGATGAGACCATGAAAACAAACCAATGTTCACACAGCCAAGGGAACCTGAAACTTCACTTTCGCTGTCAGAAAAATTCCTTTCAAACCCCAAGCATGAGAACAAGACACAAACTCAGCCCTGAGAGGTTTCTTTGTATCCTTTTGAGAATACATTTTCACTGTGCATCATGCACACAACTGTCATAAAACACATGGAAGGAAGCCGAGACTGGAAGTGAGAAGTGTGGGTTTCATACACGTACACTGTAACAGATACATATACACTATGTATAGATATAAAATACACACATACATTTATGTAACTATGACAGAACTACAAAGGCTGGAGCTGTTGCCACAATTTACCTTACAAACTGTGTGCCTGCTCTGCCCACCGAGTTTCCATCCACCCAGCTTTGTGCCATAGATCTCCCCCATATAAATCACCCTGATACTGGGAGTCAAACGATCCCATCAAGCAGGCTGCCAAAAGGAGGACAAACCTCTCCCGGTGCAGGAAGCCCTGCTCCAAGTTCTGCTCAAGCCCTCTCCCCGTGCCAGCTGAACCGGCAGTTTCTCTGCCTGTATCTCATTAGATCAGGATGTTTGAGCAGCTGCTTGAAGAGATTTTAAAAACACTATTTTGGCTTGATAAAATCCAAATCTACTTCCCATGTCAGCATCCCACATTGCTCTGAACAAAATCTACCCTTGCCGCACTGAGGTCAGGCTTAGCCCTCCTGCTCTTTTTCACAAGAAAGCCACACTTGTCACTCGTCTTTCTGGCAAGAGTTAACGAGCCACTCCTGCCATAATGAATCAGCAGGAACCAGTAAGCATCTCCACAGAGAAGTGCAACACTTGCTAACAAGACAGATCTACAGAAGAAACCTTTGCCCTGATATATGGTGGATTTTTTATTTATTATTCCAATTTAATTTGGAGTGCACAGATGACAAGAATCTAGGAAAATGGGAAGACCTGGGAGTCTTTATATCCCTCAGGAAAAGAATTTTTTTTCCTCTTGTACACATCACTGGTGCATTTTTAGCTGTACTATATCATGTTAAAAAAGCAACATAGAGAGATTTGTGTATTTGAATTAAAGCTAAACTAAAGGCATAGAAGCCTCTTCTCACAAGATTCTGCTTTCCTCCATTTCCCTGCCAATCCCAATAGCATTTTTCAAATCCCTTCTCACTATGCACACTAGCTACTTCTTCTGCCTTCCCCAAAGTATTACCATCTAGCCCATAATTACCCATCTGGAATTATAAAAACAATTGTGGTGTAGGGAAAATTCCATCAAAGAGACAGTGAAGTGAAATTAAAGTTGGCAATTCACAGAATACGTGTAGAAATTACATCTGAGATGCTGCAAAACTACTGCTCGCTCGAGAAAAAAAAAAAAAAGGAAATTGGAAAATTAGTATGAAGGAAATGAAACGCATCACTGAGGGATTTGACTGTGAGAAAGCCCAAGGTAATGACAAATGCAGACAAGTTCCTGGGGTAGTGGCCTCTAAACCCTGCAAGGCATAATTCTGCCAAGAGCAACTCTTTGGCAGCTTTCTAAACATGGCAGTGTCAATCCATGCGCACCTCCACGGTTTTAATGGAGACCTAAAACTGCTAAATCCCCTTTCCATTTAAGAGTTACTTTTCAAGAATTTTACTCCTTCATGAAGAGTTTTACGGTTTCCATTTGGTGCACCGAGTGAGGTTTTTCCTGATTTACAGTCAATTTACTGTAAAGGGCTGGCTGTAAAAGGACATAAACTGAAGAGCTGTGATAACGTCCCAGCTCAAACTGGAATTTGGCATTTATGCTCAACACAGTAAGAAAGATTATCCGTAGGCAAGTATCTTCCACAAAACTAAAAGGAACCCAGCTATCCTCCTGCAGTTTTGAAAAATAGTCTTGTTTATTCTTTATAACATATAAAACATAAGGAAAGCCTGTGCTGGAGACAGTTACATTGTTGCTTTGAATTGGTTTACCTTACTGCTGTCTTCACTAGTTGGTTACCAGAAAAAAATTTAGAAAACAGAATGAACATTCAGCACATACCGAGAGCTGCTGAATGATTACACTTGATCTTCAAAAGTATTAAAAAACATTTAAGTAGTGGAGGCTAATTCCTGTGCTTAGAGGGTGTCCAAACATCCAGTAGGTCATTATAAACAGTAGAAACCTGACCCTACTGAATTAAATTACTGAATTTCCACTGACTCCAACAGGGTTGAATTTCACCCACCGTAAGTGAACAGCACGTCTTATTCCTTTAACTTTCCCTGGTTAAAAAGGCTCTACCAACTTGTACAGCCTATCACAGAGTAAGACAAAGAGAACATAAATATTTAACAATGTTTTAACACTACCTAATTATAGTTATCCTTTTTCTGTTCTGGTGTCTTTCTTATTGTTCTTCAAGAGAATAGATTTACCTGAAAAACCCTGGCTCTTGCTGATTTTGCTTCAGCTTCGCTCTCCTTTGCTTCAGTGCAAATCAGAATTGATTCTAGTGAAGAATAGCAGAATTTTTGTTCACACTTCGTAGTCAAGTTACTGCTTGGGCAGGATTTAGTGCAAAAAGACCTTATCATACAATTATTTGTCCTTTTCTTTAGCAGCAAAACCCCTCATCTGACAAAATCTGTGGCTGCTACTCTGGAGATTTCCAAAAGCACAGCAGCAGATTGGTGTGTGCCCTTCAGAGGCTTCCTGCTGAATGCTGGGTCATAGTCAAGGCATTTATGCCTTGATTTTAACAGCAAGTACAGACTTATCCTGGTGAAGTGTCTGCAAAGAGGCTCACAAGAAAAAGAAACCAACCTTCCTCAGAAATGGTGGGAATCAATTCAGGGAATACTGGAACAACTTAACTACACTGACCCGTAAGTGCTTTCAGAAAGGGAGCTGAACAGGAAAAAATGGAAAGAACAACATCTATAGATGCATTCAGATTTCAGACCCCTTATATACCATATGGCCGCAGCAGGCTGCAAAGGCAGCCAGAGAAGCATCCAAAACACATCAGGAAGAAGCTGTCAGGGCCTGGTGGCCGGGCTGAGCCCCCCTGCTGCCTCTGGCCAGGCCAGCCTGCAGGTGCCAGTCCCTGCAATGCCATGGCAGCCCTGGTCCTGCTGCCCACAAGCCCAGCCCCCAACAGAGACCCTGGCATGGCAGAAGGAATGGGGTGAGAGAGGGAAAGCAAAAGATGGAAGAGGTGGGAACCTTAATTTTTGTCTTTGTAAATTTCTGCTTGCTCCTTACAGCCAGACCTTGTGCCAAAAGGCAGCCAGCAGTAAGCCTGGGAAACTGCAGTGACTGAAGATTTAAAGAATTTTGGAAATAGCACATAATGTGGAATTCTGACCACTTCAAGCCATCCTGACTCTGAAGTACCTAATATCAACACTTCAGCTCAACAGCTACAGAGCTTGCGCCACAAGTGCCTGATGCCTTTCACTGCTTCCGCAGTTGTGCCAGCACAGTAGTTTTTGGAACCACAGCATGACACAGCTCAGGAAACCTGATATAACAAATCTTCTCTGGTGTCCTTCCTAAAAAATATGCTGAGTGGCTGCTTGGTGGAACTGAACTGCGATTCTCAGCGTGGGGCCACGACGCGTCTGCCAGCACACCTGAGAGAGCCAGTGTGCCACAGCCTGGCAAGAAACAATGGATGCATCAATATTTTCAGGGGGCACTGCTGCCAAACATGGAAACTGGCTCATAATTACAGGCTGCCTAGCATAGCCTTTCCATATTTCATGACAAATTGCTTTTGTCATAGCTCTTTCTCTAGTAGCACCACCCTAAACTGCAGTTTGCCTGTTCTTCCAGAAGCAAAATCTCTACTCTCTAGTCCTACAGTTACAGACTCTAATCATCTCTTTTTACACTCTGGTCTCCTGCATTGTTTTATTTGCTATGTTTTTATCCTCCTTTTAAATTTTAAATGAACATTTTAAATGAAATAAGCAGAGCAATTATATTTGTGCACAGAAACTATGTCATGCTTTAGCACTGCATAACAATCAAGTAACTTAATAGTACCTCAACTTGCAACTCACAAGGGAACACTTGAAATATACTGCAGAAAAAGAGTCTTAAAAACAAAAACTTTGCAATAATTACATTCAAAAGATGGTGTGTCAAAAAAAAAAAAAAAAGAAGTAAAGAAGTATTGGTATTACAGTACACAGACTTTTCCACCCTCAGGTTCAAAGCCTAGTTCCACTAAAAAAACTGGCACGAGTCCTGCCTTAAACATGACCATGTTTTGTCTTCATGCACAGCAAGAGAGCAGAGATGTCAGACCACTACTCAGTGGTCCTGGTAGCCTGGATGCTGCACTGCAGTGACTCCCGACAAGTTGAGGAAAAAGGTTAGGAGAGGTGGGTTTGAAAAAAGCTGTCTAAAAAACCAAAGATGTGGAAACAGAAGTTTTGGAAAGATATTCTTTATGTAAAGTGGCTGTACAGCTGCCTTCCCTCTGATGCTATCTCAGTGCACTCACTACAAGAGCACTTTCTTCAGGTTTTTTTTCTTTAAAAATATTTCACTTTAAGCAGTCACAAGTCCAAGCTTGTGATTATGCAGCTGTGGGTGTTGTAGATGCTTGCCTCAAGGGAATGACAAATGTCAGTAAGATGCAAAAAATAGACCCAGTGTGAAATCAAAGGAATACAGGAAGTTTAGAAGGTATCATTTAAGAGCTCCTCATGCAGAGTTGCTCAACTGAAAACCGCTATGCAATATCCTCAGAAGATCTAAGTGAGACACAAGAGACTGAAAATCTGATAATGGCTTTAAGGGCTGGCAGAGCACCCTGGAATACTTTAAACCTCTATAGATTCCATGGAAACAGGAAATGTAAGGACACCGTCTTAAGTATTTTAAAAGTCTGATTTATGAAGAATTCAGGAGAAAACACCGGTGTCTTGTTAGGGAAAAAAATTACCCTGTGATCTCAGAGTCTTTGAGTTGAAGGGGAAAAAGCGGCATCAAAAGACCAGGGTTTATCACACTTGCCATTTGGGACTGTGCTAATCAGCAGAGGGAAACAGAAGCACATTCATCTTTGCACAGACTCGCCACTGAAATAATCTCTGCAACACCCACTGCTCTGATAAAAAGGACACTTTAGCCTAAGAAAGCTTTAAGGCCAAGCAGTACATGAAAACAAAGCATGGTTATTTCTGTTACTTCTTTGGTTTCCTCAAAATCCCCATCTGCTGTTTTTTTAATAATTTGTTTTCTTTCAATCCTTGCTTCCTTTGTGTTCCTTTATTTTTCAGTTCCTCAATTTTATGCATTTCTGAAATCCTTTTCCCTTATTTTCTCTTTACTTCTGCAGCTCTGATCACTAAAACGATACCTCTTCCTCCTCTGAAAGAACCCAAACATCTCAATCCTGACATATATAATTAGCTGTTTTCCCCTAAAGTGATATATTCAAGAAAAATTATGTCTTATAGCTGTAATTTCATGACAGATTCAAGGACACATTCAAATCAGGACGCTACTTCACTCATACTGCAAATCTAATCTCAGAAATTATTTATTTAACTATACTCAATATTATGATAAAATGGTAGAGAACCTGAAGACCACCCCTAAAATGGAGAGGGGGGAGGAAGGTCCAAGTTTGGTAAAGAAAACTTCTCACAAGAAGAATGCAAAAAAGCAAACATATGTACTTCATCTCAGTTAGACAACAAACTCAACTGCAATTTTCCTTGGTGCTGCCAAAATGCAAACTTTCCCATTCACTTCTGCCTGCTAGGCAGGACACTAAGGTGAGCTATAAAGCCCTGTGCTAAATAATGCAAACTTCTGATAAAATGCAAAATAAATGCTATTATTTGCTCACAACAGTTATAGCCATTTTCAGTCATTTACATTTTCATTTGCAATTATTGAGGAGCTTCAAATTATTCAGAACTGTTTCTTTCAAAAGACCTCAACAAAACAAAAAACTCAGCCCTGTTCTAGACAAAGTGCTGGAAATGCTTAAGATGATCACACTTTTCATCTTGTTGAACCACTAATAATCCTTGCAATATCTTCGGGGCCTTAATTCAAAGCAGTAAAAATGAATGTAGTACAGATAGAAAAGATGAGAAGAGACTGTACACGTCACTTTTTAATATGCTTTGGTGGTCCATGGCAGTGTCACAGGTGACCTGTCCAGGTTCTATTCGCGTGTGACAGGACTGGCCCCTGCCAAGGCAGTGCAGGCAGCTGCGTAATTCTCTGATCCCACAAAGCTGCGAGGGCCTCAAGGCAAGGCTCACGGCTATTTCTGCATGCACAACCCACAGGTTGGGAGAGGCCATGGAGCAGACAGGACAAGACCATGCTGTTACTGTCCACCCTTTAACCTAGTGTCTTGGGGTGATTCTATGACCATACTGTATTCCCCATCGCTTGCTTGATTTCTAGTGTACCTTTAAATTGCAAAGGGGGGAGAGAGAAGCCGAGAGAACTCTTCAAAGCGGCCAGCTTGACCTTGCAACTAGAATGTTTTGCATTCTTTTTTCTCCCGATTTTGACATTTAGTTAGTTAAAGGACGTTTGCTTCTAGTCTCTTCGGCTTTCAGTGGAGAAGGGACTGTGATCTGCCTCAGTGGCTTCTTTTCCTTTTTAGACTGTTTTTGGCTTGCTTTTCATCTGAAACCAACTACCATCTCCAGACCTGCTCGGCGAAACCCTCCCAAGAGGATCGTCAGACCCTGCCTGGCCGGCCCGGCCCAGCTCAGAACTACAAGTTTTACCTACAGAAAAAACTCTAAAATCCATAATCCTCTTTTAAGAGACAGGGGAGGGGGTTTCAATATCCTTTTCTCCCCGTGACAGCGAGGGACTCTGTTTTGTTAAATAAATAGTTTTTTTCCCTTTCACTCGAAAAATTATTTTCCCAAACCCGTGACAGAAGTGGTGCCGGAGCCTGCTTGCCTGGCAGGCAAAAGAAAAAAAAAACCACCCCTCTCAAGTTGTTTCCTCCTAAATTTGTGTCCAAACCGACACACCCAGAGATCCATAGCTGCCACCAGTGGAATTTAACCTGGAACCAAAAAGGAATCAAACTACAGTTTCTTTGCAGCTTTGAGTTTTCTTATGGGAAAAAATAATCTCCATCCTAAAGTTAATTGTCTGTATATCCACTTTGTCATATGCTGAATGGCCTTAAGCACCATCCTCAGCTAGGGAAGCTGAATCAGGAAAATCTGGTTAGCATTCTATGGCAGACTTCAGCAGGTCCTAAGATTCTTGTTAACATCACTGGACCAAGCAAGAGCTGGGAGCAGGCAAAGCAGGCAGGTGAACTGCTGGGTGTCTCAGAGGGGGCTGGCACAGACGGGAGCACACCCTGCCCCGCGTGCGGCTGCAGTCAGTGCTGGACAGTGGCACAGTGACAAAACTGGGTTAAATGGGGCTCTGATCTGATCTCTTCCGACAGTGACCGCAGTCTCATGACCAAGTGTTAAAGGAACAGCATCAAATCCAAATTGCCCCTAAATAAATTTTTTGAAAAAGCTTTCCTTCCTAAAGTTATAGGAGGAGGAAGTATCAAAAAACCCCAACCCTAAGCATATCAAAACTCATCACCATCAAAACCAGCATAAGTGCCTAACATAAAACTTTTTATTTGAAGTCATTATTACTTTGTAAATACGAATTTTTTAAGCTTTTATTCAAAATAAACTGTATTTGATAGTGACAAAATTTTAAAGGCAGTGTCACCCTACAACTTTTAAATGAACACTATGCTGCTGCTTATGTCTTACCTAGTTTCGTTTACTACCTGACAGCATGCTCTGCTACCCATCTCACTAAATAACTCAGTAAATACCTAATACTTGTCTTTTCATTGCCAAATTATGGCAACTTGAATGGTAAAAGACTAGCAAGAGAAGCATGATGTGCTAAAAGTGAAATCTCTTTGTTTCTGTTTTGAAGAAGGATATGCAAACATGAATCATACATCTTGCTTCTGCTACAGTAACTCAATATCCTCTGCTTGGTTAAATAACAGACACTTGGCACATACAAAATTGACATTCTTGCCAAGAACTGAAATTTGCAGCAACTCTGAGCTCTGTTGAAACCCCACTGTTGATACTTAAGTTGTACACAGCACTCCACCAGGATCAGCTGCAACATGTTAAATGAGTGTTCAGCATCAGAATGACTATTTAAATCTCTCTCCATCTCTGAAACATTTATACTAAAGCTGAAAATAAGAGTTTTGAAAAGATCTTCAGGAGAACAGAAGGTTCTTTATGCATTGTACTGCATTAAAAAATAACAGAAAAAGTACACAGAAATGCCAGAACCTGTGCACATTCTAAAAGTTTGGCTAATAGTTGCATCAACACCAAACCAATCCATTTGGTGCTCCAGAAGCAGGTGAAAAGTCAGAAGTGCTACAAGCACACCTTAAAATAAAAATTAAAAAAACGAGTTGTCTTGTACTTTTTAATCAACCAATCTCAACGTAAGTGAAATATATGAAGACTGTCTAGACATCTAACCCCATCTCTGTCAAGTTGCTACAGGAGTCCAAACAGCTGGCAGTAGTTTCTTCCTGAGTGCCACAGAATCTGACTTCTGAATTCCTATTACCCTTTGAGAAGGAGGAAAACAGGCCTCCGTGTAACTGATTCAGCGCTCAGATACCTCCTTGCTCTGCTTTAGCTTGAACAGAACTGACAGAAATTACTTTTAAGATCCCTTTTTACATATCTATTCACTGTGAATAAATACATCTGTAGCCTCTTCCCATTCAAACGCTGTGAGCTTAGAGCTTCAACCTTCAGCAGAGCTCAGTCCCTGCATGTATGGGGCAATTCACTTACTTCTATACTTCTCCAGCAAACATTTTCCTTATTTGCATTTCTTTATAGCTCCAGGTTGTTCAGAGCTGCCTGTAAGCACAGAGCAGGGCTGCATGTGATAGTGATGTACTGCCTACTGCCCATTTAGAGGCACAACCAGCATTGCCTTTACTTTGAGTTAGGAACTATACACATGAAGACAAAAGCAGGATTAGCATACCATTTGGGGCAGCTACTAGTTTGAGAGGGAAACCTACTCTAATTCTTCCTGTTGTCCTCATTTTCACGCTTTATGATTTAGCTCAGGATGCCATTAATCTTTTGTTAAGACAAATTATGATTGTAGCCTTTTCATTGCAGATTAATGATGCTGAAGGACAATCTAGATAGATAATGCTGCTCTTGTTTCTCAGCTGCTTGTTTCCCAACTAGGTAGATTAAGAGTAGTGGTGTGTCAGAGCATCTCCAGTTAAAAGAATAAATATTTCCTTTTTTTTTTCTTTTTTTTAATTCATATGTCTACAATTATCTGTCTTATATAAAAGACCACATAACTTCAGTAAAAGAACAGAGTTGGACCTAAATTTGTAACTTTGAAAAAAGGAAATGACAAGTTAGGTTTTACTTTGCTACTAGCTGTTTGCCACCACTGTTAAAAGAATGAGGCTGGCATACAATTCCCTAAAATATAGGTGCCTTGTACCATTTTAGATGCCTGGGTGTACCTAAGACATCTGCACAGGGCTGGCAGATATGATTTAAGGGAAATCTGCTCCTGGATAGGTGAAAGTTGAGGAAGAGAGGAATATGTGATGGCTACTAAAACAGAATACTACCAGTTAATATTAGCCCGTGTTCAGGTGACTGAATAAGATGTTAAAGTCAGATGATGGGATCCAGTACAAAATGTAGACAGCTAAAAGTTGAGGGCAACACGCAAGATCAATATCCCAGTCAACCAGGATCCAGTCAATATAGCCAAATAGGTCTAGCAGGATTCTGTAAGCCAACCAGAGCTGCCTGCTTTAAGGTATTTTCCTGGCTCTGGTGGCTTTATTGACTGTAAAGGGAATTCACACACATAGTTTACCCTAACCTGAGCCTCCCCAACAGTCTCTCTGCACACAGCCCATGCCTGTGCCTCAGAAAGCCCCCACCCAGCCCTTGCCTTGATGAAATGTGTGCTTTCCCTCCTCACCGTGCCATTGATAAGGGCGTTATCGCTCCAGCTGCAGAAGGCGTTGGGAATGGCGATACACGGGGCTGTTCCGGAGCATCCTCTCCCTGCTCCCAGCCTGGCTCTGCCTGGTCTGCACTGGCTCCTCCTGGAGAGGGGGCTGGCTGAGGCCCTGGGGGAGTCCAGCTGGCCGGGGGTGACTCGGGTCACCTCTGCTTCCTCCCCGCCTGCCAATTTGTCCCTGCAGTGGCACTGCTCGAAGCTGTAATTTCTGCAGCTTAGTCCATCAAAACACACATCTCTGATACTCCCTTTCTCCAGGCGTAGCTGAACAGGAGGGATATAATTCATTTGCAAAATGCCCTTTATAATTCCCTGCAATTTTGCTCTTAAAACTGTCAGTAAAGAAAGTAACTGTCACTGTTTAATACCTATTAAACTATAGCTCTAACTAAGAATTTGGTAATCGAGTTATAAAGTTCCATAATGATGATGTCTCACATGACTATTATTTCTGTTGCAAGAGAAGCAATTTCTATAATATAAAAGTATAAAACAAAGAATTCAAGAAATAAGTCAGTAGTTTGTACATGTTGATTTGAAAATAAAAAAAATGAAAAGAGCTTTGGAAAGGTCTAAATAAGATAATTTGCTGTGTTCAGTTCTTTCTTCTTATAATTAAGGCAAATCTGTGGATTATTATTTTTTCCACTGAAAAAGTCCTAGGTTTATTACATATTGCACTTTAATTATGCACTTACTCCAATGAAATGCCACATCTGACTCATGATTTAGATACTGTGCAATAACTAAACAGAATTACTGCAGAAAAATCTCAATTACATTTTAAGCATCAAGGAGGTGTAACAATCTTTCTTAATTCATCCAGTTTCTAAATATATATGGTATTTATCCAGGACACTAATGAAAACATGGAGAGCTTTCACCTCTTTTCTAATAAATTTCTTTGTCATAGTTGAACTATGGAAAATCTAGGGAGACACCTTGCCTTACTTCTAAACTTTGAAGAAAACTAAGCCCAGACCTTCTTCACCACAATCTCTTTCCCTTCCTTTCTCAGAACAGTACCACAAATTAGGAACTCCTGAAAGAGGTATGGGGGTTTTAGGGATTATTTTTCTTTGTTTGCTTTGTGGTTTTTGTTTTGTTTTGGTTGGTTGGCTTTTAGTTGTTGTTGTTAGGGTTTTTTGGTGGTTTTTTTTGGTTTTTTTTGTTTTTGAAAGGCTCTTTTCTTCATGGGATTTCTTAGCCAGCCACTTAGCTGGCTACAGAAAAAGAAAAATGTAGCTAAAGTATCCTTAAAGCAAAGTCTATGATGCTGGGAGAGAAGGAAGTGGTAAAATAATAAAATGCTCTCTTCCATTTAGAAATTTTAAATTACCTTCTGAAAAACAAGCTTCTGCAGTTAGGATTATTGACTTAATGTTGTACCTTGTTTTCCTCACCTCTAAACCCTAAGAGGACAGGCTCAGAGACAAAGGCTGGTCACATACACTACCCAGGGCTGAAAAATAAGGAGTTAAGGAAGGCTTGATTCTTTCCTTTCCTGCCATTGTGATGTTAATGAGCATTTTCAACTGTGAAAAGTGACTGTAAAATGGTTATAGGGTGCCATTGTCTTTTTCTTCTGCATTTTACTGAGACAAATTCATCTGAAGCAAAAAACAAGAATCCAGACCAAGCAAAGAATATCACTATTTTAGAGCAGCGTGTCCAGTAATGGAATGAATACCCTAAAGGAAAGCAAATGATGGCTGCTGCCTTTACAATAATGATTAAACCAGACCAGGAACTGGTTAAACTCTATGTATTCCACTTTTAAGACTCAATCCCTTCTTCTGTTTCTGTCTGCGTCAGGTTATATTTTTTAACCTACTCATAACCAATTTAAGTAAAAAGCTTTCACTGAAAAAAAGACAGAACCAGAAGCACTTAAACCAGGAATATGATTTTGCAATTCTCACAAGTGTGTCCTCAGCTAAGATTGCCTTAAGCAACTGGCCTCAGGGAAACTGACCTACAAGCATATATTTTAGTTGAGCTTAATGAGATTTGGATGGTGCTCCAAAAATAAGGAGTGTAATTTGTAGTCCTTGAGAGATGTCAATAATGCAATTCTGTAATTCCACAGCCAATACACCTTTCAAAATGTTTTCAGAAGAGGGTGCTCCAATTGTAAAATACTATCCTAGTAACCTCACCTTAAAAATGTTCGACAATAAACCCCCATGCAAGATATTTCTAACCACATTTCAGAAAAGAAATAAAACTAGAAAGGATATGTATAAAAGTAAAGGGAACAAACTGCAAGGGAAAGATACAAAAAAACATGAATTGCCAATAAAGGTATTCATTTTTCAAAATTAAACTATTATTTTCATAATATATTATTTTAATAACCTATATTTTAGATAGGTCAGTACTGAATTATGTCCAAATATGTTATTTTACACAAAGCAGGCAAAGCCAGGAAGAACATATCCCTATCAAATAGACTGCAGCTTCAATGTTCTGTGTTCTTGATGTCATCTGTGCTGGATTCCTGCTTTTCTGTTAACAAGGGAGAGGTTGAAATTTGTGTGGACCTATTAGAAATAGTTTGGGTACACAACGAAAATCACAAGTGGAGTACTATTTTCTGGCACAGACAGTGGGATTGAGCGCACCTTCAGCAAGTTTGTCAAAAACACCAAGTTGTGTGGTGTGGTCAACACCCTGGGGGGAAGGGATGCCATCCAGAGGGACCTGGACAGGCTGGAGAGGTGGGTCTGTGCAACCCTCATGAAGTCCTGTTGGAGAGAGTCCAGAGGAGCCACAAAGATGCTCAGAGGGCTGGAGCACCTCTCCTATGAAGATAGACAGGCTGTTGGGGTTGTTCAGCCTGGAAAAGAGAAGGCTCTGGGGAAATCTAGCAGCCTTCTAGTACCTGAAGGCACTAGGGACCCACAAAAGGGACCCACGAAGACCTGGAGAGAGACTTTTTCCACAGGCATGAAGGGATAGGACAAGAGGGAATGACTTTAAACTTATGGATGGTAGGTTTAGGTTGGATATTAGGAAGAAATTCTTCACTGTGAGCATGATGAGGGCGTGGAAGAGGAAGAAGTTGTGCATGACCCATCCCTGAAAGTGTTCATGGAAAGGTTAGATGGGGCTTTAAGCAACCTGGTCTAGTAGAAGATGTCCCTGTCCATGTCTGGGGAGTAGGGACCAGATGATTTTTAAGGTCTCTTCCAACCCAAAGCATTCTGTGACATTCATATGACCCTTTAACCCATGTACATGCAAAAAGCATTCTACTACCCTGATGATTTAGTAGTCTCACTAACAAATTCCTGGGGAGAAAACACAATTGTTAACACATATATTAAGGCTCTTCTGTGTTGCAAATTGTTAATCAGATTATCATTCAACTTTATAGGTAAGAAACATTTCTCCCTCTCCATCCCTGCTCTCAGAAAAATGCTGCAGAGATACACACATACACAGAAACACACAGCTGATGTATCGTAAGAGCTGTCAAGCACTGGTGAACTCTGGAAGTCCAAGCGTTAACTGGAATGCAGCATTCCTTTGAGAGGATAAAAAGAATAAAGTTCTGAAAGCCAGAGGTAATATTTCAGCCTTGGATTTTATTAGACTCTGTTTCATTCCTAAGCACAGTATGTCCCATAGAGCTGGAGAAATTACTATCTCTGGTTCTCGAAGACTGAAATCCTTCATCTTTCTCATAATCCCTCAGTAGGAACCAGAAAATCACTTTCAACATCTCCATAACACCTTTAATTTTTCCTGTTGAATGTCCTCTTTATTGCTCATCTAAGAAAGGTGCCAAAGTCTCAGTTATTACTTATTAGCCCATACCAGTTTATTACTTCTTTTAAAATATGGTGCTTCTATTCCCCAACTATTTGCTTTACACACTACTATATACGTATCAGCCCATCACTCTTTTCTTTCAAAAAAGGTTTGGAGAAGGAGCTGAAAGAGATGTGTCACACAGGATCACATCAGTCCAAGAGCCTATATATGCACCTAATTTGGTGTGATCAAATTGAATGCAAATGTCAAGTTCCCCTTCTAAAAAAATCAGTGAGATGAAAACACGCATTTAAATCACTGATTACATTCTCAGTAACTTCCATAGATGGTGAAAGATAAGAAATTTTTAACGGGAAAATATTGAGTGGAAGGATAACTTTAATGTAAGAGTTCATTTCCTACTGAATGCAAAAAAAAAAAAGTCTAAAAATTAATGGTTTTACAGGGAAAAAAACAACAATAAAATACATTATTATATGGAGTATCATATTCCCTAGAAGTCCCCTGTTGTGCTAGGGCTACCAGATCCATGGATCCCTATGTTAGTTCAGAAACCCAAATTTTCCCACATTTTAAACAGTGGCGGGCAGGGCAAAAAAACCAAACCAAAACAGCCCCAAGAGTCAAAAAGTGCGCAAACAGGGCAGAACTATGTTGTTCTTCCATGCTGCAGCCTCTGCTGCTGAGCTGAGCACTGTAATGCCTAGAGATGCAACAAAGAAAATAGCTCATCATATTAGCTCCTCTCTCTCTAATATATAGACAGAAGAACATCTCAAAACCAATGCAGTGGTGATCAGGGTTTTGGGTTTGTTTTGTTCTTTTTTAGGTTTTTAAGTCTAAATCTATTATCTTGGTATGCTTTTGCATGCCTTATGTAACCAGTGGTTCCCCTCCATACCAACCTCACTGTCACCAAAGAAATCAAATGACTTATTCTTCAAGAGGCAGACACAAACTCATTTCCTGCTATTTCTCTTTTCTGGCTTTTTGAAACAGATTTTGTCCTTTAAGTCTCTCTATCTTTCACCATAATATAACTGTTCTTTAAAAAAGTGAGGTGTAAAAGTGTTTCTCTTTCAAATTCACATCCTGAGTTAGTCAAAACTTCCCAGATCTTTTTTTCATTCCCTATTAATTTTCTTTTACAGAATGAAAGCTGCAGACGCAGAATAGACTGACATTTAGATTCTGTTTATACATTTTGAGACACTCCAATATTCCTTGCCATTTAGTGGTGTTACTATGTAGGTGCTTCAAGTTTTTCCTAAATTTCACCTTACCTAATATCAAAAATATAATTTAATTTCTCTTCTGAAAGAAAATATTTCAGAAAAGTCAGCTTCCATTCCTTTACTTTCCATTCCTGACAACTTTAACCAGACACTTAAGCCCACTGTAACAGCTTAAGCTTAATAAAATGTCTAAGCTTTAATTCATTTGCTTTTAAAAACACGCACTGTTGAAAAGAAACACAATGAAAAGCAATACAATGAGAGTAAAGGAACAGCAACATCTGCATCTTCAAGTCTAGTTTAGCTCAACATAAGTTAGTAGCTTAGTTTTAATGGCACTGAGCTGCTTTATGTTGATGGCCTGCTGTTACTGATCCTGAGAGCATAATGAAGAGCATTAAGTGTTTAAACATGGATGTCAATAAAATACACAGCAAATAATGGCCCGTAGTGGGGGTCTGCAGAGATCTGCCACACTGATACAAGTCGCAATGGACCATTAATGAGGAACGGAACAGAGGGAATTCTGATAGGAGGGATTGATCAAAATAATTCACACAGCCTCCCCATTTCTGATAAAGGGCTTTTGTAGATGAAGACATTATAGCCCAGAAGTCTTGGCTGTGAATTTACAGCACACTGGTGACTCCCCCCAGACTCCAGGCCTGCACATGCTACGCTCAGGCTGGTGACTCTGAGTAAGCTTCCCCATGTCACGTGTTTGGAATTGCATGAGGGTCAGAGGCAGATATTGTGTGGATTAGCTGGAAGGCTATAAATGCCAGTACAGCTTATTGCAAACCAGTGTCTCCTCAATTAGAAATTGAAGTCTGTATAGCCCTTGTGACGGCTCTCTCCTATAACGAACACAGATGTGCACATAGACAGGATTCAAGGGAAATGGTGGGAGACTGTCTTTATTTACATGCAAACATGTATCAAACCCTGAAAACTAATCCATTATTTACTGCTTTTTCTATTTCTCTGACTTTCCAGGTAACAATGATGTATTTAAAGTGCTGATCCAGATGAAATCCCTCATACTAAGCATGCAGTCTCAGCATCATAACTTCTCACCTGAGGACAGGAAATGTTCTTCACTGTCTTCAAAAGTTACAACATTGCTCAAACTTTTAAAAATCTGATGCTTATCATTGAAGGGTATAATTACATGTTCCTCACTGAATTTTCATGGTATTAATCATGTGTGCCTCTGGAAAGAAATATCACCTAAGACTGCTGCAGGAAGCCAATGGGTTTCAATGCATTTACTCATAACTATTTTGGCTTCTCATAAATTATTTATTAAGACTGCAGGTACCAAGCAGCAAGCAGCCAGACTGCTCGGTAGCAACCTATCTAAAATGCTATTTGGAAGACAATATAATATGATGTGTGCAGAAAAGAAGAGAGAGGGGACTCAGCTGTAAGGTAAAAACAACAGGTGATCTCTTGCTATTCAGTGGCACGTGATTCTTAATGGTTCAGTGTCTCTCTGCAACACATCCCTGATGTAAACTGTAACATACTTTGCTACGAAAGCAAACATATATATGTGCACACACACACTTATATCTATATCTATATCTATATACACATCTATAAATAAAAGCAGTGAATTACAGAATTTCCAGTGTGTAAGACCACATCCAGCACAACTTCAAGCCCTGGGAAAGGAGATAAATAACCAGGAAGAAATGGTGTCTCATCTGAAGTTTAATGACACAGGAATCAAAAAGCAGCACATCAGTACTGTTAGCTCATAAGCTCTGCTCCAGCTACAAGGTTGTTACAGGATTGAACTGCTGGGTCTTGACACGAGCTAGAATGCACTATGAAGAGAAAGATGGAAATTGTCAGGCGATTCCTACTTGAAGTAATAGTAGTAACAAGAATAACAATAAATCCTTTAATTTGTGTTGCTTGCTGAATGGAAGGAAACAGGAGGAACACAGAAGGTCAAAATGTCTGTTTGAAAAGAATCATGTCAATAAACATCAAACATTTTGAACACTTTGCAAGCTTTCTTCAGGAAGATTTAACTGGCTGCACAAATTCTCTCCAAACACAGTTAGTCCTGAGAGCACTTCTGACTTGCTGTCCCTGAGCATTTAATCAATTTCTGAAGACTAAGAGAAATAATCCTCTTGTAACATTAGAAAGATAATCTAGTCATACTCTTCTTAATATACAAATTTTATTTTTTTTCCCAATTTTCTAGTTCTCTTCTATATATTATAGTCTCGGAATGATGCCTCCAAACACCACACTGAACAAATAAACTTCTTGCAAATATCTGTTGCAGTGTAACTTCCCTTTTGAATGGATTACAGATTTCAGCTCTATTTTATGCACACTTCTAAAGTATAACCTCATTTTTCTTTGCCTAACCATTACTCATAATCCTATGTTTTCTGCAAAAACAGATCTTAAATATGATTCCAAGGTGTAGAAAGATAACGACACATTCTTGCTAACCTTTTCTCTAGTTACACAGCTGATTTGTTGTGTTGATAGCAATTATACCCAATTTTGGAAACTACATTATTTAATACATGCTCACTGGTCATTCTGAACTCCAGTGGAAGCCACTGATTTCTCCTGAAATACTCACCTTACTGCAACTTGTCATAACAACCTGTGTCACCATCTTGCTCAAAACCCACTAAGTCTGACTCCTTTCTCCTCTGTAACGTGTAGTCTTTCAGAACTACTAGACTCAAAAGAAGACCACATCAACTCTCTCTCCCTCTCTCTTTTTTTGAGCCACCCAGCTCAGCAAACCTTGTGGTGAGGGTGGAACTGTGCAACTCAAGGCCTGCAACACTCACTTCATTATAAAAAACATGAAAATGCAGAAATTCAAAATAGCAAATGCAGAGGCATGTCTCTGTAACCTTTTGGGATGAAACCACATGTTTTTCTAATTCAATTCTTTACTAGTATGAATACACAGAATGTAGAAGAAAAGATACTTAAAATGCACACAAAGGGTGTTTTCTACAGTTGTCTACATTCCTTTTTCAGTACCATCCAAAAGTACAATACCCAAGACAATATGGCTGAGCATCACTTAAATAGAAACTAAGTGGAAACTTAATGCAAAAAATCTGAAGTGTGGAAAACAGTCTGGTTTTGTTTGCTAAGTGGCCTCACACTAAGCTTTTGATCCAGGTGTTGTGGGAATGGAACTGACACATACTACATTTCCAAGATTTTAATGATGCCCAGAGCTTTCATTTTCTTTTACGCTCTGACAATGGGAAACATGGTCTCCTTATGTACGACATAAAATCTAATAAAGAAGCCAGCTGTTCCTTCCCTGGTGAATGCCGCACTCCAGTCTGAATATAGGTTTTCTGAGAAAAAAAATGTGGTGTAATTGCACTGTACCTGGGCGAGTACAATACACTCGACTCTTTTTACTGTCTACATATATCAAGTACACAGAAAAAAATTGCAGAGTGGACAGGTATAAACCAGCAAAATAATCACTTGCTTAACAGCTAGCAGGTTTTACATAGTTTCTTGGCTTTCCCTCACACAGTGTCCTACAGTATATCTGTTCCCTCCCAACATCTCTCAAACATCTATTGCAATAATGCAAACTGACATATCTGTTCTGCCAAATGCTGGCTGCCTACTGAAACAGCCAAAGCAAATATTATACAGTAAGTGTGCTAATTGAGAGACCCTCCAACATCACAGGCCAAGTTTTGCTCTTGGCAACAACAGCAAGCACTGGCATTTTTGAGACCACAATCTCAGAACTGCTCCAATTCCATTCTTCCCTCTTGCCGTGGTCTAAAAAATTCAAGAGACTGTTGCAATATCTGTATTGCAGAGAAATGTTTTCCATCTGCAGAAATGTTGCTCAGTCCTGTTGCTCTAAGTGGCATCATGGGGACATGTCCACACTCCATGTTTGGAGAACAAATGAGGGAACCACCAGAGCTATTGCTCCTGTATTTGAATTGCAGTCCTTGATCTCAGCTATGAAGTGGCAGCAACAGTGAAGAAATGTCAAAGAAACACAGTTTTAACAATCAGTTAAGCTCAGTTTTAAGCACACACATGCTCTTCTGGCAGGTCACACTTCCAGTGCATGCCAGGGTTCTGTCCCGAACTTTCTTGCCTGGGCACAGTCAGGTGCCCTGAGATGGCAAGGATAGAATAAAGCCTGGACTTGAGAGCGAGGATTCCTGTACAAATTCAGGTTCAAATGCCAACTTGCCAACTGAAATGGATAGCTAGTCCCAACACTCTTTCCCTGCCTCTACAAGAGCCAAAATAAAACGGCACAAATACATAGAAACTCCATATTTGGTGGGGGAGAGGGGGTGGGATGACAAAAACAAACCAACTTTCCCAGATCTGTAGGTGATATAACACTAATTACCATACTTTAGAACTTTCCATTGGTTGGCTGTGGCATGAAGTGCAGCACTATTATTTTTAATCTATATATTTTCATCATTCTGCTATAGATGTTAGAAAGACAATCTCAAGAATTGTCTTGACCTGTGTTTACACGCTCAGGTAGAGCAATTTGCTCTAGTTATCTACACTGTCATATTTACTACTGTAAATAACAGGAGAGAGTGATCTCAGAAAACAGTTTTTCCACATCCCTGTATCTTG
The DNA here is from genome assembly GCA_013398955.1 of Callaeas wilsoni. NCBI lineage: Eukaryota > Metazoa > Chordata > Aves > Passeriformes > Callaeidae > Callaeas > Callaeas wilsoni. The sequence continues at coordinate 492,166 of VWPU01018439.1, read as the reverse complement.
CTTTGCTGCTCTTTCCCAATCATCTTCATCATCAAGAGTTTCCTATCTCAGCAGATACAAACACCACTGATATTAAAAAACTTCAGTAATTTGGTGGCTGAAGACATGATTTCTTCTCTTAGAATTTTTCCTCCAAATCCCTGAATATGGAATTTATTCTCAAAGAATTCCTTTTCCACTGTAACTCTTTCTTCATGTTTATCCATGAAAATGAAATAGATTCTATAATGCAAGTAGTTGAGCAGGTGCTAAATTTATCCTAATACTGAGGCCAAAATATGGCAAGATACATTTTCCCCTGGGAAAAGGAAGAATCAGGCTGATTCCAATCTTTATTAGCCCAGTTTGCTCTTTCCTGGACTCAATACCAAACATGTTTTTATTGTTTCTTTGGAAACTAATTAAGATTCTTTTGCATTCTAAATTTAAAAAAAAAAAAATCAGCGGAAGTATTGAAGTAATTGGGGATTATTCACTTACCTATTGAAGTTATATCAAATCCAAGCCATTTGCACAGCAGTTCAGTTATCCATGTTAGGAATCCACCACGTGGAAAGGACATGAAAACAAAAAGGGAAGAAAAAAGTAAACAGTAAGCTATCTTGCTCCTTTTCTCAAATGAAAAAAGTATTAAAACAAACCCCTATATAACAACCAGTGTTACCCTCTGCCATGAACATGGAATATATTCCTTTAAGCAGGTACCTGCCAATGCTGGTTTTTTCCTGTTACCATTCATTACAGCAAGTGGGTTGTTATAGTAGCTGTTAAAAGAAAATGTTGAATGGTACTTACACTACACATAAACAAAAATCGAACAATCCTGTTATGCTTGATAGCAGGCTACAGTCAAACAGTTTCACAGCATTTTTGTAAATGACTTGAATGCACTCTTTATCTCAGTATCAGCAGGCAGAAGGCCAAGATGGAAATTATGGAATGAGAAGGAAATTGAACAATTCAGATATGTTTATGGAAAGCTCACAAATCAGGGCATCTCATTTGGCACCAAATAAAGCTGTTATTCATGATGTGCAGCTACAAAAAGGAAAGCTGTTCTCTGCTATAAAGTATAGCCACAGGAAAGGCTGAGCTAAAGCAAACGGTTTCTCAGTAGAGAAAATAAAGGTTGACATGCTTGGGGTGTCCTGTGCAGGGCCAGGAGTTGGACTTGATGATCCTGATGGGTCCCCTCCAACTCAGCATGTTCTGTGATTCTATGATTGCCATAAAAATATGGCAATAACTACTGGACCACAAGCACGATCGTGAGTATCTATGACTGCTATCAGCTGAAATCAAACCAAGAAATTACACTGGCACACCTTCTCCTTTAACAACGCTTAGAAACGGTGTAATGATCCCAAACAACAAACTTCATCTCTGAGTTATCCTTTTCTATGCATCCATAAATATGTGCGTTACACATCACACCTGGAAGATACAGATTTCCAAAGAGCATCTCTTCATAGGAACTTGTAAGATCATTCACCAGGCTACTTGAAAGTTACAGTGACTACATCAGTTCCCACAGCTGGATTCTGATCTATTCCAAGGTGTGGCCTGCTCTTTAGATTTGTCAAATTAGATTTATCTTGTAGATCAACATGCTAAAAAGCCATTTAATATGGTTTATATAAGTTGTCACCAGAACCCTAAAATTTTGAATGAACTTTGGTACCTATCAAATAGCTGACTTTACCAGCTTATATATGAAAGAGAGAGCATCTGCTTTGTTGTCATTCTTCCTACAGTAAGTGCTTTTAAAAAGATATCAAAATCACCACTGAATAAATTTTGTTATTGATTCACGCAAATCAAAATTTATTTACAAGACTGGAGGAACAAATACTCAAATAGTGGCAAGTGAGGAGGAAGACTTTTTGAATTTATTCTGCATTAAAGACGGACCTTAAAACAACACCTGTGATAAAAGGGCTGCTTCACTTCTCAAAGATTCCTTTTACCTGACAGTGTTTTAGCTCCTCTGCAGCGTATGTATTTCAAACACTCAGCCTACCCAGAGGCCTCTAAGCTGAGACGTGTGGTGATCTCTTCAGATGTGTCACACAGATACAGGCTGCTTCAATTCACTTAATTGGGGAGATCAAGGGAGAGCCCTTGTGTTCATATTGTTCCATTGTTTGTGTTCAGTTCAGCCTTTGCTATCATGAACAATACAAACAAAAGGCATTATTAAGTGAAATGCACTTTGCTCTTCCATGCCTAACAATGTGCCAAATATGAGCCTCCAGCCTTGAAGCTGAGAGGTCAACCTCTGGAAGCAACAGGAAAAGAGAATTTCCTTCAGTAATCTCATCGTTCAGGGATAGTACCGAAGTAGGGATGGGGAAATGTTATATTCTACTGGTTTTATTCATTGTGGACTTTTCTATTCTATTCTAATGTATGCACGTCACGATTCATCAATGTATATACTCAGGTGTTTTACAAAAAGCAAAGAATCACCATGATAAAATGCTGATGCTCAGAGAAGAGTTTGAATAAACTTCCTTTTCTTAAAAATAAAATAAACAAGCCAAAGAAACAAAACATGCTTTCATAACCTCCTTTCATAACTTCTTTTAAAAACACAAAGATAAAAAAGACAACAGTGACATAAATTGGAAAACACCGTTATTACAAAAATACAAAAAACCCCCAACACATTAAGACAAAAACACTTATCTCCCACAAAAAGTCTTAACATTCTGTGTCTCCCATGGTTTGAATGATATTTCTAATTATTCTTTCTATGAATTCCTGTGACAGGCTAAAAAGAATAAAATAAATCAACCTTTTCCCTAGAATCCCTTAGCGGTATTTTTTTCTCTCTCTTCCCACAATGGTTACCAATACCAAGAAAAGCACCACATTATGTGGACTTTTGATTTTTTTTGGCAGTCACAGACCGCCAGCTCCTTGGTTTGTGTAAAAGGCCACAGCTCAGCTGAAGTCAGTGGTGAGGATTCAGCTTCCCTCGAGTCGTGTACATGACACTGGAAATGTTTGTTATGGAAATTACTATGCCTATCACAGCCCAGATATTCGGGAAACTGTGGCTGCTTTCCTGAGGACTAGAAGATATATGAAACCACTTTCTTGCTGGCTATTGTGTGCACATTTAAAGTGCAACAAAGGGCATTCACTGCCAAAGAACACTGCATTTGTACATCCATTTCTCTGATAACCTGTCTAATAACTCAGTGAGGATTAAGCAGCAGGGAGAGATGCACAGAGAAACCAATGGTGCTGTCATTGTTTCCCAGGGAAAAATTACATTATCTTTTCTAGTTTTTGACAGAAAATTACTGACTTAAACATTTTTGCAAGTTTATCTGCTTTCAGGGGGGTCATTCAGAGGTCTCTGCTGTTCTCTTTCATACTCTCATGACAGTTGACTGAACCCTTGATCTTTGACCCAGATAGAAATTAACCCTCCACATTCCACCTTCCAAACTGAGACATTAAGATTCCTAATAATGAGAGTTTATTAAAATCTTAAAAGTTCAGTGGAGCATTTCAAGGACAGTGGAATTAGATTTCAGCAAACACCTATAGATTTACTGCATAATGCAAACCATTTGATTTGTTTGGATATATGCTCCAAGGCTACAGTTCAGCCAGCTTTTGCTGGCTGGAAAACAGCCACTTGACTAATTTGACTTGATCTGTGAATGAGGGAAAATCCTTGTTATGGACATATGCAGCCATACATTATTCCTCTCACCTCTTTCCACCCTTAACTTTGGAAGGAATATTATTTGTCAAGCAATTTAAAATACAGCACAGAGAGATGTGATACCCCAAATGCCATGCCAGGCACAAGAATACATGGTAAAAAGGCACAACTGAGGTTCCTAATTCACTAGAATGCTCTCAAAGTTATTGCATTATTTTCTGTACCTTATACACTCAAGCCTTTAATTTTTGGAATAGTCCTTCTGCTAGCCTGTGGCTGGCCAGCTTTTCTTTTTCACTCAACTGAAATTCCCTGGTTGGTCCATGATAACATGTCTGTGTATTTTCCATGACTAAAAGGATTATCAGGAACATGAGGAATTACACCAACAGAGCAAACTGAGACTCGAGCGAAAAGAAAATGAAACTAAACTAAAACTATCATGCAGAGAGAAAATGGAGAAAAGAGTGGAAATGCAGAAGAATCAAGATCCTCTAGAACTTAAAGCTATGAGACTAGAAGAATCAGCAATTATACTCATGGGGGGAACAAGCAAAACTTGTTGCAATAATTATTTTGAGGTCCTGTCATTCTCCCATCTGAACCAAAACTGGAGCAATAAACTGTTATAAACCACACCAAATTACCACTTTTGATTGCTATTTACTGAAACGGGTTTGATGCAGGACCCCATCTTCCAATGAGAAAATTTGTACTCTCTTACAAAACATTGGCGATCTGGAAATGCAGCTGGTACAATACATGAAGTTTATGACTGCTGTTATTTTTATTGACTGGTTAGCTTGGCTGATTCCCTTTAAAATATGAAAGTATGAGATAAATGATATTGCATACCACTGCAACATAAAGAGTAATGTAAATGTTTTGATTCTTTCCTTCCTTCTTTTCTCATCCACTTACAGTTTTCATAAGCAAATTAAAACACGTGTATATTTATTTTAAACCTGTTACTCTACATTCAGCTATGATATGGAGGCTATGCTAGCACTCTTCACAACTAACTCCTCGTTAAAGCATCTGTGATATCATACATTTATGATATGTTTTTATATCCTGTATCTTAAGTGAAATCCCAGCTCCCTTCTCCCTCCCATAGGCTGCTAGTCTGCAACAGAGCTGTTTTCAAAATATCAGACTCTGCGAAAGATGGGAACTCTCAGAACAGAAATGTGCTCAATATATCCACCAATATTCTCCATAACCTTGCCAAAATGTTCTGCACCAGGGGCTGCACCAGGACTAAAGGAGAAGGCAGTGCCTCTGGACTGGCTGCTGTCATTTTCCTTCCAGAGGTGCCAGGACACAGAGCGGAGCAAAGAGCAGCTCCTAAAGAAGAGCATAAACCCAGTGGCAGCTGCCAGCTACTGAACTCCAGCTGTAACACTGAACATTACTGGGGGGTGCAGCTAAATGTACACACTAAACAAGACAAAATATTAACTATTAACCATTGCTGTAGGGGTAATCACACAAAATTTCCAACACAATACTTGGTTCGCCATGTCAGTCCTAACTAATTCATCACATACGAAGTTGGAAAAATGAGGGTAGAAGAGCACCAAGATTTGCAAAACCATTATAGAGACCATAACTCCAAGTAGAAATCATCTCATTTACTGTGACTGACTCTGGAAGTCATTGGCTTTGGCAAAGGTAAATTAGAAAACTTGAAAGAAAACAGTATTACCAGTGGGAGCAAACCTTTTTCTTTAAATTGCCTTATGACTTAATTGAAGACAATTTTTTGTAATTTTTTTTTTTTCTGGACCAGACATTGACGCTTAGGACAGCACGATATTTATACCTGCCTAATTAAAAATTACATACACCTAGCAGCTGTGAAGGTTACCAGAGGTCCATTTTGATATCTGTTTGTAACCTTTATTAACACATATAGGTTTTGGCCAAGTAGTCAATGACTGTATTGAATGGATTCTACATTAATCTCGGTTCTGATGATTAAGCGCCACCGTTGTGACTGAGTCAGACAAAGCTGGAAAATCCTCCTCCAGTAGTTGCCTACTGCCACCATCAGTTCCTGATCACACCAAGACAAGAAGAACAAATTGTTCTTTCAGTCTCCTTTCAGGTTCCAGTCTCCTTTTCTACCCATCACAAAGAATGACAAAATTCTTTGGAACAGACATTGGCAAGTCTGCCATAATAGAAGCCCAAGTGGGAGGCAACTGAAGCTGTATGTAAAGTAACACAATACAAAAGAATTTTAAAAGATCGGGACTATCCAAATAGTTTTTGAACATATCATACAATGTAGCAGGTGTGGTAGGACTCAAATGTGATCACAAGAGTTCATTTACTTAATATCTGTCAGAATGTTTGCTGCATTTCTGTTAAAACTGTATCTACAGATAATCTAAATATATTATCTCATATGATTCATGTATAGAAAATTATGTGTACTTGAATATACACACACTTGCACATGTATTTCATCTGTGCTCCCATTTCTTCATTACAGAGACAAAAACACTTTCCTTTTCAAACACTGAGACACACAGATGACATGACTGAGAAGCAAGTCCTGAGGAAATGCAGACTAGCTGAGAATACCACAGCACACCCCCAAAGCACCTGGGATCCTTGTCCCTTGAACAAGCAAATATGCCAAGCCCAAGATCTTTGTCTGTACTCTCCAGGCATTCACTCATCTGAGGGTTGAGTGCATCTAGGACTAACTGGAGCTCCAAGTTAGGATCACTGCATAAGTGACACTGGCTTTCTAATACATACACACATACATATGTATATATAGGATATACAGGCAACTTGGAAACACTGAGATACCTTAAAGATCAGAAAATACAAAATATAGGCTATAAATAGGAACAAAATAAAAATAAAGAAATAATATCAGTAATAAAATAATACTTCATTTATTAAAATGAACTTCTAGCGTTAGGTTACTACCCGTTTATTGTCACACAGCTGACATTATTCTCCTTAATAAAGCCTTTTCTTTCTACCTTCAGGGAAAATAATATACAGTAGCCCTTTACTTCTGTTTGCTAGAACTTGGAGGGCATATAAACCGCATCCAGGAACATACCCCAGCTTTATTGTTCTTTGTTCTATGAACTGTGTGTGTCCTCAAAATGTCATCAGCGATAAACTGTAAAAGGCATCACATCAAGTCATTAAAAGACACTCCCTAAGGCAAGAGGCCACAAACTGAAATTGCCCACTACCTTATTTACACATTTGGCCCACCTAGGTACGGCAACTTCGCAGCCTTTTTATTAAATACATATTTCCATACATTACAAGTGTATTTAATTCCTGGCCAGTGGAGAACAATGGAGGAAATGACGTTTATTTAATCACGGGGTTAGATTTTCCAGCGCTGAGTGATCACCCTTGGAACACGACTGGCGGGCGGCTCCTGCCGCGGCCCCCGGGGGCAGTCACCCGTCACTCGTGGCAGCCACGCCGCGCGGTGTGACAGTGAGCGACAGCGGCCCGGGCTCAGGCGTACCTGCCTGGGCCATTTCTCCTCTCTCCCAGAGAGATTGCGTGCTATCTGCTGAGAACTCAGTGCTGCACAAGGCAGGTAATCAAACAAAATCACCACCTAGCTAAAAACGACCTGGCAAACAAAGGACAGCTTCTACCCAACAACCTGAAATCTGTTCTGGTTTTCTCTGGAGTAAACTAGGACAAGATCCATCAGAAACAACAGAGCTACAGAACAGTCCAAAAACAAAGCTGAGAAGAGACAAAACCCATAATACTTGAAAGGAAACAAGTCCTCTTTTTTGATACAAATTCTCATTTTAAAATGAGTGAGGTTTTTAGTTTGTTTGGGGTTTTTTGTTTGTTTTTCTCCAGACTACATTTCTATCTCAAAACCAACCATAAACGTTCCAACCAACTTCAGGTTACCAAATCAATTGGCAAGTGATTACGGAGTAGATGCAGTTTTCAATGTTAAGCCAACTTGCTTCACCAAGGCAACGAGCTGGAGTTCCAGGCATGGGAATATCACATGGCACTGTTATTTCCTACCACAAACCTGTACAGAAAAGCCGCTGCAGTCTCAGGGCCCAACACAGCCTCTGGACCAAAGCAAGTAATATCTCTAATTTTGATACTTCAAATGCACACACAAATGTTCCACACGAGGATATACTTGCTACTGAAAACCCCCTCAATTTGAGATCTGGTGTTGCTTTATAAGGCACTGGTGTTTTCTATTTGAATTTCTATTACATTGCTGTTTATTTTTCTGAAGCCTTTGGACACTAATCACCAAATTATCACAGGTTGTGAACATCAGTGTTGAAAATTACTTCTATACTTTCAAAGACAACTAGTCTTATTATACAATGCCTTTCTTTCACTGTTTCTTTCATTGTTTGTAACCAATTTTTTTGCTTTTTTTTGTTTTGTTGTTTCTTTTTTTAATATATAAAGTTAACTAGTCCATTTCATGTCTAACTAGTCCACCACAACCTGGCCAAAAACCAAAAAATGCAGATTAAGTATAGATCACAACACAGGGGTGACATGTGGAAGGTGATCTCTGCAGAGATTTCAGTAGCAAGACCATCTGCCATAATTCCTTCCATCAGTGCAGGTAAACTTAATGATATACATCAGTTGATGTTCTAACCCAAGAAATCTACTTTTTGAGTCCAATGAAGGGAGGAAAAGGATGACTGACAGATTCCCTAAAGGAAAAGTATCTTACACGTTTTTTTAATCATCTTTGCTAAGAAGTTCCAATGTACAGGTTTGGGATAATGTCACTGACATATTAAATTCATCAAAAAGAAGAAATAATCACAGACTTATGGCTGCATTTAAAAATGCTCTTCAAATGAAACAGGTCAATGGAATGGGATAGACAACAACAGCACAAAACAAAACATTCAGAAAGAGAAGCATTTCTGATTCTTTCAATCTCACTTCATTTGTGTGGTTTATCTACTAAACAAAGTTGCCACTGAGACTCTAGTGCTGGAAAAGTTATAATCCTTTGTTATATAATATCTCTCTGATCTAAAAAGTATGATTATTGTCATTTTACTAGAATAACAAAATACAAATACTGCCCAGGGTCACAGTTTAAACGTGGATCATCATTCCTACTGCAACATTCTTTTATCCAAAATTAATAATTAGATCAGCATGTATCAGTTACACAGAGTTTTCAACTTGCCTCTTTCTCTGGCAGGTTTTTTTGACCTTAGGTAATTCATACTTTGTGGTATGACTAAGTCAGACAGTATCTTGTAGGGTCTCTACCTGAAGGGTTTTCAAATCCAAAAAGTTTCCTTTAGGAACATTTCCTTTAGGAACATCTATGAAAATGTACACGTGCCATGAGTGTTTTCAACATATTTTTTCTTTCCATTCATATTTTGTGACTATCTTTTTTCATCGTTACATACAAGTTAAGAGAAGAAGGGCAAAGTGTCTGTCAAACTTTCCCCTCACAACCACCCACAGAGATACCTATCACCTCAGCTACCAGCCAGAAACGGCATGATATCTGCAGCTTCCAGAGAAAGATTAGGCTTAGAAATTCTGGGAGAGATCTGTCAGGTCCTGTTCCGCTGGAGGATGATTCTTAAGTAAAACCATCAGAAATAACCTGCTTTAGGGGATAAAATTCCCCGTTTCCTAACCTAACCCAGCAAAAGTAAATTATAAAGATTTTGTTGACTTCAGCGGAGTCAAAGTTTGAGAATATGAAGTGACTTCTGCAAAACCTTCCAAGTGATGTCATCGAAAATGAGAGAAGTGAGACAGGAGTACAAGGCACCCTGTTCCAGCCCTTTAATAATACAAAAAGCAGAGCACGGCACGCCTACCATGGATAGAGAACAGAGACATTTCCTCATGATCAGCATCACAGAAATCGGCATTGAGCATGCCAATGTGACACTGTAGAAAACACTATTTATGCCTAAAGCAAAAGAAAAACTGTTGAGGAACATTTTATTCAGGTGAAAATATGGTTTATGTAATCCTGCCAAGGTCACTAATGCACAGACTCTGCTAATGCTGAACTGCAGCCACGGAAGTTAAAGCTGCTCAAGGGCTTCCGCTACTTACACAATTGCTAAAAGGTTTCAAAGAAATATGAAGAAAAATATGAGTAGAACATGACAGTCTGCACTGTTCACTACTCTTCTACAGATTCCTCCTTCCCCCTTTAGGATATGCACAGCATGTGGTATTGTCCCTGATGCGTTTCCATGAATGTGCCCTAATATCCTGGAGGGAAATGAAAGAGCCCTATCATGCTGCTTTTTCATTTAAATTAGAGAAAATTCTGTATCCTGAATGATCAGAATAGTGTCCTTAATATGTACAGCAATGAACTGGCTGCCAGTGAAGGCAGCATTCCTGATTTCATGGACCAATGGTCTAATCTACTAAGGCAAATTCTTCTTCCTACATGTGACAACTGAGAGCTTTAGCCATAACATTCAAAACAATGAGATCATGAAAATTCATTTTTGAGAGACAGATGGATGATATCCATTATTAATGGAGCCCCAAACAGAACCTTTCTCTAAACAATGCATGTAGAGCCTTTATCAAGATCTGTCAGGCAAAAAATTTTGACACAATAAAAATGATAATAAAAAAGTTCAGTTTTACAAGGATAGATATTACAGGTAAATGCATGTAATATTACAGTCCACTTATTGACAACAATTCCATGAGCAGTTACCTAGTGACATTCAATAGCTTCACCTAATTGAACTCCCACAACTGTAACTCTTTTTATATGTTACATTAAAAAAAATTGTAGTGATGGAAGAGAGAGGTCCTTTCCTTTGTATTTCATACTGTCAAAACAAAATGCCACCTTAAAAAGCCAAGTAGGTAATATAACCACACCACAGTACAGACACCTAAACAAATTAATTATCTTCCAGAAGCCCAGTTATAACCAGTGGAAAAAGAGCAGGGCTGGGAGAGGCTGGTTGAAGGCCTAAAGTTGGATTACTTCAACATATGGTACTTCATCAGAGGGCAACACAAAATACTTCAAAGAAAGTCAACCACTCTGCCCTCCAATCGAATTGTATCCCATGGGTCTAAGAACAGTACCAGATTCCTCCTACAAAGTGAAGGGCTCTCAACTTAGACATAGCAGCGTAATTTTTCTAGATGCATTATGTGAAAATGATTGACTTCTGATCTCTGCCTCATCTTCCAGTAGTCTTGAAATGATAAGAACCTGATAGATTTATGAATTCTGTCCTCAAGCTGAGACAAATGACAATGTCTCTCAAGAAAACAATCAGTATTCCTGGTTTTCCTCCTTTCCAGAGTATCTAAACTACATGAAGAGATAAAAAATTGACACAAAAAGAAAGCGATTTTTGTAAGGTAACCTTATTTCCCTAAGACTTTGAAGGTGTTTTTGCTTGTTGTAGATGAATGGTCCATGTGTGCAGGATTAATTCCTTTCCTAAACATGCACCAATTTCAGCATGCCCAGGCCAAGAACAGGCAATTCTTAGGCAATCTTGTAACTGATTACAAAAATTAAAAAAAAAAAAGAAAAAGTAAAGTGCATTATTATTTTGCTACTAAAACAAGCAAGACTCCTTTCAAAGCCCAAAGACAAGTATGAAAGTGTCATACATGGAGTTACATGGAAAACTGCTTTCTGTCCAGACAAGTGCTGTCCTCTTTTGTCTGCCCATTCCCATTCTCAGTCTCCCCAGTATTTCATGTCCTGCTCCATGCATCTATTCATCTGACCTATGATAATCTTACTGATAAATTCCAATGTATAAGTGTTAATTTCTTTGAAACAGTGACCATTGTCAGTCAAACTTGGACAGTCTTGATAACTCCAAGTGACAAGCAATCCCATTCTGTAATGGCTCTACAATATACCAAAGATAAAGACAGAGAAATGGTACTGCTTTTTAAGTAAAAAGGAGAGAAACTGTTTCAAACAGCCATTGCCCCATTCTTTTCTCACTACTAGTTCAGTCATGTAATGGGAATTATTATCCAGCTTACATCAGTGATACAGCAAAGGTACTTCTCCTTTTCAAAGAATCCTTTTCCATCTCTTATTCATTCTTCCTGCCTCCCACATTTCTCTCAAAACCATGAAGTACAGAGTTTTGTATTGAATCAGAGGGGACTTCAAGCTAAGACAAAATTATCAGGAATAATGAACATTCCCTATGATTGAATCTTGAAAAGTCAGGTTTGCTCAAGTGGCTACATCTGCTCTTCTTCTTCTATCTTCCCTCATTATTGAAAGAAAGAAAGAAAGTCTGGCCCCAGTTCTGACTCTTCCCTTTCCTGTTGCAAAACGAGCTTGGTTATCAGTCAAGTCTCAACATCTCCTTCCCTGCTTGGAAAATTTTTCTTTTCATTTTCCTTTTCCAAACACAAGACTGGAGCCATCTCTGTTCTAGGGTATGATCTGCAGGAAAACAAGTCCACTAGGTCAGCCCCAGATTCGAAATCAAGTGTCCATTTAGTTACAACTGCAGGCGGCAATAATTGACAAGTTATATTTGGACATGCAGTGCACTTAACACATGACCAGAACCCCTCAATTATACACAAGATTGCTAAAATCAATGCGCTCAGGCACATCAAAGTCTCTTCACTTTCAGTTGCAACTTTCAAAGTTAATCTGTTGTTTCTCCTTTGTTGGTGAACAACAGCAAAATGTAGCAGAATTTGCCTCAGAAGTAATGCATTAGTTTTCCTTCTGTAAAAAGGCAGAGGTAGGTGGCATTTGGCCAAGATATTTATGATCTCCCACATGTGCAAGTTGTCCCAGACTCAGCAACCACCTCTCTGCTCTAAGGCTGGGGACGGAGCTGAGCTAACACAACATAGGAACTGCCAGCTGGGCACGCGCCAAGGATCTTTCCAATTGCTTCGAATTTTAACCTGTAAGTTTCCCCCAGTCCAAATTTAGCATGGCAAAGTTCTTCCTGATAGAGACTATGTGGAGATCATGTTTCAGATTTCAATCACAGATATTTTTGCCACAGCAGAATCATTTCAAAAATATATATACAATTACCAGAACAGCAGGAAATTTTTATTCAGCACTCAGAAACCTGGATGTATTGAAAACAGCTCCTACTGTCACCTTGTTTCTCCTTTGGCACCTACATGCCACCTTAGCCCATGTCATGTCCCTGGTTTTAAGACCTGTACTATAACAGGAGTAGATCTGTAGAATAAAAGGCACCAAGAATGTGATGTCTACACTACCTGCGGTTTTGGAAGGGCCATTTTACACTAGACCTAGGCCACTACCAAACTGAATGCTCACAGGCTGCTGGAACACATTAGAGTTTCTTCTGAAACATGTAATTTGATTTAGCTCCTTCTGAAAGGAGAAAAGGCCAACATCCCTCTTCAACAGGAGCCAGAGGACAGCAGTGGGATAATTACACCAACCGTTTTTCAAGAACAGCACTTCTGATCTACATTAAAATGCTCAAGTAGAGGCACCCTTTCACTTCTCTTAAGTTTTTGCCTCAGGTGATAGGCTGACTTTCTGCACCTGTCTCAGAATAAAACCAACAAGGTAAGATTTCTGAAGAGCAGCTCTCTACCGCCACTTACATGGCACTGCACTCAGATTAAAAAAATTTAAAAAAAAAAAAAAAAGGGTAGGAAATGAACTCATTTGAAATAAAAAGTAATAATGATCTTTTAACTTTTGGGAAGATCAGAAGGAAGCAATTACTTCATTGCATTTAAGGACAGAACTCCACTGACCATTCAGCCAAGACTGAATTTCGTTCACTTATACTAATAAAGCACTTCATATTTACGAATGTTTTAATTCTGAGTCTGTCCTCCACAGTGAACAGTAGAGGACAGCAATCACATCACTTTCCACTGTAGCCTCATGGCTAGCACATGACCACAACAATCAGATCAGCTGTGGATCCTGGCAAATAAAGCACCTTCCAAAATTTCAAAGGTGAAGTGAAAAAAAATCAGATATTTTAATACCTACAGAAGTTGTAGATCTCAACATTTAGGTCCCCTTAAATAATACATTTGAGGAAAGTAATTTAAATGTAAACAAATAACAACTGCTATAACCTGAACTGAAAATGCTGGAAAAAGCTGTCAACATTACAACAGTCTCAACTCCAGCTGCACTTACAAGGCCTCAGCTCCAAAATCTTGGCTACCATTCTACTGTTACTTGGAAAAAGTGCAAAGTGTTAAGCATGAGGCCAGACAGCGGGGCTTGGAGAGTGGGATACTGTCTAACCAAAGCATTATACTGCTGAAAGTGAAGCAATCCTATTTCCCATGCTTTGCATATTATTACCCTTCCTCTGCAGGTCACCACTCAATGCATCACTGCTTCCATTAGAAATATCTGCTTCCACTTCTAACACAGAACTATTCATGTTATTGCACATTTTAAAGAAGTCTAAACCGTACATTCTATGCTGTATCACTTCTAAAATTTACCTGAAAATTCAGTTCTAAAAAAAAAATTTCTAATGGGATCTGGTAAGCGAAACAATAAGTAGTGTGCCTAACGTATCACATGGGAGATGCTGCAGGAATTAGCTTGTGTTGAGTTAGTTCATGTCCCCAAAGAGTTGTGTTTGAGCTTTTTGAAGCTGCTCACTCAGAGGGATTATCTCATTCAATCTGCTTTAATCACAACTAAATGCTTTCAATTGGTATATGCTGGGACAGAATTAGAGAATCAGAAGCTCCCAAAATCCATGTGATGGGCTTAGAGCAGTGGGATAGAAAAGAAAAAAAGAAACACTGTAGAGATTTAAAAAAAAAAAGAAAAAAATTCAATTGTTTTTGTTACTCCACAATTGACGCTTACGTGTTTGATTCACTGTATGGTAATGGAGTCACACTAGAATAAATCTAAGGAAATTAAGTGGGACATAGGTAAAGCAACCGTTACAGCTTTGGGGGTTGTTGGAATGCTGTGTGCTTCATAAATATTCACTGTGAGCATAACAGCCATATTATCTTCCTACTTCAAGAGCCTCATCTTAAAAATTTTCAAGAAGGCCGTTAGCCAATATAGATGTAATTGTGATTACATGAACAACAAGCAAATGTTACCATTATCAAATTTACCATATGAAAAGTTCAGTGGGAACACAATGGAAATTGCAGTGCAGTATTTTCCTAGAAAATCTGATGGTTAGTAACAGCAGCAGTTCCACCACGATATTAAAAAACTGAATCACCCACATGGATTTCAGAGTGAAGGCACAGATGGGCTGCAGTCACATTTTCTGCCCATATAAGTATATGCACACCGTTCCGTTGTCAATTTTCTCCCAATTGAAAGGTCCAACGATTTGACTGTTTGCTTATTGCTGTCAATAGATTCATACTTTACTCATGATTTAGAGCTATCAAATAATTTTATGCTGACATCAGTTGCCTCCCTGACAGCTCTAAAATACGAAATAACAAGCAGTTGGTGTCAGCACTCTTAAATCAAGCCCAAGGGCCCCCATGGCACCACACTATGGCAGCTTGTTACCGCTAAGCAAATGTCAGTCCAGTCAATGTGTGTAGGAGGTTGTCAACTCCCTGGTTGCATCTGCCCTAATAACTAGTCCCCTATAAGGTGAAATTCATAAAGCTACCACCGCGTTGCCTGAAACCCAAGGTGACAGAGGCTGGAACAGATAGCACGGCTTTCCAAGCTCAAGGAATGGTTGCCCGTCTGGCAAACGGGGCTCTGTGGCTGTGCTTTGGAGAGGTTTTTATTCCGCTGCCGCTTTTGCTAGAATGTACAGAGTATACACGGTCATTAACACGCAGGGATACGCTATTTTTTAATCCTCGCTTTCCATATTCCAGTGTTAACAGCGGGCCACTTTTATCACTGCAATCTAGCCAGGGGCGTAGCTAGGAATTTGGAAAGTATACACACACATTGGCCTCCCTGTTGGTCCCCTGCCCTCACCATTCCCATAATCTCCCAAGGTAGACATGCCATTACGCACATCCCCATCACTAGCACAGCAGGTGCTATTAGACAGGGGATCTAGCAGCATGTTCATAAAAGCCCTGGCAAAGAACAAAAAAACCCCATTGCCCTCCATGAAATTAAAATTGTATGCTGTGGCGTGCACAGCACATGCCTGCTTCCACTTGAATAACTTTTGAAACATCTTGCAACGCAAAACAAATCAGAAAATCTAACAAAGAAAAAAGGAGCCAGATTTGAGTTCAGTCATACTGCAGCAAAATTTCAGTTTTCAAAATTCTAGTACATGGAGAAAGGACTGAAGACTCTAAGAATTTTAACTTTTTTTTTTTTTATTTAGCTTTAAAAAGGGGTTACATCTGCAGCAGAAGGCAGGATCTGCTCTATAATTAAGTATATGAAAATACCTATTGCAACTTCATTTTAAATATAGCCAGTAACACTTTAAGTCCGTGGGTTATACAAAGTAAGAAAAGGTCAATTAGGGAGCACTGTCTTTTCCAATAGATATGTACAATTTAGTATTTGCAATTCATTTAACTTCTTTCATGTAGTTTGTTTACATGTAATACTCACTTTTAAGAATTTATGATTATCCACCACAGCACTGTGCACTGATCAAAATAGTTTGTGTTTAGGTGATCACCCCCTAAAAACCACAAAAGCAGGCTTTATTTCTCAACCAAGAAAAGAGTACACCAAGACAGTCAGAGCACTGACCCTGAAATGACAGAAATATTCCCATTTTTCCAAGGTCCTCTCCAGGACACGCTGCAGCTCACTATTAGAGTTAATCCGATAATACTCTATGAGCAATGGAGGATGTGCAAGGTGCTCCCCTCAACAGCGAATTTCACAAATACACAGGCAAATCCACTTTAGGCTTCCCCATGTCTGAGTCCAGTGATGATGGGCAGCTAAGGAGGACAGGGATCAAAGGGAGAATGCTTTGAAGGCAAAAGGAACAGAGGTTTGAAGAGGCAATTAATCTTTGTAAAGACACAGAGAAGAGGAGGAAGATGCCTGTCACCTCAGCAAGACTGGAGACAATACAGTATTCCTTTTATGACATTTTTATCTTGAATAAAGAAAAAGAAACCTGGCCTTTAGTACTGGGCAAACAAGAGAGAAACAAATGGGGTTAGGTTTAAAATGATAAATGGCACAAACATTTGTGACATTGTATTGTGTGTTTCTACATTACCCTGGTATGTCCTAGTGGTTTTTTCAACATGTATTGGAATTTACAGAAATATTAGTGGGTGCCATTCTCATGCTAAGTCCTGGGATTTTGTGCTCTCTACAGCGTCTTGAGAAAAATCTCCCACACCGTGACTGACTTAAAGAGTTGAAGTTTTACCTTTCCAACCAGGGGAGAAAAAAAGACATAAATAATATAGTTTAACATCTCTTCTATTTCTTCCCTTTTTTCCCCACCATCTCAAAAATATTTTTTCCTCCTCATTTTCTTCCCTTTTTCCCAGTTGAAAATTCTTCTGAGTTTTGCTTTTCTTCTTTAAGCAAAAGATGATATTTTTCACAGATTTAATGACAGTGACGTGCCGTTCCAGTTTGTACTGGACAAATATGGAGGATATATTGATCATCTAAATTAGGAGAATATTGCTGTAAGTAATCTTGGCCCTTTAGAGGCCAGAATTAAAATACCACTTTTCTCCATCAGAGCATGTCTAATTAAAAATAAGTCCAGGAAAGCAGCTGAAGAATGCTTTAGCTCAACTACAACATGCTTTTCTACAAAGCTCTGTCTTTTGGCTTCAATATTCTCAATACACTACCTTTTACTAGAAGGAAAAAGAGAAATCCAATTGTAAAAAAGAAAAACATAATTGCTTTCTTTTTGACAAAGGGAAGCATGAGAGTTTATTCTTACAAGTAGTCTGAAGTGCTGCATAAGTAACTACTGTAATTTGTGTCTCTCCAGGGGCAAATGCATGGGAATCCAACATCAGCACTGAAATAAGAGGAAAGAAGGCAAGAGAAAGACAGAGACAGAGAGAGTAGCAGTGTCCCAGAGCAATTCTGTTCCTCTACCATCTGTCACAATCACCACCAGTCCCAAAAGACCTGGTTTAGAAAGGCCACTACGACTAATGAGCACTGGAGAAAGGTGGAATCCTGAATCAAGCTACATATAAACATCAAAAAGCCAAATAAACCAGGCAAAGCTCTTAATAAACCCTCAATACAGCATGACAAAGGTCTATCACTATTGGTCCCAGTGGTAGCTTGTTGGAGCTCACACTAAACCCTTAAGAGATGCACATGTAGTTAAGGAGAAAGACTCTCATCCTGGGGCTTGATTAGTTCTGCTTTTTTTAAAAATTTTATTTTACACTCTATTTTAGTTTTTTGATGAATTAAGTATGCTACAGCCTGTAGCATTGAAAAAAAAAACCCCACAGCATACAGCAACAGAAATTATACATTTTTATTGCCTGCAATAATAATTTATCTTGTCAGTATTTTAAGATTGCGGTTTTTTAACAGAAATTTCAGCATTTCTCACTTCAGAACATTAACTTATGGATTTCTTTTTTTCCGCTGCTTGTAAGAGGAAAAATGACAAGTATCAGGTAGCTGGTGTGCTCTCTTTTTGAGATTATATTAAGAAAAAATGAAATGCTATTTTTGGAGCACTATCAAAAGGTTATGGAAATTGGAATCATTATCAAAACAGAACATGATGATCAAATCTTAATACATGAATACTTGGTTCAGCGATAAATATGGAAAGGGAATATTGCCTGAGACCTCTCTCTTTTCTTTCAGGAACTGCATTACTTTCTGCTATGAAAAACATCTGTAACTATGAAAATCTGATCTAAAGCCCACTAAATGTGACAGAAAGACTCAAAAAGACTTTGCCTCATCCAGTGAGAACAGTATTGTAATCCTCACATTCCTAGGTTAGAAGGAACTTGAAGTGAATGGTATTTTTTATCTCAAGAACTGCAATTCAGGCTTGCTTTCCTAGTGTGCTTGTCCACGACTTTGAGATTAAATTATTGCAACACATTCCTGAGAA
Organism: Callaeas wilsoni; assembly: GCA_013398955.1. Classification (NCBI taxonomy): domain Eukaryota; kingdom Metazoa; phylum Chordata; class Aves; order Passeriformes; family Callaeidae; genus Callaeas; species Callaeas wilsoni. The sequence continues at coordinate 473,443 of VWPU01018439.1, read as the reverse complement.
AATTAATTTACGTCATTCAGACCTTCCTACCCGTGAGAGGCTTTCAAAACACTGCCACAGCTCAGAGGCCAACAAAGCTCCAAGAAGGAAGCAACTATCTGAAAACAAAACATCATCACAGAAGAAAAGGTCTAAATTCCAACCAGAGCAAGTCTCTGGACACGAGCAGATACCTTTAGGAGTTCTTAGTACCAAACACATGTGAAAAGTCACTAAGGTATTAGTGTGGTGGACCACAGCTTGAAGTCAACAGACAGCCAGCTGAAAATTAAAGATTCAACAGAAATGGAAAGGAGAAAGGAGATCTTGCATTTTAAATACTGACAGAAGGCTCGAGCCAATTTAATTTCAAAGCTGTATCTTTCTCTGCTTATAGTTCCATATGGCTGTATAATGCCTAAAGGAAGTATAGGGTACTTGCTCTCCTGTAAAGCATTTATTCCTGAATCCTCCTCCTGCCCAAGTGGCTCCCATCTTATTCCAAGTCAGCAAGTCACACACAGCAATGCTATTCCAACTGGCATTAATGTAAGCTCAGGGTCAAAAGAGAAGCGTGTTCCATGGTGTATGGGGAAACCCTGCAGAAATCTGCCAGCTTCTGACAGCTGAAAAAGTGAGAAATTCCAAGGAACAGTGCATTCGAGCCACAGAAACAGGGGCAGGAGAAGCCAGAAGGCTGGCTCTGCGGGAACAGCCACTGCCTCTTTCCCCTCCCGCTCTACCCAAGGTCTGTAAAACCCCAAAAGATCCATCTACGAAAGGTTGCCTTGGCCAGCTGAAGTTATAACTTCATTGACGTAGTGCTTCCCACGGGAATTCTACTTGCAAAGCAGCAGAACAGTAAATCCCATGCCTAGCAAATAGTTTTATAAATACCATATATATCACCTATATGTCTATGCACATGTATGTTACATATATATATATATGCACACACTTAAAAACATCTTTAACTACAGAAAATATTATTGTTGCTGTTGTTATTATATTTAGAATAATAGTAGATATTGAAGCAATTTTAAGGACCTAGAAAATGTTTTCCTCTACAAAACCATTCCACAAACAATATGTTAGCCTTTAAGAAATTCTTACTGATTTTTTAATTCACCTTTTACTCTAAATAATCTGTAACAACTCCTTTGCTTAGATGAAGAGACGTATTTTGTAAAATGGATCAAGTTAAAAAAAGCCCACTTCATTTCTATTCTTTACATTTTTCAACCGAATTTTAATGCCTGAAGAAGAAACTAAGATTTTATCTTAACATAGGGTATTGCATAGACAGACACAGAGCAGCTTCTCCCGTCTCTCTGTCCTAGTTTTCTATCCCCAAAAGCTTACTGCTTAAATGTCATAACCCTAAAGACTATTGTGAGATGAAATGCTCCATATCCTCTGACAGATTCACATGTCTGGAGAGACCTCAGCTAAACATGTAGACTTAAAATCAGAATTAAGTTCTGACACAGTTACAAAGCATACAGGCAGTGGGAGACAAACTCATGCCTCCACTCCTGATAAAAGACATAAATATAAATGTCTGTATCTCTTCTAATATATCTTCAATATTGGGTTCCAAAACAGAATATATAAAATAAGCATTCAAGTAGATTCAAATCTGAATGTTGTCCAATAAAAGTTTCATAAATTCACTCAAAAAATTCCTTGGCAACTAAGCGAATACACCCGAGGGAATAAATTCAGTAAACAGTCTAACCTATCATGTGACCATTTCACTGTAAAAACTTGTGCAGTTTCTTTACATGAACATTTTTTTTTGCAATTCTGTAATGATTCAATACATGATGCCTGGCCTTTACAATTTACTTTGGCAGGACATCAAGATGTATGTTGGTACATTTTAGTACCCAAATAAAATTCACCATGTCAGACTTCCATCCTAATCCAAAGTGCCAAAAGCATCTCAGCAGAAGCAACACCTATCCCAAACATATGTGTGCCTGAAAATTTAAAAATAGCTCTTAAACAGGTTTCTTCTTATAATTTAATGAATAATTGTAATAATACCAGAAATCACTACCTTAGTAATAAATGTGTATTTAACACTAATTATAACAACAACAAGAATCTGAACACTGATAATTCTTAAAAGTAAAATTCTTTGTCCACAGAAGAGATGTGATACACGTGGCAAATGTGCTGTCCTTCCCTGACTTTGAAAAGATCACTTTTCTGTTATCTTTAGAAGCAGTTTACCATACATAATGGTTGCTTCCTTAACACTCCATTCTTCTCTTTTGAACTTCAGTCAGCATTTTTGCCAGCTAGCACACATAAAATTCACAGTGCCGTTTAAAGAAACCTCCTATTCTTCCACTGGACTCTATACATAAAAATTGCAGATGGTTATTTAAATGCAAAAGTACTTCCCAGTAGATTGAAATGAAGACCTGATCTTGCACAGTAATAAGTGGTTGTGGAGTTTAGGTATTATGATCCTATATTAGTCACTTTTTCAACTTAAAAATGTTCCACTCCACTAAACAGCAAGAAGAAATGTTCTTTCTTTCCTGTTTGTTTGATAGGCAAAGGATGGTATGTACTACTTGTGAAAAGATATTACTGTGAGTTTGATGTAGTGTCAAACCAACAATCACAAACAAACGCCTTCTTCAGGGACAGTATTTTACATTCCTTCTGTTCAAGAAAAAACACTTTCCATAGTGGCTAATACACTCACAGTAAGTCTGTTCCAACAAAGACTTATGTCTATGTGCAATGCTTTCTATCAAGGGAAATCATTATTTTACATACAACTGAATTCTGAGTATTGTTCTTTGTCTCCTAGTATGAAATTAAAATCTGCTGGTCTTTCTACTATGATTGCCCAGCAGTAATTGCTCACTCAAGGAGAGAAAATACGGTGTCTAAACGAAGCATAGTGATTTATTTACAAAAGCCGCTCTTCTATTCCTGCTCAACCCAGCACCTTAATGACCAATTGTACTTCTTGCTTTACAACTCATCTGTCAGCACCACCTCAGAGATGTCACGTACATCACGACTTCCAAATTTCTGGCTCAGAATGCTTGGATGAGCTCTCCTATCAAGTTGGTCTGTGCTGCTACTTTTTTTCTTTCTGGCAACCTGCTGAGACATGGGCAAGCACTTCATCATTATAAATTGTAAAGTATTTCACTACTGCTTTCCTAGAGCTGGGAGGGGGACACAGAGCAGCCTGCAATGCTGTGCAGCCTCGCCATCTTCTAACTACCTAACTCTTCTCTTTGCCCTTGGCCTACACAATTCACAACTGCTTCATAAAGTTTCAGGAGCTAAAGCTCTGTTGACATCATCACTCACTGCCTATAGCTTAAAGGCATATTTTGAAAGTTTGGCATCCAAAAGAAGCTTGTAAACTCTAAAAAGGCACCTGTTTTATTTTTGTCTAAAGCTGAACTTTCATCTAAGAGAGTTTATGCTGCAAGACTGCCTGATCCTGCCCTTAAAATGCAAACCACCTGCACCTACAGTGAGAAGCCATGACCATTTTCCAGACATAATTTAGGTGGTCTAGTATTATAGTTAAGCTTTCTATGAATTTTATCTTCTTTCAGCTAAAGGATGCCAGAGTTTTTCATGGCTTTCCTTCACCCTGCTGTTTTTCTTTTCCAGTAAGGCCTATTTAAAATTCCCTTGTTGTGCATAAAAGAAGGAACAGAGCCCTATAACAGACTTCATCACTTGGCGGTGCCAAAAGTTGGATTTTTACTTCCACTTTCTTTATCAATTCAAGCACATACTGTATTTTATAGGAATTTTTCCTTGGGCCCATTAGACAAATGCGATATTTTGCTATCTTGCCCTGCTCTTGACAAGAGAAAAGATTTCAAAGAAACTATTTCATAACAGCTTGACATTTTTCAAATGCATTCATGAATAATTTATAATTAGAACATATTTTATATTTATGGGTTTAGATAGTTTTGTATTAAAATATATTTAACATATGTATGAATTCCATTCGGTTGCATCATGGGACCTAATTTTTTTAGCTTGAAAACACAGCGATAACGTCAATGCATTGACTACAAACAGTGAATGAGGTAATTATGAGAGTCTACTGGAACTTTCCAAAAGTAACTCAGCCAAGATTGCAAGAAGATTTGAAGCCCCCTTCATGTGCTCAGCAAATTTAGGGCAGAAAAAGAGACCACATGGAGAGCTATGTAAAGCAACTGAAATCTGATGGGCTTAGGAGCTGTGAAACTCAGATTTGACTCTTATTATTTCCTTGGTTCCAGAGAGGAATGTACTACTATGCAGAAAAAGTTAACTGTTCTTGGGATCTTATACTTTGAGTGGGGAAAAAAAAACAAGTAAATGCATCAAACAGACCACATTGCTTTTGATTTTCAAGATTTTTCATATTTTGGTGTATTTCACACTCTCTGCCTCCTAATGCAGGACTGCCATTGCTGCATTCCTCTGAATGCTGAATCCTCTGTAAAGCCCTGCATGCTGGGGTCAAACATTCGGGGAGAAATGCTGAGTGCAGGGAACAGTTGAATCACAGCACCTTAACTAATCACTGCTGATCTGCTGACAGTGTTTAGCTGTGTCCCTCATCATCCCGCCATGTCCTCAACAGAAAACATGCTTTCCTCTTGCCTCTTACAGCCTTCCAAGCTTTTTTTGCAAGATCCAAATTGATACGGATACATGAAAAGCAGCACAGAAAGAGGTACAGAGGCTGAAATGAGAAAAAGCAACAAATGAGGCACTGACATTTATAGAAGTGGAAGAAAAGGCAAGCAAGCAGGGGTATGAAAGCTAAAGGTACCATACTCTATGATACTTGGCACCCATTCCCCCCTTGTTGAAAGGACTTTACAAACCTAAGTCCCAGTGGTCAGATGTTCAGGGCCAGGATCTAGGTTAGAGATGCACAAGGCAGGCACAGAAAGCAAAAGTGGGAAGATGGAAGTGTTTCATATTAGGGGTGCTGGAAAGACAGTGGATGTGATTGCAAGGAAGGTTAACGTGCTAACCTGGCAGTCATCTTTTCTGACAGCCTGGAAGTGAAAAATATGAGCCTTAAGTAGGGGCAGAGAACATAAGCAATTAGGACACAAGAAGTATATGACTTAACTTGTCCATTTATTCTCTTTATCCTATAGGTACATTTTACTTCCAGCTCCTCCAGGCTAATTACTCTCTCCTTCTTGGCAAAAGACACTATTAATAGTTACAGACAGTTATCAGATCCCTCCTAGTTATCACTTCATCAAACTTCTCAAATTCAACATTCTTAGTAAATTGGACCCTTTAGCCCTTTAATTCGTTCTATTTTTAGCTAAGCTCTCTCCAATGTCAGCATCTTTCTGGAATTAATGTGGGTTTTTTTTCCCTCCATAGTGACTCTAAACCCAAAAGATTTTCTCTGGACCATTATGAAATGTTTTTGGTACATCTGTAACCAAAAAGCCCATTAGGCTTCTCTGTAGTCCTTTCTTATGTTTACAATTCCAAAATAACTCTAAAGCCAAAGATGAACTAAAAGCTGAACACAAAAATGCCAGTGCAAGTTCCATATTGATATTTACCTCTCTCCCTGATAGTGTCAGTGCAGAAGACAACACATTGATTCCTAATGCTTACTTCTTCAAATCTCATGTGAAATCTGAAAGTTGTCCTTGTATTTTTTCCTTTTCTTATGTCACCTCACCATTCACGACGAGCTTTCCTAAACCAGTTCAGATTCCCTGATACAACTGGGTGACTTCCGCTGGCACTGAAGTAATTAATGGTATTAAGCTTCCCATTATGGCCTCCTAAATACAGGGGTCCAAATGCAGCTGGCAGCACATGAGGTGGGTGTTCTTAGTCTAGCGAGGTATTTCCAGAGGACAAGGCTGGCTGAAAAACAAGGATCTGCAAAAGACCCTCGTGCTGCTGGAGCAGCAACTGGAGAACAACATTCTGGGATATTTCAAATGACAGTAGGTGCCTGCGTTTAGGAAACTGAATCCTACCAATCCTACCCTGCCGGTCTTTTCAGAGACAGAGGAATGCACTATAATGTCGCCCTAAATTGGGGAGCTATGGATACACCCACAGAACTCATCACACATTCATCTCCTACCTACGTCTCTAAACACAGAGATGTCAGACATCTGAACACTCTCACAAGGATTAACCTGCTCTCATCTGTCTTGCTGCTTATAGGGATTCTTGACAACAATAGCTATTTCTTTCTTTAAAGACAACTTATAAATTAAAGCATTTTACAGAACTAGTTTACTGCACTGACCACTAAACAAACATTGTGGTGCTATAGAAACCAGGGACCTGAGATGACGGTGCAAGAAGGCTCAACAAACGTCCTCACACAGAAACTGGTGTGGTGGGGATTCACAGTGAGAGTTAAAATGCCAAGCTCAGCTGGAGCTGGTCAGAGTTTTGTGATTTCCGTCAGTGGAATCAGTCTGACCATAGTTTTTTCTTGGTTTTTGATGTTTTTTTCTTTTTTTTTTAATATGAGCTAAAAGACAACATTAGTGATGTTAAAAAAAAAAACAAACAGAGATTCAGCACAGGTGTATAGACAAAAACAAGCACAAAAATGTATTTCGAAAAGAACAGAACACACCAACAGTACAGTTGAGTTTTATTTGCAGAACTGGGTGCTAAGCAAAAATGCCAAGCAATGAATGTTACCAGTCTTCACAGAAGAATCTAACCCTTGCATCAATGATTGACCATACAGAGTTCCCTAACTACAAAATTCCTGAAAGTCTATTCCAGCTAAAAAGAGTTGACAAATCCAATTAAAAACAAAGGAAAAGCTGACAAACAAATTCCTCTTTATAGCTTCTGTTGTGGCAGTACCTAAGGGTTTCAACTGGTGTCAGGCTCCAGTATCACGCAAACAGCTACAAGCCACTCAGATTAGGTGTTCATATAAAAGCTACCAGGAAACAGGGGGTTTTTAAATGTACTAAACAGACCTTGTTGCATCTTTGTCCATATCCAAGCACTTGAACCTGACTGCTCTACTTTCCTTTCTTTACCTCACAGAAAAATTCAAGAGAATCCCTCTTCTCCCCATCTATAACTACATATATACCAGGAAAATATCGGATAGCTTCCAATTTAGTGACACTATCTAAAATGCAACAAGATCCTTCATGCCACGTTCTTGTTTCTAATTTCATTATTTATCCTTCCAGTGGAATTGCACATAAAGGTTATCCCAAGAGGGCTCAGGAAGTCTCTGCACAATGTCTGCATCACCACCACTGAGGTAACCCTGCTGCTCTATCCCTTAATTTGGGAAAATGATTTGGTGTTTCTCACAAGTTTATTTGGGATTATGAAGGAAATATAAATTATCAAGGGTTGGGTTTTTTTTAAATACTGTTTGTATAAACTACTCTTTTTATTCCCTATCAATATGCAAGTTTTCATTAAACACATTTGCTCTGTAAAAAATAAAAACATAAGAATTGTCCTCATTTAAAATCAGCATGAACTAGTTTTATAAGTCAGGTGGTTTTTGCTCTTTTCCCAGAGAAAAAAATTATAAGAAGTCTCTTGGCCTTCTGAGAACATTTAAACCATTTATTCAGTGCTTTCTCTTGGAACAACAAGATGCTTAAGTGTAAAGCTGGGAAAATACCTCCACTTCTAAGTTGGTAAAGCTAAATAACATTAGAAGTCCATTTTTATGAAAAGTATTTCCCTTTATTCTTCAAACTTAATACCTCACATGGGGGCCCTATGTTGTTAAAAACAGTTATAATCCGCATGATTGCTAATGGTTCAATACGATCCTGAGGAGCAGGATTCCTGGGTTCCTTCCCATGCTCTGCCACAAGACACAACTGGCACTTTCCTACTTTGTCTTGCTATCATAGTTTGCAGAGCTGAGATCTTATTCACAAGACAAAAAAGTTCATGTGGGGATGTTTACAATGCGCTTTGAAATACTCAGACAAAAAGCGTTATACAAGTACGAAAATATCGTTATTATTCAACTGGTTATGTTGTCTGCACCAAAGCAGTCAATTTTTACTTGGCAAGGAATCTTTTAAATATGTTTCCATGTTTCTGCCACTAGAATTAGACACCAATGGAGCAGGGTCAAATGGAGCACTCCTGCGGTCCTAACTTATGTTCATCTTGTTGGTTTACGTTTTCTTACCAAGTTCTAACAAGAAATAAGTACATGGATTTCTCCCCACGGACTGACACCTTGTATAATGTAAAACATTTTGTTCATAAAGAAAACATACTTCTCTCCACAAGTCTGAAATATTAGTTTAAAAACCTGAAACATACTTTTAATAACTTTTGTAGGAAACAGTTGATGGGAAAGATCAATTGTTGCTCTTCTTTAAATTAATTGTTACTCTTTCTTACTTTTATGGGCAATGTGGTGGTTTTTCTTGTTTCTTTCAAGATTGCTTCCTTTCTAACTTAGGCACTCTGCCCACTGCTACATGAAGATTCTCAAACTTCCAGCGACAGATGAAGACAACAGACGTGCTGATTTTGGAACAATTCAGCCCTGCTTTTCATGCAGAGTCAGCAGTAAGTTTTCTCCAAATGTTTTAATTTAATCTTGATACATACACATATACTACCTGTATCAATCCAGAGGTTTAAATTGAATGCTTTAGAGCTAAGACAAAAAAAAAAAAAAAAAAAAAAACAAAAAAACAAAAAAACAAAAACCTGCATTAGCTGACTATCAAAGACTAAAACCTTCTACCCCAAATTCCAGCAAATACCATCATTCTTCACAAGCTCCAATACACCACTGTACTTGGAGGCGGCCAAAGATTAGAAACTAGAAATATTAGATTTTACAGATTTATACAAATAAATAAAAATTTCCATTCACTGTGGAAATGGGGGTGATTTGTACATGTGTAAAGCAAGTCAAGAGAAGTGGTTACTATTTTAGAGAAAGTGATGAAATAAGAGCCCTCAGAACAAGAAAGGAGAAAAGAAAAGGTTTCCTTTAAAATATCCAGATCACACAAAACAGCTTTTGCTCCATATTGCAATGGATCCTAGGTGGGTAAAAAATTGAAGTAAGAATGCTTTGTATTGTGCAATTTAGGAACTCTGCTGGAAGCCATATAGTAACTAGGTACAAACCAGCCAGTACTTAATAAGTTTCAATTTTAATTCTAATTGGGAAGCAAAATATGATACCAGGGTAGCTAATACTAAAACAACTGCCTGAAATTATGTCTGGCTATAAAATACAATTAAACATACTGCCCCACAGAAGTCCCTGTTAAGCTATAAAAAAATACCCAGGGGGTATAAAATGAAAAAACTTTTTTTCCCCCTCGGTTTTGTTTTAAAAATCAGTTACAATAAAACCTTCAGATAATTTACTGAACTAGAGATAAATGTACCAATTTCACAGTAATTAAGGATGCCCTTTTCAACACATAACACACAAATATGGCCATTTTAAAAGAAGTCTTCAAATTCTCAACATCTGATTTACACACAATATCACAATGTTTTGTGATGAGAAGAGACATTTTCTAATACAAATAAAGTGAAAATGGGTGGGGGTTTTTTTCAATCTGAGGGCCATAAAACACTTATTAAAGAGAAAAGCAGGTTATTTGGCTATTTTGGACTCTGCTAGATGCAGTGGGGGCAGCAGAATAAAATAGAAATTTCAGTGATATAAAATCATCCACTTTCTCTCTTGATAGTATAATAACCTTTTAAATCATGTTTGACATTTGTAAGCTGAGTGAGCTGGCAACCCTGTAAAATCTATGTGGTAATACATGTAGTAAACCCTTTCTGGAGCAGTAATCTCATTGCTTTGTCTAATGGTTCTCACTTCATGTGGCCTGCTTGTCCCCAAGAGACTTATTTGACTCTGCCTTTCCTGAGCCACTGGTTGCTAATGTTCCTTATTACCAGGAAAGTGCCCGAAGGCAAGGGCCACTCTGCTAGTGGTACAACCACCAGCAACCTTCTGCTGAGGCCTTTCTTACTTCCCCTCCTCAAAAAAAAAAAAAAAAAGCCCCATAAAATATGCACATGTGTTATAAAGGGATTGCTTTGTGTCTCGGAAAAGAAAAAAAAAAGGAAAGGAAAAGAAAAGAAAAAAACCCAATATGACAGTGCTCTTTACACTGCTCCAATTGCTAATCTGACAAGCTCCATCTGGTAGGCAGACCTTTTATCTTTTCATCACTCTAAATCTCTGAAGGAAAGTGGACACTAGTGGCATATGTGCATTGTTGGTTCCTGTGCTTAATGAGGTACACAATTTATGGGTCTAACTGGAGAAACGTTATTTAAACTTGGATAAGGAAGGAGCGTGAGGACATATTTTTTTCCCTTCTTTCAGCAATCATTCACCTGGACAAATATCGTATCATAAGGAAGACCAAACTGTATTATAAAACCTCATTTAATTAATACATCCATACTTGAATTATCAAAGGAGCTTAAAGCAGATTTACCTAAATGTTTTATTGGCAGTGACCCAACTACCTTACATAGCTGACCATTTCATACATTTATTAACTGTTCTGTGCTGTGAACTGGGGAGGCTTTTTTTTTTTTAATTAAGCTTGAGGTCCCATATTGAATGGCATCTCAAGAAGTTTGTAAGACATACTGCTGTAAAATCTGAGATGCACTCAAGGGTAGATGGTTATATTACTATCTACCTAGACAGCATTTTAATTAAATTCAAATAAGGTTTTTTTCATTTGGGGCAAGATTTAAACACATGTTCCTGCTTCACTGAAGTGCAGATAGTGTGTGATATCTTTCAGATTTAGCATTTTGATATCTAAATGAAATTTCTTTCAGACCATCAACCATTTGGAGTTTTTTTTTTTTGAATGTACCCATATTAGGATATTCTATGGTATTATGAAAGTCAATTTTTTATATATAATTGTTATCACAACTGGCTGAACATTTCCCATATGCCATAGTCCTACACTTTACAGATGCTTGAGTGAAAAGCATACCCGAATTCTTTTGACCATCCACACTTACATCCAAAATCTTGAATGTATGTATTTTAAGAGCTAAAATGGCATTTCTGAAGCTACCTCTTTTTAACTGGTATAAAACAGAGTATCAAAATACACACTCTGAAAACACCATGCTGCCTAATCTCCAGCAAGTTTAAATTATTACTGCTCTCCAAGCACAGAAGGGAGTTTCAGTTTGTGGTAAGTGCAGCTGCTCAACACTGAGATCTGGCTCCAGCCTACTATGTTATTTTGTTATAGGAATGAGCTGGTGCCCACACCAGTTCCCTAACAGAGCTGAGGGGAGACTTCCTTTCAGTCCTAACAATCTCATAAAGTTTTAACTTCAAGAATATTTTTCACTCACAGTGAGTTACACTCATTGCATGACTTCTTTCCTTCCATGAAAACTTCCCTTATCTGCATCCTATGATGCCTGATACATTCATTGTCACTTTTAGACAATGAATCTCATCAAATTAATATTCCCAATTGCAAAGACGGTATTGGTTAAGTATTGTCTCCACTATTAAGCAGCAATGCCCACTGCCTATACTCTTGCAGGAACTCCAGCAGGATCCCAATCTCTGTGCAATCACCAGCTGGATTGTACAAGATCGTTCTCTAAAAATGAAAAATTCATACTGTACATCAGTTCCTACAGCTCTCTCTGCAGAAAAGTCCTTAGTTGGCACCCAAGGGCTCTGGGGAGCCCTCTCCTCCCAGAGCTCACACACTTCTGGTCCCTGCATCCTATCCTACTTCTCCAAAGGCTGTGGAAACCCCCTCCCTCTGCAGTCAGAGACCAAAAGAAAAAGGCTTCAACTGCACATTGAAGACAGAAGGAACTGGCTTCTTGGTACTATCCTGGTAATTCTTCCCTTTTTAATACTCCCCCCTTCCCTTTTTATCTCATTTTCTCCCTCTTTGTATTCCCTCCTACCCTAAATTTTGTGCTCTACTGCTCTTTCTTTCTTTGCCTGCTCTCTCATTTTCCTCTGCTTATCTTTACCTTGATCTCTACCATCTACCTTGCAGTCTCAGTTACCACTGTGCTTGCTCTCTCCTTCCCCTGCTGCCTCCTGTGCACAGGCTATTCTTGAATTACCTGCCCTCATCCATTTAATTCTTTTAAATTATTTTAAATCTCTTCTCTCGGTTATCACTGTGTTGTTTTCCCTCAAACATTTAGTGTTTTTCCATTTCTTACATTTTTTTTTCTTCTGCGGATAGTTTGAGTAATTCCCAAACTATCTGAAGTTAGTAATTTCTCATACAAAGCACCTAATATCAGTTTCACAGAAAAAAAGAAAAAAAAAAGAAAAAGAAAAAGAAAGTTAGATATTGATGTGATATCAATGTTAATGTCACTTTCAGGTTAGGGAAATAGCTTACAGCCATTGCCCAGATTCATTTCTCCCCAAAATTATGGAGGATCTGGAAAGGTCATTCAAAAACATAAAGGACCTGTCTCAAAGCACCTCAATGCTCATGAGAGGACCACAAGTTCAGCTAACACAGCTAGCACAGCACAGTCATGTGACATACAAGGCAAAGCTCATCTTTCTCTAGAAGTTATAATACCTTAAGCTCCTACTAGCATTACATCAAAAGATTTTCATTTTCCCAGAAGAAAGTCACTGATGTTTCTCCTGCCCAAGACTCAGGATGAGTTGCCATTGCCCTCTGCCTCCAAACATCAAGTCAAGGCTCCAGAAACACAGAGTGCCCCAGTCTCAGCCTGGATTTTGTAGTATGTATGAGCTCTCTGCCGCAAATTTTGAGCCTTGGTAGTGTCCGTCATGAGGACTTCCAGGCTCCTGCTTTTTTTTTTTTTAGCCACAGAAGCTGCTAACTTCTGATAAGCAAGGTAGCTGTGCAACAGAGATTCCTCAGGGAATCTCCTGAAGAAAAACAGTTCTGACAGAATATTCCAAACTAACTCTACTTCCAGTTTAAGGAGGACGTCAGAGAGAAGATGGAAGACGAAAGAAAGTTGACATCACTTGCATTTTACACTTCCTCCATTACTTTTCCAGGAGAACAGTTGTATTAAAGAATTTCTTCTCCTCCCTAATTACACACACCATAAACTATTTGGGGTATCATATGGCAAAGATACTGTGCTCAGAGTGACCCATGGTCCTTCCCACCACAGGTGTTTCTAAGGATAACATCCCCATCCTCTGGTTGTTTCTCATACGTTATTCATTCTACTGTCCTTTGCCAGAGACCTGGCACTTGGCAACTGAACAAAAAGTAAAACAAAGACAGGGAACTTCCACCTTGACATATTTGTCTCTAATGCAAACATGAATAATGAAGAAAGACAGTACATGAGGCAAATAAGATCCTAATATAACGGGTCTTTTGTTCTCTGTCGGAACCATCCATTATATTTTGCCTTTGCAGGAATTCAAATGAAAATGTGTTTCCAAGACCTAATGTATTCACTTCGATACTGGTCATAAAACTGGCAAACTATCTGTCATGAGCAACAGGCAGCACATAACCCTGCCTGGGAAACGCTTCAGACATCTGAGAGCTTCTGCCCCGGACATCGGCACAATTGTCCACCATCTGACTGTGCCATGGCTGAGTCACACCACCTGTCCCTTCCTTGGGCTCTGGCCACAGCTAACATGTCATTCCATCAAACTCTTGGCAGGGAAAAAAACAAAAAAGATTGTAAAATGTTTACCAAAACAGGGTTCTAGCTCATTAAATGTATAAAAACATAATACTGGAGAATAAAGTATTAAAATTTTGTCCATCTACCTGCTCTGTTTGCTCATCTCATTTTCATCCCCCAAGCCTTTAACGGTGTCTCCTTCCAGACCTTTACAAGCTGTAAAAGTGTTATGTTACCACAGATTCATTAGAGAAGAACTGCAGTACAGGCTGGCCATAGCTCACTGGGACAGTTTGATGACTCCCAGGGTCCCAATTCCAAGCTGGAAGTAACAAGTCCCAAAATAGGAAAATCAGTTTCTTTTTGGCTTGAGACAAAGCATTTAGTTTAACAGCACTTTTCTTGTAGTCTGAAGAGGAGATCAGAGTGTCTACGACTTGGAAAGCTTGCTTAGCTCACCAAGCCTTAAACAACCCTAATAATATATGGAATCATATATATAGGATTCCGTCTGATAATTACAACTTCTCTTCGAAATGCAACAAATTATTATGGGCGTGAACAAGCTCAAGATTGTTCCTTTAGCCCTCCTATGCATGCATGGGTGTTCTTTCCCAGGAGCTTCTGCTGAAGTCCGGTCCCGCTTATCCCGAGTGCAGGAAGAGAGGATCCCATCCACTTCAAATGCATTTTGTACACACTCTACTGCAGCTAGCAATTCCTCAGCTGGTTATCCACTGAGGCCATCGGGCCTGTGGCTGTCACACAGTCAAACAAGGAAAACAACACAACAGAATGTTAATTAGTACAGCATAAGCACCGTCATAATGGACTCTAATTGCTTGTCAGTGACGGTTGCCATAAGGTGCAAGATCTACACCAGTTCTTGCATTTGTGGCTGTGACTACAGGTATTGCCAAAGCTAAACATAGGCCCCAATTAAACAGTGTTTATTAACATTAACAGTTTATCAAGCGGGCATCACATATATTTGTATCTGTTATCCTTCTTAGTCAGTGCTCTTATGTTTCTGAGCATCACTTGAAAAAAAACCAACTTCACAATTCTCCTGATTTTGAGGGCATTTGAACCATCGTCCACAATACTGAGAAATAATGTCATGCTTGACCAGGTTTTTAGCCACATACTTGATCTCAGTATTATAAAGGAAAAAATAAGTAGGAAAAACAAATCAAAGTTTGTTCTAAGCACTGAAACACAACTAAATTCAACGGATGCTAATGGTTAGTTACAAAACGTAGCCAAACACCAAAATAGTAACAGTACTTTTAATCTCATTCTGATAAACTGTTGAGATGACAGTATCTTTCCTCAAAACTTAACATTCTTGCAAGCAAGCCTTTGAAATAAATGCCAAATGAAAAGATCAGACATTGCTCAAGCAGATTCCATTACATTTATGATATCACCCAGACTCTTCTAAACAGTGAATATAAATTCTGCTGTATAACATCACAGTCTGAGGTGATCTGAGGAGGAAAATGGATTATGATGTGCAAAGGATGAAGAGAGACATCAAAGCACTTAGTTACCACATCTGAACTGCAGTCATCTCTTAGGATGACACTCCAAAGTATGACAGGATAGTGAAATCTGGGCAAGTTGCTATCTGAAAGACTGCAAATCCCTCTTTCTCGAGAGGAAAATAACACACTTTGCCACCCCCATGCCCTCTTTTCTGTGCCTTCCAAACTTTCCAACCATATCTGCATCACAAAGGGATTTTGTTGGTGTTTAGAATCTCAGCTTTTCTGCAACTGCATAAAGGCATGCTTTCATGTGCATTATTATTTCAGGTACTAAGGATCAAGGGATAATAAAAGTGCTATCCCTATGTAGAGATGTTTATTTCACCAAATTCTTGGTAGCTCAGGTATTTAAAAAACACACATCATCTTAAAACCTACTTTGACATACACTGAGTAATACTAATGAAACCCAGCCAAATGCAGATGACAAACTTTACACATTATAATACTCAGTGATAACATCTCTATCATTTTTCACATAAAGAAAGAGGAAAGACAGTAACACCTCAACAAAGCTCATTTTACCTTCATGTCCTTAAGAAAAAGGAGGAAAAACAGTGCGGGAGGGGAGGTTGTAGCTTCTAGAAAAGAGTTGTAAAACAGCAAATATTTCCCATTAAAGTAGAAATGCCGTATTTTACTACAGTTACCATTCCACCTAGTGTCCTAGAAGGATGAGCAGCTCATGCCAGAAAAAAGGAATCACATCTGAGAGTACAGTTATGTCAGAGGGTGACACGGCCAGAGTATGGCTAAACACCAGGTACAAACAAATTACAAAAAGATTCGCTGTAAATCTACAGTCTAACAGTCTCACCAGGCTCTCGAGGACAAGGGCTGCTCTGGACAGTGACGCCCTACAAACAGTTCTGTATTTCATGAAAAAAAATGGTTTTCTGTCTTTTTCATTTGTAGATCTTTCATTTTCTTTTCCAGTGAGGGGGCAAATCCTTGCTTAGCAAATGTTAACCTAATGAAACTAACTCGCTTTATTTCTGCTTTTAAAGGTCTCTTTAAGCTATTATGGTTTTATTCCTTATTTCATTTTCCCCTCTCACCACCCAAACAGAGCTATAAAATGTAAAACAATGAATAAACCTCAAACAAACAAAAAAAGGACATTTTCTCTGACATTTCCTACACTGTTTTTTCATACACACTGTCAGTATTTAGCATGCCATTTCTTCTTCTTTGGTATTCCTATTCTTTAGTATTGCAAGGAAAAAAAAAAAGCAGTTCAAGTACTCATCACCGAAAACTTCAGTAAATATTTAGTCTATTATGCTTAGTGGTCCATGTACGAAGGTCAAATGAAATTGCTTGGAAGGACACAGTGGAATCATACATTTAAAACTTTGGAGAGGTCAAATCTGACACAACACGGCTGTATCCATTTTCCTCATCTCTGAATCTTTGTCTTTCATTTTTCTCTTTCTTCCTAAAGCAAGTGACTCAGCCTGTAGACTAAATTGCCCTGTTATCCGCAGACACATCAATCCTTTTACATCTGAATGTTCTTTCCCAAAGTGGAGATCTAGATGAGAATACCACTACCTGATTGGAAAAAAAAAAAAAAAAAAAAAAGGAAGACTGATTGATGTTCCTAAAGCATCTCGCACTAAATATTAATAAAGATTTAAATTTAAGTGCTGGGTCTTTTATGCCCTTTCTCCACTGTTTTTTTCTTCTCTTGATATCCATTTTCAAATGTTCCAAGCCTCTGCACAGAAAATATTGTACCATATATTATAAAGTTTTATTATGTTTTCCCTAATTTCCTTTTCAACTTTTTATTCTAATAGATTTAGATAATTTTTACTATTTTCCACATTTGGATATTTGAAGAAATAAACTTACTTCTGCTTTCTTTTAACTGAAGTTGAGATATTCAATCACTCTCCCTCTGCAAGGAAAGGTAACTTTGTGAAGCAATCAACATCTAATCAAGCTGCCGAATTAGATTTTTTTTTTTCTTCTTTTTAAATTGAGAATGTGCTTCTCAGTTTTTCTCTCAAAAGAGCTCATCTAGCAAGCAGTATAGGTTGATACCAAAATAGATTTAAAAATTAGCAGAGTTTTGCTCTTTATAATGGTTTTAGGAAATGAAGATGACGAAAGTGAAATTTACACTTCAACTGGGTCCAAAACTAACTTCATAGAAAGTTTCTGATATAACCCATGTTTAGCCATGGAAAGGCATTTTGATGAGTTGATCTGTTCTAGAAGAAACAGAACACGTAGCAATGTCAGCTCAACGGAGGGTGAGCATTTTACTATTTTTCCTTTCCTTATTTAGTTCTGAGCAATACCATCTCCCCACCACGTACAAACAGTAACACTTTTGCTATTGGAATGACTGGACTGAGGATGTTAACCACAACTCTGCAGTACATTTACTTTGGTTCAAGGCTTCTCTTTCCTGGGTCTTTTGATGAGTAAGACTACTAATCATACAGCCACTTATTGAGGCAGAGATTAGCATCCTTTCTGTTGAAAAGAGAATACAAACAAAGGTTCTTGTAAAGCTGTCAGTGCACATTGTTTTGTTATCTATGCTCATACTGTATCCCGTTGTCTCAGTCTAGCCAGTTTACTCAAGAGGAGTAATTCTGTATCTCTATGAGCCCCAGACCCACGTAGCCAAATTAAAAAAGACACTGACCTGCCCTCAGTTATTAGACACGCATTACACACAAGAGATATAAATCTTATGACACAAAGATTGTTTCGAATCTATTCCATATGAAACACATCATCTCTGAACCCCACTCCCAAAGGCAAATATATGCTTTCAAAAGTATGCGGGATACGAAAAAAAAAGAGCAGTGACATTTCTATAAATTGTGTGCTTTGATTGTCAATGACTTAGAAAGCAGTTTATTTTTAAAACAAACATTCTCAAAATCTTTGATGGCATATTCATCAATCCATCTGCTTCACTGTAAATTCTTTGAAGTGCAGGTGGCTTGTAACGTCATGCTACAGCAATTAATGAAGTTCTTGAATCTCTCTTGCTCTTTCACGCCCTTTTGAATGTTTAAAAAGGGTTATCATCTTTAATTTTCCATCCAAACAGTATTCACAGATATTTTCATATTTCTTTCAATAAACATACACATTAAATGTTTTAATACAAAGCTGCTGAAGGCAATTCAACGACATCTTAGAATGATCAGGATGATGGTTCAAAAAAAACAAAAAAATAAAATGTAGGTGCTGCTTTATCCCAGAAATACAAACTGAATAAGCAAATAAGAAAAAAAAAAAAAAATTACCCTAACCACGTAACAGATAAACTACCAAACTTGGTAAGTTCCTGAAAGAACCCTTATATTTCACACTGTTCTGTAATAAGCTATTGGATATATGGTTGACTCCTCTCTCAGCTGGAATTAGACCTGCTTAACTCTTTCTTGCAGGCTTTATGCAACTAATAAGGATTCTCCAGCAGCTCAAATGACAGGTATTTCTTCAAGACCAAGTTCAGAGCTCTGTCACAGTGATGTTCCTAGAAAACAGCATCCCAAAAACTGTGGCTGTGCATATATTGAGTGAGTAATTCTATACATTCATCCTGACATTAATTGACCAGTAGGTTTGGGGGTTTTAAATATATGCTGGAGCATCTTATCACAATCAAAAGTAAATTTTATAACTCAAAGGAGAGGCCAAGAATAACTGAAATGTCTTTGAAGTTTCTGACTGCCTGCATTTGTGCTCTGTGCATATTTAAGACAATTCAATGAGCAGTCCACAGTGAAACTATTGTCTTTGATTTGGTGATAGGGAGGGGAAAGAGGAAAAGAATAGCATCCCTGCATTCTTCCCACTGTCAATTCCACAGCAACTCCTCTTTAAAAGTAACTGGAAATCCCTGGGTGGCCTGGAGCAAAGCAGCAAATGGGAACATGCTCTTTAGATTGACAGTTGTGCAATCCAAACTCTAGACAGATGGACTTCAAGTGTCTAAATTACAAAGAATAAACCTGCTGTTCACAGTTGCCTCACAGTGTCAGTACATTTTAAACTTCAGAATTTTCTTTCACTGCTTTAGTCTTTTGGTTTTAGTGGTTTCCTTAACCTCTAGTGTTTTTTCAACTACAGAAAAAACTGGATACAGAAGAGGACTTCTGTGCACAAAAGTACAATGTCTAAACCTCTCCTTAACCCAAATCAGAAAAACATAAATGACAAATTCAGGGCACTGAAATATGCAAAGGTATTCCTAAATGTGGATCAGGGTTTACAAGGCAATATTTCCACACTGATACTGAACCACAAGTGGAATTCAGTTAAATTTACAGGCAATCAAGGAAGTTTTAGATAGCTGGGTTGAATACATACTGTTTATATTTTACAGTCCTTTCCTGCTACACAACATTCACCTTTTAGCAGAGTCAAAATCTACAACTAAATTATGAAAAAGTGCCAAAGACAGTGAAATTTTGCAGTTTGAAAAACTGTGTTTTTATCTAAAGAAAATTTAATTTACAAAACTGAATCCCAGTATTAATTGCTTGCATAATCATAGCAATCTCTTTCTCACGCTTGTGGAATCTGATTTACAATTTAGTCAAGAATGAAGTACCAATTTTGTCAGAGTGTTTGAGTTATTTGATTAAAAGTAAGTTAAGTAATTTAATCACAGTGCATCTTGATGTACAGGAAATGTGGGCATACATGTTATGGTTCAACCAGAGAACAGAGCCACATGCTACTATTTGCTATGCACACATTATAATATATGGTATTATAAGAACATGATATATTAAATACTGGATCTTGTTAAATATAGTGATTGTGCATATTAATTATCTAGTTTATAAATTTAGACTTAATCATGCATATCCTGTTTGAACTCCAATCTTTTTATGCAGGCTAGATGATAATGAAGAAAAAATTGAAGGTAAAGCAAAGAAAACAAGACCCAGCGAGCCACCAGCATGATAATGTGTCACAGGTAGAGTGAGGGAAAAAAAAGGAAGAAAACAAGCCCAGAAAAGAAGCATTGTACAGATATAATCATTTCAGATGGCTCATAACACTGCTAAGAATAAAACCCAATTTTCTTTTCATAGGCAATGATTCTTTTGACGCTCTTTATTTGACTTATCCAACTATCTTTTCCTTTTTCTCCCCAAATAATTCTTGTCTTCTTCTGGCAGGGGACTATATATTACCTTTTAAAGGAAGAATTATTTTTCTTGTAAAAAAAGAAGACACTGTGTGTTTGTAACCACAAATATGAAATGCTTAAGTATGTTTAGTACATATCAATTAGTTGGATGTTCTGCTTCCTGATTGTCTCCTTTCCCAACCCAATATTATTGTATATTTAACTTCCTATTTCATTCTTTGGTTTGCTTTACAGTTCAGGAAAGTTCCACTCCACTGAAACAGCGTTTTTCCTTTTCATTGCCTTTTTTTCTTCAGCTGTCCTTGAGGTTACTCTCACGGAAAATCCTGACCCCTGTGATTTCAGGCAGGCTCAGAATGATAGAGCAAGTTTTCAATTGAGGAGCAGTACAGCCTCTACGGAGTGCAGTGCTGATTGCTACTACTGCAAAAAATTATGTCATAACACATCTGGACACCAAAACTGCTTCTGTTAACCCATCACACAACTCAGCAGACACCAATTTTGGGTATTTCCATCAGAGTCCAAATCAAAATCAGTGTTTCTCTGAAGCCTTTTGGTAGTTCTCCAAGTAGTCCCAAAGGACTTAACTTCATTCCTATCAGCCTATAATAGTTCTGTGCATGGGGTTTGGTGTTTTTTTTCTTTTTCTTTTTTTCATCCTTTTTTTTTTTTTTGGTTAATGCAGAGCTTTATTGTATGTTTTAGCTTATTCAACTCTTCATATTTTTCTTTACTGAGCAATTGCATATTCTATGACACATTTTCCACCAGACCAGGTTGCTCAGAGCACCATCCAGCCTGACCTTGAACACTGCCGTGGACGGAGCATCCACAGCTTCTCTGGGCAACCTGTGCCAGTGCCTCACCACCTGCAAAAGGCATCCAATTAATTCTTGCAAAATTTTGACCAGCATTGATGGGGCTTTTCTACTTTTTAATTTTTTTCATAGAATTAAATTAGAACATTTATTGTAACATTTTGGACCAATATTTTGTCTGAATGTTAAAACTCAAAACAGGAAGAAGCAGTAGACTTCAATTTCTTCAAAGTCAAGATGGAAATGCTCTACCTTACAAGTTCACCTACATACAAGCAACATCTGTGGTTTTATCTTTCGGCTTTATATATATACTGTCCAAACAAAGAAACACGAGGATAGAATTTACTAGACCTGCACAGAACTGGCAACTTTGTTCTGTATCGCCAAGAAGTTGGAGTAAAAGAAAAAACAAACAAACAAACAAACAACCAAAAGAAACAAAAAAACCCAAATCTTTTACAGAACAAAATACTTGACAAGATGCCAAAAGTGGATGAAATCTAAATTTAAACTTTTTTTCCATACAGTTTTAATTATATTTTGGTACAACCTAAGTTCTTTACACTACACAAGGCCTTTACTCTGAAGAACTCTGAATTTAATAACAGGTTACACCTGATCATATGGGAGATGGAGATGGAGAAACACCTCAAGTTTTTATGCATCAAGCTATAGACTTCCTATGGCAGAGACAGTCCTTTCAAACTGAACACAGCAACTTTATTTCATTCGTTTTTCTACCTACCACTAACACCAATCAACTTCTTAAAGGGAAAAAAGCAAGAGTCTCAACCATAAATCACTACAAAAGTTTCTAATACTTACAGAAGGATGTGATGCTTCTCTCCTCTTTGGCTAATTTGTACACATTTCTTCAGTAACTAAAGACTGGCAGTCTGCATACATCCCCCTAAAAAAATCCACATAAACCCAAAAAAGGTGTATTTCTTCCTAGAAGACTAAAAAGAGCAGGCTCCATCACAAACACACAGAAACACTTCCAGGAGCAACAGAAAGTAGTTATTGAACTCTATTTGATTTTCTTCCCCAAATACTTCTCTTTATTTCCAGGACCAGACTGGCACTAGGTCTTTCCCACTAACAATCCATCTTCCCAGAGGTCTGATTCAGCTTCTGCATTCCCATGATCCCTGTATGGCCACGGCTTCCTATCAGGAGCTGTCCAACCCGTTCCTGGATTTGCTGAGCTCCAAATCACTTGACAGCAATAAAACACACAATCTTTTTTTTTCCAGACTCTTGTGTATGTCTTTGTGTCTGAAAATGGAATTAGTGGAGTGCTATTAAATAGTTTTTGACTGCTGGTGGCTGTTCACAGAAATGAAAGCTTCGCTGGCTGGCTTTCCACTGAAACCTTGCAACTTATCCAGGTGAGATGACTTGCCAGTTATTCCTTAGTACGTTTTAAGGAAGTTTAAAATATATTCTTATTCTGTGGCTCTGACAACATCTTTTCACACAAAATTCAATCAGTTAAATTAAAAAGGTGAACAAAAGAATTATGTAGTCTTAATAAATTTACATTTTTCATAGAATGATTGTATAGCTCAAGTTGAACAGTTTACACAGTTTTGCCTAGCTTAGCATAAAAACGTTCTTATCTCTTCATTGTAAAGACTTTCTAATATGCATATGCTGAAGTCCAGGAAAATCCACACAGATGATCTGAAAGTAAGTACTGTCTCTAAAATAAAATATTTTACTAGCAAAAAAATAAAATAATTTCGGGGGGGGGAAAAAAAAAGTAACTTCTCAAAGAATCCTAAGACACACATTTATCCAGCACAAAATTGCACTTTTGCCATCTTCACTGCAAGAGCTATTATCATGCTGGTACTCACGAAACGGAAGAGGCAATTTATTTGGAAAGAGGTAAAAGATTTTACAGTTATATGCACTGTAAAATTGGCTCACATTAAGGCATAATGTGACTCCCATTAAAAATTTGCCATTTAGCAAGTATTATGACATAATTGATATTCATGATACCATGATATTTCTCTTTTCTTAGGATAGCAGATGATATATTTGATGTAATTGGGTGGTTTTGTTACTGAAGAGCAACCACTGTACACAGCTTTATTTAGAATAAGGAACTACTTGTAATTTTCAGAGAAGAAATGATAAATTGGGTGCATAACATTAGGAACCTGTTATTAAAGAGCACATTCAGCAAGAGAACGCTGCAGTTTGAAAAGAGAGTCATAAAGGAATATGCAGAATTACAGTGCCACAATAGGTGTGTTATTTGATTTTGAATTCACGTGACTGATGAAAAATTCAAAATCAATGCTCCTCTTAGACTCAGATGCCCTCCTGCTTTCCCTAATGCTACTTTTCTCTTTCACTCCTTTCCAGGAAGCCTGCTTTAATTTAGCTCCTTTGATCCAGACCTGCAATGGGATCTCCACAAGCCTCCTGAATGGACTGATGCTGTGACAGTTAGTGAATCAATTGCCGTTTTCTGATTCTGCTTTCTCAGCTGAACCACCATCCAAAGTGGCTGCTTTTTCCTCCGTCAAGCTGGTTTAGCTTTCTTCTGAGCTGCTGAAGTGTACCTCATTTCCCCCAGTTCAGTACCATTTCAGACATGGTCCCATTGCTTTCTTTGCCCACTAAAGATTAATTAGATGGCTGAGTTACAAGAACAATGGACTTCCAGGAATGAACCATTTATATAATTTACACTTTTGGTTAATTGGGAAGTAGAAAGTCTCAGATGTTAAGTAGCAGTCAGGTGCTTACAACATCAATAGCATGGAAAAACTTCAGTATAACATTGAGGGAGCACCTCCTGAACCACAAATGAAACACAAGACACACTGCTCAATTTTGAGGTGCAATTTGGCAGGGATTGCTCTCTGCTGTACATCCTTTGCAAGGTAACTACTGGGATTTTGTTGAGAAAAGCCAATTTTTTTTTTTCTTTCACTAGTAATGCAGTGGTTAGTAAAATCCTTTGTACCGCATTAGTACCAATGCAAAAAATAACATTGCCTGTCAATTATCCAAAATGCAAATAATCTTTTTTTTGTAGCATGATAAAAATAAGACAGAATTCCCTTTTCAGAGCCCATTTAGAAATAAATGTCCTCAGCTGAAATGAAAGCTTTACTTTTAGGGCTACACTAGCATGGTAATTACAAAATTCTGTTTTAACTTCACAATTCCCACATAAAATCCAGACATGGAGAAAAGAGTGATTCTATGCAACATGACAGTCAGCTCATTTTGAATGTAAATTAAGTCGGAAATACCCACAGAGAAGTTTATTCATCTGAGATTTCCAACTTAATCTCAAAACAAAATGGTTATGGATGTGTGCTTAAGTAAGCAAACAGACTTGGAAACTGATGACTGAGTATCTTGAAACTTTTTTTGTTTGGTAAATTAAAAAGGATTATTTTAAGGGCAGCAAACTGTCAACAATGAAACAACTTATCTGAATCACATTACTATACACAAACTGCACAGCCATTCTTATTACAGAGATTAAAAAACTTTTCATCTTTCAGTAAACGTGGCCTACCAACTGCTTACACAGAGAAGCAGAGGGAAGAGATGCCACACTCTTAATTCTTATATGAGGCTTTTTCCCCAGCTGAAAAACTGGCAGGTGAATTTCTCTGTGCCTCAGTTTATCTGTATGGGAAAGGGAATTTATAACAAACCTGGATATACACTCCTTTGTTCATTCCAAGAGAGAGAACACACACAAACTCAATATCATTTCAGCACCTTAGAGCAAAACTTTCATAGCTTCCTCAAGGTCACTTAAAGCAAAGTATCCAGAATGGCCCCATTTTCTATCAGCCAAGTCATAAGGCAAAGAACAACACTGGCAAGGGAATGTTCTGTTTCATTTTATTGTGAAGTTATATGTTGCCTCTAGCTATGACTTTCAAATAATTTTACACATCATTCTTTTGAGATCTTGAAAAGACAGCACAATAAAAATAATTGCAGAACCACAACTGAAACCTTTATGTCTTTTCCCAAAGCATAGATCATCTGGATACCAACCCAACAGAAACACTAAGTGGGTTTCCTATTTTTCCTTTCATAATTTCTACACATTAGCAAAGACAATGCCTCTTGTTCTTTGTTATCGTAACACTTCAATCCTCTGAAGACAAATTCATAATATTCTGGAGAAGGAAAAAACCCACCTCTTATCAATAGTTGTTCTTTCTTTCCTCCCACCATCCTCAGAAGCTATTTAGAAGTATTTATATGATAGCCTAACTTGATAATACAGAACAGTTTGCAGAAATGGAATATTTTCATTCCGAATGAAACCGTAGTTACCTACTCTTTCTCCTGTATCAGTGCTATAACTAAATCAAAAAAATGCTACAAATTAAATGCTTCCTTAAGCTAATTGCAGTGGAATGTATGTGTTCATAAATTTAAAAAAAAAAAAAAAAGGAACTAAAGAAAGGTCATAGACTTCAAGACTAAGAAAGGTCATAGAAAATAATACTGTAGCATTGCATTACATTAGCTAATAAAGGCATTCAGAAGGCAAAACAGGCGCCCCCCAAACCTGGGTAGAAGATTGCATGAATATATTCATCCTATGAAGAATCAATGAGAAAGCTGTACTGGGAAAGTGATGGGGAAAACCACATTTTTGCTCTGACATTATCCTGTATTCCTGAGCTTCCACTACTTGATATAGAAACCACGCACATCCGTGAAACTGCTTTTGACATATAGATAATAAACTCCCTACTCTGCTTTCCTATTGTGTTCGTTTCCACTATTTATTAAAGTCTTCAGCTTTTCATGGGAACACTAAAATCAGACCAATAAAAAACTGGAAGATAATAGGTGGATTTCTGGGGCGAATATACTGTCTAAGAATAGCCTAAATCAAGCAGTGATTTAATCATAGTGTGTTCCTTTGTTTGCTTTACACAACTCTGCTGTTCCCTTAATTCTTCAGCTGCTTCTTATAAATACTCTTCTGGGTAATGCCTGACACATTAATTTCTGTCTAGGGATAAGGCTCTGTTTTGAAACCGGCACACAAACAAATACACATAGGGCTCTTCTTCTGTATTTCACCCAAGAAAAATATACTAGGAAGTGACTTAATCATGAAGGAAAACAAACTTCTCCACATTTATACTGTCACAAGCACCACAACATTCATGAGGACAGCAGTAGGTGGTTTATGTGCCATCAGTATTTTAACCAAAAAGCGATTTGTAGCACAAGTTGAAGTATATGCAGCAACAAATAACAACTTTGCAGAACCTCCTCAGTCTCCCTGAGCTTCCTGTATTCCACTGAGATGGCTCTGGCTGTTCCAAATAAAATTGAAGATTAAAATCTCTGCACTAATCAGCAAGAAGGGGACTCTGAAATCAGAGAAAGAGATGATGATGGGTCTCAGTCATATTCTTCTTGAAATAAATGGCAAGGAGGATCAGGCTGTGTGCACTGAATTAAAATAAAGCTTAAATACCAAAGTATTAACACATTCAACCCTAGTGTCCTAGCAGTGGCCGTATTATTGTCACCCCATTAAGTGCACTTAATAGCTCATGAGTCAGCAAACACAGCACAGGTGCTGGCCCTGATAATTTGTCCATAAATGTGAAGATGTCTTTTCAGGAAGAAACCGTGGGGTATCATTACTGGAGTTAGAATAACCCCAAACAATCCTTACCATCTCCCAGTAAAGGAAGTAAATACTTGTTTTTTTCCTAGCTTACTTTACCAACACAGAAGTCTTATTTTCAGTATGTGTATCTCAAGTGTATTAAATTGTGTACTAAATTTCACGGAGGGAGAGAAAATACAATACGATAAAGTGCTTCATGTTATAATAGCAAAATACTCTGATTTATTTGGTATTACTTAGCCATTCTGCCTGTATCATAAACAAAGATTATGGTATAATAAATTAATCTTGAAGGAAGTAGCTGAAATTTACTATTAGTGTCTTTAGAGCCTTTGGCCACAATGAAAATGCATCTGAAATATATAGAGACCTAAGCTGTCCTTTTTTGTTATTTATGTGTGTCAACTTTCTCTTCAACACCAATTCAATTACTGTGTCTTCAAGATAAAAGCTTACCATGAATAAACTATAATGGGAGATGAAGAATAAGAAAAATAAATCACAGTTTTGCAAGACTGAGATATTTTACTATTCTTGGTTGACCAGTTTTACTAAAAAACCAGTTTCATACAGTAGATTTCTACTCTGACTGAAAAAGTCCCTTGAAACAAAAGGGTCTAGTGCAGCTTTTGATTTTATGATCTGTCTTCTACAGCTCCAAACTCTGTTCAAATAGTTCCCTTCCCTTAAAACTCATAAAATTTGATGATAGCTACATCAGCTTTTAGACAGTATGATTCAGACATTGATGATGGCCTCAATGAAATAACTCTAAATCTAAAACCGCGTAACTGAAAACTCCTTTATCTGATTCTTTTTTCCCCACTTGTTCAGCTGATCTGATTGTAAAAGTGGTTTAAGATGCAGGATAGAAAAGCTTGACCTATTCTCCTTTATCTTCTACAAAGACAAATAAACTCCAGCAAAACATAAAACTCTTAAGTGAAGCTTTGTTACATCAGGCAACAACAAAATTATACTTCTATCAGAGCGTGTTTCAAGATTTTCCTAGAAATAAGCTTAATTTCTAGACCTAAGCTTTGCTATGCCAGAATTACGTGGGGATTGTTCTGTTCATTTGTATGTCTGCTTAGGAGATGAGAAGTAGATATCAAACTTCACCAGTCAAGGTAATAAAACTTGATAAAAGTCACATTAAAAACTGCAGCATTCCCAAGAACAGCGAATTGCTCAGGATTATACAATATACTGGGGCATAAGTAGGAAGAGAATTCCGAGTTTCCAGTGCCCACTTTGGTGCAAACTGCCTTTTTTTTTTTTTTTTTTTTTTTCCCCTCCTCCTCAGATCAGTACAAGTGGCACAATTCCAGACTGTGGTCCAAATGACTGGTGTGTGCCAATTCAAATGCTGCATACAACAGCCAAGCTGGAAAAGCTGAGCAGTAGCTACTGAAAACTGCACCACTTTGACCTGGAACTTGTTTCACCTTTTTTGTTCCCTTAATTTACGATCATCTGGGAAGGGTATGCAATAAACATATCTAGTCTAAATAAAGCTTCTAAAAATACAACAATAACAAAAAATCATTAATTTTCAACCAGTATTTCTAATGCCCAGCCCAAAGCTCAGAAAACGGAGCAGTTGATAGAACTGTGGTTGACAGAAAAGATAATCTGTTAGTGCCTCTCAAAACCCCAAACTCATCAAGGACAGCGCATTTCACTACGTGTAGCACGGCAGTGATAATATCCAACCTGACACCTGGAACTCACGAGGGTAATGGCTTTCAGCAGTGTGCCTGCTCACTAACACAATTTCTTCCAGGCAGCTTTCTACAGCTTCTTTTATGATCAACGGGAACAAATGTCTTTCTCTACCTTCTAATATTTCACATCAGCCAGTTCCAGACTTTTGTTGACACTCACATTTTTCAGAAATACTACTGTAATATGATAGATGATCTATCTGCATGATAGCAGAGCACTTTGCTACAGTTTTGTCAGTTTGTTTTAGCTGTAAAACATTAAACAATTTCTTTATATTGTTCTGCTTCTCTCTTTTGAATGGGGTCTGTCTGATTTGAGTGGAGACACTCAGGAAACAAAGTCCACTCAATATGAACGTAAGTGATCACTACAGAAACAGAACTGGGTGCAATAAATAATCACACCTGTGATAATGGAGTTGAAATGTGTATGAAATTGTGACTGAAGATCAATAAAATGCACATTAAATTACAGGCTGGCCCAACTCATTCAGAACATATACTGAAACCCATATACAGCCCTTACATGGGGACTAAGGCATGCAGGGAATTTTAAAACTGAGGTTTTTCAACTGCTTCTGGTATTCTACACAATGGCAAAGACCTCTGCCCTTGTAAATCCCACTGCCATCAATGTTTTCAATATCATCACTTTAATTGTGAAATAATAACCTCAGGAGGGAATGCTTATCACTGGCTTCTGGTTACATGGAATACTTCGAGCCTGAAGACTTGTAATAAAATGATGGTGCAGAGGCTACAGTACAGAAATAGGATCCATATGAATAAAACTGGCAAGCCTATGGGCGCTAATACACGTGACTGAAAACAACAATGTGCGTGATTAATGCGCATGATTTGTGCTGAAATAACCTCATTCTCTGACTCCATCACATCACAAACTGCAAAGGAAGCAGTTCTAAGAGAGGAAGTTATGAATTCATTCATTTGCATCAGCTTGCCATGAGCTCACTTTTTTCCATACCATAATAACTAGCTCAGATTCACTGAAGAACTCCAAATTGCTCTGGTATATTTTTCATTTTCTTCCTCCAGATAATAAGCACAAAACAAAAGCATCGCCTATACACAGACTTTAAACTGCAGAACAATGACTACCTAACTGAACTACAGTTTTTATACATTTTCTCAGTACAAAAGTATATAATAACTGAATGCTATCACACTTCTTATCCACACAAAACCCCATTACTAGTAGGTTTTGTCAGAATAAACTTTGGAGAACCATAAAAAGTTTCTCGCATTAAACTTCTTACTATATAAAGCTACACCACAGTAAAAGAAATTTTTTAAAAATACTGTAAAATGCCTCAGCTCTCTCTAGAAAAGTCATAACCTTGTAGTAAATGCTAAAACTTATGCCCAGCTAAACCACCACCTCACACCACTTTGTGGAGAAACAGGAATAGTCATTATCTACCTGGAATGTTTTTCTTCCTCAGATTTTTTGAATTTAATGAAAAATTTCAGCCTTTCCAGTTTCAAGTCAGCTTTTTAAAGCTGAATCCCTGTAGCTACATTACCAGGTGTCTGGGGTTAATATTTAAAAGAGCTGTATCAGCACTAGCCTCACACAGACTTTACCACTGTTTATTGCTTTGTGTAGCTTGTTCAGCTTCTAATATTAAAGTATTTTAATGGCAGTAGGTGACTGCCTTACGGGGCTGCTCTGCTGTACAGCAGCCCTCAGCTCCTACTGCAGCCACCAACCAGAACCCCACGCCAGCCCAGCTGAAAAGCACCTTGCAGCACTGTACACTTTCAGGAGAGCACATGAAATGAATTGCAGCTGTAATTTTAGTGCACATGAATACATGAATGAATACATTTCTCTAAGAGAAAACTGCTGATCCATTTTACAAGATTATGGAAAGATTTTTAACAGGGATAACTGTCTGCCAAATGGAAGTTCTGTGAACTGAAGACATGCCTAGGTCATGAAGAAATTGCTGTTAACCCTGTTAGAATACAAGAAGAGTTGCAGACAAGATAAGACATGAGGTACTTTACTGTGTTTCACTTGTGGTATTTGGGAAATACAATAGTAATTTGTACAACCCACATGTGCATTTAGGGCACAGCTCTCAATAACATCACACATACATTAGAGCTGGAGAATGCTCCAAGTGAATTTGGTTTATGCAGACAATGACAAGCCTGCAGGTGGTCCTATTTTGTGACATCCTGGTCCTTGATAACTAGGCTAGGTCATGTATTATTTATTTCAATGAGTGTGAAAAATGCAATGCAAAATGATGTGCTCTTTTGCATGTAAAGGGTTAAGTTATGGCCTTCGTGAGCCATTAGTTGGAGATTTATTGGGGGAGTTAGGAAGTCTATAGTTCAATATGTGGTGATTGAACAAGGACCATAGGCGCAGAGATAGAGAGAGGAAAAGAACTCAGTCAAATGATGCCTCTGGGGCTTTGCAACATATGGCCCATCAGTCAAGGGTCAAGCCCCCTCACAAATTGCATGCACTTTACATAGCCATCTGCATCAATAAATTACTAGTCTTCTGAAGCACAAGCACTAATGCATGAGCTAAAGGGACCACCCCACTTACAAAGAAACTTCTTCATTATTATTATTATCATTATTATTATTGTTCACGTCATCCATGTACACTGACCTAGCCCTTCCCGCAACGGGATTTTGTTGCAGACAGATGCACTAACAAACACAACACACCTCAGCTTGCTCTGCCTGTCTTACTTCCTTCCCAAGCATATACAATCTCCCACCAGGATGAGACACAGCAAGTCCTAAGGTGAAAATATTTGAGTTTCAGAAGTGGGCTTTAACAGTCTTGTTTTCCTGTGTGTGCATCTATACAAATGCCCAATCCTATTACTGGCAGCTAATGATGTCAAAACTGCTGCCTGCAGAAGGACCTTGCCGATCCTAACTTTCACACTGCCACTCACATC
Organism: Callaeas wilsoni; assembly: GCA_013398955.1. Classification (NCBI taxonomy): domain Eukaryota; kingdom Metazoa; phylum Chordata; class Aves; order Passeriformes; family Callaeidae; genus Callaeas; species Callaeas wilsoni. Next base: position 441,972 of record VWPU01018439.1, on the reverse strand, counting down.
ACAGCCCAAGTTTGGATATGCTAACATATCCAAAGAATGGAATGACAACACCTACATCAACAGACTTTTAGGTGTCATCAGCTGTACAAAAGAGCTTATTTTGAATCACCAAAATTATCCTGTTGCTGCTGATATGCCACTTTCTCAGCTACCTATGGGTCAAAGAAGACTATCTATCTAACAGGCTTGTGTACCTCATTCTTAAGTCAGACTATTTTTAAAATCAATGTTGACACTCCTCAGGTTTACTAATTTGTTTCAGTTTTCCTGAATCTTATTGGATCAAAATTTAACATGCTGTTGTTTTTTTATATTTTCAGATGACTTTATTTCCTATCACTACCAAGAGAGAGGGATAGCATCACTGAACAGAGGAGTAGTAACTTTTACATCCTTTATCTAACCACATTAGATAACTAAAGCTTTTAATAACCCCTGCTTGGTCAACTCTATGTAATTTGTATTTTCAATCAGATTCTCACCAGCAGCTTTCTACAGGACAAAACATTCCCCATGATATCTGGTATTAATCACCACACTGTACCAAGAAGAATGCTAAAGACTGGATGAATCTGGAAAAAACTTCTGTGGGCAGTTTGAGACTATATTAAACTAACATCAATAATAAGCAAGATACTTAATTTTCCTACAGTATACTCCTTAATTAAAAATAAAATTAAATTACTTCATTAACCAAATAAAGCACAAAAATAAACACTTCACAATATAATAACTCAAAAGCCACACTTTCAGAAGTTGTCTTGCTGCAAGCATTTTTTCTGTCCTTTCTTTGCTACAGTCTGTCTTGGATGCAAGAAGACAATGAAAAGGTGAGTGCATTATCCTCATTGCAGTGGTTTTTAGCATTCTTTAATTTATAGACATCTAACTTTTCCCTGTGAAATGGACCTGCAGACCTCTCCTTACTAAATATACAATGACTGACAACATATTTAACTTTCATGGCTTACTTACAACAGTCATGTGAACACTGGTTAGACACTGCTGCTACTCCATACAGTCTTCAGAAAACAAGCAATATCATTTTAATGTTCATTTTAACTGCAGAAGTGTGATAGTGCCTCACATAATAAAAAAAATGGCAGGCATTTATTTAACCCTCCATAGCTAAAGCAGACAATATGAGTATGTGAATTGACACAGCCAGTATTTCTAAAAGGAAATGAACTTCATCTCTACCAGCGAGGTGACAATAAGGAGCCAGAAGAAGGACGTTTTTATCTTTTATTGCCTGCGAGCTCCCAGACAATAGGCTTATTATTTTTAGTGGGAGACTTGGCATGTTGCAAAACTTGCTAATGTCTTTCAAGGTCCAGTCATAAACCCATACGGAACTTGGGCCAATGACTTCAAATAAGAGAGAAGTGAGGTTTTAGTGAGCATCTGAAGCATCCAGGCATGTAAGTCTCTGTTTGTTAGGATTATGGATGTAAATTCTAATTCCTTAATGCCCCTGTCTATAGATAGGCACATATACATGCACATACACAGAAAGTGCTTTCTGGATGATATTACATCTTCCACAGGGTCTTCCCTTTAAGTCCTGAACACAGGTACTCCAGAAGGCTGAAGCAGTCATGAAAAGGTCATCTGTTTGCTGTCGTTCCTACTTGTGCAAGACTTGTTTCCATGGCAGAGCAGCTCTGTGCATTACAAAAGTTAGTGAATATACCTGTAAAAGCTGTTCAATGACATGTATTTTTTCCAGCTAAAGATATACTGTACAAAATTGAAGCAGTGGAAATTACCATATAGGGCAGCCTCAAAGCATTATATTTCAGCAGGGCTGACAGGAATCCAGCCAAACAGTATTTTACTGAACAGCAGTAAACTCTTTGCAAACCTTAGTCATATAGAAGATGAAGTCTGAAATGTGTTCCTTGGCATCAGAGCAACATAAAGGAGCAGCTACACTTTACAGGGTTTCCTACAGATGAGGTAATGTGTACTTTTACTTTTTTTTTTTCCTATGTGTGGTTACCAAGTTCCAAAAGGAAGGACTTCAAGGTTTCACTTAAGTGACATTGCTGTACAGACTAAAACAAGTCTGATGATCCAGTTCCCTTTATTCATTATTTGAGAAAACAGACAGGTTTGAGATAGCGTACTTTTTTCTTCAATCAAGGATCCTTTTGAAAAAGGAACACCTTCAGAGTGTTTCAAAGATTTTAAAAAATCTTTTGAAATCTGAAATGCAAAGGTTTCAGGAAAAATCTTAGTCATTAGGAAATAGGTGCCTTTTTATACATCAGATTTTCCAGTTCTTCGCACAGGAAATGATAAAATAATTCCAGCTTAGAGAAGGGAGGCAGTAAAAGAAGCCTGTCCACAGTAGCTTCCTAAAACATGACCCAGACAGACTTTGTCTAAGGATAGGAGAGTAACTCAGCTTACAGCCTTTTCCCTCTCTTCTGAGCATGAAGATAACTTCAGATATTTTAATTGTGCTGTCAGACTGTCAATAGGATTTGAACCCAATTATTGGCTCAGCTCACACTTCAAAAAATATGTTCAGAAGTTTTTAAATGAAGTATTTCCTCATGCTTTACTGTGGTTCTTGCAGGATTACCAGTTTCTTCCTTAGTCTAGCCTGTTTTCACATCCTCTTAGATAATGAGCAAGCCCTGACTAGAGAAAATGATCTTGAAGGCTGTGCTGAAGTACCACAACCAGCATTGCGTGGGAAGGAACAGAACAGAGTGAAAATAAACAAAGGGGGGGGGAAAAAGGAAACAAATAAACAAACAAACGAAGCACCAGAAGGTGATTGCAAAAATGAAAATAAATTAATCATCCAGAAAGCATGAAGCATGTTGCTGTGCTGCTTTGTAATTTTTTGCTTGCACGTGGCAGGAGAGGCTGTCTGGGTCCAGCTCCCAGCTGTCCCCACCCCAGCCCACCAGCCCAGCTGCCGCTAATTGGCACCCCGGCACCACTTGTGGCTTGAACGGCTTGTTGAGTTCGCAGAATGAAGTGACCTCCTCCTCACCCCGAGGAAGAGCCTGCAGGTCAGGCGGGGAGCGGGCCGGGGAGAGCCTTGCTCAGCTGCTCCGTGTCCTCAAGAGGCACAGGCGGCTTTGTCCGCATCCCTGCGAGAGGCGCGTTCTGCCTTCCTGCCCCTGAGGCCGGGGCAGGCTCCAGCAGGACCGGCCCCCACTCGCGGCAGCCTGGGCACTCTGTCACAGGGCAGCGAGAGGGTCCCAGCAGGGCTGGGTCTGCACAGCTCGCCGATACCTAACTTTGTATTAACTCGTGTTACACAGGCAGCTTTCCAGTGCTCTAAAAGCCATCTCTCCTCTGAAGCAAGTCCTCAGTCACTTCTAATTGTCAAATTGGTCCAACCCTCCCAATTACGTATTTGCTTGACAGAGTACACTTGCACTGTAACGCTGAATTTTTGGACATTTTACAATTCCATGTCATAGAAGCCTGTTTAATTTTGAAGCACTTTATGTACATTACAACTACATCCCCCAACACGTAGGGGAAAAAACAGAAAGCAATTAAAACAACAAGAAATCCACTACCTTTGTTATTTGTTCCTTGTTCTTGGGGTTTTTTTAAAGAACCTTAACCACGAACAAACTGATGAGTAGTTCTTTTTATTCTATTAGAAGAAAGTTTTTATACACTACCTAACTTTTCATTAACAATCCAGTATACCTTTATTCTTCTGACCTAATATTTGGTGCCAAGGAAACACTGCCACATGCTCTGGGAAAAGCTTCAGAGATACTATCAAATCATAAAGAGATAAAATAAGACAGTTATCTGAAGTGCTTTGAGATAAGAAGATAGTAACTTTATTTCTGACCTATAAATGATCTTCAAAGCAAAAAATCCACAGCAGACCGTGTTCATGTAATATTTAACATACCCAGCGGCCTCCCCAAATTTCAAGACCAACTGTTTTGTTTCTTTCAAATGAAGCATAAATGGAATTAAATCACTCTCACTTAAAAATGATTCAACGCAAAAAGCATCAAGGATGACAAGGGACTGTCGTAAACAGTTTGGCCCAGCAAACATCTCATGGGCTGCTCCCCTGTCCACCAAAGCCAGAAGTGAAGACAGCTAAGACATAAAAAAAGAAAATGTCAAAATACCCAGATGGCACAGCTGGAAAAATGTGCTCCTGACACCTGCACCTGGATTTTGCAGCCACCAACTGTTATTCCACATGTGGCCATAAGTGCTGGCTCTGGAAGGTCAGAGGCAGAGGTCAAACAAGAATCTCTTCAGCACTCAAAAGAGTGATGACAAAGCTAAGCATGGAATAACAGATTCCCATGAACAGAGTGCTGTCCAGTTTATCAACATTAGATAGGTACATTCACCTGCTCGCTTTCAACCCCAGGAGCCGATCTTTGCAGAGTAAGACACTTCATTTCTAAGAGCAAGTACCATTGGAAAAAAAAAAGAAAACAAATTACACTTCTAGTTTTGTATGTGCTTTCAAAGCAGGAAGTCACAGCCTCTAAGCTTTTTAAATAAATGACAATATTGTCCTATTTTTGCCTGCCAATACCCAGGCATGTGTTAGCGAGTAGGCTAGTGATCCCTTCTAAATTTGAAAAATACACTTTTTTTCCCAAGTCTTGTGACTTACGTCTGTGTCACAAAGCAAAATGTGTGGCAGAGAGAAAAGTTCACACATGACACAACTGAACAGGTGACAGCCACACCCGAGTGCTGCTTAACAGCAGAACTCTGGTAGGCAAAGGGGAATAAACCAAAGATTCAGTCTTTTTGACGTGATCAAGCATCATGAGCTTTTATAGATAAAAACACACAACCCATCTATATCTAGGTGTACATTTGTACTTGCTATGCACAACAGATAGCAGCAATTTTATCTCACAATGTATCTGCAGACCTCAAGAGTTGTAAACTAGGCTCATTCTTTTTAAAGATGAAAAATACTTGGACACTCTCAATGTTGACCAAGAATATTTTCAGCTTTTTCACCACCTCCCATTTTCCTCTGTTATAGTCTAGAACCTACAGTCATCTTTCCTAGTGTGTGCAAAGTGGACCAAATGAGGCAACAGAAAAGGGAAGAAAATTACACAGATGTTTACAGTTACAAATAACTGTTTCAAAATTCTTTATAGAATGATAGAAAAATGCTGAATCAATCATCAGATCATGTTCCATATATGAAATTACACTGGCACTGCAAGACTAAATGATTGTAAATTGATTTGAATTTCAATTTGACACTTTGCATTATTTTAAGTGCTGCTCCAGAGGAATTTTACCTAAAAAAAATCAACAATAAAAAGGAGAAAAAGCAACAACAACAACAATAAACCCACCCCACCATGCAAAAAAAACCCCACAAAACAGAAATTTAAAATTCAGCAGTGGCCACAGCTGTTAGTGGGGAAGCTCAGGTTCCTGGAGATTTCAGTCTATTCTCACTATGATACTGCATTTTATTTTATGACTGAAGCTATGTCTACTGAAACTACCTCCCATTTAAAAAAAATCAAACTGAAAAAGAAATTTGAAGACAGTGTCCACTGAAGTCAGCTGACAGACTTCAAAAGGCTGGTGTCCTGTTGTGCACAGAAATACCTGCAGCTTCCAGCAGATCCTCTCATTCCAGGACAATCACTTCTCCAGTGCTCAGGAAACTGGATGCATACTTTAGTGGATCCTATATTCTCAGTGGATTACATTTACTCCTTCTTGCAATATATGCATTATTGCTGCCCAGCTCTGGGCAATTGTGGGATACAATTTAGCCTGTAAAAACCCAGTGTGACCTTTAAGATGAAGAATCAGACTCTGAACACAGGTTTTGGTTATGAAACTGGACAAATGAGAGAGGCAAGTAAACTTTCTTATACTAGATAAGACCTCTTTACTTCAGGTGATTTGTTATCCCTTTTAGTCTCTGAAATTTTCAGTTTTATAAAACTCGTTAAAGCTTATTTCCTGTTTTCCTAGTTGAGTGTTGTATTTACTTTTTGCTTAACAATTTAAGCAACATTGGGATACTATTACTTAAATGCCCTGACATTAACTATAATAATATTTTGAGGCTTTTTTATTTAGATGTAAATCACTGTCATCCCAGAAAAAGTTGAAAATCGGCTTAACTAGAAAAAGTTCTTCATTAGGTGTTGCAGAACATGGTACTCAAAAAGGACAGACTAGTCTTGGAATTCTACTTCGGAACATTTGAATCCAGCAAAACTTCACAGGACAGTGATTTCATAGTGTATAGTATAGAAGAGACAAAACTTATACTAAATTGTATACATATGCCTTGTATCTATGAGGTGTTCACTCTGATGCATTTAAAAAAGGTGTAAGACCATGCTGACATAACTAAGTAACATTACTCTTCTTCCTGAGCGCATCAGGATTTTAATGGAAAAGGCATTAACTTTTTGAGGTGTTACGAAAATCTCTTTGTAATATTTTTATCCCTTAACTTCAGTCCTAATGCAGAAAACAGAGCCAAAAGTTGTTAGAGCATCACTTGCTCATGGCAAAAAAGGCCATGAACACATTAACATTAGAGGTTACACCACTTATATCAATCACAATTCTGAGTCCATGGAGTCTAATCTGGAAATATTTCCTGTGGAGCGAACTGAACAATGAGGCACCAGTGCAAACTTGGCTTCCCTGGTGTAAATGCCAATCAGTTTGTCTTGTCAAATATTTGTCTTTTCAGGGCCTTTCCATTTATTTCCCATCCACTTATTGAAAGGGAAAAGTTGTAGTTTTATTTGTAGATCAATAGAGTGACACAACTAGAATTTAAAAAAGAAATGGAGCTGTGGAGAGAAAAAAAAAAAGGAGAAAAGGATACATGTCACTAGCATTGTTATCCATAAAGAATTACATCTTTCAGCACTTAGAGAAAAGAAAACAAGCAAATTGTTGGCAGCAGTGTCTGATAAGTGCATCTGGTTAGTCTGCCTGCTTCACCCAGAGAGACATCGCATCTCAGTGAGAACATTACATTTTTACACAGCTCTCTTAGCATCTAGACCAGTCTTTATTTATTCAGAGCACTCTTTCCAGTACTACTGTGTAGCTTATTATCTCTGCTAACAATCATCTGTCCTTTTGCATCCTAAGGGAAAAAAGGAGGGAATCAAAAAGTACTTACTCATTCAAGCCAAACTGCTGGTTTTTGCTTAAGTAAGTACACACAAGACAGTTCCTTCTGCTGTGTCCAAACACAAACTAACATTGATCTGGATGGTTCCAAATCCAAATGGTCCGGATGCTTCATCCCACAAATTGTGGGAGCAGTCATGCCAAACTTTAAAATCTACATCATTTCCTTTCTGTTCTTATAAAATCTTGCTTCTTGTGCAATTCCTCTACTGCATGCAGTTGTTTCCACTATGCGGCACAGAGCTGCACAAGGGATTCCTCTGGACCCTGCTGCTCCATTTAAGGGCACTCTGTCCCTTCTCGTATAGTCCCTTTACAATGGAATAGTATAGTCCCTTTACCTTTGGACTAAAGCAGGACTTTTTCTGCCTCTCTTCATGTGTATTTGTACCCTCTGACACCATTATAATGCCCTACCAAGTGAAGGATATAAAACTTGAGCAGCAGAGCTAACGGCTTGTTGATTTTTTTGTTGCAGAAACACCAGGTTTTAAGCTACTCACAAGGTTTCTTTCGAAGTTCAAGATCATAAAAGATACACAGTTGAAAAGTGAAAGAAGCATTCTTCACTTCAACAGCTGAAAAAGTAGACACAGACAAACAGATAGTCCTGGTCTGATGAAAATAGTTTTAAAACTGTTATTATATATGATTGCGACACCACTGCTTCAACTATTAATATCATAAAATCATTAGTTCTTGCATTAACCTGCTGACAACCATAGAAGGATTTCTGCTAAGTCAGACATGCTCTCTCTTCTGATCAAAAGGAAATGTATTCCTCCTTCTATTTCTCTGGCCCTTTCTTCTCCTCAGAATCCCTGTTCTTTTGAAGATCTGGTCTCAGCCAGCTGCTGGTGCTGTATACTCACAGAGAAAATAAGCAGGGAAAGGAAAACGAGGGAGAGGAGGGAGAGGAAGAGGAAAGCATCCTCTTTACACTTTTTTCCTTCAGGAAAGTAATTTTTCTCTTGCTCTTAACTCCAATTGCAGAACTCTAGGGATGCACCTAATCTACCTTTCTGTTTCTACAAGTATGAAATTATTACAGAAGTATGGCTGAAATGAACAGCAATTAATTCTGATTTTGTCAAAAAGGCTTAGGATGTCCAGGACCAACTACTTCTTTCACAAGGTGAAAGGAAAAAAGCAAGAAACCATTCCATCAGCAGAGGTGGTTGTTGTGGTATTTTTCCCCCCTTTAAATGAAAGACCCAGGCAAACAAGACATGTTCTGTGTCATGGGTTTTCACTCATGACCAGCAGCTAGGGATTCAAAAAACCTTATGGCTTTAAAGATGCTCCCCTGTAAAGAACAATGACATTTGCCCCAATGTGCTGCAAACCTGAAACAATCAGAGCCTTGAGAGGTGGACAAGTAAATGAACAGGAAATAACTGAAAATGAACAACAAAAAGTCTTAGGTTTGCTTAGGGTTTACACTAATATTTAAAATACAGTTCCTGTTGTGACTGTCATCTATTGTTTTGCTGAATTTTCATACTGCCAGACTCCTGCTTGGGCCCCACAGACTTTTATGTGGGAAAACAAGCAAGAAACAAAAACGCAAGCAAAAAATCCCACACTTCCCCGAGCCTCCAGCCATGGGTTAATTTGCTCTGAGAAGAGAAAGAGCCTGTCTCTGAAGGCTGAGCAGCACAACCATCTGCTCGGGCTGGGAGAGAGCCGGCTGAGCTCGGCAGCAGCAGGCGGCCCCCCGCTCTTTGGCTCTGCCGGCAGCAGCGGCAGGAGGGCCAGCTCAGCGCCCGGGGCCACGGGTGACAGCAGCACCCACACCTGGGCGGGCAGCCGGCCGGAAAAATCGCCACTTGAGAAGGGCAGGGAAAGGAGGGGTGAGAAACTAAACAGCTCCGAGGGAGCAAACTGTGTTTGAGCAAGCCCCTTCTGCCGTGCGCCATCTCCTAGCTACCCAGCTTTCCTTCGGCTGGTTTCCCTGGAGGGAGCAGGGGGCCATGGAGAGGGGGGCGGCCAGGAGCGGATCGAGCGCCCTCAGACGCTCCGGGGTCCCTGATCAGAGAAGCTGCCGCAAGGCCCGGCCCGGGGCAGCTCTGCAGGATGGGCCAGGCAGGTACCAGGAAAGCGATACAGGCACAGGCACCTGCCCGCTGGGACAGCGCTCCCAAAGCAGTCCTTCCTCAAAAGGTCACAAAATTACTTCCTTCACGACTCCCATTAAGTGGGTATTGCTTTCCTCCCTCTCTCACTAGCATATGACTCCCAAGCCAGGTGTAGGCTATCATCAGCTCTTCACCGAATGATTTGCTGAGCCAATACAATTTTAAGTATTCAGGTTACTAAACCAGACAATAAAGAAGTGTTGCTGTGTAACAGAAGGATGGAGGAACACTGCAGAATATCAGAGAATTAACACACTTCTCCCCTCCAGAAGGTCAAGAAATCTGTTTGAAAACTCCTTATAAATTTTCTCTAAAAATGCTGGTAAGAATTTTATAGTCTGTTTCTAAATAATAAACCTATCCAATCACTACAGAACACAAGAGATTACTTAAAAAAAAAACCAACAAACCAACAGCAAACCAAAAAACCTCTTAATACTTTACATAGAATGTTTGTAATCTAAAATCATCTGACTTGATGAAATGGCTAATCAAATCATCTCCAGAGACATTAATGGGTAACTCACCTGGTTTGCATTAAGCTGTTCTTAAGTGTTTTGATGATCAGCAGCATAATGCTATGCAATCTGCCTGATCTGTTTTCTCCATGCAGTTGTTCCTTCAGCTGCTCTGCTTAGATATCATGTCCCCAATCATCTGAGGTGATCTCATCATATGCCATGATAGAGTAAATCTGGCCTTAGCAGGCTTCGTGCTGCACCTGCAAGGCTCCGTTTGTGGTACTTTAGCTGTAGGCTGAGGGAAGCATCATCTCTTCTAGTTAGGTACATAAACTTGGCACAAACCCCTTATCATGTGCTACAATAAATTCAGGAGAACTTGTGCTCAGCCTTGATTCAAAGCAAATAGTCACTGCAAAATAATCTGGCTTAACAGAGATGAGTACTGATGAACACTGAGCCACAACTCTGTGTGTTTTATTAAGTCTCTCCTCTTTCACCGAGATTGTCAGTGGAAATGCCACCACCTGCCAGGGTGCACTTGTAGGGGCTTGAAAAGCTATGGTAAGACTGCTTGTTCCTCCCAGGTCACCTGAAAGTCATTCTGAAGTGGAGAAGGATACATGCAGATCTGACAAATCTAAGAACAGGAAAAAATACTAGATAAAATGCCAAATATAATTGAGAGATTCTTCTTCTTAAGGAATCCTAGTTAAAGTCCCAGGAAAGTTTTGTTGGTTTTTTTTCCTAATGTTTAGCTAATGAGAAACAAAGGTAACCAAGATGAAAGAATGTTACAATAAATATTGAATAAAGACTTTGCGGAATAAAAACATTTTTTCTCCCATTGGATTCAAGAGGTTGATGGAATATTTTATTAGATCTTATCTTGGAAGCTGGGTGGGTTTTTTAAAATGTTTGCCAAAGTTGCAGCATTTCCACTATTACTCTATCCTACTCACTTTCCTAGTGAACATTTAGGAAATGCCACCATCAGACTGCACTTCACAAAGGCTGCCGAGCCTGCTGCCATCCAGCCACTGAGCCACTGAGGTGCATTTGCTTATTACTTTGAAGAGCTAGTAATCATCACACAGACATAGATCTTCAGAGATTTAAGCTAAGTGAGTCAGTGTGTTAATTATATGCTAAGGGAGTACACACAAGAAATGGAAAGTAGTAGTTTATTGCTTTCCCAAGTTTCTCAGGTAATTAGAACAGCTTCTGGAGATACATGGCACTGTACCAGAATCTATCATCACAATGGGCTTCACTGTAAAATGCACGGAATTAATTTTTTAATGAAAATCCTCTACTGAGTGTCAGAGCCAAATTCACCTGATAAATGTCACTGAGCAACGTCATTACTGGCTCATCAACACAGGGTGTTTAAAGCAGATGGTAGAGCAGTGCATCTTCAGCACTACAGCCTGTTAATATCAGCCACCTCCCATAAAAAAATTAAAATTGGCCCCCTGTCAGTCAAACATGACAGTACTTTGGATTTCTCCCTCATGATATTCTTTAGCCTTGAGGCAGATATGACAGGCGCCTTATTAAATTCCAAAAATAAAATGTAGCACAAGAAGGCAGTGCATTCCAATGAGACAGCAGACTTGTTAAAATGCAACATGCATAAAACTTACTTCATTTCATTTCAGCTATCATCAGTTTCATCTTATAAAAAACCCAAATAGCAACTTTAGAAGCGTGGTGTTTGTTGTGTATAAATTAAAACAACATGTCATGCCTTATACTTCAAAGTCGTTAAAAGCCTTTATAGGCGTTGCACAGATATTTTGGTTATTTTTATGAAAATAAAAGCTGGGATTCCTATTCACTGTTCTATGTTCAGTGCTTGTATTGCATCATTATTGATCCCAGTCTGTACAGAAGGCATGGAAGCTGACTATGCTCTTAAAGAGGAGCATCACTAAATCAGGAAAACCTTTGCACAAGCATGAGGACTGGCCTATATGTATCATGTTCTCCAACTCGTTTGAACAGCAAAGCAAAGCTAATCTAATTTAAAAATCTTTTAAGATGAATGGAAAGACAGGTGAGAAAGCACAGCTTCTCACACTAAAATTCAGACCTGTAAATCACACAGATTCGTTTAAAATTCCCTAACGGAAGGTGGAATCCTGAGTGTTGTGAAGTCAATCAGATTTGGCCTCCAAGACCAACTATACATATATTTCTTGAATAACACATGAGACCATAAAAATTTCTCCTACTCTCTCGGGTACATGCTCACAATAAACACATGAGCAGTGGGACAATTCCACCAGAAATTTGGCGTGTTTTCAAGTAGCCCAAGTCATGCATCTGTTGAAATTTTGTAGGATTCAGGGTGAGGCTGATTTTGTTTCCTTCCCAGGGCTTATTAAAGGTTATTGCATTGTCTGCAAATCCCCCGAAAAAGCTCATTCATGCCTAACTAAACCTCCTGCACTGATGTTTTCTACCTAAATATTCCACATCCTTCAAACACACACAAAAAATACATTATATTCATGCCAAAGTCACATCTTGCTTCCTCTTTTCAAAACTCTGGACAAGTGGATGACTGTAATGAACACAGTCTCTGTTCTAGTTTGTGCCACACTTAATTTTTAAAGTCAAGTGAGGTTTAGATGGTCATGAACTTACTGACAAGAGTCTCTCTATTCATGCCCAGGCTTTTGTATGTATTGTACAAACAGCTTCTTCATGTCTGTGACACACTATACCCCCATTTTTCCTCTGCTTTGCCTCCTAGATATAAACTTCTAAGGCTTTGCAAAATACATGCCAAAAATCTTCTTTCACTTTTGAAACAAAACAGGACTGATTTAAAACAAGTGCTTTCATTTTGACAACACATTTGCACAAACAAACTGTGTAAATGTTGATGTGGCAATAACAGAGCAAGACAACTGAATGCTGCACTTCTCAGGAGCTGCCCCCAAAATGTCAGGAATTGCAACTCTTGCCAACACGCTCTGAAAATGAAACAGGAATGCGTTCATCTTTTTCAGCACAAGTCTTCTATGTCTGCTCTCCGTGTACAGTAGTTTGGTTTCAAATGCTGACTGTACCCTCAGCTGAATCCTATTTTAGGAAACGTAACCAAAGTGTTGCATGATGCATAGAATGACATTTTCTACTGCCAAAAGCATGCTCTAGAAGCAAAACAGAGCAGGAGGAGGGAGAAAGGGAATCTATTCCCACAAGGCCTAAATGTTGTTATCACTAACTGCCAAACACATGACACCTCACTGCCACTTCAAAGCATTTCTTGTATGATGCCACTTCTATTTTTTCCTGAAGCAAAATGCCACTTCTTCCAAATTCCACTTAACCTGTGTGTTTAACACCTTGAAAGGCTGTGCCCATAGCAAACCATAAGGCAATATGTTCTCCATCACTTGTGTGTGTGTATATCTATATATACACATATATGCATATATTCTCATAGAATTGTGGAAAAAATTGTGTTGTAAGGCCTTGTGAAGGTGACCTGGTAAGACCCTCTTCTCAAAGCAGGGATAGCTTCAAAGTAGGAGTCATTTTGCTCACAATCTTTTCCAGATGGATTTTGACTAACCCACGAATGGTGATTCCAGCACCGCTCTGGGCATCAGTGTCCATGCCAAAAATCGCACTTCTCACGATGAAGGATTTTTTCCCTTATCGAGCTGAAACATTCCTTGCTGCAACCTATGGCCATTGCCTCCAGCCCTTCTGCTGCACACCTCAAAGGAGAGTGGGACAGCCTTATGTTTAGAATATTAAGTAAAACAGCTCTACAAATTACTCACCAGTATATCACAGGGCTTTGTAAAAATATCTGTTTATCGTAAGATCTCCTTATAATAACCGAAGGTAACCTAGTGGTATGTGAAGGCTTTAGAGGAATGCATCTGTACTTAAAAACAGAGTTCCAACCTGCATTCAGATGAGAGCAAATAATTTAATGTACAGCCTCTTCCCAACACTACTTTTACATGGCTGTTAATACTGGGGCTAAAAGAAGCCTTAGATAAAAATTAGACATTAAATTTTTTCATACACAAACGTAAATGATACCAGAGTTTTGTGATGATGCTAAGAAGAGCTTTGAAGGACTTACTCAATGGATCAGGTTGAATGACCATCTGAAAAGGAATATGGGAGGAATCTGACTGATCTCAAATCCTCTGTTTTGTTGGTATCTAGTACTGTAAGCTGAAAAATCACCTACAATTGTTTTGCAACTAAAGCAGTCTTCCAGCACCAAGGCAACAATGGCTTGTCATTTGGGAGCCACAATAATACAGCTTTCCTCCAGAAAATCATTCATATTCCTTTGTACTCCATAAATCTTTTGAGGTGTCTGTTGAACAAGCCTTCTGCAATTCTGTTCTGCCTTCATAATACTTTGGTTTCCAGTAACATGAAAGATTTTTATTTGTTTCTCAGCATTAAAGTACCTGGTTTTAATTAGCTGTCACACCAGCATTGTCTTTGCATGCTTTTATGCACCCACATCACACTACTTATGATTTTTCTTCTAACATAGGTAACGATAAGTAGAATAGATTTCCCTAATGGGAAAAAAAGAAAGGCACTACTCTGACATAAACTGTCACCAAAAAAACCCATTTGACGTTCACCATTTTCAGGAGAAAAGGAAAAAAGCTAAAATCATTAAGTCTCCTGTATGAGTACAAGCAAAAGAACATTTTAGATGGAAGGTATGTTGTTATTGAGGGAGTGACATACTAATGAGATGCTGCAACTTCAGTGTGAAACCAGCAGCACCAACCACTGTTAAAGCTCTGACTGTACTCAAAAGTACAATTACGCTCGTCCTGAAGAGACAGATATGTGAGCTGAGAGATCAACTTGGGAAGAGCTTCTCAGATCCTTTTTTCTCCTCAGTAGGTTACAATATTTCAAAATAGCACACGTGCTGCATGTAACATTTGTCTGCTTGATCTTTCTAAAATATACAGAAAATCCTACAGTAGAACCTGATGTCTGTACCTGTGCTGATGGCAGCATTCTGTTTGCACCCATGTTCATACCCACCAGGTAGAGAAGGAGACAGAAATGCCCATTTCATAAAGACAGATACAGAGAAGGGGATTTATGCCAAATTAATGCCAGATAAGAACTGAAATTAGACCTCTTGAAAATACTCCAGTATCCTAACCTCAAGATCCTTAATCTTCTCTAAATGGATTCTCCAGCTATTAAACCTCCCAGCAACTAACTGGATTACCACATCAGCAATCAATCATATTTATAAGGTATTAAATTTATTTGGAAACTTGATGGCTGACTTCAATCTAGAGGGACAATATCAAATTAAAATTCCTACTACATTGTGAGGAGAACTGTATTTGGGTTTTTGTAAGGAGAAATTCGCAAACTCCTTTTGATTTCTTGTTTTGACATGTTACTTGGCATATTAATAAAATAGAAACATTATGCTGCTTAAAGTCATGATCTCATTTTCTCCAAATTTATCTTGATGCATTTTTTGAGAAGAAAATAGGCTATTCTTGTTCACTTACTAATTTTAATATTCTTTTTTCTTACTTGAATGGGATTTACTACAATAATCCACCAGACCTAAACTACTACTAAGACAACCTTATCATACCCATTTCTTGTTCTAATTTTTAATCTCAAATGTCACCATGGGTTAATATTGATGTTCAGTTTCATAACTCACAAGGGTTACATGCAATTAACTACAAGCTTGCTCAAGATAAGGGTGCTGATACTTCAACTGCACGTCACAAGCAAATATGAGTAAGTAATGAGAAATTAAGCAGGAGGGCATATTGGGGAGCCACCACCATTTGGAAAACCAGGCATTTGAATAAAACAACCTGCTATTTGATAGCTGCTCAGTAGAAGTTCAACAGCTGGTAAGAACAACTTCTTTGCCCACAGGGTTTCTTGGAAGAAAGGTGAGGGCTGCCCTGGCCAGAAAAACTTCTGTAGAAGATTGGGAGCACCACTGGGAGCATTCCTTCCAACCCTCTGCTGTCATCTGCCCAGGTTTCTGGTCCCCTGAGAAAAGGCTGTGCCCTTACAGCCAAGTCTCTTGGACCTTGGACATGTTTCTACTGAATGCATCACTTTGTATCAACTGACCCATGCTAATGTCCAGTTACTAAAGGCATCATAATTATAAAAAAGTTCTATGAAAGCAGCAGCCGTACTAAACTTACCACAAATGCTATCTTTCAAGAGCAGGATTTAGGTACCCAAGCAGCTTGCACTAGCAATACTAAGTTTTAGCATACCATAATATACTTTCATTCTCACAGGAGGAGAAAACAAAGATTCCACTTTCAAGAGCAACTGCTGTGGGTGGATCTGAATGAATTAACTTTTTCCTGTTGTTGTTAAAGAGGCGTCATGCAAAACAGATAACATTTTCAACCCTGGAGAAAACGTGCAATGCCTAAGAAGTTTAAATCTCCAAACAGGACATTACACTTTGCCTGAGACACAAAAGATAGGACAACATGAGTAGATGGATAATACAGAGGGAGTTTTTTCCTGAAATGGTGAAAACACTGCAGAGACACAAGCGGAAGATACTGTGAGATTAATAAAAACTGTAGCCTATGCTTCCACTCTGCAGTTTTTGCTGGTGAGCACAGAAGCTAGAGAGGCCCTAGGCTGCACTCTGGTCATCCCCAGAGGGCAGGAGAAGTGCTCAGTCCTTGTGGTACCTCTATCATCAGGCAAAGTCTTCCCTTGTACCGAAAATATTAAGGGGAACAAATCTCCTTGCATCTTTCAGCTGCTTTTTTCCAGTCCTGGATAAGAACATGCTATAGCCCTTCCTCCTTTATTTCCAGTAAAGGATAAGGAAAATACTTTGAAAGAAAACTTATCTTTCCACTATTAAATATTGACATAATTTTACATGAAATATATGTCCAGGTGAACCAGTAAAATGAACACAAAAACCCCTCAGTTTTAATTATGTAGATATGTATAATAAATGAACTTAAAAATAGAAACAAGCAAACAACCTAACACCTTGAAAATATTCCCACCCTCTTAAACAATATTAGCACTCATCACACAGTAACTAAGGGACAGCTGAACTAAGCTGTAACCACAGAAGTGCAAAGTGTCCACCTCTGATCACACAACATCTCCTCCTTCTTTCCCAGGAGTGCCTTATGTCATATAAAATACTTGCTAAAACTTCATTATAAGCTTTGAGAAAATATTAATGTTGTATCAGTATGCACTCTTCTAAAGTTAAAGGAAAAAAGAAATTCCTTCATATCTGTTATATGAAATACAGAAGTTGATGTCTTCAGCAGTCTTCATTTCTGCAATTAAATTTAATCGAACAATAACAATTATTTTAGAGCAAAATTGAAAGAAGTGTTCTACTTTGTTGCTATTTTTGTCTTCAATTCTAAAACATTCTCATGCTTATTGAATGGAAACAGTGGCATTTTTCAACTACTGAAGCAAAAAACCCTCAAAATCAATGTTATTTTATTTGATAAGTTACAGCAAGGCCTCATGAAATGTAAGAATCTGTCTGCAAAGTTATGTAACCTGTTCTGTCAAAATCTCTGAACAAGACTTGAGTGAGATGAAACACCTAAAAACTGGAACAACTGTGTTTATAGCAATGGTGGTATCACACAACTAAACATTTGGAGAGACTGTTCAACGCATTCTCAATTTACAGCACTACAGTTTACAAGGAAGGTGTGCTCAGTGTTCACATGAACTGAATTTTTACCATATTATATGCACACTGTCCACTAACTGTGCATCTTTTGAAATAAATTCATCCCAGGAAAGATGCTTCATGCCCAAAGCACTCAGGCCACCATGAAAACATGAAAGAGAGAGAAAAAGAAATAAAGATAGTAAAAAATGTAATGAAAGTACAATATATAAATGACACTCATCCTGCCTATTTCCATGTCACATCATATTCTTCTTGGAAGAAACATATTCTTAACTGGGCAAGATAAACTCTATTTATGTCCATTGTTCATTTCAAGCAAAGCTCATAAGAAACATGAGTCCTATATATTTAGCTTAACTGGCTTACATTTTATATGGCTTTTAGTCATACATAAATACACATCCCACAGTGTTTGTCTGAGCAAGAAGGATCTCCCTGCCAGCACACTGGGTCTTTTCCTTCATTACTACCTGGGATATCAGCCTGCTTTCTACCACGGTCCTAATTTCCCTTAATCTCATCATGATCAACCCCAAGGGTTCCTGAGATGGCAACACTGACACAATCCCTGATGGCAGAAGGGAAAGGAGAGGGTCAAGGTTTGATTCCATCTGGCAACATCAGCCGTTGCTTCCCAACGAATTCTGATGTGGTACCCAAATGAAGGATGAATGCTTTTCAAAGTAAGCACAGGCAAAGCAATATTAAATATTTAATTTCCTGAGGCAAAGAGCAAAGTCCCAGAGCTCTAGGAAGCTAATGGACCTCAAGCTAGATAAGATGATTTTAAGTAGTAAATACCCATGCAGAATCTACAGCAAACTCAAAGGTTTTATTCGGGAAGGGAGAAAGATACTGTACTGAGAAACTCTATGCATGTGCAAACATTCAAGATTATATGAAATTTAAAAAAAATAAAAATCAATCCTAATTCTCCCCTGATACAGTCCTCCTTTTGTCTCTCAAGTCGGGCTGGATTAACAGTTAGCACTAAGCTTACAGGAGCAATTTCAGCACACTCTGGAGCATTATGCTATCGTTACTCATCTCAAACAGGAGTAAATATTTTACATACACTTCGCCATTTTAAGAAAGCCAGTGAGAGCCATTTAGTTTTATTCAAAAGCCTCCATAGAAACAGTGAAAGGAGAATTTCGGTTTTCTATCAGGGAATTTTCTTCAGACTGGTGGCCATTCCCCTATCTCTCCTGTTTAACATGTGCACATACACACACAAACATCTTTATTTTCTCCTTTTTCTTAACAAATAAATAGTCATAAAGGCGAATGTTTGGAGGCACTGCTGGCCTAGCAACAACACCATCATTCATCAGGGCTTTGGTTCAACTTGTGATGTGCTTTGCACAGTGCCTAACACCCACCACCAGCTTTGGAATTTCAGCTCAGATTTGAAGAGTTTTGTCAGGTCACATCTCTGAATGAAAGTGGATGCTCAGGGTATTTGTATGGGCGACCTGACAGCGAATGAGTGCCAAGCTCTGTGATGCAAGGGGCTGGCAGAATCTCTCCCAACAGACAAAGAGTATAAATTCTGAGAAGAATAAAACAGAGCTCTGTTTAGATGCAATTTCCATAAACAAAACTGTAAGAACAAACTGAATACTTTCAGCCAATGCTAAATTTTCACCTCACCCCTGCCCTTATTCCCCACTTTTCCTTAAAAAAACATCTGGATGAAACCTTTTGAGTCAGAGATATCACCACAGTCTTTAAGGGTAAGAGAAGGCCAAAGACATCTTGCCGTCACTGCCCAGTAGAGACAGCACAGCTGAGAAAGTGCCTCGCTGTCTCCAGGTTAATCATGTGTGATATTCAGAAACTGAAGGCAGATGCTACTTTTATCCAGCTGAGGATTGCTGGGGTAACCATTATTTATCATGTTTTGATATTTATACTTTACCCAATAATTATTTTCCTGTTCTGGCAGGTGCTAACTTATCATTTTCCATATGGCCAGAAAGGTGTGAGACCTTCCCTAATTATAGACAAAGCTATATTAATGGCTGCTGAGCAACAACATCATCTGTGATGCTGAAAAAAAGCCTATGAAGTCTTCCCTCTCACAGCAGGAGGATAAATAGAAACTTGACAATAAACAAGTTTCTGTGCACTAAAATACCAAAATTTCTTTAGAGAGAATGAAAATGCTCATGGTTCCTGGTTCAGAGAACTGACAGTATTTGTGTATTTTATGGCTATAAAGCTTATATGTTTGTCCCAGTCATATCAGACATTCTCCTTAAATCTGCCACCCACTTTACAAAACTTTCTTCTATTCATCACAGCTAGAACAGCAGATCTATATATTCTTATAACAACAAAGACAATGTTACAGCTGGCCCATAACATCAATGCTTGGTCATCATTTGCATCAGAAGAAGAAATACTGAAGCATAAATATTAAGATGACTGCACCCTTTGGTATACAGACAAAAAGGACACACAGCTGCTGAGAGAGAGGAAGTCTGTTTGCATTTCTGCATATGCCTTGACAAGAAGACTTTTTCAGGCCTTTTCTACCTCCCTCTCCATTTCCTCCTTGCAGGCTTTGTCCTGTGATCACACTCCTTACTGCCAGAGTCCAGATTTGGGTATTTCTCCAAATCCCATTAAATCTCCTTAGCAAGCATGAGAACACAACATTACCCAAGATGAGGATTCCCCCCACCTCCTCCAGGAACCCTGTACGCCAGTGACCCGTGTGCTGATCCTGATTGTCCAGCCACTGGAAATGAGGGGAAGAGCTGCATGATGGGAACCACTGGAATTTACAGGCATTTGTTTTAAATCATCCTTGGGCAACAACTGCCTGGTAGACTGGAAACTGATTGCACTGCTAAAAGGATGAACCAGTTTCTGAAAGTAACTGCTTTGCAAGGTAATGGGTAAAATCCGGTGCAAGTAGCCTGCTCTTCTACTGGTGCCCACTCCACCAGACACAGTAGCTGTCATTAAGGTCTTCAGTCAAATAAAAAGGAGTTTGGCAATAAAATAAAGTTTTCTTAGGTTTTTTTTTCCTTTTCCTGCAGTTCACTCCTACCAAATAATATTCAGTTACTCTGTATGCAGTGTGGGCCAGGGCATTTGCTAACATCTGACTAAAAACTCTGCACTGTGCTGTATTCTGGGAATTGTTCTGGAATTGCCTTCATGTTTTCCTTGCCAAAAGATTTAAAATGTTCTCCATACCGGGATTTAGGAAATCATTATTTCAGAATGTTCACCTGCTACCTGCAAGAGACATCAAGATTTTCTTGACAGCAACAGTAGCTCAGGCAAGCAGGACTCAGATGTGCGGTGTCACAGGAGTGGGGAGGGGTCATGTCTTCTTCCACGGGCCTGGATCAGTGCACCATGGATGGGCAGGCTGAGTATTCGGGCTCCCTTTCACTTTCTGAGTGGATGCAGATACAGGAGCAGGAGAGAGGGAGAGCTACAGCTTTTCTCCAAATTGAACCTGTCTTAGGGGTCACCAGCTGATCAGCAGAGGAGACAGGGCAGCTCTTCTGACAAAGAGAAACCATCAAGGCAAAAATTATTTCCCCAAAGCCGAATTATTTCCAAAAACCTAAACCAAGCTGCCATTGCTAGATTTGGGTTGATCATCTGAACAGCCCTTTTGTCATTGCTCACCTCAGACTTTGAATCACTGGACCTAGAGAAACTTCACTCGGTCTCACATAGTCACATCACTACATGATGTTTTTCTGATTTAGAACAATAAAAAATGAGTCTTCTTTTCCAAGGACTGAGAATGAACAGGGGTCATAGAAATACTGAATATTTTTAATTATTAAATTCTTCTTTAGATGTTACCTTTGAGCTCAAGTAAATCACCAAATCTACAGAGAAAAATGTATTTTATAAGGCACACTGCAGCAATAACTCCCTTTCTCTCTTTCCAAACATTTTCCATTATAGTTTCAAAATACATGCTTTTAAACATATTTTCTCTTCGAAATTAAAGTTTTTTGTTTTTTGTTTTTTAAAAATACTCATGCACAATGTAACGAGATATGGATTTTTGGGCATCTTTGTGTAACAGGGACCACACGCGCAAAGCCCCTCAGGGAACTGAAGCCCTGAGTACTCCCAGCACCGGATCACCTTCAAGCTGCAGTGCAACTGAGCACAAGTTGCATAATTGCACATGAATATGATGTTCATAAAACAGATACTGATGCACTCCCTCCTTCCCACCAGCACTCTATCCCAACATCTCTCCAGATGTGTACATTTATTCCACTACAGCAGCAAATATACATCCAGATTGCATCCATTTAGCTGCAATGAAAGCAGCTTCCCTGCTGAATATGATGGTTTGCTAGGCATAAAGTGCATTGCAGCATTTGCATATGTAATTTCAACCTATGTACAGTACTATGGAAAAAGCCAGCTGTGTCTTTGGGCATTCCTAGTTGTTCCATGTCAAAAAAACTGCAGGTCCTGACAGTTCACATCAGGATTTAAATTAGAAAGGGAGCTTTTCATTGCACCAGAACTCCTGCTTCTTTCCATTTTTTTTCACTAGAAATGTCCAGTTTGGCCAGCCATGGCCCTGGTCAAGTACTGAGCAGAAACAATGCAAAGAGATGTGCAAGCCTGCTCTGTAATGATCTTTATGCTTTTCTTTTTGCAGTAGTTTTTCCTCTTCTGCATATGACCGTTTTTCTAACCCAGAAACACATTAATAGGAATTTATATCTGGTAGGGAAAAGCAAGTAGTATTCAAGTATATTTAAAAAATACGTTAGGATTTGCCTTAAGGAGTCCCAGAGAAATGTAAACTAATATAAAATTCATACACCCCAATATGCACCTTTCAGCTTTGTACAGTCCCATGCATCCAGTTCTATGTCTAATAACCTTTTAATATCATTTCCTCCTCTGCCTTCAGCAAGCCCTATAGCATTCACCTTTGTCCTCAGAGAAATCTAGGTTAACATTACATTTGTGTAGCAGGTTCTACATTTTTTATTTTATTGGAAAAGCAGTCTAGCATGAAAGAGTGAAGGCACAACCTTAGAATTACCTGAACCAGAGGAGAGAGATACTTCCAATCACCAGGGGAAAATCACTTAATACAGTTCAGTCCTCTTATGAGACAATCTATTTGCCAGACAAAGCAATTATTTCATTTGGATAGTCCCTGCATCGCACTATGAACCTCAAGGCTGAAGTGAGGTTAAACATTCATGTATTTTCTTGAGTATCAGGTAGCAAGTAACCCACAAAATTTGTCATTAATTTATTTTTTTAAATAAGAGAAAAACCAAACAACATAAATATGTAACACAAAAAAATTAAATTATTTTTTAAATTATCCTGTACATTAAAAAAAAATTAAACCACATCATGCTTAAGAAAATGACAGAAAATTAACCCGAAACCCTAACATAATTTTTCACAATGCAAAGCCTTTCCCAGGCTGATATATTCCTCTTTTCATAAATTTGTCCCAATCTTAAGAAGATATATCAAAAGCCATTTACACCTATATCTGTATTTAAAAGACAAGCACAGCTATAATGGTACCTGTAGACCTCTATTTTTCTGGAAAAGCACAATATCTAAAGCCAAACATGTTTCTCTTTGGTTTAGAAATAATACACCAGTGAATTTATGCTTCACCTGCTCGTTTCAGAGAATCGAAAGGCTAAATTTCTTCAGAGATGAGAAATAAATCAGTCTTCATGCTAGCTCAGCTCTACGTCCCTCACGGGTGTAACAAAAGTGCTTAGGTAATTCTCAGAGGTTTCTGCAAACATCCTGCATGTCAACCTGCATTACACACACACTTTCAGAACAACAAATTCAGGCAAACTCTAAAGGCTGAAAGAATCGTTCTTGCAGTTCTGGAAACTCTGGTATGAACACTAGACACTGTAAAACTTCAGAGAAGATGCTCACTACCCGCTTCCCAAGTCACAAAAAATGTTCATCCATTGCTTGTGCCTCTTCACCTAATGTTTTACAAACATACAACTCAGCTCTTGCACTGGGAGCTGCCCCAGATCAATGCTGACAGAAAGAACAGCACTGCTTTAAAGTGATCTGCTTCAGATACGAACAGCTTCTTGTTATGGATTTATGCACTTAAGTGCACGAGTGTGTGGAGAGAGGTGCTCATTCACAGCACCAGCTTAGTACACAATGGAAGCAAATATAGCCTGTGAAAGATAAAAAGGGCTCAACATCACTCCCATATTTCTATGTCATGAAATAAAATAGACTACAACTTCTTTAAAACTCTCAAACTCTGCAGATTGCATTGCTTGGTCTGTTTCCTGTGGAACCCTTCATATCATTTCACTATAGTGGAAACGCAGAAGCAAGTACAAATGTAAGTAAAACTGAAATGAAAGCTGTAGTTTCCGCTCCTTTTGAATTTATCCCATAAAAATTAATTAGCTGAAATTGAAGTAAGCAAATCTCACTAAAGACAATATTACTCCCAGCAGAGGAATGCTCTAGAGGCAGAGAACTCCGCTGCATCCCTTGCCTGAGTGCTACCGTGTAAGCAGCAAGATGCAAGTGTGCTGCCTGTGAATTCAGGGCATAGGATGCATCCAGGTCACTAAGGCCAGGGTGAATCCTTGCAGGCAGTCCCTGGTGAGAACTGAGACCTTCTGCAGTCCCTGGGGGAGAGGAAGAAAGCGGCTCCCTGATGGATGACTGGTCTGTGCCAAGCTGCAAGCACGGGCACAGCCTTCCGTGGGCACAGCTCACCAAGAACTGGCAGCCTGTTCGATTGCTCCCTGCCTCTGCTCCCTCACAAGGAAAAGAGTCACTACAGGCTTTGGGGCAGAGGGGGCGGGTGGCGCAGAATTAAGATGTGCCTCAATAAAAATTTAGCAATAGGTATTATATATATTTTTATATGTGTGTATGCATGCACAAATACATACAGACACTACTTTTCAGTTCAAAAGGAACTTCACTTTTACAGTCCAGTGGTGCTGCTTTCTACCTTGTAATTACGGGCTTATAAATAGAAGCGTCCACCCAATCCTACCTTTAGATGGTGAACATCTTGCTGCAATAATGAAATGAGCACAACATAAAGACTTATCTGGATATTACAATTCTAGCTGTATACACTTAGCCTGCAATAAGGGATTGAATTTAAATGTTTATAGCTTTCCAAACACTATTATGCGCTTGCAAATGTTAATTCAGTTTCAATGAAAGAGTCAATTTTTTTTAACAATATAGAATGCATTTTAATACACTATTACGCACAATAGGCCGACAGTGAATGGACTCATAATTGATTTAGAAGCATGTTCTACAATCCTGCTACCTCTATCTCTTTAGTAAATCATTTTTTAATCGGGCTAGTCTAAGCTGACCCATACAGAGCTTTATTTAATTTATTATGGAATTTATATATAAGGTTGACTAGTAATGCATGGCTACAGCAGCATTAAACAAATTGTACAGTGAATAACAAAGAGGGAAAAGAGAACAAGAATTCAAATAGCCTAAGCATATTGCCGAGGTTAAGACAGGTTCCAAATGAGCAATGTTATTCAAATGTTAAAGAATGGGAAAGACGAAAAGGGCCCTGACACCATTATGGTTTGTACAGGAAAAAAAAAGGCTGGGTTTAGTCAATTATTAAAAAAAAAGATAAGGAAGACAAAAATCTCACAAAATGCATTAGGTGGCTCTCATTCCTCCTAATGTAAAGGAGGATAATTACAATAAAACAAGAAATAGAGGCCTAATAATCACTCCAAAGCTCTCTTTTCCTGTGTGCCTACAAACTTTATTGAAAACACTAACAAGGACAAGGCACTGAATTAATGCCGCAGTGAGAGTTTTTCTGTTACCCAGTAAGTGTAGAATAGAACCTAGCAAAGATTCAGAATAGGGCCTACCAATCTATAGTCAGCACTTCATAAATTATTTGCAGAATGCTTTAACTCAAATGCGCATATTTAGAATACACATGCATGCACATACATTTAATTGCATAACACGTATATATTCTCCTCAGGTTTTAAAAAATTAAAATCTCCAGTCTTTTCCTTGGCGGAGATGGGAAACATCTGCTTGGGCATCAGCTTGTGCATGACCTGGTACCGAATGGGGAGAGCTACCACTGCCATCGCTGCCACATCCATGCACACACTTTCCCTGTCCCTGTGGAAGATCACTGTTCACAAGCAGGGTTCAGCAAGAAAAAAACCCCTGGGGTATCTGTCATGTTTAAATACAGTTCTCTTTCTACAATTTTTTGCACACGTTAAATTTTCCTGATGTAAAAGCAGTCCCAACAGTTGTATGTTTGTTTGTTTTTCCCCAGATATGTAAAAACAATGCACTGAAGACCTTATGAAAATTAACACAGAATGCAGACAAAGAAAGTCCCTTCCAACAATGAAGAGCACCTGCCTCACAAGCTAGATGGCTCAGAAGATCTGTAATAGGATGGGAGCATTTCCTCAGTGACCACTGGCTTGAAACCACCTCCAGGTCATTATCGAGTTGCCATCAGTAACAACTGGTTTGGTAGTCAACTTGAAATGAGCTGGTCCTCTCGGCCCAAGGTCCACATCATAAATTGGCAACACTGAGAGAGTCTTGGCAGGGAGGTCAAGGATTGAATGGGCACAGAGACTCATCTCTAAAGGTGATCTGTCTAGGTCAGGGTTCAGACATATTTGTGAGAGGAGCAAGCCTTGCCATTGTCTCCTGCTGTACAATTGCAGAAAAATACAGGAATTCATCTTCAAGTGCTGTCACAACCCAGCACCCTTCACAAGGATTAAGTGCCCATTAAAAAAGTACATTCATCTGCAGCAAGACAAGCCTGTACCTTTTAAATCACACCTATCGTTACAGCAATACTTTACATTGTAAAGTTAAGAAAAAACAAAAACCAACTACAGTCGAATTTATTTGAGCCGTAGAAAACCAAATTGCAAAGCTTATACACAATTCTGAGTTTTACATATTCTGCAAATGGTTTTCCTCCTGTAACTGTGGCAGAGAAATCCATAAACATATCAAGACTAGTCAAGGCCAGTTCTGCTAACTCAAAATAATCACAGAGAATGATTTCAGAAGACCCTTTAGAAACCACTTTCCACTTTAGCTTGTCCACAAGAAAAAAAAAAAAATAGATCCAATCAAAGGACATGATTCATTTTATTTGACACAGACCGTAATTTCCACTGAAAGGGGTATGTTTACATGGCAGGTAAACTGCCATGGCTTGACTCTTAACCAAAGCCTGTTTTCCTTGAAATACCAATTGTGTGCAATGCCATCCTAAGAAGCTTCTGTTCCATGGGAGTCCAGAAGGAATTCAATCACTAAACTCCTTTTTGTGTCTAACAGAGGAGTGGCCACTTGCCACCAGCTTGCAGACCCTCTTGGCTGGAGAGAAAGTATGAAGAGTGAAGTGCTGCTCTGATTATCACTGTTAAAATGACCTCCAGGGTGATGCTAAGATTGCTTCCTTCAAGACCAAAAGCCAAATTACAACTACAGAGATTTCAGGCTCCTGCAGCCTTCCAGACTGAAGGTCAGGAAGAGGGACAGGTACTGCATTCACAGTATGTTTCACACAAGTTGCGGAATAAGGCCTGTATCTTGCCAAGTTACCTCATTACATTCCCTTATCCCTAAGACCAAGATTGTGTTTTGAAAGATGAATGTCATATCCTGTTTAGGGCTAAACGAACAAGATGTATGAATAAATGAAGCTACCTATTACAAATATTACATCCTCTATAATCTTCACATTTCCAAAGATTTGAATGTGTAAGAAATGCAACACAGCCACTGTAGCTGCAAGTATAAGTAATTTCTCCAGTCCTCTACACTACACAAAAGAGAAGGTCAGTAATATATTACACTTAATGCTATTTTGACAGGGTGGATTGCCTAAACAACAGTTTATGCGTATTTAAACTGAAATAACAGAGTTGTCACGGATCTGCAGCTTAAAGTGCCCAAAACACCAGATGTCTACAGTGCAATAGACTTTCATATTCAGAAAAGAAAAGAAATTGGGACTCAATCGTCTTATCACTGAAATCAGTGTCAATTCTTCAACAGATTAATCTTTGATCATTGTATGCTTGAGTTCTGCAAAACTCAGCTAGATAAAGAAAGTCATAAAAAAAATTAAATAAGAGGAACATCAGTGACAATAGCAAAATAATGCTGATGAACTATACTATGGAAATAGATTAACTAATCCATATTAATTTTTCTCTTAAAAAAACCAAAAAACTTCTCCAAACCACTTGAACAAAGCCTGAGCCACATACAATTGGTGTACAGGAAGAGAAAAGCCCGAGACCAAGGATCTCAGCAGAAGAGACAAAATGCAGACATTAACTATATAATCCTAGTCAGATGAATCCCTCCACACCTAATCCAGGATCCTGTGTAATCCCCTCATCCACACTGTCACAGAGAATGTTAGAAGAGAGAAGCAGATCCAGATGGGCTCTCCCACTTTCCCCAGCTCACAGCAATGCAATCAACGTTTCTACAGCATCTGCAGGAACAACTTTACTGCTACTGTGGCAACACCTTGCAGGCATCTATCAAGGATCAAGATCCTTCGTGCAAGAGACTACAGACACAGATGAAATATAAAGCTCACTCTCACTCCAACTTTACATTTACTCAGCTATGACATCTCTGAAGAGTGTAACCCCTTAATACTACCCCTGGTTGCAAAATTCTCATGGGACATACTCCATTTGGGAGACATGCCATTTAGGAGCCAGAGATAGCAAAAGATCCAGCAGCCCTGAGTGAAGAAACCTCGGACAAACACACTTTTCATTTTGGGTATAACAGTTCAGCATTTCATACCAGGGTGGCAGTAGATAAAAAACAGATAAAACCCATGGAATGTGAATGAAACTCCTCAAAGCATAACTTGAAAAAAGGTTTGTCCTTGCACCCCTTCTACCAAGCCAGAAGCATAAAGTAGGCTGCTGTTCTGAATGTGACTCAAGACATTTATTAATCAAAATATGCTAAGAACTTCCTCATCCCTGAGTTGCAGAGTTATTTATACTTCAACCGGATTATGCCCCTTAGCCATTTAGAATAAAAATGCTGCTGTTTAAACAAGTATTCTCATTATAGATGTAATAAAACTCTGAAGCACTATTGAAAGTTATGCAATAATTTGTCTCTTAGGAAAGATGAATGGCGAAGTTGGGTGCCCAGGACTTAAAATTCATTAATGTCTTAATAGTGAAACAGATATTAATCTCTCTTCATTAGCTCACCAAAATGAACCAAGGCAAGTTAGAAAATGTTCTGAGACATTATTCGATTTCAAATGAACATGCCTCAAGTATTGCTCTTCCAAAAAGCCATTATAAACAACACAGAAAGGGGAAAATCATTTGAAAAATTACTTTGACATTGTCCTTTAATCATGCATTGTGTTCAGGAAAATTATTCTAATGCATCTCTTACATGACTAAATGGTTTCAGTATATAAATAGCATACTCTTCAGAATGCCATGCAGAATATCTGATGATATAATGCATTACACAGGAACTGAATCATATTTAAAAGAACATGATGATGGAGTGAGCTGCTTTTAAAATTTAATATAGGTAAAGAAAAACAAAAATCTCATAGGGTTAGGGTATTCTCTATAGTGTTAAAATACTATCCCATTTAAGTAATGATTATGTTAAAAATACCTCTATCATTTTATTGTTGTTTACTAATTCAATTTTTTTTTTCTACTGATTCAGCTTTCACTGCAATGTTTGAAGGGAACAGAATGAAAATTTTAGTCCCTGATCAGAATTACAATCATCTTCTGGAAATAAAAGAATGCAGAATTTTGAAAGGTATAAGAATGTACCCTATTATCAAGTACCCCAAGCACAACCTATTGAACAGATTCTATTTCTGTATGCAATAAAATAATATAGAATTAAATAATTCTTCTAAACAAAAATTTAGGATTTAATGACCACTAAAAAATACTCATTTTTTCTATTAGGCTATTTGAGATTGAACAAGAGATAATGTCCTCTAGTATGTGGATTGCAAAGAGTCTGTCATGATGGGAATTTCAGGTGGAGGAGAGTCAGCGTCCATTAGCATTTTGAAGCTGAAGAAATTCTAACTTCTGCTCTTGACATGAAATGTAAAAAATAATTCTTAGAAAACAACAATGTGCACATTAGATATTGCTCACATAACTGTTATACATCAGGAATTGGTTGTACAACATGGACCAGAATGACAAAAGAGCCTAATTTATTTCTTTTCTCGGCTTGCTACTATATGGCTTCTCAGTTCTCCAGTTCTCCTTCAAAACTAAATATTTGATTATTTATCTAATGTATCAGGCACTAACTACAAACCTCCCAAGTGTATGAGGAAGACTCAAGTGACTGTCCCAGACCAGGAGGTGACGACAACTGCCCCAACATGACATCACTAGCTCACAGCAGTACTTCATGACTTTGCTGCCAAACTTCAGGCATGCCACACTGGAAAAAATGAGCTGGCTTTTTAACCCTGGTATTTCTTTTCAATGTTCTTTCAAACTCTCCTATAGTGCTAAAATGATGTACTGGCAGGCACAGCAGGTGTTTATTTGTAAATATAGCAGCAATTCCAGAAGACTGAAGATACTGACACAGGGCAAGGAACAAAACGATGAGGTCTGTGCCACTCACAAGCCAACATAAGATTGATGGCCCATTTAAGCCTGAATTATAAGTAGCTTCAGGCCATTAATATTAATTAGGTCAAGACTAATAG
The DNA here is from genome assembly GCA_013398955.1 of Callaeas wilsoni. NCBI lineage: Eukaryota > Metazoa > Chordata > Aves > Passeriformes > Callaeidae > Callaeas > Callaeas wilsoni. The sequence goes on along the minus strand of VWPU01018439.1, from coordinate 411,705 downwards.
GCTCTCATGAGTGGACTGTTTAGCAGGTCAGAGGCAATGAAAAGGTGGCAAACAATTTACTGCATAATGAAGTTTGCAGGCACATGGCACACACTGTAACTATGCACCTCACTCAAACTCAGATTGCTAAAAGCCGGTCAGACTACCTGCCTACTCAGATAACGTCTGAAACACCAAAATTCTATTTTAAATAAAATGGTTTCACTAAAAATGCTCCAAATTCCAGCCAGGGAGCACTTTCAGTGTGTCTGAGAACATAGGGCTGGAGGTTTTGTGGCAGGAGGAACTGGGGAGCATCCGTCAGTGGCCACGTCCTCCTCCGGCAAAGGGCTCCCTCGCAGGAAGAAAGGACACTCATAGCTCACACTTCACGTGCATTCATTCATTGCTTGGACTGTCATTTGTTACCACATTAGATGTTCCCTGGGCAGTACAACTTGTAACGTGGACATGCATCCAATTAAGGAGATCACTTACTGCACAAAGATCAAGTTCAATGTTTTCCTAATTAGATGGTAACGCATTCTGATCAATAAAAATTATGAAATAGAAATGAAAAGAGCATTCCTACAAAGAGCACGTAGACTATTTGTGACAAATATCTTGACACAAGTACACGGGAATGTTGATGCGCATTAAAAATACTTTTATTACTTTATTCTCATAAGTGGAATCGATTTAAATATCTCATTTAATAATTTTCACCACAGGACATTTGCACTTGTCTGAACATAAAAGTATTTAGAAAAGTGCTCTACATTTATATTATTTTTCTTATTTGTATTACTCACAAAGACAACACAGGCTCCTTCCATGGACTAAATTTCCGTCCTTGTGCTATGTTACGGAACTCTGCCCGTTGCCACTATTAAATTCAAAACTGTGCAGGAGGACTGCCCAATGCATCCCTACCACTTAATTCTCACTTGAAATCTCAAAATAGCATTCAAGTGGAAGGAAAGTACAGCAGTGGCCAAGGGTGGGCTCTTTACAGAGGGATCAATTTCAACCATTGGCAAGAATAACAGGGCAAGTCTGTAACAGTACGGCTCATATTGGGAGTCTCTATTATTTTCAATTTACCTGTGATTTTGAATGTTTTTACTTCAGGATCCCCTCACCTGCTATTCTCCTCTTTTTCTCAAAGGGCATGATTTTCCAGAAGTACTGATCATCTCCCTTTGTAAAGCAAGTACTTTAGACATGCCTCAATTCAGACATGAAAGAATTGAGATTCCTCAAAAAAATTGGACGATTCTGAAAGTTTTGCCCACATGGTTTTAGTTCAAGCTGATTTTATTTTTTCATAATGCATTAATTCTAAGGGAAATATTTTATTTTATTATTGCACATATAAAACTGACTAAATCTTCCCTTTCATCCTGTGCCATGACCTGCATGCCCTCAAGTTACCTATAGATGCTTGGCACGGATCAAGGGCAGGAAGGATGTGAAGGTGCAGGTGTTGGTCCTCAGGCTCGCATGCACAAACTGAGTTCCCTGGAACATGATACACTTGAGTCAACTGAATAACGCAAAGAGACAAAACAGTTTGGAAAATCTAATCTTTAGCAGAAAAGCAGTGGGAAAGGACAGTAAGTAAAATAAAGATTAAATGTCTAGATCTTGCAAGATACTGAGGCTCCGTGTGTCTTTAGAGTTTCCAAGCACGCGTGGTCACTAATCAAAGCCACAATGCAGTGGCTTTGCAGTCATTCAAATAAGGGAACTTGTACAGCACACAACCTGACAGTCCTGGTGTGTTCCTGCTCAGTATGAAAACAGGCCAGACAGCATGGGGAATGCTCTCACACGTGGTGGGAACTGCACTACCTCCCCACCTCAGGGGTTTGTGTGCCAGTGCCCTGCACTTACACCTGCAGAATGCGCTGCTCATCACACAGACTGAACATACCACTGCCACCCACATTTTCTTTCTCAGCATGACAATCTTCATGAAATTTCCTCTCTAGCCCTGATGTTTTGGCTCAGCGGCCACACTATATGGCTACCAAAAAATTACAAGTATGTATTGACTTTCCATACGTCACGGCCATGCCAAGACACATAAGCTTTACAAGATGCACGGCCTTGGGCCTGCATGCAGCTACTGAGCTTTGTATATGGTCATGTAAAGACACAACTTGAAAGATAATGTTTTTAACACAACCAATATCTACCTACTGAACATCTAAAAATGTAATTAAAACACCTGTTGTGACAAAATTGAAGATCATGATACCGTATCACTTACTCCACTAGGAATCACTGCTATCCAATACCAGCTTTTGATGTTCTACTGGAAACAGACCAGAATAGATTAAAACACAATGAATTCGCATGACATATTAGTATGTTATGCACAAATGGCACTTCTCAAAACCCAGTCATCAGCATGTTGATGATACAGGGGGAAAAATAGTAATACTTCTTTTTTTCCTCTCTTGTTTCTTTTGTGCTAAATTTATCTAGGACCCTGAAAAGCAACTTTCTGAGAAAATCTATCCATTCCAAATATCATAGAATGTGATGTATATGTACAGCCAGAGGGAAATCTGCCATTTCCTCTGGAGTCACAGAGCATCTTTCTGTCTGCCCCTGACAGACAGGAAAAATGTTTCCTCTAATCATGCAGATTATGAAGCTGGTTTAAGACCACATGAGGCAATAACTGCTGGCATGAGGTCCTGGCACATCCCCACCTCCGAGCGCATTGATCTGACTAATGAGACTACCTAGATGTTACATTTTCTCTTCTGAATAGATAATTTCGGTTGGACACTGCGGCTGATGTGTCCTCAATACTTTGCAACACTTGTAATAGGGCTCAATGAATGCTGTTATTTCCCACAGGCAAAACGCACATGACAAAAGCTATACCCTCTCTCTACCACAGGAAAAAACATTATTTTCTTTACCACAAAATATTGATATTTTAGAAGAAAAGAATGCAAAAGAAATTCTCTGTAATAGCCAACACTTCTGCCGCACTGAACAGCATTTAAGGATTACTTCAGCAGCTGTTCCTGTATCCTTTCCTGCCAATGGCACTGTGGGCCAAAAGACAGAATTGTGAACATCTTATACCTCACTATACAGCTCCAATTTCCTCATTCTAGAGGCCCTGACTGTGTCATGGGTCTCTGAGAAATTTCAGTCAAATTGAGTTAACCTATCAAGGACAACACATTTTACTTCAGACATGGCTAGAGAATCAGCAGCATCAGGAGATCCAAGCAAATGGAAAGCTCATAAAGAGATGCCATGGAACGATTTGGGCCACAGAGTCTGACACAGCCTCTAAGTGTCACTGGGGAGCTGTGAAATCACACCTCAACTCCACAGAAACAAAATGGTCCACCAGCACCACAAAAGAGACATAGATGTTTATGTAAGTGCATGAGTATCCCTGGTGTTTGTACAATCTCCCTTTATCCATGCAAAACAAATAACGAGTGCAAAATACTGCAGAGAGCCTAGGGAGAACCTGCTGCATGTCACAGAACTGGAAAGAAGGCAAGAAAGATGAGGCTTGCTTAAGGAGATTATAATACATTAAATCACGTATCATTTAACGCAATTTCACTTATAAATCTTATCTAAACATGCTCCAAAACAAACACAGCATTGTGACACTTCAGTCACCAGTTCCTTATTGTTTGAAGCAGCAACATGTACAAAGTGACTCAATACAGGCTCCAGAATGGCAAAGTACATGATCACATACTTATCTTGAAGTGTACCAGAGTGCAATTGGACCCTGTATTTTTCTCTGCCTACAATGCCAGTTTCCAAAGTTACGCCTTGCCCAGCAATGTCCTCCTATCACCTGTTCTACCATTTTCTGGCTTCCCTAGTTTTGCCAGTGGAGCTGTTTGGGGACATCATGAGGCTATGGTCTGTGCTCTGACCTGCTGGAACAGTCCAGCAGCAAAACCATCAACCAATCCACCCCCATGTTATGCTCGCTCAGCCATCAGCAACAGGGGATATTTGAAGCAGCTTTCCCACTAAACACACAGCACAGTCTCCAAGTACAATGAATGCAGTTTCCCACCTGAAAAATGGTAATGTCTTCTTAAGGATTTTGTAGTATTTTTCTTAAGGGTTGTACTAACTGAGATAATAGACAGCATCTCACTCATTTTATTATAAACATGCCACTTTCACTCTAAAATTAGCCTTGAAGTATTTGTTGTCACAGGGTCACTGATATTTTGATAAACTTCCCTTTTATCATATACACAGTCAATCACCCTTTGCATATGTAAGGCAGGGCACATAAAACCTGCCACAAGCATGAGACAGGCTGGTATTGAGGGTCCCTTATTTATAACTTCCTAAAGCCTGACTCCTTTAAGACAGGCTTAGCTCTGCTTATCTGATCGAGGAGCAGGGCTGCACACTTTGCTCAGTGAATGATCTCGTTCCATCCCAAGCAGCAACTGAAGTTAAGGTCTAATACTTGCAGTGTACTCCCAAACACTCAACAAAAGATTGTTTCACTTCATTTTACACTGCAAAAGGATTATTACACATCAGTTATTTTACATTGTCTCTTTGCATTAAAACACTACGAAGAAAGACTATTTCCATTTTTAGAATGGAAATCTCTTCTCAGAGTATTTTTCTTAAGGACATTAAGGGCAAATACACATTAATAAGACTTTTCCTCCCTTCCCAGCCCTTTATAACCTCTTCTGAAGGTTCACTAGAAAATAAGCTACAAACCATCCAGTACACTACTTCTGCTCTAGTAAGATGGACATGTAATCAAAAGAAGCAAATTGGTATAAACTACTATAAGGTAGAAGTGCTGTATACTGCAGAAAATGCATTTATTCCAGTTCACTATATGCAGTCAAAACTGGAGGGAAAATCCAGATGATCAGTAATTTCACAGTTGGCTGCCTTCTCTCCTCTTTGATATTATTTGTAAAATCTTTCCTTGGCCTCTAAATGTGTGAGCAAAGTAATAATTCATTCATTTACTTACGGGTAGGAGAAATTAAAATAGCTCACTTTATTGAAGATGCTGAATAGACACGAAATACTTATAACATTCTCTGAATCAAATTACCAAGATGTCATAAATTATGTTAAAAAATACTCAACCATCTATAATGCTAGAACGATATAAACAAGAAACAAAACCTAAGAGAGTGGTTTGAGAAATCTAATGTTGAAGAACATGAATATTCTTTGTTCTGGACAATACCTGGATTTGACAGAGGAAAATTAAATAAGATCTTGGAAAATCTGAGCAAGTGTTTATATAGTTTATTGGGGCATCTGTTATGCAAAAAAATGTTTGCATAAAAGGTAGGTCTGGTATTCCAAAAGAAATTGATGAAATACGGATATGACTGAAATTGATATCTAACACCCAATTATTTTCACCTTTTTCATTCTAACGGGAGGTTCCCTGAATGGCCATGACAAAACCAAATGATCCAAAGAAGTTCAGAAGAAAGTACTTTTACTTTTAAAAACATGAACAGTCCCATAAGTAATTGAACTATGTTGCATTTTCTTGGGTAAAGTCCGTAATTGTGGCAAAGCCTTTACAGAGGGTATTTTCACCCTCTACCCCCTCCAGGTCTGGGAAGACAGTTCCCACCACAGCAGCAGCACAGGTAAAGGCACTAAAGGGTGCCCTGAAACTAAAGGGTTGGCAGAAAAAGTTGGCATCCTAGATGAGTTCAGTGGGAGCTGGCTATCTAAGTCCATCTTACCCTTAGAAAACTGTGACCCTTAGGCTGCATCTATATTCATGTTTTGCTTTAGAGAAGGAGGGCATTTGTGAAGCAAATTCCCTGCCGGCTCCTCCCCAGCATGCCCTGATTCCAGTCACAAAGCCGGTTTGGAGCGCCTCAATTAGCTTGCTTTCAATGAGATTGTTTGAGGCTAAGAAAGTCTGCAGCGGGGAATTTCCTCTCACCCCTCAGTTCCAAACAACAGCTGTCCCGTTTTTCTGAGGAAACCAGCCCTGTTTTGTTTTGTGTTGGTTTTTTGGGGGGTTGGGGCCTTTTTGTTGTTTAGATTCTTTCTTAGCAGACCACTTCATCAATGCATTATGCCTAAATGAATGGCCAAGACCGGCACTCTCAGCAATTCTTCCGAACATAAAGTGGTTACTCCTGTAGCACAAACAGCTTTCTAAGAAAACATGACCTGGAAGTTGAACTTGCTTACAAGAGGACTAAATCAATGCTCAAAAAGAGCAACAACTTCACATTCTGAAAAGTTGCCACTAGGCATCATTTGCACATCTTGTAATAAAAACAAAGTAGAATGCTGTGTGATGTATTTACGAACCATTTACTGCGAGCAAGGCGTTTCACAACGAAAGAGCTTTATGAGCTACCAATTAAACATGCTGGCTTTCTCCAACTTCCACTCTCAGTAGGAGAACCCCAGAAAACAATCCCAGGAGGGGTGGGGGCCCCCCCAGCAATGCAGACTCTTGGAAAACCTCCTGCCAACAATGTTTACTAATTCAATAAGGGCTCTCTCTCTTGAAAAGGGCAGTGTTAAATTCCTCCAAGGGGAACCTCTAGTGATGGGAACTTTTGGAAGACGGACACACTCAATGAGGTGAAGAAGAAAAACCACAGGGGAAAATTTGCTTACAAACACATTAACTCAGTAATTTCTATAATTTCTGTAAAATCTGTAATTTCACTTGAGGCTATGATTTACACAGATCTTCAGCCTTTGCTTCTCAGCTGGACTCATTCCATACAAGCAAATTACAACTATTCAAAGACGAACACTGAATTAGGCATCAAGCCGGGCATATGCGTTACTTTTAAACAAAAGAAATTAAGCCTTTAGATAAATAGATAAATAAGTAGCTAAACAGAAAAAAAGACACGCAGATGACTTTGATAGACAGAAAAAGATTGCTGCAGAGGGAATTCTTTCCTCCTTGTACCAGGATCACTTAGTCTGATCTTGACTTGACAGGATGGGTGTTACATGACGGTTCCAAATTCGCCCCGCTTTTGGGCTTTTTTTGCTTGCCAAACAACCAGGAAAAAAAAAATGCAAAAAGAGACAGAAGAATTTCTCCTAACAGCATTTGACTCAGTAATAGCTACGATAACGGGACATGCTGTCAAAGGAAACCATCGCATTCCTATACAAAGGCCTGCAAGTGCCTGGAGGGATCTGCCCACATGTCTGCAGCTTCCCTATTAGTGCCCTAGAGCAATCCAAGCAAGCTGCCAGCAAAGGCTCTAACTATATTTGATTAGTTTCAGGCCTTCATTTTTAGCGAGTCATCACCCTCTTAACAGCAGATGATGCCCTCTAGTTGGAATCAATGTGAGTGACCAGCTCACAATAGGCCGGATTAATGATGAAAAATGTGTAGTCAGCCTGGAGGGCTTTGGACATTTATCACCCACTGGGTCTGCCAAGGGGTGGGCTGCCCCAGACTCATCAGGAAGACACCCACGCTGCCTTAGAGCGGGCCTAGCGCTGGGATCCGGCTTAATGAGCCTCGGGTGAGACAAGAGGCGGAGCGCCACGGCTTAGGCATTTCCATCCTGCACTCAAACGCAGACTGAATTTCCCTCCCTTCTTATCACCTATCTTGCAGGCAGCGTACAGCAGCTACAGCGAATCTTTCCAAATTCAATGTCAAGTCGTGTTGGAACGCAAAGAGTTTCTTATTCAGAGAGAAAACCCAGACAAACTGCGCTGCAAAATTTCTCTTTGCTATTCCATCCAAAGGAAGCAACTTTCTGACAGGCGAATGAAGCCTCATTACAATTTCATCAACATAATGAAAGGTGGGCAAGTAGATTTTGTGCATGGCTCATAAATATTCATGTCGATTTTACATACCAGAGGAGCAGTATCTCATTAAAGTAGTGGAACCTGCATCATACATTATAAACATCTTCCTCTGAACTTCCGATGTCACGAAGGGCTGCCTGCAATAGGCAGTGGCATAACTCACATTAAAATAGAGACGCACCAGCCACTATGTGAATATTGCCTCAAAAGTTATCCTTCCTGTTGTCATGAAAAGGGTGATGAGATTTGTGAACATGGTAAACAGAAACTGTAGAGGTGTTGGCAAAATGTGCATTTTCATAAACAGCAGCACAGGGGAAATGAAGCACTGCCAAAATACATACATCAGAAGCTTCTGCTAGAGACCCAATTAGGAACAATAACCATACGCTGAATTTTCAAAAAAAATTAAATCACAGGCCTGAAATTAAGCATGGGGTGGATGGGAGATGTTCTAGTATGTAAAAAGAATAATCATGTGGTTAAATGCTTTTCTGTTGAGGCCTGATACCTCTCTATCAATTCTGTATCGATCTATTTTCACAATACTCAAAGAATGTCCTGTCAAGAAAAAAGAATTAACAAAATGTACTTGTTAGCACATCTAACAGGCTTGCTCAAGGCTCATCTCATTTTTACAAGGAAATGATGGCTTTGTTCTTCATTAAGAAAATGTAAATGCAACCACACTGGATTTTTTTAAAATTTGTAACTTTAAGGACCATACAGTCTTGGAAAAACAGAGCAAGGTTTCCTTATGAAGAATTTACCATCCATCCAAACAGTTTGCAGGGCTTGACAAGAATACAAATTATTACCTCTATTGATATTTCATTGATTGATTCATTTTAAAAAAGTATATTTAAAAGTTATACTAAAGCCCATTAAATATGAAATCTCTGTAATCTTGCTTTCCATGGCAATCAGATCCAATGAAGAGCTTTGGTTTGGCAAATGTCCTAAAGACCCTAGAAAAACAGTCATTATGTTTTGAACGTTTCAAGAAGATCTCTTCATATTTAATGAAGTTATTTGCTCTGCTATGCTGTGATAGATACAGCAAATTCCTAAATCATAAATTAAGATTCAAATTGCTAATCATGCTTATTTAAAAAAAACCAAAACTTGCAAGATTAGTAACATTATTAAATTACAAAAGAGCTTGTTCTACCTAACAGTATCAAAATCTTTAATAGCTACCTTAAACCTCCTCTACTGTTCTCAGCAGTCTTTCTCCTGACAGCCATTCCCAAAGCAAAAACGAGGGAGGCATGCTCATCATTTTGGTTTAAATTGCAGCCTCACTTCATGCCAAACAAGGAGCAACATCCCACCACGCTACAATGGGATCAGACCTGGGATCAGATCTGGCTCTCATAGGCCTCCTCTCCCGTGACAGCCACGGACTGATGTGCAAATACAAGAAGGGTCTTGTGTGATCCCACCTCACCACGGAAAACACACACGGAGTGAAAACACTCTGGTAGATCCAATACAGTAGAATATCATTCCTTACAAAGTGATCCATCATCTCCCATCCAGAAGTCCTGATAAATGATCCTTTTTGTTTAGCTCGCTGCACACTTTAAAATGAAGAATAATCATCTGCAAAATTAGTGCCGCCATTAATTTTGCATGTAACATACAACACTTTGAAATTATTATTTCATAAAAAAAAGGAAACAATAAATTTGCCGCAAAATTAAATCAATCACCTACAATTTTCTCTTCTCTGTTCATTGTCCATTTCATACTACAAAAGTTGTTCTCTGATAAGTCTCACAAAATGCATTTTCTAAGTTTGCTAAATTAATGTAATGTGGGAAAATTCCCAAAACTTTCATTCAACTCATTGCTAGGGGCATTAGCACCATCTCCATTTAAGCAAAGATCTTAGTCATGTCCACAGCTGTGCTTTGAATCATGAAGTCATCATCTTTCAAAGAGGAAAATGTCATTTTACTGTCTTTGTTTAGCACATTTTACCAGCCACTTTTGTTGGTATTGATGCCTTAGGATTTTAGCTTTTATATAGTCATATATCTGTAATCCTGCAATTCTTTAGTGTGTAACTCTGAACTCCATATAGAGTGTTAGCTGCTGCTTTTCCCGTTTTTGTCAGACACAACAATTCCTCTCTAGGCCTGAGAATCAAGGACACCTCACTGTCTCAGGCCCCGAGAAATGTAAACAAAAGTGAGTTGGGGGGGAGCAAACTGGGAGAATGGGACTGCACTGCCTGAAGCTGGAATTGGACAATTAACCTCTGATAGGCAAATGGACAAAACTTATATCTGTCCCAAAAACGTGTGACTGTGTCCAGCCTGGGTGCAGTCTCTGTGAGACTCCTGCACTGCCCAAGGTGTACCGTGGGAAGGCCTTTCCATAAATCCCCGCCCTTTATCCTTTCACTCTGTCCAGCCTCTGTTCCAGGCCAGCCTCTACAAGGAATCAGTATCACACTGGAAGAAATTGAAAAATCCACTGGAATTCTTATTAACAGGAACAAGGATTCTTAAAAGAAATTTTGCTTGGTTGTTTTCTTTATGATTGTTAGCCATAAAAGAAAAAGGTCATTTTCTGGATCTCCTCAGATTTATCTGAGTACATGGAATTGAGAGAAACAGACAAATGCCATGTGTTTCCATAACTGAGCTTTATAAATTTTCCTTATTCCCTATGTCAATTGTTTTGGTCCACATTTTCTTATTTTTCTTCGCCATGTAGTTATTCTGTATTCACACCTATCAAGAATTAAAACCCACAAAGCACTGATAATCCTTGATTTTACTGAGAATGAGACCACGATGGGGAGGTGGCAGTGGTGGGATTGTGTATTATCCTTTCACCTCTGGAGGCCGATGTTCCTGTGTGTCTGAGGTCACGAGTTAACAGATTTGTGATCTCGCCTTAATCCCTAGTGAACATTTAGCAGCATCATGAACCAACTCTACAATTAGCAATTTCTACTCAAGTTGAGACCCAGGAATGAAACATGGTGGTTTACAAGCCTGGGTGAAGGTTCATGAGCTGAGCCATTTTGCAGTAGTACAAATATGCTTTTCCTTTATATAAACTTGTCACGTTTGTTAAACATGTATGTAAGAAAAAAGGAACTAATAAGCTGTCTCAAAAAACACCTTTTCCAAAGGTGTGAAATTATATTCCAACTCTATTTCTTTATCCAGAAATAAATCCACATAGTAAAGTTGCACTGCAAAGGCTCTCATTTTCTTGATTTCATTCTTTTTTTTTCCAAGCACTGTTGGATGAAATTCTCATTGATAGCATCATCGATCAGTGTATTTTTTTTAAAAAAAGAAAAAGAATAGATTATTTTAGATAGCAAAATGTCAACTGCCATGCTAAATGCTGAAGACAGGGCAACTGGAGATGAAAAGACAATTTAGCTTTATGGCAAAGTATAATGAGTCTGATCAAAAACTGCCTTTTGATTTTGGCTATAAGAATTTCCACTGGCTAAATTTGTTCCACTGTAAACTTGATTATTTCCTCCTAGCAAAAGAATGCTTTAGTCAGCACTCTATTCCTTGGTCAAATAGTAACAAGTTTGGGTTAGTGGTTATTTTTCTCTCCAGTAAAACTCCAAAGTGTATTAGGGCTTAGGAGTACTATGTAAAGAGCATCCTTAATTAACATTACTACAAGGAAAAAAAAACAAACAAACGCTAAGTCTTGAACCTAAAATGAAAAGCATCAAGGCTTTGGACGAAAGGACATTGGGAAAGAGACCTGGCAAAGCACAAATCTGGTTATGTAGTTTCTCTTCACAAATGGACAAGACCTCCTAACACTTCAACAGAGCCTCTGCCTGGGACACAACCAGGCTCAGCCAACCAAAAGATTCAGGATGTCCAGGACATGCAGAATCGGAATACACAAGTCATTTCTGTTAAGAGACCTGAAAACGACTTGTGGCCACAGAACTAGACAGGAGATGCTGAGAGAACAGAGGAGCAATAAGGAAAAGTCTATGCTTTTTCCAGGATGAAAGGCAATGCTTTCTTTGATACTAAAGAAAAAAAAAAAACTTCATCTGGTTTAGCACATGGGGCTGTGGATCCAGATATGTCCCACACTACTGTGCTTTTGTTCTAATTCTTTCTTTTCTCTGTTGTTTTTTTTCTTCCTTCATACATATTCTAATTTTTAAGGTTACAATGTTGACATGCACAAAAGTGTCAAGTGACATGCACAAAAATGAACACTGTGCTTCCTACAAAGGAATTCTGAAGGTTAGCTGAGGTGCAACTCTGCACCTCTCCTACACTTGTTCCAAGCATCTCACTCACACCTGCCAAGGAGGTAAGGGATAAGCACTATCGTTACACAGCTCTATAAAGAATACCTCCTTAGCTTCCAACTTGAAATGGAATCTTTAATCAGAGATCCATTTTACTTTTTTATGCCCTTCACAAAGGGAGTGAAACATTTCTATAATTAACTTTACCCCAGAGCAGGCAAGGAAGAGCTGTCCTCATTCACTATAAGACGTATTTTGTTTGGTTGCTTTTTTTGTTGTTGTTGTTTTTGGTTGGTTTTTGTTGTTTTGTTTTGTTTTTTTTTTTTCCCAGGAGATCAATACATCTGAGGAATGAAGATTACTATTTTTACAGTAAATATCATCCAACTCTAGGTAAGGACCACCTTACCACTTTCANGAAGATTACTGTTTTTACAGTAAATATCATCCAACTCTAGGTGGGAGGTGGACAGGATCACCTTACCACTTTCGGATACTTTTCAGGAGGATGGACACTCCAGGAAAGGTGGTAAAACAAAATTATTTGCTTGGTGTCTGTGGTCTGTTCCCCTTCCTCAACTTCNGATACTTTTCAGGAGGATGGACACCCCAGGAAAGGTGGTAAAACTTATCCCTACTGCACAGTGTCTACATAACTGCTAGAAAAGGACAAAAGCAGGAACTGTCCAGCAATTGTCTCCTCTGTCTCCCTTTCCCATGATGCCTTCCCTGGTAGGTTTCAGGCAGGGCAAAGACCAAAGGCACATCTGGCAATAAGACTCCTTCTTTCTATTCAGATTTGTACTCCTTGAGGACGAGCCTGTGTGCTATAGCAAATGTGGCAGTGTATCCCTGCTGCACTCTGAGCAGGAATTATGACAGTCTGTCTGAGAAGTAGATAGAATTCTCTCCCTCCCACTCCCCAGATGAATTGTGAGATAAAAGCTTAAAGAAAAAAAAGAGGCTAGTAGGTCAGGTTTTGTGTACTCTGCTTTCAGAATGATTATCCTTGTCTTAGGAAATTTCTGGTTGAATAAGCTACAAATCACAGCTGTTTAAGAGAACATTGTATGGCTGGGTAGTCACGCTCCTTAACGTTACTTCACCTGCTGCAAATGAAACATAAAGTAGCTCTCAAAGCTGCACAATGACATACATCTTCAGTTTCTAGGATGCTTCATTCCATTACAAGTTCATCATAAAAGTGCATCCGCGTTCAATTACTAACCTTTTGCATTTATACTACTACCCTAGAAATGTGTAAAGTGTTTTCTGTAATACAAATGGAGGATAACAGCTTGGACCTCATTTATGCAAGTTTGTATTACATGGTCTGATTTAGCTATAGAACTATTTTGAAAAGATTGCTGGGAATAGTTGGTGAAAGTGGTTGTACCAATTATAAATTCAATCCCATATTGTTATATTCAGAACACATGAAGTCACCAGTGCTTGAAAACACATTGTACTTGAAAAACAAATTTGAACTATTAATTTTATTTATTTTAATACAGATAAGTAAGTAAATCAAGAAATGGAGAAGCAAAACCCTGAAAAATTCACACTGCACAGAAGAATTCTGCATTTTCTTATGACAGTTATTGGCTTTCTGAAACAATCTGCACATCCAGGAAGAAATAATAGTGACAAGCAGCCCTGAAGCCTTGTAGTGAGAGAAAACAGCCTGTGAGCAACTTTTTCTGCGTATAAGGTCACTTGCTAATCTAATAGCAAAGATCATGGAATTATCTGCAGCAACAGTAATACCAGTACCTCTTTTTGCTGCTGGTCTATGGGAGCTAGAAAAATAATATTTTTTATGAGGGAGGAGGGGGGAAAAAAGAGAAAATGCCTATAGCTAAGGTAGATTTTTAAAGACATGAAAACTAGAAAATGCAAAGCCCAAGGCTTGCAATACAGCCACATTTCCCTTTTCACAACTCCTCAAAAAACTAGTGACATGAATTATGTGGGAAGGGTTTTTTAATTTTTTAAAAATATACTGTTGGTAAGATCAATTATGTGAAAAGTCCTTTTGCAATGGGACCCTGCGTCTGCCAGGGCTTTGAAGAAGCACTACTTGCATTTGTTATGTTTTTTCTTACAGAAAGCTCCCTGAAAATACCAAGAGGGCTTACAAAACCCAAGTCCAATTTTCACTGGGTTTGCCACCAGAACAAGTAATTTTTAAAACCCAGCAAAACTTGGATGACAAAAAGAGCAGGCTAGACACAAGATGAGGTTTCAAATAATGCCCTCTATTAACTGCGTTTCCAAGAGCAGGTAATTTTCTTCAGATTTGTTTAATGTTGCTGTGAACAGCCAGGACAAAGCAGATGAGGAATCTTCTGCCACACCACTCTCTCATCAGCTATTAAAACTCATCATATCTGTCACAGCTTTGCTCAGAAGGGTTTCAATTTTACCCCAAAGGCCCCACAGAGGTGTGAGAACAGCAAGTCCTGACCACACGCTTGAGAGTCCAAAGAGGGTGGCAGTGTAGGCAGGAGAGGTGTCCTGGCAGCTCAGTGCTGGAGATGCAGCTGCTGCCAGCTGTGTCATTTTCACTCAATTCCCTCCACCTACACAACCTCAGCCGGGGAAAAAAAAAGATAAGGGCACTTGTGGCTAAGTTGTCTTTTAAGAAGGCAAAGTGTCCTGGATAGGAAAATGTGAAACATCATTGTGGGCTTCCAAGCAGGGGTTCAGAGATGCAGCAAGGCAGGAGTCCAGAGCGAGGAATTAATTATTTATTAAATTTACAATACCATTTATATATTCTAGTTCTATAAAGCAATTGAACAGTGCTCACACTTCTCCTAGGGTGATTGGTCAAAATCTCAGACACCCACTTAGAAATGTTTTTTCCTAATATAATGTACACAATGGCAGAATATACCATCTATGAATGCTATTTACAAAAACCCTATCTGTTGCTTACATAGCTTACACAGCAAAGGAAAAGTTCTCACAGAATGAATGCAAGAATAGAATATTTCCCTGCTAACAGCATTTCAGCATCCACACATCATCGCCAAAGGAGGAATTTTTACACCACATCAGGTGCCACAATATTAGACCAACAACAATTATGCGTGAAATCCAAGCTCCACTAGCAAAAAATCCTACATATTTCAGGAGGAACAAGATTTTGCCTAGAGACAAAAATTAGTAACAGTACTACTATTATTAAAAATAAACATTATCAACTTTTTACTGTCAAAGATAATAAAACCAGCCAGCAACATGTAGAGAGTGCAGAGCAAGAAATTTTTGGTACTGCTACCTAATCTGACTTCTTGAATATCCAGGCAGATGAACTACATCTTCTTTTTCTTCCCTTAACTGAAGTATGCAAAGGTATGATAAACAAGCTTAGTTAGGAGTTAAAAAGCTCCTGTGGACACACTGAAATCACTCTAAACAGTTTATTTGGACTTGACAGTAGTAATTACATATAAATTAATCTAAATCTACACATGAGAACTGAACCTCAGAGGATCCACACTGAGATGCACCAGTTTATTCTAAAATCACTGAGTAATTTGTGGGTAAACAAAGTAATTGTTTGGACAAACAAGAATTTATGAGAAAGGTATACGTTAGACTACTTTAGTTCTCAAGGCATTATGCATGATTTTAAACCTCCGCAACAGTAATTTACACTATTTTAAATTTTTATAGTCCGATATCTTCTTATACTAATAAGAGTTTAAAACATCTACCATCTTTTCTTGTAGCTTAGGACAAGTAATCTAGCCCACAATGTTAACAAACTCTTGTATTCTAAATATACTATTATCTTCATTTTGGCCTCATTTAGGTAATTGAAAATCTACAATATTGTTATTCTTTGTTTTTCATTAAAACAAGTTCTTTGTTATTATTTTAAATTCTACAAACCTCTTCTCTAATGAAGTTTTACAGACTCCTGTAAGAATTAATTCTGCAACAACGTACTACAATGGTACAGAGCAGCCTTTTTCTTTCCAGGCAAACCAAGTTAATGATGCAATTTCATCTTCATCCCTATATTGCCTCACATTTAGGCATGTCCACACATCGGCACGATTCAGAACACATTCTGTAATTCCAACGTGTCATTTTGCATATAGAAGAAAATTATATCGCACATTATTGATCAGGGGAAGTCAGAATTATGTTTCAAATATCAATGGCTCTACCTGCTGATTATTAATCCCATAATTGAACTAGAAAGGGGAAGAAAAATTTGGTACAGTTTTTCTGATTAATCTTCAGTTGGCTTTTGGCCTTCCTGGTAAATTATAAAAGACTACAGTTATAATCCAGTTTCAATTTTAGTCCTTTTTACACTCATTACAGCTAGAAACTATTGCCATGCCAGAGGCTTTGCTTTTGTAACTACGAACTTAATTGTTAATTGAAGTAAACACTATTAAAATTGTAAATACAAAGTCACTCTGCTCTGCAGGCTTACCTAAAAACTGCAAAGGTCTGCAGTTTAGGGACTTCAGGTGCACTTTTTCTGGGTGAACGATCTAGCTGATACCCTTAGTGCAAAATGCACAAAACAGTAAAATTCTTCATTTGTAGGTCATATTCTCAAACAGATTTTAAACCATTAATGTGCTCCTAACTTTGTACTCATGTGACACTACCTCTGTGCACTGTAAACAAAACAAATCACTACATAAACCTCTTTAATAAAGCAATGCCCTGGAGGAATTAGGAACTCTTAGAAACACTGTACGATTGCACAGTTCCAGTTTTATTATTTAGTACTGCAACCAACATTATAAACATCTCTGATAGCATTTTTACACTCTTTCACATGAAAATTCCCGCAATAGCAAAGATGATGATGATGGGGGTCATTTTTCCCCTTCTGTATGAAAAGGCTGATACAGAGTTTAGTCGGTGAGCAGAATGCAACAATTCAGTATTTACTGACAAAAATATTTCAAGTTAATACACTATGAGATCTGATGGATAGTAAAACAAATATGCCATCTGTTATGAATAATGCAAACTCATCACCAAAAATAATATAGAGGGTATACAGGACAAGAAGAAGCTATCTTCAGTGAACATGCTGCTTCCACACTTCACTAGCTTTACAGTGATCACTGATGGCTGCTTTATGGGGGTTTTTTTAGCCCTTTCAGGAAATGAAAATCCTCATGCTTTCCAAGCACTGAAAGAAAGCTAAATTACTTGCTGATTTTGGATTTTGCAAAGCAGGCTGATGTAAGCTGTGCAGGAAGTTAAAAATACACACTTGACAATTAATGCCATTGTCTCTGGAGATGCAGGTGTGTTGTCCAGTGATAGGGATGCCTCTAGAGTAATTATTCCTTACAGCAACCTTAACGAACAGGATGGTAATTACCTATAGGCGTTCTGGGCACAGAGTTGTTCAGATAGATTTAATACAGGTCACTATCACAAGTCTGCAAAAAGTAGCCCTATGAAACAGCAGTTATCCTTAGACCACAAGATAAACCACAGACATAAAGGATTAAAACAAAATTGACAGGATCTCTGCTAAAAATTGCCTAGCCAATCGTGGTTACTAGATTTCAACGTTTGTTCTATATAAATAGGAAATTTTAGCAAGGTTTCTTACTCTGAAATTACCTGCAGTAGGTAGCTAATCCTACTAATCTCTATTTACACAGACATCACCAAAAAACCCCCCAAAAAACTAAAAAAACCACCTCTCTCAGAGTTTCAAGGGTACTGCTTTACATGGTAGAGGGGGAAGCGAGGAAAGTGTGAATGCTGTACTTTCTGGTACCACTGCCAACCCAGCCCAGTCTGCAATCCAAGAGTCACGAACACAGATGTGCATCCTTTCCCCCAAGAACGGCACGGTTGCATCCAGCCCAGCGTCACTGGAGTTCTTTCCTCAGCTGTGGTTTTCCTCATGGCCATCGTCTGTGGAGGACAGACGAGGTTTCCCACAAGAAACGCCACTGCAGAGCCACTGCACTGTGGCTGGTGCTGTTCAGCTCCTGCCTCCAGAGCCGTTCTGCCCTGGGCTTTGATCTCAGATCTCAGAGTTTTGAGCAGGGCCACGTTTGCATGGGAGTCCTCCAAGGAAAACACAGGTGCACCAGGAAGCGGTTTCATGGTTCAAAGCTGACGCTATTCTCTCTCAGGGACAGATTTAAAACAGGGGATTTCTTTCCCCCATGAACTCCAATAGGGCCTGAATCAGAGCCAATGTGGTGTTCTCAGGGCTGGAGCGAGACAGCACTGCACTGCTAGGAGCCCTGGGGGTGCTGGTAAAGTCCTCTTGTTGTAGGATCCAAATTCCAATGTATCTAACTACCATCTGCCTTCCTAAGAAAGAATCTTCTATAGGTTCTATTTATTAAGTACACATATTTATTTCCTGTGTGATGTTGGAGCTATCAGAGTTATCTTTCACTCTGAAGACATACAACTTCATTGTGAAAGACAGCTGAAGTTTCTTCCAGAACAAAAGCAGGACACTGACCAGAGCACAGTATGGCAACAAAAGCAAAAGCAGAAAATGTCAAAAGCAGAATAAGGACACTAGGTTTAAAATGTTCATGACAAAAACCGAGCTTCAATTCATTTCAAGAAAAATATGAATGTTTCTTGAAGTACTTCAACTCCTTCTTCCTGTAGGCCCTACCAAGATACATTTCATCAATTGTGCATGTAATTAATGCTTAGACATTCAATTATGTCTTTTTACAAGCATCAACTGTCATAAAGCACACAAAGTGACCCATTTGATAAAATGAAAAATCCTATACCAGCAAAGCCCAGCAAAAGCAGAAGCTTCATCTAAACTGATGTTTCAGTCCGGGAGTTTTGAGCCCCAAGAAAATCTAACAGTCCATCACACATCACTCAAGTTGGCAGTGGCCTGAAAAGGTTAACAAAGACCAGTCATCCCTGCCCACCCTTGGTGCCACTCTTGACGTTGCCAATCTTCTGAGAGAGCACTACAGCAAATGTTCCCTTACTTTCCCCTCTAGACCACAGGCAGTTCTGAATGCAGTTCTGGGTATCATTTACTCATGAGAAATCTCAGCCTGGACGGGCTCCCCACCCCCCTGTGCTGTGTCACATCTCTCCGCAAATGCTCTCATCACACATTTATTGCCTAGAAGCCTGCCTCTAAATTCTGGGCCATATTACATGCACTGAGCAGAGATTTCCATGGAGTCCACCTCAGCTGCTTTCAGGACTTTTGTCCAGGGCCTGCCTGTTTACAGAGGATGATCACAGCACAACGAAGTTTCCTGTACGCCAGACAAAATCTGGAGAGACGTACTGTTTTGATTCTCCCCTTAAATCTATTTTGATAAATTATTCAGTGCTCAAGTACTGTTCTGGCTTAATTAATTTAATTAAATCATTACACTGAACAGCTATAAGAGCCTGAATACATCTGCATGAGTTTAATATCCCTTACACTAGCTCAGGGATATTCTGTTCTGAGGAAAACATTACCCTCCAGCAAAAGGAAGAACAGTATCACTTAATCTCAGCAGCAGCATGGTGATGCTGGTTTAGTCCATGGCTTCTCTGGTGTATTGCTGTGCATAAGCCCTCTCTTAATTAGAGCCAACCATCAACAGAAATAAGTGCATGTAACCCACCCACTCAGCTCCCAGGAACATTCAAGGTGATATCCCAACTACGATGAACCTCCACAGTAAATGGGAAAATTAAACACTTTCTCCCAGAAATCCCACCTCTGGGTGGGCTTTGTCAGGGCCGGGTTGCAGTTTATACTCTCTCATGCAATGGACACAGAGATACAGGGAATTACACTTTACACTAATGTTCTAACTTCAGATCAGGACATATTCCCACAAGCAGATAACACAAGACCAGTGTGTATTTCCTTAAATTGATGTCCTTTCTTTTTCCCACAAAACATTCCTTTTCCTCCATCAGCATCTCCAGCATAGTTCAGGGCTTTTGTTCTCGAGTTTCTGGACTTTGAAACATGTGCTTTTCTATCTTCCACCTCTGATGAGTGTTGAACAACCTAAACAACCTTCCTACTTTAAACTCATGTAATTTTGCTTTTTGTATTCTGCCCTACTCAGAGCTTCTGGGAGCCTCTCTTGGTTTACACATCTCTTTGAAAGTAACTCTGAAAACCCCCTATTAGTCACAATTAACATGAAACATGAAAACAAGCATCATCCTTCACGAAACATGACTGTCACTGTGTTAGAATGTTTCCAGCATATATAAAATTGAGAGACCAAAGGCTCACATGATACACAAACTTCCTTTATTTCAAGATTCAGATAAATACAGAAAAAGTCGTTAAGAAGTTATGCCAATGGACTGGACAGAGCGTGACTGTTTTCCCATGCTGAAAGGACTGGAGCATGTCTAAAGGCAGACAGAGGCTATCAGCAGATTTACAGCAGGGCTGACAAAACTGACCTCCTCGTGAATGACCTCACTGGGTGGACAGGGTAGTTTAAGCCTGAACAGAAGCCTTGGAGAAGCTATGCAAAATACTTTATAATCCAGATTGACTTTAGCTAAAGCAATATCAAACACAAATCCCATAGTGCTAAACAATATGTACAGTTAGTCAGAATTCATAGGTTGTACAGAGATTGCTCAACTTTCCTATGCAACAGGAATAGAAACTCAATTAGTTTTCATGCAACAGGAATTACAAAACGGGAAAAAGCATCTCCTCACATGCCTAACGATAGGGGAGGATATCTTTAGGGAGACTGGCCAACTGTAATGAAACTGGTAAGGTTCCTAAACAGATGTTACTTGACCTCTTCTGAAGGATTTAAACTAGGGTTAGCGATTTGGGGAACGCTGTTTTCTTTGTCTGTGGTATGACTCTTTCCTACTGTAATTATTTAAAGTTTGCATATTTCATTGCACAGAGGATCCAAATCACCACTGCAGAGGAAATGCACATGTTATGAATGCATGAAAAGCCAAGGAGTGAAAAACCTCATATCCCCAATCTCCTAAACTAACTTAATTTCTGCACCAAATCTTTTGGCTGTATCTTCTTCCTGTGGCCAAGATTTCTTTTTTAGGCATATGAACTAACCAATTTCTTGAAAACAGAACTATACTGAAATCTCAAAAGTGCATTCCTGAAAGATGTTTAAAAATTACTTCAGTTACTGTTCTCTGTCCTCTCCTGTATTTTTTTCCTTTCCCATTTGCTGACTTACACTTGAAGCTGTATTTCAGCTAAACATTATTAGCCTGTAGTCCTGATGCAAGGCAAATCACACATCCCCTGTATGTGCTCAGTAACTTTCTAGCTACAACAACAAAAAAGAATTCAAATTAATCCACCACATGAATAAATCTAAAAATCAAACAGTATTGATAAAGCACTATTGATAAGAAATCCATCAAAGCAAAGAGGAGGACGTTGGCAAAAGAGCTCTGCAAACTGCTTGCCCGTGGCAACTGTGGGCTCCCAGCAGTGAGACCATACTAGTGAATAGATGGCCCTTTCCATATAGAGCACATTGAAGAATTGGGACTGCTGCAATTTGGAAAAAGAATACTTTGATTTAGCCACCAGGTAAACATCACACATGCCTTGAAGGAAAAAAAAAAAAAAAGTCACTCATTAAAGGTTTAACAGATCGCCCTGAGCTACAGCTTACAGAGTGAACAATCCTTATCAAGTTGCAGCTTTGAACTGGGTTACTGCTAAAAGAAAGCTCTGCTGCTGGAAAGCCATCAGAGAGTTACCCTTTTGTGGTGCTGCATCCTCCTTACAAGTGGCTTCCTAGTAAACATAAGATTAAATGTTCACTCTAGATCTCATCAACACTAAACACAAGGCTGAAATGCCCGTGGCTCACTTCCAGGCAGCAAATTAGGGAGTAATCGGTGGTGTAACTCCGAACAAGGCCTGATGCTTTTATCGACTGCATCACCATCTCATGCAAAACCTAATGTTCAGTCAATAGCTCTCGTTGGAGGGGAGCCACTAACTCAGTGTTCCTGTCAGTATCCCTTATCGCATTACAAATGGACTGCAGTTAGAACAGCTCTATCTCCTCAGCACAGTCGCCTCAGCTGTAACTTTCGGCGTGGGCTGACCTACACAGGCTGCTGTTCTGCAGCTGTCAGAGCCTGCTCCTTTTTAAAAGGCCCCTTCTTCTACTCTTTCTACTCTATTTTTGTGCAAAATATACAGTCATTCAAAACCACCACTTCAGCAAGAGCAAGGGAAAATTACAGTTTCAAAACCTCTGGAAACATCCATTTTGGATGGACTGTTCATACAAATTATAAGCAAAGCAGCTACTGATCCAGTTTGCAGAAGCTGAGATAGGGCAAATTAGCAAGGTACACATTTTGGTTTGCTTTATAACTGCATGGTATATGGTATATATGGTATGGGTAAAGCCAACCACACAGAATTGCCATATATAAAATGCCATACTGGCTGCCTGCCAGCCACAAAACCATGTCTCGAATTGCATAGGCTAAATGTGATTTGAAATAAGGATGAGATTCAAAGGTGAAAAAATGTATCACAGTGTTGAGCATTTCTTTGACTGATGTTTAATATTCCCCACAGGCAGAAGCTATTGCCCTGATTTAGGGGAAGGTCTGCCCTTAAACTAAGTGAAGGAAAACAGGAGTCAGAGCTGATGGGACGAAGTCTCTATAACCACAAAGCTGTCTAAAACAACACTTTGTCCACTCTCCACACGACTTCCTCCCCCCTCCCGCCCTTTCTTTTTGTTTTCTCACTACTTGAATCCATTTCCCTCCACTGAGAAGGTAACACAGAACTGCCTCACAAAGACTGGCACTTAGTCTTTTCTGTCAAGGAATAAACAGGAGTTGCAAATTCCTTTCAAAGCAGAAAGAGAAGCAAACGTGTTTATGTTTGTGAGATGAGTAAATTAACCCAGTTTAAGCCCAGAGAGCTCAGCGTTTGGAGTTCCCGCATGGGAGCCAGGAGTCCTCGGTTTGCAGTGTCCCCCAGGAGAGATTTCAAACCTGCAGCTGAGCTGCGGAGGGGATGGAGGAACGTGCCTATTTCCCTCCAACACACGGGTGATTCAAAAGTCCTTAACCTACAGGGAAAAGACCAAAATCTAGAGATGAAGCTAAGAAGTCTTCTGTAGGGAAGCCAAAGGCAGTCAAACAGCTAGAAATTTCCAGTGTTAAAGGTACCTCGGAAGTTTTAACTGTGAGTTTTACTGCATAATCAGATGGCTTTGAGAATGAAAATGTAATTCAGCAACTAACAAGCTTTACTGATCTTTTTCTACACGTAATGGTGACAGGTACAAAGGAAAGTTCCCGTATTAGAGCACTCTAGTGAAGAAGCAGACACAACAGGGATAAAAGAGGAGAAGAAAAAGTCTTCTTATGAGTCTCTTACAATCAATATAAGTATTTTCCATAATCCTACTGGGGCTTATGAAAACTCACTGCTGGGAAAGTAAAATCATAGTGAATCATCAGAGAATCAAAAGCTACTGAGTTTGTTGTACAGAGCCTTATTTTGCAATATGTATAATTATACCATGTAACTGGCTCATCAGGAAAAAGAAACAAAACAAAACAAAATATAAAAAGACATGAGAATTAGTTTGGAAAGTTCCGTACCATCTCTGCCTTTTTAAACATTACTGAAGCTTAGAGATTAGTCAGGGTAAAAGGCTCAGTAGAAATGACTACTTAAATATTATGAACTAGTATTTTAACAAAGAAAACAAGCAGTATTGGCTGTGGAGATTTCCTAATAAACTCAGTGAACCTGGGAAGTGAAGTTCAGTTGCTGAATTATGATTTCAATTCAGGCCAAAGATATAGTGGCCTCTCTTCTCCTAAAGCTGACCAGAAACAAAGGCAGAAGAATATAGACTGTGATTAAGCAATTCGGAAAGCACAATAGACACCATTTCTGCCTTTTCCCAATGTTTGTGTGCTGTCAGATTAGTTTTTCAGGTAATGTAACATTCCCCTCAGGTGCATTCTCTGCCACTATACTTGCAACATGAATAAGAAGAAAGGAAGATAACAAACTTAGCACACCTTCAACTCACCAGGACACTTATGTACAAACAAAGGATCAGAGCCAAGAAAAGAGCAAAGGGAAATCATGGATGACAAGGGCAGGTACAGAGCCTCAAATTCCAGAACTGATATCCAGCCACAGCTGGGTTGAACAGAGTTTATGACATGCTCAGTCAGCCTCACACTGAGATGTCTGTGGAAAACCACCACTTAATAAAGTAAGTGTGAAATATTTTGTGCTACTGATAGCAAAGTAACTGTATAACTTACCTTTCTACATTTACACCATTGTGTTCTACTTTAATGGCTAAGAATTCACATCAGCCCAGTTTCCCTGTTACTTGGATAACCAAGATTTAAAGAATGATATTGTTCATTATTATAAGTCTCTCGTTTGCCTACAAAATTGCTGAAAATAAATGAAAATAGATGCTTTCTGCACAATGCAGTCTAATATAGTTCCTTGTCCTCTACTGATTAGATAGTGAAAAATTATAATCTCTATTTTACCATTATGCAATCAGAACACAAGAGTGACAAAGCCTGAGAATTATGAAAAGGTCTGAAATCAATAAAGGAACTGACATTTAAACTACCTTGTTACCTGATATATACAAGCTAGTGATCCTGAGACACTAATACCAGTGCAAAGTACCTCGAGAGCAAGACAGACATGTATTTTTGGGTAGCTAAGCAAAACATTTCCTCCATCAGGCGTAGTGCAAATACACCAGGGTTAATCCTGTTTTGCTGCATAATGCACATACTGTTTTCGTCATGCTGTTATATATATTAAAAAAATCTTGCTTTTCTGTTTAGTGACAAATTTCTAGTCTGCAAAGCGTTAAAATATCTTTCTGTAAAGGACAAGGCTATGGGCATTCAGATTTCTCTGACATAAACCTCTATGAAACTTGGCTAATCAACAGAACAATAGAAAACCTAAAGGCCATTTTCTGAAACCCAACCAAGTCAATCAGGAATACTTGGCATGTTATCTACATATGAATGCACTGCTCTGTTGTGTTGAGTATAGGGGTTTGTAGAAAGCTAAGCACAAGGCTGCTGAAGTAAATTTAAGAAGGATTCAAAATTCAATTAAAAAAGCCTGAAACATCCATTCCATGTAGTGTCTAAACCACTACCAACAACAAGAAGCCAGGAAAAGTTTATCTCCAAATATTTTTAAAACTACACGTGCAAAACAATTTATTTTCAGTCTACTGATGTCTGCTTCTACCACAATATAAAGCACCAAACAAATAAATTTTAAATAAAACAGCATCATAATCAGTACATCTTGTAATTATTTTACCTGAAGGTTTTTTGTGAAAAATAATCTGGTGCTAAAAAATGAAAAAAAAAAACCAGAAACCAAAACGGTAAATGTGATTCTCTTCTTTTGATATCAATGTGCAATAACACTGTGTTAGAATATGTAATGTTCAATCTCCCTGGCTGGATGGAGCAAAACTCAAATCCTTCCCAAACACAAAATACCAGAGCCCAAAATACCTCGGTCATGAGTCTTCTGGCCACTCATCTGCAAACTTATCTTTCCAAGGTCAGTTTTCTGACAGTTCTGATGAGGAGCTTCTTAAACCATTCTGTGGCCTTGGCTATTTCTGCCGAAATTATTTATTAGCTCCCACACACCGTGAAGAAAAACAACTTGATAACGAAACAGCATTATGAAAAACATTGGAGGCACCATTTCACTCCAAAGCAATGCTTCCATTATTACATGAACATACTTGTACTCACAGGTATCCTGTGTTTGAAGTATGTATTGAAGGCTGGTTTCACATTCTGAGGCTCTGTTAAGAACCTGGCTGGCTCACAGAAAATGGAAATCTGAAGGGTCACCATTAATTTTGGAATCATACTGCTGACTAAAAATGAACAGTATGTTATTATATTATAAATGACTGTTGAGATTTGCTGTGATCACAAGAGATAGGAGAAAGCATCTAGATTTGAGAATAATTCCTCTCGCTTTCACTCTCTGTGGGTTTTCTTTTCTATATACACGCAGATTAAAAAACTGAAAGATCTTCTGTGACCTACAAAAACCAACAAGAGAACTTAAGGCAAGTATATTATTAAACAATGGTTAACTTTAACAAAAAACCCAGAACAAACAAAAGGCGCCTTTGAGCAGCTATCTCAGATGATGCAGATGGAAAAATATTTTTATTCAATTTTTGTTGCCTTGTTTCTAAACTCCTCAAATTTACTCTTACTATATATGCATAGATTAAAAAGCTTTTGTGCTCAGAGATTCTCTCTCATAAAGCCTCTGTTTTCAATTTTCAAGAGAATTAGAGTTGTAGGAAGAAAAGATTTCTCCTGCTGAGACATTCACCTGCAGCACAATTTCCAGCAGTAGTAAAATGATGCTTCCTAACACATAAGATGGGTTACAATATAAATGTTTTAGAGACAGAGATGATCTTTGGCTGGTAATGTAATGGAGGAGGGTTCTTTAAAACAAATCTAAAAAAACCCAACCAAACAAACAAAAAAAAAACCACAAAAAACAGCTATCCTGTAGAAAACTGTCTCGTTCCTTTTTAAACCAGAAAAAGAAAATCATGCACATGACTGCCAAGAAGAAAAAAACCTCCTTTCTGAAACTGGAATAAGGACAGGGATGGGCACATTTAAACCAAAGTCACACCAGGTAATATGCATCTGCAAGGAACAAGCAAAAAAACAAGTAACCAGTAATCTTTTCCTTTGAAATCTATTACTTTTGTGAGAAAGCAGCTTGTCACACACAATAGCTTACCTTTTTTCTTAAGGTGTTTGCCTCAAGTCCTGCTAATGAACTGAACAAGTGTTAATTCAAAATTAGCGATTTGAAGGATTTCAAGAGCCAAGGGAAGCACTGGGATGAACAATAACACAGATGATCTTTTGAGAGCCTGCAAACTCATTTGTAGCAGCTATACTGTGCTGAATGAGTGAAGATGAAAATGAAAGGTCTTGAATGTTCTGATTACTTCAAAAACTTGTAACTGCGTATGTAATCTATCTTAGAAAAAAATGCATTCACGAAAAAAAAGGTGCAGATCTGTTTTTCAAGCAGTGTTTCGTGACACCCGAAGGTTAAGAGCATGTCTAACGTAGCGATCGTACCGAGAGACTAAACAATTGATGTACAATTTGTAAGGAAGGCAATTTTGCCTGTCAGTAAAGAATAAAAGTGTTACAAGCCCTATTTCAGTTTGGGAAGTCTTACAGAATCCCTACATATCTTACCTTTCAAATTATTTATAAGCTTACACCAACACTCACTAAGACTAATTCTTCTGAGACACCAAATGCCCAGTTTTCTGCAGTTTGACCATCTAAAGCTTCCCTAGGCTATTTAGTAATTCTAGAATGATGCTCAAATTAATCACCCACAAATGGCAATTATGAAACTCTCCCATTATTTTCAGTTCTGTTTACAAGTATGTCCATTAAAGCACACACCCAATCTTTAATAAAATTGCCTGGATAATAACAGAGTAGCATTCCCCCACCATTTTGAGAAAAACACTTATTTACACTGTAAATGCTGAAAAAAAGTCTACTTAATGTAACTAAAATTAATATTTAAGAAACACTGTCAATCAGAAATCTGAACTTTCACCTGAAGATGTATTGAGATCATTAAGTCTGAACAAATGTACGCCTTGAATAATTTGGTAATAATAGGGCGTTCTGTACCTTGTCTGTAAAACCCTCTTTTTTTTCCTGTATCACATCTAGCTGCAGTAGTACTGCAGATCTAATTGAGGTGAAAGACTGCATAATGCTACCATTTTGAAAACTAGAAACTGCTGGTTGCCTCATGTCTTCCATCTTCTTTAACCTTGGAAGCCTCTTGAAAATGCAGCACAAAAGCTCTCAGAACTGCTAGCAGTCATTTCCACATGGCTCAGTCTACAATGTCAGTTTACTCTGTCTCCTTACCTGACACCTCCACTCCATTCAGGGTTCATCAAACACAGCCACTCTCCTGATTAATGGCTAATTTATTATTTGCCTTGCAAATGTTTATCTGCTGGGAGATGAAGTAAATATACTTCAGCTCTGACAAGCACCATGACCACTCTCTCCCTGCCTGATGGAATGGTCAGTTGATGGTGTCCCAGAGGAGTCGTGCCCTGCCTTAGGTTTCCCAGACAGCCCTCTGAAAGGCAGAGTATCTATTTTTAATGAGCACAGTGCAAAATCAATTAGCTGGTGGTTTAGGAAAAAAAGAAATTAATAATCATACTTGTTTGGTGTTTTCATGAGACCTATAAAAAATAAACTTCCATATTAATTGCATGCATTGCTATTTTTATGCAGGATGATGAACCATTTGTTTAAAACAAAAATACAAAAAAAAGTCCCCATATTGCTACATCATAGTCTTTCACAGCATCACCAACCTGAAAAATGCTATAGCGTAGCCAAAAAAAAAGCACTTAAGGAAAATATAATTTCAGAAAAAAACAGAAGAAGGGAAGATAAGTGTATGATGTAATTCTCTAATGCCATTCAGCTGGGTGACAGCCAACTTCATATGTCATATTGTATCTCTACTGCACCAGGCAATTCTAGGTGCAACTTGTTATGAATTTTTTGTACCTGGAAACTAACAGGTCACAAATCATGACCTCTGCTTGTAGAGATTTTTCTAAGCTCCCCAATACAACCTTATCTTGGTGGCAAGGAACACTAAATAGTCAAGAATCGAGAAAACAAAAGAAACTTGAACTTCCACAAACAGCAGTGTCATTAGATGATGCTAAAGTAGTAGGTAAGAAAAATACAGGTAGCAAACAAATACACTATACAGAAAACTACAAAGAACCTGCATGTATATAAAATGTGTAGAAAAAAAAAAGGAATAGAAAATAGAAAGGCACTAATATATCAAAGCAAGTTAGTTACCACATGAACAGAGGTTAAAAAGTGAAAATAAGAGAAAAAGGGACCCAAACTGAGGAAAATTAGCATGTGTGTCCTTCACGCTATGCACCACCTACAACTGTGTAAATATGTATTGTACTAGGTAGAGAATATAACCAGCACTGGAATTTCAGTAGGTGTGGAAGGTGCAAACACTCCAGCAGTGGGGTTCGAGTAACTGTGCCACTTTGCCTAAAAAGCATCCAGACTGCCAATTCCTCATTCCAAAGGCTCTCTGCACAATTTTTTCCACTAATTATATGTGCAGATCGTATGTCTGAGAGGCATCATTCACATTCTGTTAGTGTATTCATACACTTGTCTTTGGAGAGGCACAACTTTGTTGAACTACTGACCACTACTTCATTTTATTCTTAATCCATTATAGGCAGGACCAGAGATACAGGCCTGTGGGAAAGAACAGGATCATTCCTAAAACCACTGCCTCCATTTTCTCTCCTTGTTTCAGAGTTAGCAGCATGCAGGGAGCTGCGTGCTCTGCCCTCTCCTGCGCTTGCTGCAGAAGATCTTGGGAAGCACACCAGAGAAAAGTCTCAGCAGGATGCATATTCCAGGTAAAAGTTTGAAGTAAATGTAAGTGTACTGTCAAAACAATAACTGATGTTTGAAGAGAGTACCTCTAAAACACTCTTTGAAAAGGTCTGCTCAATCTAGAGCTTCTGGCAGGAGTGGCAAGAAGAGCTGTAAAGAGGAGAATACAGATGATTGCAGATATGCCAGATGTGCTCTGTGCTGTAAATCTAACGTTTAAGTCATTTCTTGAATCTCTTCTTTCCTGATAGCCCCACTCTCACCTCAGCTTCCAGAAGCAAGAGGAAGTGACAGCTATTAATGTAATGCACAACCGGATTCACCAGTTCTCAGCAGGCACCACTGAAATCTTAAGTTTTACCTATGATTTCACATGAGCAGGTCAAAGTCTTTTGCATAATGATTTGCAACTATTACGAGATATTAATTCACAAGAAGTACATATGTACACCTACTAGAGATCTATGTAGAGTAAAATAAGGCTTTCAGGATGTAAAGTTTAGCTTAGCCTCTGTGTTCCAGCCTGGCAGGTTAAATATGTAACACAAACACAAAGTCCACATTCAGTTGCCATCTGATTAACTGTTGGAGTAGTCAGAAGGAATTCCAACACAGGACTCCTGAAAGAGCTCAGCATACACTTCAGAACATTGCTCCCCTCTCCATGGTGAAGTTCTGCAGAAAAGCTCACTTATTTTCAGGGAGAGCCACATGGAAAGACAGTCCCTTGATGCTTAATTCCCAAGTAGATTGCCAGTGACTTCTAGCAACAGTCAGTAACTTTCTCAGAGCTAATTTCTGTGTGGACTGAGGAATACACAGTAGAGTTTATGTCAGTGTCTGAGGCAGGACACTCTGGCCTTGTTATTCAGACATCATATATGTAACTAGTCCTGACAACCGCTGATTATATCTTTTTTAAAGTGCTGCTGCCTTTTTCTGTTTGCCAGTTATCCTCTGGTGTATATGCCAATGCAGACAATGTCCCATCACTGTAATTGTCACTCAACTGTCTGTCAGTGATGAGAAGAAGAGGGTGACAGCCTTGACATCCCACCAATCATCCCTCTGGAAAATTGATATCGTCCTCCCCAGTAAACAACAGCTAAAGAATCGACCAGCCTTGCCGGTACGTCCCTGAACAATCAGCTTCCATTAAGGGCAGAAGCCACACATTTATCCCCCTGTACTCCAATCAATAGTGCGCTGACTTGTTCTGCCTTCGAGCATGCGGCTGCTCAAGGTCTCCATTTAGCACAGGCTACCTTTTCAAACATTTTCCAGGTCTTTCAAACTTAAATGTAGGAAGCAGCTTTTGGGGTCTT
This sequence comes from Callaeas wilsoni, assembly GCA_013398955.1. Classification (NCBI taxonomy): domain Eukaryota; kingdom Metazoa; phylum Chordata; class Aves; order Passeriformes; family Callaeidae; genus Callaeas; species Callaeas wilsoni. The sequence continues at coordinate 380,787 of VWPU01018439.1, read as the reverse complement.
TTTAAAGTCCTCTATTTAAATTTTAAAATCTCTTACTCCCATGAATTTCACTTCTTTACTTCAGTTCACACAAGGTTGATTTTCTCAACTATATTCTTTTTCTTTAACCACAGTATACAAAATCACTACATCTTTTTACTGCTTATCCCTTGTAGGCTTGCATTTATATATATAGCCGTGCTTTACAGGAAATGGATGCATATTGTGCAAAAGTTGACCTTATTTAAAATGCACTACGACGTGCACACACACTAAAAAGGCTGTCTGGCAATCAGAACAGTTTGTTAAACACGAAGTCCACAAACATTTATACATCACCCAGTAACCTAAAACTGTAGACAATTAGCCTGGTAAAACAGTAAAATGATCACAAGCTGGCACATACAATCCTTCAAGACAAGGAAACCAGCTATTCACAACTCATGAGACATGAATCTTCTGAGACAAAAGTCCTGAACACAGGAGGAAGAAAACACTGATGTGGAAGCTCACTTCATGACTCACAAAACAATTAAAATCTTCAAGCGCAACTGTAGATTATTACTTCACTTTACTACTTGGCATGAGGAGCTAAGGCAGCAGCTGTTACTGTTTTGCTCATAAACAACTCTTCTATACACAAGTCACCTAGAAATCACCTGAGGCTATTACGGTATCAGATCTCCTACACAAAGCACTGTCCACTACCTTAACACTCCTAAGGCCTTCCATTTCTAACCATGTAACTTGACTGTCCCTTGTAACCTTGTGACTTTTCATCAGCACACACCCCGAGGACACTGAGGCAGTGCGTCTCCTACTCACAGCCCTGCACTGGCAGATTCTGACCACTGTCACAGTGGGTTCTGTGACACAGACTGGTGCAGATGCCTGGATCACTCTTTGCCTCTTGGCTTTTAGCCTGCAAGTCCAGGCAAAGGGATCTTCACCTAACAGTGCTTGGAGAAACCACCTGGTGCATCGCAGAGGACACTTGTCCAAGAATATACTTTATTACTTTTCAGAGGCAGCCACTGGGAAAAGATCTTCTTTTTGTCCTCAGTTTATTGGATTTTTTTTTTTCCTGTGAGGGTGTTTTTTTGTTTTTTTCCTAAGATAACTTTAAAGTTTTCAGATGCCATCAAGTCCAGACTCTACTAGTAAACTTTGTGCAATATTATCTGATGGTGTGCCTGAACACCCTTTGTGAACCACCACCTCCACAAACTACTGATGGAAGATAAAACCACAGCTGTTGGTAACCAATGCAGAAATAAAAATTCCTGAAATACAAGGAGTAGAATTTGAATTTCCAAACTATAATCACAATCACATTATGTTACTATAAAACTACACCAGTCATTTATGTGATGGGAGACCTTAGTTCTTATTTGTAGTGCTAAGACCCTCCACCATTATTTCAACTTGGGAACATTAAATTCTTCATAGATCTCAATAAACACAAAAGGCTGCATATTCAGCTTGCATCAGCTTTTGGTTTTCAAAAGCAGCATACTGGCATTAATAACTACATTGTTAAATTCAGTTTTTAAGGAAATTTAAGGCTTATGAATGGGTTTCCTTTGTTTGGGGGTCTAGACACTACTGGTGTAATGTGTAAACCATTAGAGAGTTCACTGTCCCCTTCACTTCGCTAAATGGACACAATCAATACCTTAATGGGAATGTTTGGAAGCATCCATAGGCAGACCAAATTGGCACATTACAACACTTTTTCCAGCCTGTGCATTAAGTTCATTAACTCTTCTAATTTGAATTACAAATTTCATTTCTCTGATCAAGATGAAGACATGGGTCTCATTTACAAGATCAGATTTTTGCTGTGTTAATGTTTTACAGGGAACGATAAAGTTAATGCAGCGAAGAGACATCATGTCACCCCTATTGGTAGACAATTATAGATAAGGTTCCAAATTCCAATAATCCTGATGAGAGGCACACAGGAACTTCCATAGAAGAATGACAAAAATATTAAGCAGAGAGGCCAAAAGGCTAATCAACCCTCTCAGAAACATATTCACGCTTGTCACAACAAGCGCACATTCTACAAAACCAAAATGTGTTATTTAATTTAATTTCCTTTAATTTAATGGACAAACACAGTCCCATTCTCCTTTGCATTGATCATTAAACTGCTAATTAAAACCTTTGAGAAAGGTTTAAAGTTTAAATGAAACACTTCTCTAATTTTATGATACTGTACTTTGGAGAGTTAATAAAGCTTTGGAGGGGAATTTTGTCTTACGAAAACTTCCTTCTAACTTCATCAGTTCATTTAAAATATAGGGTTCTGCACCACGGCGCAGTGCATTTCTTCCAAGAAAGTTTAAAACAGTCTTTTGAGAATGTTTTAAGATACTTCAGTTAAGAATCAAAATAATCAAACTTGGAGGTTTTTCACCTTGAATTCAGTTATTCAAGAAATAAGCCTGAGCAAACGCTATGCACAGAATCATTTATGAATTCAGGAATTATTAAAAGCAGAACAGGTGTTAAACCACTACTAAGAGTTTCTCAGTGACTTAGAAATAATGACATTAAGTGTCATCCAGGCAATTGCAGTTACGTTTTAGGTTTTTCTTCAGAGGCAGCAGATACAAAATGCTGTAAAATTCCAACATTCATTTCTAATTTCAGAACACATACGTATTCCTCCTCATGACCATGCCCTAACAAGATGGCATTCAGTTATATTAAACTAATGGCACCCGCAACAGTTCTCTCCCAAAAATACCTCAATAATTCTCCAACTCTTTCAATACTGCCACGGAGGCTACAATTCCATAATTAGTGATAGCAGATGCATGCTCCTGCTCACAGTTGCTCCCGATCAGCACAGATACACAGGCAGATTGCTGCAGACTCCACTACAGCACACAATATGAAGTCAGTGCTGGCCATGTGGGAAGACTGACAGTATGGCAGAGTGCCTGCTGCTGTCATGTTCACCTATCAAGAATGTTCGGAGGAATTGGAATTAGCAGCATAAATTTATACCTAACCTGCACTTCCACGTCATGTGGCACTGGGATTTTTGAATCAATAAGAGGATTCTCTTACAATCAAATTCATAGCTCTCTTCTTGGTGCCTTGTACATCTAAAACCGTATGTAAAACCTGTTTCCCAGACATCAGTGGAGAACCTGCTACTGCATTCTCCTGAAGTTAAGCACTGTCTGTTTCAGGCAGCCTATGATGAGGCCTGATTCGAAGTAGATCCTTTTTCACATATGTCCATGTATATAAAAGGTCTGTCACAACCTAGCCTAGTGTCAGTAACTACCAAATACTGTATAGAGCAGTATCACAGAAGGATAATTTTTTCAGAAAAATCACACTTGACTGCTCTCTCACACTCTCTTTCATAATCAAGGGTGCTAATTTTGAATTTAATTTTAATTTCAAAGTAGCTAGACTGGCCCCATTTAAATTCAAAGCAAGAGGCATCTAAGATCATCTCCTCTTGTGACTAATAAACTTTGGCTCCCTTAGCACAGATGCATGGAGGCAAAGGGGGAGAGACAAATATCCATGGAAATTAATGTACATGGGACTGCATACTGTTCAAAATCAGAATTTCAGTAGGGATAAATGACCTTTGTTAACTGGTTACAATTTTTTTTTAAATAAATGGCATTATAAAACACAGAGCATAGGGTGTTACACTGCAATATAACTTCACTGTTACACTTTGTCTATTTTAAGCTGAGGGTTTAATAAGTGATGAAAATCCTCTGCTTGAGACCTCAGCTGTTTTTATTATATTTTCTGACTAGTGAGAATGGTCAATTCTCACTCATATCATATTCATGGAGGTTTGATTTTTAATGGGGAGTTGCATTTACAGGCTTTTGAGCAGGTTCTTCATTCCCTTGTAGACAGAGAAAAACCTCTGGATGCCTTTAAAACAACTACCATGAAGGGAACATGTATAACAGAAATAAAAGGCATGGGGACAAGGATCAAAAGGATATTCACTGTAAATTTGAGTAGTTAATGTTAACCTGTAACACTACCAGTGTTTTCCTACCCAATTACAGCTATGCACATGTATTTAAGGAGGGCTGCTTAGGTAAGTGGTTTGTTTCACAAATAGAACAATACAAAATACCAGACATGCCATGGCATCAAAGTTATAACTAGAACCATGTAGAAGTAACATTTCCACTCTGCCTTTCCAAATCCTCTTTCTTTCCATTACAGATACAGTAAAAATTATCACCTTCACTTCTTGAAGTCTAAATTAATACAATTATGTAAATATTTATGGGTATACCATCATATGAAGGATTTTTTTGCACTGAAATAAATTACTGAAAATCCTTCGTAATAGAGAACTTGCATCCTTTTTTTTTTTCTCAAAAGGATTTAGAAAATATTTAAACCTCAAGAGAAGAACTATAGGAGCTGACTATGACTTTTGTTGTCTTTTATATCTGGAATCCATTTAAAAAATCTGCAACAAAAGCCACATGAGCAAAATATTATATGAACCACAGAATATCCTGAGTTGGAAAGGACACACAAGGACCATCAAAATCCAACAACTGCCCCTGCACAGGACAGTCCCAACAATTCTCTTGTGCCTGGGAACATTGTCCAAACACTTCTTGAACTCTGGCAGCTTGAGGCTGTCACCACTGCCCTGGGGAGCCTGTCCCAGTGCCCAGCCACCCTCTGGGTGAAGAACCTTTTCCTGATATCCACCCTAAACCTGCCCTGACACAGCTTCAGGCCGTTCCCTTGGGTCCTGTCACTGGTCACCAGAGAGAAGAGTTCAGTGCCTGCCCCTCCTGTTCCCCGCTCTTGAGGAAGCTGCACTGTGGTGTAGCCTCCTCTCAGTCTCCTCTTTTCTTCATGAAGATGCACATAAGACTATTTTCAGAAATAACTGAATATTTCATTATTCTGAAGGTATTGTAATTTTTTTTTTTTTCTGTTAAACAAAAAAAACTACCACACGCAAGAAACAATACTCCTTTTGAATTGATTGTGGCTTCTTTTTGAAATTTGTATAGACTTTTTCACTATTGCTCTTAACTGCCTGTGAAAAGGCCAAAGCCTCCATTAATAAACCCTTTCATTAATTAACAGTTAAGTTAGAAACACTATGAAGGAAAACTTCATAGTAGCATGCGATGTACTCAACAAGTGGGTCCCACAAACTGAGGTGCATGGTCCTTTTCACTGCCAGCATACAGCAGTATGCACTAGCAATTTACCTGAGTTACGAGGCAAAACACATGAGCATTTTTCTGGCCCACTCAAGCCTTTAAAACAGAGTTCAGGGCCAGGACTGGACAATAACCCAGATATCTTTTTGCAGAAAAAAATCCAAGCTTACTCTGGAGAAAAGGGAAAAATACTGACTGCTAAATCAGCTTCAAATCATCAGATACCTGTGTTGTGTCAACTGAGATCACAGGGAGGTAAGCCATGAAATGGTGTAACTAATGTAGGTAATAAACAATGTAAAACTGCATTCATAAGCTTAACATGTTTGATAAATGATCTGTAATAGCATTGCTTGTCGATTGCGTGTCTGTATTTCAGGTGGTTTACACTGCTCCATTAGCAAATGAAGCATTATGAAATTATGCTGGGTTTGCATTTTCACGCATAGAATGACTGTGTGATATGGGTACAAATATCCAATTCAAAATGCATTATGATTATGATTATTATTACTGTTGTTGTTATTATTACCATCACATGTTGTATTCAAGTTTTTTTCCTCAATTCCTAAATAAACAGCTCAAAGCCTCTGGGACTTTCATGCCCTAGACGGTCCTTTCTGAATCCAGCCTCCCTCAAAACCACAGGCTACAGTGCTGAAGTAGACTTGCAATTGCCAGGCTTCCCCAGTCCAGAGTACTCTTTTACTTGTGCAATCTGTTAATCATTCAATCATATAAGATGCTTTAATAATATTCCACATGGCCATAATTCTTTATGGAACTGAGAAAGCCATAAATTTAATCATCTGCTGAGAAAAAGTACATACTGTGGTGATTTCAGCCCAGAGGAGAGTTCTGTCTAACTCACACTTTTTAGCTGTTTCTAACATGCTACTGCTGTGCAACTACATCATAAATACCTGCCAAGAGTATTCATTTCACATTTCTGAAGATTAATTCTTCTCTACACATTCATTTCTTAGAATTTCTGCCCTTGATGCCCCTTGAATGGGAATATTGGAAGATTTACTCTGGGAGAAGGAGTCTTACACAGAAATTCTCATGAATTTAGGCTGATGGACTACACACCGCATACAAGCTGGAGTTATAGTTAGGAAGACAAAGGATTCCATGTTTCACTTTCCATATACATCTGCCACTCTCTAAGCAGAAAGCCACTTTCTCTGCATCCTGCCATCATCTACCCAGCAGCTCCAAACTTCCTCTGTATTACCTGTTTCTCTCACCACCAGATAAATTGCTGATGCCTACTTTGACCATTTTTCTACTGAAGGCAATGCTACAGATGCCTAATGACATCAAAAATGAAAGAGTATACTGGAATTTAGTTTCTCATGCTCACAGACACCTCTATTAATTCTGTTCATGAACTGATAAATCATTATCTTAAGCGTAGCGACATTTTCCAGCCCACTACTCATGTTAGAGGGACACTCCAGAGCAGAACACTGCTGGGGATTTTGATCAAAACACGACAGAAAACTACCAGCAAGTTTTTAATGAAAGCAGTTACTAAATCCACACTGAAAAGAGTACCACAGTTTCCTGTGTTCCTCTAACTGATGTGTAAATGAGCTCATAGGTGGAGAAGAATGGAAAAAGTCCTGATCAAACCTTACCAGATACCAATGAAAAATTACTTCACCAATGAAAAATTACTTACCCTGCTGTGACACTTTATGAGTAATGCATACTCTCTGTGTGGAGATCTACATGTGTTTGTACATACAAATGTAATATGCATGGAAATTACGATTACACACGTATGTGCGTATAATTGTTTTTAAAACTAATAAGGGTCTTATGTTGGTTATACTCATATTATGTTAATTTATAAATCTCTAGAGGGAGAAAGAATCCTGCTGGATACTATCCTCTTTGTCACAGGAATAGTTCAACTACTGTGCTGTCTGGACTATCCTGAACAGGGGGGTTTTTTTATTTCTCCTGTGATTTGGCTGAAGAAAATAGATGAACATTCTGGAAGAGTCTGTCATCCTACTGATCATTCAGTCAGGTGGGCTGAAAGATTGGAATATGAAGCAACAAAACAACCACAAAAATTACTGCAAACTATTACCATTATGCCAATTAAATTACTATTAAACAGTACTTTAGAAGCTTTTTATCCTTTAAGACCACGTAAAGGCTTCTCTCTAGAACAATTTCTGTGAGTGTTAGCTACTATTGACAAAGAAGGATTTAAAAATTATTTCTGCCTTTCCTTCCAGCAGACCCTGGAGAATACATTGCACACGGAAGAATTTGTCAGAATCCCTTGAACTCAGGGAACGAAAGCAGATTTTACTAGAAAATTAAACTACATCCCAGGTAGGGAGTACAGATTGATACTTTCTCTTATTCAAAATCTCACACAAGCTGGGGTGTACAATTTGCGCATAAAATAAATATTTGCCCTCCTTTCTTTAGGCAGACATTAAAGAGGAACTTTTGTTGGAAGTAGATGATATGCAAGGTCTCTTCCAACCCAAACCACTCTACAGTTTCTGGGCATTAGCCTATTAATTCAGGCACCCAAAATCAGACTGCATGAAAATTTTTTAGTATCTCCCATTGGAAAATCTGCCCAGCTCCCATAACACTGGTCAACATCTACTTTTCAAAAGAGAAGCCCCGTATGTGTCAAGCTTTTTACTTGGCTTTCCTTATGCCTGTCTTCCCCCTCCCACTTTTTCTAACAATTTCACAGCAGATCCTAAACTGTCAAAATCCCACAATAATTAAAACTAATCCTCAGATATTTTAAGACTTAAAGCCACAAACATTCTCCCATGTTAGCAATGAAAAGACCTCCAATATCTTGATTTACATCCAGGTCACATTGTGCCAGCCATAAATGCCCAGAACTTCTTGAGAACTCATGGTTTGTTAGCGCCAATATCCTTCTGAACCAGAAATGTTTATTTTATTACCACTAAATAATGTCAAGTAATGTATTTGCATGCTATAGGCAATAGCAAGTTCTATGTGAGTAAATTAGACTTTAATCAGTTTTGAGTTTTATTAAACCATTTTTTCTTCCTTCTTAGAATGACTGTAATTTGACAAAAATATAGAATTTAAGAGTGAGAGAAAAGGCTGCATTAATGGCATTTTCAAGGAGTGTAAAACTTCCATAGCAGAAAGAATGTAAATGCGTAGTTCTGCTTTTCTCTTCCGTTAACTCAATAATATCCCTATTTTCTAAGTCCCGCTCCCAAAAAGTAGCCATGCAGCTTGCAAAATACCAAACACATACTTGGATGAACCTACCCAAAATCTCTGACACATTGGATGGCATCAAAGCAGGCAGAAGATGAATAAAGCACTACACTGTCCAATGCGTTGTTGCAAGTTACTCATTCCCATTCTGATACTGCATGCATGGACTGCCCCTGTTTGATGAATCACTGAGGAAAATGGGATCTGACAAACGTCCCCTCTTTCAGCAGCTGTGTACTATGACAGCATCAATAGAAAAACACATCATTGGTTCTAAAATGCCACATTTTTGCCATTTACATTGAGTAAGACATGAAAGTCCTTCAGGGAAGCGGCACTATGTTATCATTAAGGCCTGTTGACACTGTGGAGGGTGTGCTTTGAACTCTACTCTGTCATCCCTCTTAATCTGCAACTAATCGCATTCCGCTCTGAAGAGAGGGAAGGGCCTTCTGCGCATTGACAGTATTGCCAGTGATGAAATATTGCACCCTTTAAAATCTCATTTGCAGATTGGTTTCATTACCACCCACAACTGGCTGGGATCCATGAGGGAACACACCTGCTCTCATTAGGGCCACATGATGTCTGCTGTTAGCAGTATTTCCATGCAAACAGGGGGACAGGGAGACGAAAGCTCTGGGAAGTGTCTTTATCTTTCTGCTGATTAGCTTTTCTACCTTCATTCGGGAGGTAACACATGCACAATCTGTTGATTACTCTAAGAGGCTTCTGATGGACTTTACTGACAGTTTCACAGGAATGGACTTTTCCTGCAGGCTTTCATTATGCAGCATTCCCAATCATCATCTAATGCACATGTTTGTCATTTTCTTCTGCAGATGAGTCCCTCAGGCTAAGCAGTCTTCAAAATGCACTGGCTGAAAAAGTGAATTCCAAACTAAGAGTATTTAAAAGTATAGAGAACAATTATTTTTTCCTATGGAGTTTTTGGGTATTTAGCATTATGGATCCATAATATCAAAGAGGGATGGTTGTTTTGTGCAATTATAGAACAGCTTGAGTTGGAAGGGACCTTAAAAAGATCATGTAGTTCCAACCCCCTTGCCATGGGCAGGGACACTTTCCACTGATCATGTATCTGTGTTCATCAGCAAAAAAAACCTCCTAGTTTAGAGCTGCTTTTATGTTTTAATATTTAATTCTCTTGGCAAAATCAAGACTAGCATAAATGTTAATATATATATTACTTTTTTCCCCCCAAGAACTAATATAGTTCCTTTTCTGTATTACCTCAGTAAGTGAAAGAACGTATTTTTCAATTCAGTTAAAGAGGCTTACTTACTGTAGTTGTTTTCTGTCTATCAGGCATGAAGATAAACCAAATAAAACATTCTTAAGTCTAGATAGGAATATCTATTTAGGTTAAATTACTTTTGAAACTGCTTTAACTCAACCAATCTTTGCTATATATTTAAGGCTTGCACGAATCCATATAAACGAACAGGAAAAGGGGAAAGACATAATAGAAAAGAATCACCATCAAGAAAGTAAACTTCTTTGTTGCTCTGAGTGTAATATTCTACAGGTGTTAGTTAATTCCTAAAACCATTTAAGCTCATTCTATAGCTGAATTAAGATTCAGGTGAGATTTGCTTGTACACAATCTGCCTTTCCTTAATTTTTTTTCATTGAACTGAAATAAAAAGCCAAAAATCAGCATTGCTATTGGAACTCTTGTAGATTTCCTGGGAATGTCACCTGCTTAGCTGCACTAAAAACCCACTAAGAAAGCTACTTTTCATATTAAACCACTGTGACTGAATAGACCGAGATTAGACTGAGCCCAGAAACAAAAATGAAAAATCCACCTTCTCTGCCATTTCTAAGAAAGGATGGAAATTATAGAAATTCTCAGTGGGTATTCAAGTGTCTCCACTTTAACCAGCTCAGGGCTTGGATAGAAAATAATGCATTTTCCTGGATCCAAACATAGCCTGGCTTTCAGTACAACAGCAGAAGGATTACAAGTGAGTCAACACATTATTTATGATACAGAGCTGTAGAGAACCAAGGCTCTGAAAGAGGTGTTGCTAAACATACAAGGATGTGGCATCTGTTTCCAACATCTGTTCTCCTAAAAATGCTCTTGACTTGTCCGTAAACCCTGACATTAAAGTTCACATGACATTTAAACAACGAAAAACTTTTTTAAAAGTCAACTTTTCACATAGGAAACATTCCTGCTCCTTATGTAGCTCTTATCCAAGAGAGGTAACACTGGTATTACAGCCAGAATCACCCTTTCATTGCAGGCAATGAACTGGAACATTGTGAGTGTAGACAAGTTATAGCAATGTCATCCTACTTCATCAGGCCTTATTACAAGGGTCACTTTTAAAGCATATTTCTGTTAAGGCGTTTAAACAACAATTAATAAATAAGAAAATAATACAGCAGACAGTTTTATGGGAACTCAGAGGAACATTTTTATCTAACTATATGCAATTTTGAGATTATTCTGTTGGTTTTGGCTTATGAAATGCTTTTAAGAGAATGTTAAAAACTTCCTGTCCCCACTAAAATAGATGAAAACGAGTCTATAAAACCATCAGAATCTAAGATGATGCAGTGGACTTTGATGAATGTCAGTATTATCTGTGTTTAGGTTTTTTATTTGCTTCTTTAAGTAGCTGAGTCTCTGTAGCCACTTGCTATAATGAAAGAGAAGGGATTTAGTGCCTACAAGAATATTCTATACCCAACCTAGTGTGGTGAGAAATGGGCCAAGTGTGAAATGGCAGTTTTAGATACATTCTAGTTCCTTCCCTGCTCCTTTGCTAGGCCTAATGCAGTCCCTATACAGTGGATTACAGAGCACCTTTTCTTTTCCCATTCCCCTTCTTTCATAGGAGTCATACTAGGAAAACCACACTCCTCAGCCCTCTGCATTTAAAACCAGATGCTTTTAGGAGCTCAAAGGACTCAGCATTCAACCTCCATTTTTAAGAAAGTTCCCCATATTTCCCTCCCCTAAGCTGCTTTAAAAATCCTGCCTCTAGAGTAAACATTGCACGTGTGTTAATTCTAATTATTTTTTTTGGCAGGAAGTGAAGCAGTTTTAGGCTTAGGGTTGTAAAATGCAACTCTCTTTCCAAGAGAAGTAAAACAGACAGTCTCATTCACACTTTTGCCCTTTACAAGTCACACAATCTTCAATCACTTATATATCTTGCACTCACCACTTCTGTGAAATATAAACAGATGGGTTCTAAATGATTTTTCACAGAAATAGAACTTTCATTCTCAGATGACTACCTGCAATATATCCTTTAGAATGCCGCTCCTGAGAGCTTAATAGAAAAAGAGCTCGATATATCCCCCATATATTTTTTCTTATTCAATTTCTCCCTTAAAATCAACTGCTTTCTTTAGCTCCACATTAGGCTCTCTCCAGTGTTATCTAAACAGTTCCTCCTTTCTGTAACATGCTTTTTAAAATCATATAAACACTGAAAAATAATGCCACAAATTATATTGTAGTACATATTGTAGAATACAATATTTTATGCAAAACACTGTATGAGTTTTTTAATGATTTGGTAAGCATTATGTATATTCATGCCACTATCTAAACAGCATGTGTAATACAACAAATAAGTGTGGATGTTTTGAAGGTAATAATTATTATAAAATTCAAAAGAAGTGAGGAATATAATAACATTAAAGACTAGTGAGCACATTTTTCATTAATGCTCTGTATTTGAGCAGTACACAGGAGGTTATGATTCTTGTAGACCTATAGGTATTACCACAATACAATTAAAGAAACTTAATGTTAACCTTAAAAGGTAGATTTATTGCATATCAACACCAACAACTTTTTGGCAGAGCATATTCCTGCAACCACTACCAACAGTACTCTGGAGAAAAACTCTGGTATAATTATTCTGTAGGGTTTCACTTGACATCGGGACATCTTATTTTGGTATCTAAGAAATTACATCCATAAACACCTGCTAACCCAGACTTGATTTCATCACCAGTTGAGAGGCTGAGACTTCAGTGCTGGCAGGTCTCAGAATTGTCCCCACTTGCCAACAGGCTGGCTAAAAGGCAGGGCTGCCCAGCACTGCCACAGTACAGTCAAGAGAGCGACCACCAAGGGATGATTAACAGCAAAAGCATTGGGAAGCAGAAGAAGATTCAAAGAGATGAATGAAAATGCAAAGGTAACTGGGAAGGAGAGAAGAAAGGGCCCCACAGTAATACCTGCTGCCATTCTCTGGCATTTGAAAGGCTTAACAGGGAAGTTGATGAATTCACGACATTTATGGGACTCAACAAATGGTAAGCTGTGAATAAGCAGCAGGTGGAAAATGGTGATGAACCAGCACTAAACCTTTGATTAGATATAGAAATAAATGCATTTCAGAATGTCATTCTTCCCCTCTCCCTGTAATACAGTTCTCCCATAAAGTACTCATTATTACTTTATCTTCTTTTAATAACCTAAGTCATATTTAGCATTACAGCATCATTTATGTCTCCATCCCTCAGGCCATACTGGGCACTTTTTTATGCTAAGAGACTCCTCTCTGAGTGCCTTTTAGTACATTCCTGCCCAAGGACAGGGTTTTATCAAGCCCCTTGTTAAATTTACTGCCAAACACGGGTCTCACTCACCCCAGTCCTAGTTGAGTTTCTCTGCCCTGCACTCTCCAGTTTCTCAGCTCCACATCCTTCCCCTGTACTGGACCACTACAAGCACTCGTGTGACCTGTTCAGAACTGGCCTAGGGAGCAATCCAGTTTAAAAGGCATCTGGACATACTTCTGCATTTGGCTAAACACACACACGCACTTACCCACTACAGAGGATTTTTTAAACCTATATTAGATCCCCCATCTGGAGGAACTCTCTGGCTACACAACTCCTGACATGAGAAGGGGTAACTGGGGAGACCTGGCAGGGAACAAGAAAGACATAAGTTGAGACACCTTTGGCTGTTTATGCTAGTTTACAGACTTTGGGAAAAATAAGGTTTAAATCTCTTTACACCAAAATATTTTAGAAGACATAAAATGTTACATACCAGTAAGAGTTTCAAAATTTGCACAATTGCACCAGTGTGGCTCACCATGGTGACTATGAGATTCTAACTTCCACCTTCCTCCTAACATCCACAAATCCTCCCTGTGGGAACTAATCTTGCTTGTTATTATTATTTTAATCAATATGTTAAGATTTTTGAGGCAAATTCCAGCAATGGCTCCATAATAGGAGTACATTTGGTATAAGGGCACAGAATCATGAAGCGAGACATAGATAACATTTACACAACATTAGTGCTGAACCAGTAACAACTCATTAAATTGATACCATCTGCCTCCCCCCAAACAGCATAGAGCTCTCATCTTAGACTCTGAATACAGATCCAGAAATAATAAATGCTAAACCATCGCCTTGAGGCAGCTCATCTACAAACACTTGGGAATAATGCACTTAGTGTACCATCCTTCTGGAGAATGCTTCAAAGGTCTGGGAAAGTTTTCCACGTGAAGTGGAAAACATCCTCCCTTAAAGCATTCTGCAGCATGGAACCTCTGAGTATAGCACAGTGCCAAAATTACAGCAAAGGGAGGGAGAACAGATTGTGGAATAAAAAAGACACATGGCAGAGTTATTCCAAGTGCTAGATGGGTTCAGTGAAAGTGGCTGCAAGTTCCACAAATCTCAGGGTTAACACCTTACCAGAACTCTGCTGAGACCCATGGGCTTCATGCTCCATGTCCGGCTCCTCCAAGCCTTTTTACACATGGCACTCAGAATCAAAGCATCAGCATTTACATTTTGATAAAGCACTAACTGCTGACAAAATTTATAAAAATAAGAGCAAATGACAATAAATAATGATGTTCATAAACAAAGTACATCTTCACCAGTCTGAAAATCGTAACAGTTGTGTATGGGTAAATTGCAGATAGGCCTGACAAGATGGTTACAAAGCAGGAGGGGGATGTATGTATAGGAAAAGGCAGAAAATGTTACCTAGCAGTGAGAAGTAAAGTGTGTGAACCAGCCCTGTGAGCACAGAGGTGAGAAGAGAGGGGGGAAAAGCAAATTCATGGTCAAGGTAACTTAAAAATTCTGAGAAATTCTTCATACCTGAAATGACACACTCTAATAAAAGTACACTGAACTGCAGCCCCTTCATCATTTCACCTGAATGTATTATCATCATAACTTCCATACATTTCTAGCTGTGCGTGTAGCACAAAATTACAGAAGATAATGTTTCCCATGGTTTCCAATAAGTTAAAATTAGAGTTACTGTGGACAGAATAGTGTATACCCTTCCTAATATGTTATTGTACAGATTTTGTATCGGGGGAAAAAACAAAGTCAAGACTGGTAAGAATAAAATATAAATGAAAATCTGTGTGTTAGCACCAAAATAAGAGCAGAACAAAGATTTAATAGAGTGGCTTATATTGATGCTGAAGGACGTTATTCCCAGGAATACGGTTGCAGGATGTGATGTTTATGTCAAGAGCAAAGATCTGTCCTGTTATTGTCAGTCAAGAGGAACTTTCATCCCTTGTCTCCTGTTAAAAGTGAGCTGGATCTGACCATGCAGACACAAACATCTTTATCTGAGTATGTAGCTTTGAAGTATGAGTGCATACAAACAACTTGTTTCAACATTTGATATAAGTAAATATCACCTTCCCCTTCCATAAGATCTTGCACTGAGTTTAACTATACTATTTTTCCTACATTATCTTAATACGTACTTTGCATTTGAAACCATGTGTGAAAATAAATGGACCTCCACAACACCCTAAATCAGATCCCTAAAGGGATCTCTATATTAGCATGCCTCCCTTCCAAGACCCTAATTACTGTGAGACCAGACCTTTCATTTGTATAACATGACGTATTCAAACCTTACAACATGATATTAATACTGTTAAAATCCATCAAAAAAGCAGCTGACACTGAGAGAAACCAGAAATAACAGTAAAAACCGTGACATAAAAGACATTTGGACAAAATGCTTCGAACTATGGCTTGCAGTGAAATTCTTGTTCTCACTGTGACTGCTGATGTTACTGACTTCCACTATTTTTGGATACATAGGTCCATCATACCTGACAAGCCCATTACAGGCCATGTAGCCCGAACTGGGAGTCACACGAGAACAAGTGGAAAAGGTTCAGCACTCAAAACCAGCAATTTCACTGCACTCCAGTAAGCTCCTTAGCCTTTCTGAAGCCACCAGAGTCACGGCAAGCATCCTGTATTCCTTTCTAGAAGTTGTTCTTTCTCCTTTTTTTTAAATGTGGGTTTTTTGGGGGTTTTTTTTGTTGGTTGGTTGGGGGTTTTTGTTGGTTTTTTTCATCTAAATTTATTTATTTACAGAAGATACCCTGGCAGCATTTGCTGCATTATTTTGGAGATACAATCCACCAAGCACAAGCAGATGTAACAGTTGAAGCAGCATTGTCTTGTGAGGTACGCATGCCTCAAAGGTCTTAAAATTGTTATTTTAATCCCAATAAAGACTAACTCATTTGAAAGTGTCATTTGGATTTTAAATACACAAAATAATCATATAAAATAATTTTTAGTGCTTGAAATAATCTTACTATGGCGAAGGAGAAATAATCTGGATATTCCGCCACTAGATATAATTTGGAAAGCCAGCCAAGCAGGAATCTCCTGTGTGGTAAACATCCCTCCTCCTGAAATATGACTGTATTCCCTACTGAGTCAGGCAGACAATATCCTGGTAGGCAACATGCTAAGCACACCAATTAAGAGTGACTTCACTAAATCAAACTCTTAAGTAGAGGTAGAGACAGGGTTTATTCCAGTGTAATCTACTCCACATATTTTATTTTATACTCCTCCTTCACTATTTAGTTTACTGAATGAGACAGGTACATGAAGCTGTGAGATTCTTCAGATGCTTTTCCTGGATTCCAGACCCATCAATCATTGCTGATCTTAGCGGTCTTTTCCAACCTCAGCAATTCTATGATCTCCAGGTACACAACAGCAAACTCTGGGGTCACTGGAGTGAACCTATAGAAATTACCTTGGTCTCTTCCCCCAGAAAGGCTGCACTCTGTCCATAAGGGTGTACATTAACTGTATGCACACTATAACTCAAAAAAAGCAGTTAATATTTAGTGCCCATGTGATGGTGGGAAAAGTTAATGTCTTCATCTTACAGATTGGTTACTGAAGCCTTGCTCAAGGTCAGGGAAATAGCTAGGAAACTGGAATTACGGCCATTTCAAATTCAGATCTAGCCAAAGTGTGACAAGACAGACCTTGATGAAGACACTGAGAAAACCTGAACATTTGCAGGTTTAGAGAAGGAGTTGATTTACACTCTGATGTTCTCAACATACACGCCTGCACTGAGCATCAGAGACAGAAACAAAACCCATAACCTATGTTTGCTTACATGCTTTTAATTAAAATAAATGCAGCAAGTGTTCCTCTTTGACTTAGTCTCTCTAGCAAATAGCTTATAATTGCTCAGATCACCTTTTTAAACATTATAAACGTCATTTTCAAAGAAACCATGAGCAGGGATAAAAAAAAAATAATAATCCACAGAACAAATGTATACAGACACATTGCTGTAATCAGGTTGTTGTGCCATTAGCTACCCTTGTTAAAATGTTAATGAGTAGCTTGCCATAGGCTTGCTGAATTGCAGTTTATTTCTGAACAGGTCAGCATTTTACAGTCCCTACCCCTCTGACCCTCTTTTAGAGTACTTTGTTCAATAGTTAAAACTCCCTTAATGAATGCTGCTTCTTTCTAGTGAAATAGGATCACAGAGCACATTGCACAAGGGCACATTTGAAAATGTCACCACTGGAAACAAAACAAATGGGGTTTTTTTGACTGGGTATTAAAATTAAGATGTTAAGGATCAATTTATGCATATTCTCACACAGAAAGATACCAAAAGTAGCCATATCCCAAATGCCCAATTAGTTTTAAGATTTCAACCATTAACCTTTAGAGAGAATTCCCTCTATAACAGAGTTTGGAAGTATGTCTTATTTTGCAACCAAGTGTTACTGGAAAGATATTCCCATGCCTCTACTCCCCCTCTCCCCACAGCATTTAAGGGTAGTAAGTTCCAGATGCGGCCTTGAATGTTATTGAGGTACACAGTAAGAGGTGCATCTGAATAACAAAATTATGATAATACAATTTGATTACAGTGGGGAAAAAATAAGAATAATACTGAAATACAATTATCTGGGCAGCTCTAACTGGGAGCTACTGTGACTTAGTAGCACATGCTCGTAAAGCATAACTTAAAAAAATTCAAAAATTATGTGATAAACTGACCAATATATATCAAAGTGTTTTCTTTGCAGGTAATTTCTTTTCTTCAAGGTCCATTACTGATGTTATTTATTTCTTTTGTAGTATTTCACAATGGGCTGCATCCTCGCCTGATCCGTGAATAAAATGTGCTCAGCCTGCTCATCTTCTCAGTCTGAGAAGACACTGAAGGAGCCAAAAACATCTTCCAAAAGAGAAATACTTCTAAAATGAAGTGTATGCGTTAACAGCACACATCTCAGCCTTTTTTTTTTGCCAATATTCCACAGAGTAAGGAAAAGCACAAATTTTTATGGATCCCATTCAAACAAGCCTAGAGTTGTTTTTGCATTCTTCTGTACAAAGAAAACTTAAAAATATTAATCAGAAGTTACTTCCCATCACCCACAAGATCTTGTAAGCTACCTCTTTCATACACACGTATATATAGAAAGGTGCAGGTTTACACATAGAAAAAGAATGTTAACTGATTTTTTCCTTCTTTTCTGTATTGCTATCTTCTAAATTTTCTTTTGTTCTCAATGCAAATGGTCATTGGTTCATCTTCTTTCACCCAGGACGGTTATGTCACATCACTTGACTAATATGCATGCATTTGCCACTAAAAGACATTTTAACTGAGAGCTGTCACATCCGTCATCTCCACTCGGGCTGGTTAAAATTTTTATCTGCCTTCTTGAATTAATTTCAGCTTGCCTGAGCCCAGCAGGGGACTTTAGAGTGGTTTAGTTAAATTCTTCATTTTGAAAAAGCATTTTAGAGTCCTTCTATTTAGATTTCCCTCTTGCATCTAATTTTTGTTTCACATTACTGAAACAATGAGGTAATTATACATCTAGTGAAGGGGGGAGGAAAAAAAAAGCAGACAGATGAAAGAGAGAAAAGAAATTATCCAATTTTGACATTTTCCTGGAAAAGCATTTTCCCCTTGCTTTTCTGCTTTTTATGTGGTTCCCTGTTATTTCACAAATGATCTGTAACCATAGT
This sequence comes from Callaeas wilsoni, assembly GCA_013398955.1. Lineage (NCBI taxonomy): Eukaryota > Metazoa > Chordata > Aves > Passeriformes > Callaeidae > Callaeas > Callaeas wilsoni. The sequence goes on along the minus strand of VWPU01018439.1, from coordinate 362,038 downwards.
TAGAAGTGATTAAGCTAAAAAGAAAATATGCGTAATGTACAGAAAAAAATTGAGAGACGAGAACACTAATTGACAGTCAAAACAAGAGAATGGAAAAGATAAACTAGAAATGAAGTATTCTGTCATCAAAATATTTTATACAGATCATGTCTGTGACAAAGCTGGATGCAACCAAGCCAGTAATCTATTCTTCTTAAAGCACTCCTTCCAAAGGATGTTCTTGAGGCAGCAAGGACATGTATTAGTAAGTAAGGAGGTTCAAGCTGTGAATTGGATGAGAGGCATGTTAGAGACTGAGTAATGTTAGTAAAGGACCTAAATCTATGGAAAGGTGTAGAAAACAGCAGGGACCTGTGGGAATATATCCGCATGACTAGTACTGGACTCTTGATAAATATGCTGGAGATCATCAGTGCACTGCTGTATGTTCTGCACATGTTTATAAATACTGAAAGTCTCACAGGAAAAGTAATCCACCATGGCACGATGGCTAACCTGTAATAAATACTAACATCAACACAAAAATGTTTGTAAGACCTGTAAAATTCACAGGGCTCCCAAAAACCTCATTTGCATCTTTAGCTTCTTTATGATCTTATGTTCTTGAGATAACAAGCCTGCAGATACACTGTAGCTGAACAGGTGAGATCCATCTCCAAATATAGATGTGATGGTTTAAAGAACTTTCCAAAATCAAATTGACACACAAATTTCCAGCGCCAAGGAGAGAAAATGAGCCTACCAGCATTTAAAAAGCTTAAAGGAAAACCCCACAACATATAGAAAAATAAAACACCAATCAGTCCCTATAGAAGAGTCCAACGGGAATGATTTTATTCCTTAACTTGAAATTTCCATCTGTTGCTGCAGCATCTTTTCAAGTTGAAATTTCCATTGCAGTTTTACACCTAAAGTAGAAGAACAGATAAGATAGAGTGATTCTTCTCCAACTCTGAAGCTGACTGAACTTCAACTCTGCTTAGAATAGCAGAAACTCATGGATGTCTTCATAGTCAGATTATCAGCAACAGGTCCCAGAGTCTGCAGCCGTGGCAAGGGTGCCCCAGAGCACAAACACATGGCACATGTGTGCCTCTGAGGCACATGTTCAGAAAAGATGCACAGAAGGCAAAAGTTACCTCTGGAAATTTTAAACCTGCCAGGATTTAAACACGGCGTGAACTCTCGAAGGCAAGTAAATGGTTTTGTACGTAGTGGTTCCACTGGGAAGGAGTCACAATATGGGTAAATTCCCGTTACTCCCGCTGAATTCGAAAGGGGTTCTATACCCATGCCTTTGAGTTATTGCATCACTGTTCCTTAGGTACATAGCCAGTCTGATCAAAACAGATGTCAAAGGAAAAAAATCTACTGAAAGGCAGCTGCATTACAATACATGAGTTAATGTGAGGAATAAAAAATATTTCTAGTAAATGCTGATTGAAAAAAAAACATCTAAATGTGTTTGTGCTCAAGAAAGACATGCAGTTTAAAAAAAAATCTAAATACTTTTAAGCTTAGTGGCCTTAAAACTTACCAGTCTAACCATCTGGAAACTTTACAGCTATTATTATAAATTCTTATTTAAATGGCAGTAAAACCCATTGATGACATGAAATTAGTCATGCAAGGGCCTGCAGATGTACATCCTTCTGCCCAAGCACTGAAACTCTGAATACAAAGTCCGAAAGTGTTCATTTGTTCAGGCAGTGTGGGGCACAGAGAGACAACAGCTCCAAGACTTTGTTGTGCAACACAAGAGGTGGAGTCTTCCCAGAATTTATTACACATATTCAATTGCAAATGCTGCTCTACCTACTACAGGACTCACCATGTTTTATCTACCATAGAAGAATGTGCAAAATAGACCTCAAGAATGTGTCTTGTTCTTTCTTTTTATTTCCCCTTTTGTCAGATAACAGCTGTACGGGACAACAGATTAGAGGTGAAACATTGGAAGAAGCTTATTAGAAGCACTGGCTCATTTGCACTAGGAAAAAAGCACAGAACTTCTCTGATGCAGTAATAAATCATATAAAATAAGTCCACTGTAATATGCTAAAATACTTACTGAAATTACACTTTATAGCATGAAAATTTTACCTTATGGAAAGGTTTTACAGGAATACTCGAAGCAACAATATGAATTTAATAACAGGAGTTCATTTTGAAAATCACGTTTAAGACCCTTCTCCATATAAAAGAAGCCAACATTCCTATTGCAGAGCAACATAAAACTTTCCACCATCTTAAATTTTTGTTGGTTCTCATCAAGATATAAAGATAGCACTAAAAAAATGAGAGAAACGAGGAAACAGTGTAACACTTGTAATTAGGTATGTATTTGGCAGAAAATTCCATTCACAAGGCAAGTAAGATTTATAGCAGCTCTGAGTTCACGAAATTTGGCAGCTTGTTATTTAATTTACTCTCCTGTAATTCTGTGTATGAAAGCATCTGTTGAGTTAGAGTTGCAATATTGCAAGAGTATCCTTGGATCCTTTGAGAACCCAAAACTCACTTTCAAATGCAACAATCACAGAGGATCCACATTCTCAAAGGTTCAGATGTTTAATCTCCTTCTATGTCCTTCTGAAGGACTACACATAAAAGACCCAAGCTTTAGGAATTTAAAACTAGTTGCCATTAATAAAGATATCAATAGAAAATGCATCATTTGGGAACCAAAATTGTTCAGGCATTTTCTGAATGATGGCAAAGATTACTTGATATAGCCATACAGTACAAGGCTAGACATTGCTTAACGCAGCTAATATCTAGTTATTAGGGAGCCTTATCCCACAGCACTTTGTTATTTAACTCTAGAATGGGGATTTCATTCCTATCCCTTGCAAAGAATCACCCCTACCTCAATAAAGCCACATCACGAGTGAGAGCAGCCAAATTAGACATTATCTATATACAGTGCTTTGAGGCAAAGAACAATTTTCAAAGCACAGCCCAAAGCAAGAAGGAAAGAAACACATGGAAGAACCAAAAAAGTTGGACATGAGTGAAGGTATTTGATCTCTGTGCTTAGAGTACAATAATCAATGCTCTCTGGGCAGGTACAAACAAGAAATCAAGAATGTGGCCCTGCATCCTACTTTTACTGGGTTGACCTGGAATAAGCTTTCCCTGTACTTTGCTCAAAACACTGAAAAGACAAAAAATACACAGTAGCACATGGAATCTATTTTCTTATGCTGCTGCTCCCACACACTCATATTGGAGATTCAGTATGAGAAATACCTCTCAAAAAAATCAAAAAGTCTTTGATGAACAAGGTTAAATGCGGCTCCTACGCATAGTAGGGAAAATCAGAGGATCCTCCTCTGTAACAATTGTAAACATATGCCAACAAAACCCAGCAGACTGGATAGATTAGATTTGTTAGCTGATATCAGGGTGGGTTCTGCCATCCTTAGTCATGCTGAATAGCACTTTCATCAGTTTTTATTCTAAGTAAGGTTCTATTCAAGGAAAGTAGAGATTCCCCCATCGCCCACAAAGGATGCAATCTTTTTGCATCAAAGATCAAAGCCAAGAATTAAAATAAATAGAAAAATCAGATGCCTTTCATGTGCCATGATCAATTGTCCACATCTGTTAAAATTCCCAATCTGATAACACACTGGTGGACTCTGCCCGTGCTTCCTCTGCCTCCACAGCATCACTGTGCCTTGGCTCCTCCAAGCAGCCTAATGAAAAGCGCCTGGCGGTGGCTTCCCTCCCTTCCTCCCGCCTCCTTTTCCTTGCCTCTCTGTCAGCTCTTTGGATTCAAACATGCCCAGCTCATGCATAAGCAAACAGGTGCAAGGCACGGCTCCGCCAAAGCCCGAGCAAGCACGAGGTACACATGTAGCTTGCTGATTGTGGCATGCTGCTGATAGAAGGCGACAAGGCCACACAATAGGTGGGGTCAGTAGGTGGCTCTTTGATTTCCCCGGCTCTCCACAGAACAGCAGCATGGGAGTTTGCCTGTGGGGGACGGACGTTGCCTTTCCATGGAAAACACGAAAGCACTGGGGCTACAGAACCAACGCGCGTCTGGAACGCGGACTTTGTTTCTTATCGGGAAAATTGCTAATGCAAAGCAAGAGGTATTCACCCACCAGCCTCAACTGCTTGGGAGGAGATAATTAACTGTGAAAACTTCGTAATAAAATGAACAGCTCTGTGTGTATTACGAGTTCCACATGTAAAATGAGATGCTCCAGTAACCAAAACGTAAAAATGGACTCTCTTCCATCAGAAGGGGAGATTCCAGCTACAATCTTACCTCATCGACATGTGGCCTTACTCCTTGTTTTATTTTTTTGTTGGTTTTTTTTTTTTTTTTCATCCTACTAGATATGGAGTTAAGGCATTACATAAACAACTTCAACAAACATTCAAGATTCTGCTGTCTCAGAAGTGTTGATTGTGTTCTGATGCTGCTGGTCACTGAGCCAACATTATCTTCATCTCAAAGCACACGCCCACTTCCAGAGCATTTTTGTAGTAAGATGACAAGTTCATTAAGATTTAAAAACCAAAAGAACAAAGCAACCAATCAAGACAATTGGTTTAGTATGGTAACAAGGAAAACGGGATGAGATGCCTGAACTATATAACTACAGAAACTGCACCAAGCCCACCAGTTTAAATGTCACAACACCAACGTAAAACAGCAAGAAGCACTAGCTTTTTTTTTTTGCATGCCTGCTTGTTTTTCACCTAGCCTTTTAATTAGCCATATAGTCAGAAACCAACAGCCACTTTTAACTCACTGCTCTGAAACACGATGAAATAGTTACCAAAGTTTACATGGCATCATAGCACATATTCCAGTTATATTCTAAAATATCTGTTTAAGAAGAACAGCAGAGATGCAGAGTTGAACTATCTGGGTAGAGAAGGACATTCCTTGACTACTGCGCTCCATTATTTCGAACTGTTCACCCTCAGAAACTGTGAAAATCTGGATTACTTAATTAAAATATTCAAAAATTTAAAATACAAAATAAACACCTGTACCTTACATCACAAAAAAACCCCATATACTGGTATATAGCATAATGCAAAGGCACCCAGATCCCAAATCCTCCACTTACCCCAGAATGGGACATTGAATTTAGCAGCAGCAAAGAATTTGTGAAAATCAAGTAGGTAAGATCTTAAATTTAAGTGCTGAACTTTGTTTAACCTTAAGTAATCATATTTGACAATTTTGCTTTCAGAAAGTCTAACAGTTCTTCACATGTTGAACAGTTCTTACCTCACCTGTAACACAAGCCCCAAATTACCTGCCACATGGCCTCAAATGGCACAGAGACACTGTTAAAACACACACCTAGCAGGGCTGCTGCTGGTTCTAGGAACATTTTCAGCCCTGTGTCTCTCATACGCAGTTTGTCTCAGCTAAATTCTGAAGTGCAGGCAGTCAAAAAATTTGGACTGATTAATGGACATTTGTGCTGGCAAGTTTTGCTAACAGTGGGAACTCCTCCCCTTTTTAACCTTTCTCTGAAACACTTGTACTAGACTAACCAAAATATGGTCTTTTACTTGAAAATCTTATCTGCCTAACTTCAGCTGTCAAAATATTACAGCAAATTGTATTTAATTTCCTATCTGCTTTTAGGTATCTCCATGAGGCAGACTATTAAGATTTAAATGACAACTATGCCCTGTAAACTCTGACAGTTTCTTACTATGACCTATTTTCTAAATGTTTCAAGACAGATTAGGGTAAAACAAAACAAACTATCAGGAGGTAGCGACAGCTCATTTTATCAGCATGCTCCAATAAACCAAGGCATTAATAAATAATTACATCCCTCTCTCACAAATATCACCAGTACCAGGGGATTTGATTTAAATGTGTTTGTCATAAGATTAGGCGTCAAAATACAAAATCAGTTTTTATTTCCCATATGGCTAAATTTACAAACTTAAATAAAACTACAAATCCCTGTTTACAACTCCAGTAACCTGTATGATACTCAGTTACCCACAACCCTATTTACATTCCTAACATCTTTCTCCCTTCACCTCCATTTTACTTCAAAGGCTAAACCTAATGACCATTTGAATTCTCCACTTTGGAGGCTGAATAGCAACGGCTTACACAAAGCCTTAGAAACAGGTTATTCATAGTTATCTTTACTGCAGTGACAAATATTCCCCCCTTCAGTTTGGTGATCTCAGATTTCATACACCAGAGCAAGAATTTCACCTGAATTAAAAGGTGACTTGGAACTCAGTATTTTTGTCACAATGCAAAAAGAATACTAAGAACAACAGTCACAACAGCCCTTTATCTGCGTATGTATAAAACAGGAAAAATCAAGATACAAATTGATATGATGCTCTTTTTATCGCCCAGTGTTCTCCACAAATATGATGTGGAAATAATAATGCAGATATAAAAAACCCATCTAAAATACAGCCCAAATTTCATCCAGAAATAAAAAGTGTCTCAATACAAGAAGCACCTGGTGATTCTTCTGAATAATTGGCGAGGTAACCAAACTATTGAACTTTTACTGAAGTGAACTTCCAATATGATTTTACAATTTTTTTTTTCAGTTTTCATTTACAGTGCATTTCCTACATTATCTATAGTGTCTAAGCATGTATGTACAACAAGTTCACTAACTGAACTTCATAGTTATCTCGTTTTCAACGGAAAAAAAAAAATGCATTGAGAATGAAGTTGATTAATTTTAGTTTCAATTTTTAAGCTATTTAATCCTAGTCTGGATGAACATGACTTTTTTAAAAGCAGTTTAATTAGAGCAGAAAGCCAGCAGAAGCAGCAAGCAGAAGCAAGCTATTACCAAGTAGTTATGAGGACAACAAATGTACGACGCCCCTACCACACAAGGGGACAGTATCACTGAGAGCTCAGCAGACTCTCCTTGGTGTCTCCTGAAACTTTCCCTGCTGTATTATTTCATAGCATGCATAATCAGTAAACACTGAATATGGGGGAAATATGGCACCATCGGTGTTACTCATGGGATTTTACCCAAGGATGCAGCAGAAATGAGCAATCACTCAGCGAGCCTGCTTGGCCTGCCTCTAATTTATCATGGCTTACATCTCATGCCTGCCAGCAGAGCTGAATTCATATGTTATTGTCCCAAACCTGTCACTTTCTGGACTGCTTTTTAATCTTCCTCCTAGAATTACATTCAGAAAGGTCACTGCTATCCAATTAGAACCTTATCAAAGATGCACATGCAGGCTGGATTCACGCTTATCGAGAATGGGTCATAAATCCAGAAACTGCACATCACACAGTACCATTACCATAATGAATAACTCGCATGGAAAAAAAGTGTCAAAAATACCTGTGTATTGCCAGGCAAGTGTCTGACTGTATTTCTCCACACTCTAGAGCAGGTGAGTGAGTGAAAGGGTTATTTATAATTACAGGAATGATGGAAATCAAAGACCATCAAATGCAGTAACACCTTGAATTTTAAACAAAACCTGATATTGTATACGTTTCTACAAACACAGACTTCCCTGCTTTTTTCCCCTTAAGTCTCCAAATGTGTGTTTTCAAGATGATTTGTGAGGATGGCTATCATTAACATACCAACATCTATTGCTTTTTCTTCTATCTCAGTGTCTTTGAAACTTATGAAGAATCACATGTGTAGTCTTTTATCGATTAATTTAATCAAGCTCAGAACTTGAAAGAGGAATTTGCTTTCAATCTTCTGATTCAGGTACATCAATCCATAAATACAACCCATACACACATCCATACATTTCTACTATTGACCTCTGTAAAATAAGTTTTTTCCATATGTCTCCAATAGCTTGAGAAATACTGTAGTGTATGAGCCAGTTGAAAAGGGAATTATTTAGTAAATATAGCCTAGGAATATTAAGCGTGAAAGGCATTAAACACAAACCACTTTTTACATTGTTTGAGCTTCCGAAATGTCACTCAGTTCTCTATTTTGAAAAAGTGCATTTTCAGCGTTGTCCATTCCAGAAGCAGGAAGGCAGCACATCTTTGTCGCTAAAAGCTCCACTTGGTTAAACAATCACCTGGAAACACCAAACATTTTCAGTCCCTCACAATTGTTTACAGGGATTATACTGATTTGCAAACAGGATCACAGCAATTCTCTCAAGAGGATAAGCAGATGAAAGAACTGAGTAGGTTTAAGGACTCCTGTAAGAGCCATTCACTCTCTCACCACACTGCCAACTTCATTGGTCAGTATCTGGGAGAGGTCCAAGTAGGGGAAGAGGAATATGGAATAAAGTCTCAAGTCTTACTGCTTTACTCACTTCCAGAATATCTATAACAGAGCTTTAATATCTAACCATAACTGAAAACTTAAATTTACAATCCCTTCACTTTTTTACCTTTTTTTCCCTCCCATTCATTTTATTCCTTCTCTCCTTCATCTGATTGAGGTTCATTTGATTGGGGTTTTTTTTCTGAAATAACTATGAAACTACTGAGGATTCCAAGTGCTCAGATCAACACATCAAGGAAAGTAAAATATGCATTAACCTAGTGACTCTGAAGATAAGCTTCCAAAAGAAGGCTAGAGATACACTGATAGACCCAGTCCAAACAAACAGCTTTTCCAATATGACAACATCCATTGTATTCCAAAATCAGTAAAAGACATAGCTGACTTTTCACACCCACTCTGATTAATCCTATTTATGCACTAGGAGCACGAATTGCCCACAGATACTGAGCAAGCCCCTACAAACAACAGGGATATTTTTGCACTAAGGTACATTACATAACAGAGACCTGAATATATTCCTGCATATGGATTTATTGCTAGCTCCAGCTGGATCTCAGTTGCTCATAAAGAAAAGCTGACATGGTATTTAACAAAACCAAAAAAAGTGTGCAAACCAGCACACTTTGGCATGAAACCCTTTGCCTCAGCCTTTTATAACAAATACTGTGTGTTTTCAGGTCTGATATGTTTATGCAGCAACAACACAATAGTGCTTACTTCTCACTTGGAATGAAAAAAAAATAAGATGCAGGCTATTTTTAATGGGTTTTTTTCTACATCTTCAATTTTTTTTAATTTTTTTTTTAATCAGAACTAGTCTCTGCATTAGGTATGAATTTTATATAACAGTATTCAAGCAAAGATGTCTAAAGATTTGTCTTAACTGGGGCATTTGCACTCTTAGAGAATGCAAAATGCACTAACAGTACATGTTTAATACCCTGGATATTAATGTTCATTCCTGGAATTGAAACAGTGAAATATTTCATAACCTAACATATATATTCCTGACAAAGGCAATGTATCTGAATCACTCCTCCCTTCCCAATTCTTTTCTGTCTGGTTTGGACTTCCATATGGCGACAAGAAAGGGAAGATTTGCCCCTCCCCTTTTTTTTTTTTAAATTAAATGTTGACAAGTACAACACCTGTAGGCTTATTTACTCACATAAGAGGCTGCCAGAACTTGCCTTGATGGGAAAGTAATTGAACTTCGTTCATATTTATAAAAAATACAGAGAGAAAGAAGTGATTTGAGAAAGGCTGCTGCTCCTATCAAACTTTGTGCGGAAGTAAGAAAACTGCAAATATTTTTAAACTCACCAGAGCAAGAAGAATGCTTAAGAATGCTTTGCCCTGTGGTTGCACATGGAGACTATTCAGCTACAGATTTTTGTATTTACATTATACCGGTGACTTGCTATGCAGCAATAATTTAAACTGAAATGTAAAACCTGCTTTAAAAAGAGAAAAAAAATCATAAAACCCACACTAACCAGAGCACTTGAGTGCTCAAACAATTCAACCCACGTTAACGTGAGTGCCTCACATGGAAGCCTGATGGACAGTCATCTGTAAGAGCGCCAGGGTTCACAGCCTAAGAGTTCAAACATAAGTTCTCTGGACAAAGATGGACTTTTTGTTGTGCCTTGACATCATTTACAATACTGGGAAGCCATTTCTCTAGGCCTCAGTGTAGTATAAATTATAGTTAATACAAATAAAATCCAACTTTGAGGAGAGAGTAATGGATCTCCTTATTGGCAATCGTAACAGCAAGGTCACAAATTACAGGGCATGGAGCAAGAATTCTCCAATCCTGCTCAGAGATGTCTCCTCCGGGTCAAGGTTAGGGTGTACTGGAAGCACCACAGCATTTTTTTTTACTGTCAACAACGTCCTGCTCCTGTGATAAATTAAGGACTCAAGGCTGTAGGTCACTTTTGAACCCTTCATCAGTTAAAAATTCCCCTTAATAATAAGCAGAACTCTGTTAGCAAACCTAGTGATTTACAGTAATAAGGATGCTTGTACCATTTTTCCAGAGTATCTGTCAGTTTATTTTATAATGGCTAGTATTTACAGAGCACTTTACTAACATAAAATAATCAATTATATCCTCAACTGTTTCTATTCAAAATTCTAATGTTGTAGTAAGTACCATGAGCAATCATCAAATGCCCACTGAGACTTCTGTGTTTGACTTACAGTATCAGATTAGCTCATAGAAAGCAGCCAGCAAATCCAAAAGGATCTTTATTTGCATCACCCAGTTATGTTCTGCCACCATTCCTTCAACTCCTCTGTGTTATTCTGTTGTGCACATGACTAATTTCAATATCACCATTTTTTACATTGGACTAAAGCGTGCATTAGTACTCTGAACTCATTTTTCAAGAGCTTGTAACTCAAACAGTGTTTTGCTTAGAACCATCAAATAGTAAAGACATGCTCAACCTTGAGTCAAATCAGACTCAAGATTTTAAAAAAAAAAAAAAAAAAAAAAAAAAAAAAACCCACAAACTAAAAAAACAAGCCACAGAACTCCCTCTAAGAGTCAAGGATATTCTAGAGTTACTGCTTTTATAATCTATACTGATTATAACTTTTAGCATTCATATGTTGGAAATTGTTTCCTGACATAAATACAACTTTCTATGAAAGCGGCTTTGCGGGGGTACAAAAATGGAGGCATTCACTACTCTTCAGCATACCCTGGAGCTCTGCAGATCAGAGCATTCTCTCTCTCAGAGCTAAGTCAGTGCCTCCTAGCTATTTCTCCTATGATGCTTACACGATTGTCCTCCCAGTGGAAATTCCAAGAGGAGAGAGAGGAATGTTAACTGTGGATACTCATTCTAGCTGGCTACTGGATTTCTGAGCAAAAGGAAAAAATTGCCAGTGAACTGTTAGACTCTACAATATAAAACCAGCATTAAGGCAGCAACTGAAGACCAGTTTTATCAAAATACATCGGAACTTCTACTCTGAGATGAATCTTATGTTTTTGTTAACATTTCAATGAAAAAAAAAATTCAGCAAGGTATTGGTAATACAATCATCTCTATATTATCAAGTGCTGTCAACCCTACATTATTACAGAAATTTTAGCAAGTAAGACCCTTAAGTTTCAAGCAAGGATGAGAAGCAGAGAAATATACTAAATGCATAAAGATTATAATTGATAAAAAGTAGGTGACAACTGAGGTCATGCAGATTTCCTAGACTGAAAACAGTTTGGCCCAAGGACATTCTGTATCCTCTAAGTACTGTTCAGAGAGATATTCAGCCAAGGACAGAACAAGGGCCCCCTCTGTTACTCTAACCTTGGGTTACCCAGGGCCCTAAGTGCATTCCAACATCTCCAAATTGCACAAGCCAAAACAATGTCCAGAGGACCTGAACGAGAATGTTTTATAGCTTTAAAGAGAAAGGAAGTGCTCATAAGAAAGTTTTATTCAAGTAGGTCATTTTATGGTCAAAATAATAATTTAAATATCAAACCTTTTTACCAGCATCCGTTGCTGCTAAAATAACAAAATAAATACAAACCGATAGATAAAGCCATAAGAAGGAAGTTGCTGAAGAACTTCCATCTGTTATAAATTGGGTAACATTGTCACAGCAGATTATTCCACTTTCTAGTCCACAACAACCAGATTTTATATGCATTTAAGCCAGTTTCATCAAGTGAACAGCACTGGTACACTTCAGTGTCTCTCACAGCATAAGCAGCATGCACACTCAAAAGCAATGCCAACAGGGGACACCTTTTAAACCAAAGCTGCACCACACAGCCAGGACAGCTTTTACAAAAAACAAATCAAAGAGTCAAATAATCCAGAATAAAAGCTCTAAACCTGCTGTTCAGAAGGAGGCTGATAACTATATCACATCTTACTATATTATGATCAACACATTCACAGGAAAGAGGTTATATACTCAGTGAAGCATCTGACCACATGATATTTGCATTAGGAAATTAGCATCCCACAAATTAAACTTGGCACATACTAAGTGGATTTGAAACTGGTAATTGATAAATCCAGAAAAAGAGATATCACTGGGGAATCGCCAATGAAAAAGCAAGTTCCTAGTGGAGTCATGACGGTATTGGTTCACACCCTCAAAACAATTCAATATCTGCCAGTAATCGAGAAGAAAATATAAGGTCACTACTAATCCAATTTTCAGACAACACACATTGCCGGATAATGAAGTGGCAAGCAATCTATACAAATAAACATTGCTGTGTAAACTGGGCACAGTTCAAGATTTATGGTAAGATCATATTTCAAAACAAACAAAAAACTCCACAGTAACAGAACAGAATATTATATCCTAGAGGAAAAGGGAAATAACCCAGGGAACACAAGCTTCTGATTTAACAAAGCAGATAAAAATTACTGAAATGATATCTGGATATAGAAAATAGCAGCAAAGATGTGTACCCAGTGAACAACTGCCAATGATTAGGCTATTCCTGTGACATTTTGCCCAATATTACTGCCCACACTTTTAAAGTACACTGAAAGCCCTACAGTTTTCAAATTATTCATATGTCCCTTTTAGGAAGTTTGAAAATCCCAATTTATAATTTGATACTCAAAAAATTCAAGGTGCTAGAACTATCTAAGGTGGTAAATATTTATGCAAGTTGCATTTCTCCAAGGCGTCTTCCTTAGGGTGACAGTCTCACTCCAGGATTTCAGTATTTCATTACTAGTAGTTGGGACTAGAAAAATTCAAATTGCAAGTAAATTAATGGATTGAGGGTTTGGGTTTTGGGGGATTCATTTGGTGTAAACGAAGCACACTTGCCAAAGTATCGAAGCACACTTGCCAAAGTATCGAAGCACACTTGCCAAAGTATTCTGAAACCTGAAAAAATTCAATCACTCTATCTTACTTCCCTCAAAACTGCCTCTGGATCCAAAGCCTGTAGATTTCAGGCACTCCAAAACCATCAGATTGCCATCTAATCAGTGCTTGAAAGCTGTACTTACGAGACAGCACCTGGCGATGTGAATCCCATTTTACAGGCATTCCACACAGCTATGCAGGGAAAGTAAATGTCAACTGCATAAAACAGCTGCAATATTTAAGACATATGACTTCTCAGAAATACCTCAGAATGTGGTCTGAGCAGCAAAACTTTTTTCCCCTGCAGAATATTCAGTTTGTATAATTTAAAAAGAAACGTGATCTGAAGCCTAACAGGAACAGGACAAGTAAAATTCATGAAGTTTTACCTTTGGGCCATCTCAATATTAAAACATCTTAAAGGAGATGTGACTTCCCTCACTTGAAATTTTTACAGAGGCATTTCAATATTTATTTAAAACAACATATAACAAATTCAGGCCCTAAAAAAATGCATGTATCTTTCCAGCCACACATTATTGATCCTGCTGAAGAAGCTGTGGTTTGGGTTATGTGGGATGTCAAACTACATGATTTTGAAAATGTTGACTTAATTTATTCAGATTGTATAATTCAACACCAAAATGGCAATTCAATTTCCCTTGCTCAGCAAGAAGGTAATTAAATAGTTTTGAAAATAAAGCTTCTTAAGCAGATGCCCACGTACAGGTTAGGCAGTAGTTCTAGAAAATAATAGTAATTATTAAAAAGTGTGCTATGTTTTAACATTTACTGTTTTAAGAGATAAATATAAATTTAAAAGAGTTGAATCGTGTAACTGGCTCATTTCTTTCCAAAGCTCGCCTGCACCTGCTATGTTGTCTACAGCTTGAAATCCAGAAGAAAAGCTGTCCAGGCTGCTACTCCCATGATGACAAACAAAAGATTCCCAGACAGTTATAATGTCTTGTTTTGCTGTTTGACTGGACTCAGGATAAATTAACCATGCAGAAACAAATATTTGTGTGTCTTTATGTGACCATTCCCAAAACTATCTTGAACAGCACTGAAACTTGGCTAATTCCCCTTTCTACTCCTATTTGCCCTCTCCAAAAATTAAGTTCATTCAAGTCAATTAAGTTTTTTACTGCCAATAAATTGTGGAAAGCAAACAAATAGGTAACATTATCAAAACATGTTTCCACCGGTATCCTCTGATTGAAGAAAAGTCAATATTGCTTTAGTTTTGCAGTAGGAGAGCTGCCTTTCCTCCCTCTCCCATCTGCTTTAGTGTTAGTTAACCTCTAAACTACGGCCCGTGTTCTGGCACCCCACCACCACCAACTGCAAATTGCTCTTCTAGTCACAATTGCAAATGATTGTCCCATCGTTTCCTGCTTTTGAGGCTGCCAGTAGAGTTGTCAAAAGTCTGGAACTGCTGTGTGAGACCCTCACAACCAGCTTCTCCTCTGGTCTATGGGACACCTCAGTTCCACAGCTGTCACAGTGCTGACACCACCTCCAGTTAATGACGCCGTGCCATCTCCCTGGCTCGCTTACCTGCCGACCCTGCAAACAAATGGAGACTAGAAGGGAAGATAGGGAAGTGAGCAGCAGATACCATATTCATCATAATCACTATGATACACAGTAGAAGAAAATCAATTCCTCTTAATCGAATAGAGTGACTTATTAAGGGTTATAAGTCCTGACTGGAGAGCTGTACTGATTGGATTATGCTGGGAGAGAAATTAGCAATGAGCTCTTGAACTCTCTTTCCTTTTGTCTTCTGGCTCAGAGTTGCTATTAAATGATTATCTTATGAGAATCTTAGTAAGCAAGTCATGCTCTGATCAGGGAGAGCAGCAGGAAAAAGGGGATTGAAAAGGTTCCTGAAGTGTTGACAGACAGTGATGTGAACAAACAAAATATGCCCATCGCAGCATTTCTGACTCTTGATTGAAAGAGCACAGCAAAGGTACCTGAGACAAACACTTGAGACTTCCCAGAACAACCATCTTCAATTCACTACTGCCTCAGCCACTTGACAGACTGATAAGGAATTGCTTTGATTGTGACATACTGCAACTGCAAATTAAAACTGTCTCAAAATCCAGTTTACAACAAATTTTTCTTCATTTAGGAGTTGTTTTTCCAGATTGTAGAATTGGCGAATCAAACCTAAGTCTTTGCAAATGTTACTTAAGAGATTAGGAGGCAAAGTAAAGGTAGAATAGAGCTGGAAAACAAACATTTGAGAACTGGCAAAAGAGTTTCTCTTTCCCATTAAAATAGCAGATGGTTATCCTGCATTTGGAGTCTACTGCTGGCTTTTAAGTATCTAACAGACTCTAGTAGGAAACCTGGGACTAGGGAGTTTGTGTGTTTAAACTGGAGAAAAATATGCTGTCCTAGTTCTGGGCAGGACAGAGCTCACTTCTTTTACAGTGGTCAGGTGCAGTGCTGTCCACCTTCAGCCCCAGCTGCCAGGAGGCTGATCCCACTGGATTGCTTGAGCCAGGAATTCTGTGCTGCCATGCGCTGGGCAGAGCGGGCATGGCCACTCCTGAATGTTATTCAGTACCATCTTACCTCATGCCAGGGGACTGGGCAAAGGGACTCTCGCTTCCCAAAAGGAAGTTTTTCTGCCATTATTTTTCACCATTGGGCTTGGTGAATGTTTCGCATGTAAATCACCCTCTCTTTGTACACTTTTGTTAGTATTATTTTTTGCTGTTACTGTTTGTTTTCTTATCTCATTCCTGTTTCAAGTAAATTGTTCTTAACTTTTCATTTTTACCTTTGTGTCTCCAATTCTCAACGCCATCCCCAGAGCGAGAAGGGGTGGGGATAGCAAGTGAGTAGCACCTGGTTTGGGAGAATCTCTGTTGGGGCACTGAACTGGGGAGTACTGTTCCTAAATCATGACACATTAAATGATTCTTCCTTTGACTTTTCAAAGCGAGAATCACTGGAATTAATGGAAGTTGTGTGCCAGCACCCTCCAGGATCACCTTGACTGCTGCAGAGGGAGTGAAAGTGCACCACAGCTTTTATTACCAGCACTAGGCCAGGCTATCTGTGGTGCATTCCTACAGCAAAATTCTAGGGAAGCAAATGATACAGAGTCCATGCACATCAGGTAATGATCTGCTTCACTAATCTTAAAGCTCTTTCAACAGCCTTCCTGACACATTACAACCAAAGTATTTAAAAGAGTCCAGCTATTTATTCCACATTATTGTAATACTGTGCTTCACTACAAATTCCAAAGGGGAAAAGCCTTGGGAAATACAGAATTTCATTACTGCAGTTCTTAAAACAGTCTGTCTGGAGTGTTAAGTTTTGTACAATGGTCATATTCTAGCAGAATAAAAAGTAACTGAAAAGAGATGACAAGCTCTGGATCTTTTTTTGCTCCCATACGACAACAGTTTGGGCCTACATTAGTGTTCCTAGATAGCAGAAAACCAGTTCTAGTATTTTCCACAAAGCTGTACTGGTAGCTTTAACGACAATGATTTTGCTACTTATGACTAAAGAAATATTATTAAAGAAGGGTTCACAGATGAAAAATAGTTGTTCTGCCAGTTCCCAAAATGCCCTTACATTTGTCCCCAAGGAACTCCAGAAACAGCAGTAATATCCAAGTGATGAATTATATTTATCATGCACCTTTGACCACCTCAACTGCTCTCTGCATGCTAATCCATCACTTTGGGAATTATTCAACCATTCCAGGCCCCGAGCTTCAAATGACCACCATGAGAAAGGAGTTAAAATTACTGGGAATAGCTTGTTCACCAAAGACTGAACACAAGTAACACTGATGAAATCTTCAGGGTATGTAACTGCTTAGGAGCTCAGAGCTCAACAGTGACGTGTTGAAGGGATTTTGATAGCGAGGTGAAAGGGAAGTTTGCGGTGTCAAGTATCTAGATACTTTAATCTGCTCCAAAATCCTTCCTTAGGAAGGCCTTGGCCAGAGGAATTCAGGGGATCTTGGCTCATAAAAAGCTCACGTTTAAAAAGGGGCAAAGTTTCTGCCCTGTTTCCCTCCTTTGCTTTCCCCATCACAGCACTCACAAGAAACCATCCTGAAGGCAGAGCCAAACGTGGCTCTTCGAATGAAACGATCGCAACTCAGTAACGCGATAGAGAACAGAAACTACTCTCAGCTTGGAAAAAAAGAGTAGACACTGTTAAGATGACAAAAATAATTATCTGCAATATAAGAGATACATATGTACCACATGCATACATACACTAATTTACAAATATTTTTCAGTACAGACAAACACTTCGCAATTCTTCCTCCGGTATTTCCTACTATTTAATACACTAACTAGTAAAAACTAACAGAAAATTAAACAGAATTGTAACTTGTCAAAGAACTCCCTGCTCTACACAAACACAAAATTTAATAATCTATTCATTGTTCATATTTACAGCTCATTCTGGTTTTAGATGTTACAGTAAATGTGTTTCCACCTATTTCATTACAGAAAAAGTTTGTTGAATGAATGCCAGCAACTGTACCATTCTGTAAGGAATAAGTGTACTTTTTCTGTAAGATTGGAGCCATAAGAATCATTTAACTCTCAATACAAAAACCAGTTCTGTCAATATAGTTCCCTTTGACAGCTGTAACAACTACATCTATTTTGATTATAACTTCGAATATTACATAAATTGACATATTACAGAAAAAGTTCCGTATTAATCAGAACAGCCAAGCCCAGCACTCGCCAATAAGCCTGAACTTGGATCATTTTATTGCTTTACTGTGCCAAAGTCTTCAAGTGCACTGAAGTTAGGAGCAAGAACTAATTCGCAATATACGTTATTACAGTATTATTCAAAAACTTGATTCATTTTATTCCTGATTATACAAAACTGTACCTTTGTCACCAGTTAGTCCTGTTTATGATAAATAGGTCAAACAAATTTAATACAAAGCTGAATTAATTCTCGCTACTAGAATAATTTGAAGGGTGTAACTATAAGAATGTATATACTAAAGAAAGTAAGAAAACAATTTCCATTTTTCAGATATTAAATTTAGGAATGTGTACCAGACTAGCAACTAGCTTCCTTCTTTGTAGCATCTACAAAACTATTATTTGACTCCAGTAAATCTAAGTTCCCCCTCAACTAAAACTATACAGCTACACATTAATAAAGGCTCTACTTTTACATTTTTCAAAGGTATGTCCATATAGGAAGCACATTTTCATAAAGCTTGCTCATCAAATCCAAAAGAATAAACTCCTTAATAAAATTTCTGTTATTAACTGAATTAAGACTATTTTTCCCAACATAAGATATTAAATATAGAATGAAAGAGAAAGAAATTATATTGAAAAGAGTGTTTCAATTTAATTTCTTCTAAATGCATCTGCAAAATTGAGTTACAAATTAAAACTTAGGTAAAAAAAGACCTGCCAGTCATTTTGGCACTTTCTTTGGGCCAACTTATCTGAGGCAGCTGCAAAACTACATTTAAGGGTCATATATTTTCTTTCAAATCAGCTTCCAAATGCATCTCAGAGAATGGGCCATGACAATGGTTTAAAGCTTTATTCCCCTCTGCAGTTACAAGTCATCACAATGCTGACTCTAATCAGGTTACTCTGCATCTGTCTGTCACAAATAACCTAGTAACAACTAAATGGATTGCCATAAATCTTTCAATTAGAATTTATAACTTTATTAGCACAATATTTTTGAACTGATTGCATTACTTTGAAGAGCAGCTTTCATTTATTTTGTCATTTGGGGGTCAAATGTGTACAATGGCTGGAAGCTGAATACACAATAGGAAGCCTTACTTTAACTTCACGGTGGTCTCCAGAATTTCCCTTCTCCAGAGACTACAGCCAATTTTTTTAAAGGAACACTATGTTTGCTGTGCTGAGGTTGAACCACTCAGCTGAATGTGACCAAATTTCTTCATGACACACAGAGGTCACACTGCCAGTTTTACAGCCCTGATAAGGCTTCATAAGAGTAATCTGCAATTGGGAAAGTTTTCAAAGGATTGTATGTCTTTTTTCGTTTTGTTTAGAGCTGTTGAAATAGGATCCTTGGCATGTATCTCTACACAGGGAATGAGGATCAAGTGATACTCAGTGATCCTAACAAATGTGGCTTGATTCATCTGTATCTTGAGGCAGGGGAAAAAAAGCAAAAGGCATTAGTTTCCTGAAAAATTTTAAGTATTTATTTTGCTGTTATATAAGTACTCTGTATTTTCTTTGGTGAACTGTAACAATTCCAAACAGCACACATTATGGTTAAGAAAATGAAATAACCTAACCAGCTGATGTAGATAAATAAACTTCAGGATTTTGATTACACTGCCATACAAACACAAATGCATTCACGTGAAATACATAGCCACATCTACACCCCAAAAAAATCAAGGCACAGTTTAACTGCATTTTTGTTTTAAGGGATTAACTTCTATAAATGTTAGACATAACAGACAAAATTTGAAATTTGGAGAAAAATCTAACTTTAAAATTCAAGAATTAAACTATATCAGGGCAACTGAAGCTAAAGGCACTTTCCCATCTGAAGACTGGAAAAGATCAGGAGTTTCAGTGGAAAAGGGAACCTTCATAAGATGAAGGCTCAGAAATAACCATACATTCCTTTGTGTTTTGCTCACTATTAAATGGGAGTTTGCAGAGTTCTGCAGAGTTGTTAACATACGCTGGATTCTCTGGAAAGATCTAAGGATAATTTATCAGCTTTTACTGGCTGCTTGGGTGAAACTGTGAGCACAGACACAAATACCAGGTCATTCACAGTTGTTTATACTTTAAGATGTAGGTAAAAGGTGCAAAACGGGTGAAAAGTGCATGTACAGAGACACCATGTCTAATGAGGTGCTTCAGCTCATACTTAGATGCTACAGAATAAAACAATTAAGTAGCCCACTTGCTAGAAAGATCTGGAGTCATCAGTTTCGATTTTATTTCTTCCTTGCAAACACAGAAAATTTTGCACAGAAAGAGAAAGAAGCTTTGCTAAGTAAATTAACATAGAAAAGAATAGGTTTATTACCTGTGCCCCGGCCATACCCAAATTAGGAACAGACCTACACTGTAACATAAGAATTGAATCTGCCCTGCTTTTTGTTCTGCTAACTTAGACTATTCAAATGGGGACTTGAAAGCCTAAGATTTGACACCCAAACATACTCAAGCACCCCAGAAAATGAGTCAAGACTTGATATTTCTATGAGCAATGTGGATCTGGCATGACAGGAATCATGAGTGCCTCTCAAACATGCACGGCAACCAAAAGCCACTAAGAGCCAGAAACAGAAAATCAGAAGGACAAATCACCCTGCTTCCTTCTTCCACATACCTCTAACGTTTAACTGATCTTTCACCCAAAAGCAAATTTGTCCAAGATAGCCCAGGAATCCTGAACTAGCTCATTTCTAAGATGTTATAGAAGAAGTGTCAGTTGGTAGCAATCACACCGCATTAGTTTTCAAACACATATGCCATGAGAAGCCAAAATAACTTCTAGTTTATCCTTACACATCTTTCTTTTTTTGCTATGAAGTTTAGGAAGGAGCCTTTAAAAATGTTAGAGTTTAAAAAAAAAATCTTACCCACTAATAAAAATGTATAGTAGGAAGGTAATTATCTTCTACACTAGAACATTCTCAAATCTCTAAAGAAAAGAGGAAAACATACTTAATATAATAAATGTTCATGTATCGTCTAAAAATTACAATTTCTTGTAATAAAACTGCTCTTCTGTTCAAAAGCATCTCCACAGGGATTCTTAAGGAAACAGAGTGGTTAAGTTCCTTAAAAACTAGATAAAATAGTGAGAATAGGCCAGTTTTTTCACCAAACTGCTCATAGTTTATATTTAAGGAGACATGGCTTGATTCTCCATTCCTGGTTCCTCTTCAGATTTAATTACAAAGTCCCACCATTCCTGAGTGCACAATTCCCTGTGGCTCCTGGCTGGCCACCACCAAAGTGTCCCCACCATTTGTCTGTGTTGCCTATATAGAATACAGGCAGTGCAGGCTTAGCCCAGCCTCCGATCCTGTAACAGGGAGCAGAGTTAGGAAAAAGGAAATACAGGCCACCTGTGTTCAACTTTAAACCTGTCGGACATGGTTTGTGACATTATTTCACCAGACCATTGTGCTGGCAGGATAAAAGATCACAAGAATTTCTTTTGAGTCTACTTTAAGGCTTGCAGTGTTAATAAAATACACTATACTGAACAAAAAACATGAGTAAGGCCATAAAGTTTTCACACTCTTGGCATAAATTTGAGGTGTCTTTGTTTTTCCAGCCCTGAATCTAACAATGTAAGCCCTGCATCTGTTTTTAGGAAGCTTTCTGAATTTTCTGCTCAGTATTTAGTTAGGAAAACACATTAATGCACCTAGGTATTAGAGCAATGTGCATCATCCACCCCAATAAATAACTGTTATGGATCATTCTCTTTTGGAAAACAGCTTTCATTCTTAAGCCCACCTAAAGCCACCTAAAAATTTGCTCAAAACAAACTCTACAACATTACAAAGATTGAAAAACTATTTCTCAATACAAAGAGCATGTTCAGTTTTAAGAAAATCAGACAAAACGTACGTACCTAAATTCCCTCCTGTTTAAATTCCCTTTTTATTTAAAATAGAAGTTTTTATCAGTTATGACTATATGTTTTAAAAAGCTTATTTTTAACTCAAGAACATACTGCTGTAAAAGCAGGAAGTACTTGGTGTACCTAAAACCTCATTAGATTGATCTGTATTATCCTTAACCACTGAAATGGAAAAGTAAGAATATTAATATGGCAGCTTTGACATCACAACAATTGATGCAAATTCTAGGGTCTAACTTGATAATTCCTGCATGCTTCCCCCAGTGAAAGAGCAGAACTATTGTCATATCCTGAGCATATGTGTAGTTTAACCTTACTTCATTTTTGTAACAGGGAATTGTGACAAAGAACTGGAATTCATTTTCTAAAATAACACATCTTATGTGTCAATAAAAAGAAACAAGAGAAGTCACAAGAATTAATGAGGCTGATTATAAGTCAGATCTCAAAAGGATATTATCAACTCTAAAGCAAGTCAAATGTCAAACTTGGGTTAAAAGTCATTTCAAGTACTGCATATATTCTTCCACACTTGGAGATAATCCCCTCTAGATTAATGCTTTCTTATCATTTTTCCCCTCTTGGTTTATTCAAAACACTTATCAAAAGAAAAATCAAGTAGGCAGTAAAAGCCGAGGTACTTTTGCAGTAAGAAAATAAACAGTCATAGCACGTGAAATCTCTCAGGGCTAAAAGAAAAACTTGTGTATGAAGCTGTGCCTGTGGATAAACACCGATCAGACGCAGTGGGCAAACACAGCTCTTGTATCAACAGGAGCAGTGTCCCACAGGTACCTGCTGTACGAGCATTATTGGGCCTTTTCATACCAGCAGCACACTGAGCTCACCAACTCTTTTGGGATGAAGAGGTATTTCCCAACAGTTTGTAAAGTAAGGGTAGCAACAATCTCAAATCTGTAGCACAGGGAAGAACTGAAACCATAGCGCTTTCTCTTCCATGCTAATCAAAACCTGGAAGGAATACCAGCTAAAAGGAGAAAATAAAAAAGTGTACCAGTAAATACTTTATACGATGTACATTGAAAATCGAATAAAATGGAAAAAGAAGTTTCTACAGTTTGTTTATACAAAGTTTTAACTCAGATTTATTTCCATAGTGACAATATTTTTAAACTCATGAAAAAACTTTAGATCTTGAAATAAGATCCATTCATTGGTGAACTGATACAAGCACTGAATGTAAGGTTTGGGTCTGACTTTTATTTCAGTACTAGTAATAAAACTGTAGTTTAATCCTCTGGGAAAAAAAAATAAAAATCAATCAATTTACCTCCTCTCAAAGCATCTTTTCCCCTTGGCTGAACATGGCATTAAAGGTTTCAAATGTCATACTTGTAAACTATTTGGAATTAAAAGATGTCTCTACAGAACTGCTATATTAAATGGATGTTAAAGTTGTTTATGATTCAAAAGAATGATAGGAATTAGGTATTTGAAAGACCGAAAAGTAAAAACTGAAAAGAAACAGGCTCTTAAGCTTTCCAGAAATAAAACTCACTAGGACTAAGAACTGTAAGAATTGAGGACTATGACTCCCTGAACCTTAAACATTAGGCCCACTACAGAAGCAAGACATTAACAATTTACTACCATCAAGACATTTGTTACAAGCTGGTATAATGCCAACTTAGACGCTTTATTAGACTTCAATTGATGAAAATAACACTTTCCCCAAAACTCTCTCATCAGATTTCATGGTGTCCAATAGATTATAGATTACAAGTCATATTTGCTCAATTCTACATACAGTGAACCTCTATTCTGGCTCTGTTGTCTGAGCCACTTTGTAACTTGAAGAATAATGACAATAAATAAACTTGAAACATCTTTGCTCTATTATATTTCACTTCGCTACTGCAAACAGCATTCTTCTCATCTTGGATGTCAACAACCCAAAAGAGCATTAGATAAATTTGCTTCACTCTCAGCATAAGAATCCTACTACAAGTGCCATGGGGGGGAAAAAATAACACGAAAACCCGAACAAAAAAACAAACGTTTGAAAGTTCTTCTTTGGGCATTTTTTCCCCTATTAATTTTCATACTTTTCGTAAACATTAGGATCCAGGGTTTATTTGACTTGTTTTTGAAGCAAATCCTGTCCATTATTCTCTTTATACTTCTTTTATAGTACATGATAAATATTTGATATTTGGGCTAAGAAGCTGGTGCTCTCTCTATTATTTATGACCAATGTTTTCACTTCCTTTATTAAAGTTCTTACCATTAGACTGAAATCACTTGGACATTTTCGCCTCCTTTAAATCAGGCAGGAAGGACTGGGCTTTGTATGTCAACTTCTGACACCAAGATTTTGCCTTGTAGGTACCAAAAAATTTCTGAAATTAAAAACCTTAGCATAGGAGCACCAATAACTCACTGATCCATATATAAATGTTTTGTAACCTAGAAGTACGGTAGTGTGCCACCTCCAGCTGGGCTTGCTCCAGGACTGGACTCCAAAAAAATCCCCCTAATCTTAGCTAGGCTGTCAGACAACAATAATGAGATTTACTGTGTAACAGGGATGAAATTAATAGATCTCTAAAAAGATACCTGCTTTGATATGAATTTGCCAGTTTTAGACTTCAAAAATCATTTTGTATTTTCTGTCCTATAAGTGTCCAGTAGCACTAAAGCCAAAGCTTCTTTCCTTCTGAAAAGCAGTTATTTCTTGAAATGCTCCAGGAAAAGACAAGTATCAGGGCATTACAGCTTTGGAATTTACTAAGCTTGCCACTGGCCCTAGAACACTCTTCAGCAGTTTTTTTAATAAGTGTGTTTATCACCAAAAGAGATGATGCCCTTCTAACTCCTGTGACATCTGTCCTACCAATCCTGAGCACAACATTGCCAGTACCTAGACCCATGATCACACAGGTAGCCGAGCATGTTACTGCTCAGGCAAATGTGTTATGAATTCTCAGATGATGAACTATGGTAAGCCTGGATGTCAGAGGTGATGAAACTGATAATCCATCAGTAATTTTCTAACCACCTCAACATCTCTGACCCATTGAACTAAATAAACGTATTTAATCACTGACTAGTCAACTGATCAGAAGGTGCCACAGAGTGAAATGAGTGTCTTGACAAAGACAGGCACTACCTAAACCACTGTCACAACAAGCATATCTTATCTCAGCCACTTATCCACAGACACAGATTCAACCTCAAACCATACTATAGAATAAAATTTTTGCTTACGACAAAATACAAAACTGATCTCCTAAGACTATCCTTAAGAAAATAATTCTGGCAACACGTTCCAGACTCTTCTTGTAAACAGATTAGGTTAAAGCCACAAAAAAAACCCAACAAAAACACCAACCCTCCAATCACTTCTGATCAATCATAGCCCAAATAACACAATGCAAGAAAAGGATGCAGCTTCCATAGATTTTTCAGCACCTTTCTGGATGATGTGTCCTACCTCTGGTCTGACTGCTGCCAGCTTCGTGACTAAGAAGAATGGCAGGACAAATCTCACACCCTTCACAGAAGTCTTAAGCAAACTTTTCTTGGCATGCAAATACCTGATTGCATAGAAAGTGATACTTTCCCCAGGTGTTCCAATGGCAAAACAACATGCCTGCCCAGCACTGGGTTATTAATGTCTCATTCTCCTGATGTTCTGTGTTGGCAGCCATGACAGAAAGCTTTGAACTTGTTTATTCACACTTGTTTAATCCTGTCTCCACACAGCACTTCACAGCCTGTGGGGCTTGGAAGATGGATGAGTGAAACCAAGGCCACGAGGGGGTCAGGGTCAGGGTTGTCGCTGAATCTCAATAACTCCATCACTCACTGTAGCAGGCATTTCAGAGGTCACCTCAACCGAGGAGTTTGGGATAGATGTGGAAAAACAGCTGGCACAAGCACACACGTATTCCCTGCAGTTGATGCTACACACAGAAACAAGTATAAATCCTTACTTTCACTGTGCCTTGAGCTGGTTTTACTCTACTTGGTTATAAAAAGAAAAAAGGAAAAAAAGTTTCTTTAAAAATAGCTGGTAGGTATCAAGCAGCAGCACGAAGGCAAAAGAAAGAACCACTAAAAATCACAAAATAAATATGCCAGTTTAATATTTCTCCTGTAACTAAGGGAAGGGAGCAAAAAGAGCACACGATGTTGCAGACTGGCTCTAGTACACAGTGACAGCGGAGGGCAATACATTTCATCCCACTCCTATTGTGCACACCGTGTGCCTGACAAAGAAGCTTCTTTGAAGCACAGACAGCACAGATGACATGAACTCCTACTCTGCCCATTATGTAGGAATTTTAAGGTGCATCAATGATAAATCCTAATTTTTAAAATCTTTAAGTTTAGAATATGTATGTTTCATATACATACATATTTCATGCATATGTATAAAAATATATTTTTTCATAGATATAAAATTATAGATATAAAACATATGATAGTTAAATAGCTATATACTGTCCAGGTCCTAAATAATATTGCCCATATTCAGTATAATTTGAGAGTTTTTATTCCCATAACTTTAGCAAATAATTATGTTGTTCATAACTATATTGCACATTGTATGCTGTTTGTTCACCTGTTCTCTATGACACTGGCAGGAACTTGATCACATGCTAATATGAAACTGTTCCTTTCTTACAGCTCTTAACTTGTACTTCCTACATCCAACTCATAATAAACCACTCTGCAAAAGTGAAATTATTTCCAAGAGAGATGGAAATTAGTATTATTAGCTATCTTTAAGCACACGTGCAGCACTGGAATTAAAAGCATAAATTTGATCCAGCCAAGTTTTCATTTGTTCAGAATGCAGGTGTATAATGAAAAAAGTGACATATAAACTTAGCTCTCCACGTACGCACAGTGTATTTATGATAGCCAGTCAAAATATTTTGATGAATAGGAAAATTAGCAGGTGAATTACATAAAGAATAGTCAAAGACAAGCTTTAAGTCTAGCAAGAGAAAACAAGTCCTTACAATCTGGCCAAGCTTTGAGAAGAAAATGCAGATAAAGAAAAACAAAAACAGGACTCTGTCCCAATCTCCCCAAAAAATGTAAAAGCATAGGCTTAAGTGTCGACATCACTTAGACTAATGACACTGGCAGGGAAAGAAGTAATTCTACAACAATTTTCAGATCCAATTTTTATGCCTTTGTTTCTTTTCTTGGAGAGAGGGCAGTAGAATGGTAGTGATTGGGGGCTTGATTTTTTTTCAGATGGTTGGTTTGCTTTTCGAAACATTTTTCTAAGATATCAATTTCTTAAAGACAAAGGAAACCTTTTTGTTAAGATTGCAACAACTTCTTTCCCTATGGCCCATTTTCTGAAAAGTTTATTTATATTAAGTGCTCCCAAGGGGGAGGGTGGGAGCAGGGGGGTCATATTTCCACAATTTTCCATAAGCCTGATACAATCAAAGTTTAAACAACACATATGAAAATCCATTAAGAAGTCCAAAATTTGCAGTAACTGATACATTCAGGATCAGATGCTGCTCAAATGGAAACACAATCTTAATAAAAGCATGAAGAAAGTCACTTGTGTTTTTATAGTAGGCAGAGGAAGGCAAATATAAAATGAGGAATAGGCCTCATATTTTTAAGATACCATACTACCAATAAAAATATTTGGCTTTTTCCTGTGGTCCTGCAATCAACATGATACATGGCTTCAGGCAGATGGCTCTGAATCTCAAAGAAAACATGACTGATGTTCAGTATTGCCACCACTGACTTTCAGACATGCATCTGTAGGAGAGGAATTTACAGGTCTGAAGCAGGTAATTAAGTTGCTTCTACAGTACAATAAAAACTGTATGTATGCTAAGGGAGGGACCAGGGGCTATAAGGTACAAATCTTTAGCATCCAGAGTGGCTTTAATCACTTTTCCCAGCTGAGTGTCCAGACTGCAAGCTACTTAACTCCTTCTCCAACAATCTGAATGTACAACAGTTAATCAACCCAAGAATTAGACTACTTGAGGAAAATGGGACTTCTAGTTGCTGATTCTAAGCTTGCAACATAAAAGAAATATATAAAAATGAGAAGACAGAGTTACGAACAATGTAGGTGGAACACAAAAGCAAATACTTTCTGAAAACTATTCCACTCTTTTTGTCCTTTACTCTTTAGTAACCAAGATGCTTTGCTAAAATAAAAATCCATCCTAACAAACCTTGAGAAGTTTTAACTTTCCAGTTTGCTTCAATAATCCCAAATTTACACTCAGACTGTGCTTTCCTATGGGCTTTGTTATCAGTTTAATTTTAAAACATCCTAAATATTCTAAACTTCAGAGAAAAGCAAGGTGCGGAAAAACAAAGGAAGCATGACTCTATGCAAGCATCTTTTTCATAAAGACAGCCTTTCAGTAAAGATAACAAACATCTCAATGGCTAAGATGACAGTGTTTCACCCAGATGCTTCCAACTACTCCAGGTTTTCCACTACCTGTGCCTTTTTTGGATTCTAACCAAGAAAAACAATTGTGCTTGTCCAGAATCCATGAGGTGAATGAGACATTTAAAGTGCTCAGACTTCAAATGCATGAGCTTAAACACCTCACGTGTTCTCTAAATCAGTCGTTTTTACTATCCAAGACAGACCATTGCACTAGAGGGACCAACTGGTGAGACACAGTGGGTCATTGTGCCACTGCTTCTCATGTGAAATAAAAGACATGATCTATGACTACCTCAACAGTGCTGCTCTGGAGAAAACACAGGAATTCTTACATTCTAAACACACCCAGAGTTCCATTTGGCATTCGTCAATGCTAAAATACAAAATGATCGTCCTATTATCTGTCAGCTTTATGGGATTATAACAGTCAGCAGATGAGGAATTTTTGTATACATTATGACCTGAAAAATAATTCCAAGCTTAGCCAGTGTAATTTCTTTTGCAAGATTGTTGCTCAGTTTATCACCTTAAACTGGGGATATTTTTCCTCAGGTTCTCATGTATGCTTTGTTTTGAGGTTACAAAAGAAAGAAACTACTTCCTTCCCACAAGCAATATTTATATGGCTCAGCCTTGCTGGGTTGGTAATTTCTTCATAGGCTGACAGAAACTTATTTCCTTCTCATTTATTTCATCAAATGATTTTGTATACAAAGTGAGCAACAGACAGGTTTGAGTCCAATTAGTAGAAGAAAAGTCCTCCAGCAAAATGCAGGTGGTTTAAAAAACTGCCAATTTTGAACACCAAGGCCAACATCTACTTTGGCACACAAGATTAGGCAATGAACCCAGCAGGACCCAACAGGAGGATCATTAGATGGGAAGAATGGAATGACATTGAAAATTAGTATAGGAGACACTAATTTAAGTGGAATAATCGAAAGCGCAAGGCCATGTTCTTTGAAACTTTTCACAGGGAATTTTATGGCAAAGTAGAGTTCATCTGTTACAAATTACAGAGGAAGAGAAAGATCTGTGTCTGATTAGTATGGAATGACTATGAGTTACCAAATGCTTATAAATGTCATCACAGGACTGATAGATCAGGGAACAGTTATTGACATTAGTTCATCATGCACAGCATGCAAGTCTTGAAATACAACATGCAATCTACCCACTCATGTCTCAGAAAACATACCCAGACTAGAACAGGTGACAAATGACTACTAGGATCAAGCAAATATTTTCCAAGAGAACACATGAGCTTTTCTTGTTTAACTTGGTAGCAGTGGAGATGAGAAGTGACACCACGGTGGTCTGTAAATAGAAAGGAGAGAAAACAACTACAGAAAAATCAGATCATAGAATAGTTTGAGTAGAAATGAACCTTTTAAACGTCATCTAGTCCAACCTCCCTGCAATGAGCGGGGACATCTTCAACTAGACCAGGATGCTCAGAGCTCCATCCAACCTGACCTTGAATGTTTCCAGGGATGGGGCAGCCATCAACTCTCCGAGCAGCCTGTTCCAGGGTTTTACCACCTCCACACTAAAAATCCTCTTCCTTATGTCTGCTCTTGATTGACTCTCCTGTGGTTTAAAACCATTACCCCTCGTCCTAACGGAACAAGCACTGCTGAAAAGTGATACCCCATCTTGCTTGTAAGTCCCTTTCAAGCATTGAAAGGCCACTGTAAGATCTCCCCAGAGCCTTCTCTTCCCCAGGCTGAACAATCCTAATTTTCTCAGCCTTTCCTCATAGGAGAGGTGCTCCAAAATCACAAGAACTAGCGTAAATCAAGCATGTTTATGTTTACATTGGAAACATGAAAATTATTTTTCTCACCATTAGAATACATAAGTTCCAAGACAGGCTTTCAACAGAAACGGAAAGGAGCGAGCTTGAGGATGAAGGGGAAGGCAATCAAACTGCTTTTCAGAGTGCAGCTCGAAATGTTTCCGAACAGAATTACAAAGTACAGCTGTGCAGAATACAGGAACTCAGCGATCCAGGACTCCAAGTTTCTTTACAACTCTACATCCCCTTGTACAGTGGCAAACAGATCTATGAGACAGCAGAAAGTGACTGTGTACGCCTCCCTTCTCTATCATAATGAAGCCATTTCCTCAGTATCAGTACACATTCATATCGTTGCCACTCGAAAAATTCAAGCAAGAGGAGTGGAACAAAACCACCACTTCATTTCCCACATAAATTCCACATATTGGAAACTTATATGAAGTATAAAATCTGTGGGAACATTTGAAGTATCATCAAAGCCATGATTAAATTTTAGTCCTCTAAGAGCAGGAGCAACCTTAGTTCATGTCTGAACAAAGACAGGAAAAAAATATAAGGAAGAAGGTTAAGGGTTTGGAGTCTTCAAAAAATATAGTGATTTTCAGAATAAAAATCTATATCTATATATATAGGGAGAGAGAGAGATATGTATATGTAGAACATCCACCAATCTCATCCTGATAATTACTGTTAATTACCATAGTAATGAACCTTGTTAGAATTGAGATCATGAAAAATTTGCAAAGGCGTAGTCTGAGCATTTCTTAAAATGAGTACTTTTTTAAGCCTGACGTTGCAGAATAATACAACATGAACGAAGCACATGCCGACAGCTAATATTTCAATTAACATCCAAATAGTGCTTATTGGCTCCTGAGCAAAGAGAACAGAGTTGTAAAAATTCAGTGTTATCTTGTTCTCCTTCATTTCCCATATGAACTAAAAATCAGAGAAATGTCAACCAAAAAAAAAAAAATCAGTACATGATGATGCGGCCACTAACAGATCAATCAGGAGCTGATTTCTTTCAAAGTTTCTCTGAAGTCATCAGTTGTTCCTTAGCTGTCAACGTTTTATCAGGTAGAGCATTCAGAGTGATATAAACAGCATATTTGTTTAAAAAAAAAAAATCATATCAAAGGCAAGGGGAAGAAAGAAGCCAATAAAAATCAAGTGAGGAACAGGCAAGAAATTATTAGAAGCAGAATCAGATCAACTGCAAATACCTCCTAAAATTCTAACATTAATGTCTCTTTCAGGTGGGGAAAGGAGTAGGTCCGGGACAGAAGAATTCAAGGGATAAATAAGATATGCTACAAAAAGCTTCTCTAATCATTTCTGGCTGTGAGAACTATTTCTACTGCAGGGATGCCGGGGATGGTACTGGACTGTGTGAACACTGTGCATGAGAGCACATTGCAGAGACTTATTAACCTGTTCTCAAGTATTAATTCACATAGTGGAAACACCTTCCAGCTGTTAAGGAAATTTTTCACTAGGCACACATAACCAACTGAGTTTAAGTGCTCACAACAAACACTCTTCTGGCACTTGAGCCTGCTTGTTTTGTGTGAACATATGTATCTTTCTTTAGCGTTCATTGTGCTGTGAACATCTACCAAAAAGAAAATTATTATGGGAAGACCAAAGTATGAAAAGAACAAGGAAAAGGAGAACAAAAACAAGGCCTAGAGAAACCTACAGGCATTGTACAGCTTGATATTATGAGTGACAGAATTTTAAATATATTTGGATTTACTTAAAATGTAAGGAGTCCTTATCTCTTTTAGCCTTGGAAACATTTAAATCTGCACACATGTGCAGGTGGAGTTCAAAGGGTAAGAAATGAAGATGTAACAATGTGATGACTTCCTTAAATGCTAGTGGATGATAATGGGAAGTACTGCTTCTGCCCACGTGGAAGGCATCAATGCTGAAGCACAAACTTAAACAGTTTGTGATAAATGTGTAAGCAACAGAAGAGACAATTTAGGTTATCCTGATGAAGAGCACCTCTCATAAAAATTCCAGTTCATTCTGGCTACTGTTACAAAAATCACACTCTCTCAAATATGTAGGTTTCTTGTCTCAGGTGAATTCAGAAGAAATAAAAACACTTAGGTAAAAGCTAGATTAATAAAGTAAATAATCAGAACAATTTTTTTTGGCTCAGAAGGAAACTTTGCAATGAGATATCAAGTCAGGTCTTGGTTTATCTTATGTGTCTTCACTTATTTATATCTAGTAACCTCTTTAATTTCTAATAGTGACCGAGAATTACTGCCCTATACAGAAATGCCATTTTATGTAATGTTTTCAAACCATGGTGTTCCCACTGGCTTCATCCTAATCCACAGAAAAGTGCACAGAAATTGCTTATTTCAAGCTTCAAAAGTACAGAGAAGGTTTAAGGTATTCACACCATCTTATGAAATCTGCCTTTTTCCAGATTATCTAATCAGATACAATTTTATTTGTTCTCTTCTAGAAGGGGAATTTTCCTTAAGCATGCTGTGATAATAGCCATGATTTGTTAAATTTCTTCTTAGAGAAAAAGCATGATGAGAAAAAGCATGATGCTTTTCAGTGTCCTGATACTGCTCATAGACCAGACCACAGTCTCCAGCATTCCAATTTCTACAATAATTATTCTGTCTTGATGAGAGCAGAAGAGTGCCAACTCAGACAGAAAGCCTTTCATACTCTGTTTAGAAGGATGAGGGTAAGCGAGATATAAGTAACAGGACATGCTCTCCACATGCGAAAGTAACCTCAAAGCAAATCAGACTTTGAAATTACAGTAACAAAATTAATAATGTGTTACTACCATACATTAAACAGAAACTAGATGGAAAAAATCATCCACCCATTTTACAGTCACATACGCTGTGCTCTTCTTTCACTCTGAATATCTCAAATGAAATTATTAACTCCATTATTATGAACATATTGCAGCTTTTGCACATGCTCCAGCAAATAGCCATTAGCATTATGATGCAGAGGTGATTGCATAGCACATATTTTACATCTCTCAGCCTTTATTCACTGAACATTTAAATATATCTGGTTTATTTGTAAAAATGACTGTCTCCTGTGTTTATGATCTGGCTTAGGCTTGCTTTGCAGAACACCTATGACTTCACACTAAACTCAGTGTACTACTATAACCTCTCTTGTTACAGATAAAAACATAATTCAGTGTTGAATCTAACACAAACAGGATCATTATGTTTAGAGAGTGTTCCAAAGCCTGCTATCCAAGCAATCTGTGGCATATAAATAATGCAAGACCTCTTCTTTCTCCAAATGACTTCAGTTCAAGCAGAGACTCAGAAAGATGGAAGCCCAAATTTATACTGCCATTACAAAATTCAATCTATTTCTGGTTCTCCAATTGAATTATGACTCAGAGGCTTCCACTATTTTTTGCGCCAACCCACATGCTCCCACTCTTCACCAACCCATGCAGAAAAGAATCCTATTTGTGAATATTCCTGAGCTTTATTATTATTTTATTAAAATGGCAGCAAATCCCAGCTAATCTGAAAAGCTTCATGTTTTCTTTTAAAGGAAAGTAAGGTAGAAAATGGGTCTTACTTCCCCTCCCCCCCGACCTCTGAACCACAACCTCCTTGCCACTAAAGCGTTCAACACCTCATTTAATCTCGCCTCGCTGCATTGGCACAGCACTGCAAAAGGAAAAGGGAAAAAAATAATCTGGGGACTTCATCAATTTTTCATGAATTTTCATTTAGGCCGAAGCCCCCTGTAACAGTGGTCGATAGATCAAGCTGCTGTCACATATTTAACACCTGGGGCTACAGCTGCTCTCCCTGGGGGCTGCCGCTGACTCCGGCTGCATCAGAGGCAGCCCCGGCCAGCGCGGGGACCCTCCCGCTCCTTCCCGTGCTCACGCGTGGCGCCCCGGTGCTCCCAGCTGAAATCCTAGCCACAGCCACTACTGCAAATGTGTTTCCTGATATTCCCGCTGGAAAACTCCACCACGTAGCTTCGATCGCCTCAACTGGTGCATTGTGAAAAAAATACGCTTTTATTTTAAGACTTCCGGCGTTTGACTACGAAAGCAGTTTGGTGAAAGATCAAACTACTGCAAGCCTACTTCCCTTTCTAAATTCTCCCAAGAAAATCTGAACATCAACATATGTCTGGTAACACCAACCCTTGTTCAATTTCAATTAAAAAATTCTAATGGACAAAGTCAAAAGAAAGATGTTTTACTCTTTTGAATACAATTCTTCATAGAGGTTTTAAGACTAGAACATATGTTTTTAATGATTTAACCATAAAACAAAAACACTACGTGAGAATTGGCCACGTACAATTTGGAAGACTTGTTTGGCTGGTAGCATTTGCATTATTTTTTCCTTCTGAGGAAGCTTCTACTGAAGAATTAATCTGCATGAAGCACACCATGAATTAAAGTATTAAAACAACTAAATAGAATAAGTCATATCAATCCTAAACTGTGCCTTCAAATAACAACTTTTTCTTCTAAATACCAACTATTTCTTCTTAAATGTCTTCAGGAATGAAGACGTTCTAAATTAAATGCAAAAACATTCTAAAAGCATATTCGGTATATTAATGATGGTTTTTTGAGTAACTTTCCAAATCACAGTTTTAC
Organism: Callaeas wilsoni; assembly: GCA_013398955.1. Taxonomy (NCBI): domain Eukaryota; kingdom Metazoa; phylum Chordata; class Aves; order Passeriformes; family Callaeidae; genus Callaeas; species Callaeas wilsoni. The sequence continues at coordinate 327,392 of VWPU01018439.1, read as the reverse complement.
TGGCATGGACAAATTTTTCTGAGGATATACACAGTCACAAAAATACCTGCCCTGGACTGTGTGCATGTGCTCTGAAGAGGCATGGATTTAGAAGCATACCTTATTTGCCTTAGAGGGGCTGGTACCTAAATTCATCATGTTTGGGAAAGGAATGAACTGTTAGTCAACCCAAAAGAGCTTAGGGATTTCAGCAACTTGAAAAAACTCACTCTGAAAAAACACAAGGGGCAAAATAACTGTGTTCAAGATGGTCTGAACAACTCTGTGTCCCAGCTGAATTTAACTTCTGTTTTTACACATAAATACGGATACATCAGAAGACTTTAAATCCCACTGCTTTTGTGGCAGGTGCCCATGGAGGGAGTAGGAAAAAAAAAAGGAAATAAAAGAAAACGAATCATAATTAACACTGCTTTTCATATTAATGCATAAGCACAAACACATCTAACATACATACAAACCCAATATATATTTCTTCATAAATCGTTCAAAAGTTGCAAGAGCACATTATTAGCAACTGCCAATTTAATAAGCAAAGTAAAACAATTACAGATTCTTCCTCTAAAACAGCACACTCAAGCATTTTAAACCTGTGAAAACCAGCAGTTTGTCTCTAATGGCACAATTTGAGGCCACCTACAGTCAGATAATAATCCAGAACCCTGTTGTCAGCAAAGGACGACTGTCCTTTTTTCCTGGTGCTGAAAACAGCTTGGCTTGGTGTGGAAAGAAGAGTTTTCAACACCCCGACAGACAGCAGGAGTCAGAGCGGATCACGTGCGGCCTCACGGACAGGGCTGCAGCCTCCGAGCAACTCAATAGTTTTCCAGCAGGAGTTGAGGACAGGTGAATGGGGACTGACTGCTGACAAGAGCTTGTCACCAGCAGCTCACTTCCCGAGCCTGCAAACGGGCTGCTACAGACCTGCCCATCTCTTCAGCCCAAAAATGCTGACACTGCAAAAACAAGTAAGAGCCTCAAAATAACTGTTCCCTGAAAGTTAATTGAAAACTTGATTTAGAACTAAAAATTATCTCAAACCCAAGTAAAAACTGTAGTTTTGCTATCATCTTCCAAAGGATGCCTTTGATACACACCAAGCACTGCCATGTGCTTTTAAAAATCACAGCAGAACCTCCAAAATTAAGTAAACAAGCAATGTAGATATTATTTACATTTTTCTTCTTTGATAAAGACCTTTCTGTAATCACAGCCATGGTACTGCTCAAAGACAAATAAAGCACTGTTGAAGTGAAGAAGTGAGAGCCTGCTTTAGACTGCTAAACCCTTTAATTTGGAGGTGCAGGCAGTTAAATTTCAAAGCTACGAAAACAGTAAAAGCACAATGTTATCGCATAAACTTCAGCCATGGTTTCAGATCTCAGTTTCACATTCACGTTGCTCCTGCCCCAAAATACCTGACAAAGGAGAACAGCTTTATTATTTTTAAAGTTTTCTACTATGTCCCATACGATTCATGCCTGACCTGCCACCAGCTGCAGTGGTTAAATAAACTCCAGAGACTGGAGATGGTGTAACAAGAGTCTCGCAGCAGTCAATGAGGTAGGGATCAGTGAAAACTGACAAGACATGGAACACATTTAAATTTCAAAATAATCAGTCACTTCAATTTGATGACTCAAGGTACAACTGGAACAATCCTTTGAACTTCGACAGGAGATCCTGAAGCTCAACAGGATTACAATAAAGATTTCAAGCGTTTATGCCTCTCTCTTTGGATTTCTCAACAGACAGTTAACACAAAGATACAAGTAATCCAGTAAATTTATCTAGTAATACTCACCCAGATTCCAGCCTTCCTTAAACTGGTTTCTCCTCAGCTCCCAAATACCAACCAAAACTGAATAACTTTCTATGATGCATTTACTGGCACATTTACTTGTGCTTTGATAGTGTGCGAAAACGGTTTTCATTTTTTGTTTGACATAGTTTTGAATCTAGGTTACAACAGGTGAAATGTAGTAAACAAGTCTGTTCTACTTGGCTTATTCCACCATTTAAATATTCCAAAAATGGCATTTTCTGCAATTTCTGAGAAAACAGAAGCCTCAAGAGCACACCATATTAGCTATGAAAGTGTGAAGACTGCATGAGTCACAAAGATTTCTCTTCTGTGATTCCCCCTTTTAAACATACCTTCTACTGTGGACTTAAATCCATTCTTTATCAACTAAGCAATACAAGTTTGTTCTAAAGCTCTACTTCAAAAACATTTTAGTGAAACTACTGTCTAATGAAGAGCTGTGGGTGAAAAACTCAAGCCCAGCAAGAAGAGAGTGCTCATATATCTATTAAAATACAATTCTAAGCGAAGATGCACATTCTGAATAAAAAGATCAGTGTTGATTCAACCCAAATAACTAAGCAGCAAAAAACCATGTGCAATTGATTATATTTTGTGTCTGATGAGTTTGTTTGCTGTGAATATAATGAATGTATCTGCTAACTCTACTGGAAGCAGACTACTCATGCCAGGTGGGCTCGGAAAGAGCCCTGTTGACTTCTCTGTTAAGACAAAGATAATCGATAAAGACCAAGACTGCTTTGGATGATATGAGAAATGGCCAACACTTTCACTTGCCATTCACATAATGAATGAGGCCTGGGTCAAATTTATGATTGAGGAGCATATATTGTGGTTTCCAGCAGTACAGAACATGAGTCACCAAGATGCTGTCTGCTTCTGTTGAGGTAACAGATGACGAGATAAAGAGAAACAGACAGTGCACCTTAGATTAAATGATAGGTATTTTTCCACATTAGTTCCAGTATAACCAACTCTAGACATAATTTTAAAATTAGGTTATTCTTCAGAGGAAGATTATCCTTTGTCCATGTTTGTGCCATTCATGATTATACACCGGCTAGAATCTCATTTCAGTATAAATCACCTATTCTGTACGGTCACTGCTACTGAGCAAACACATGTGAAAATGCCTTGACTAAGAGCAACAGCTAATGACAGAATGCTGTACTTATCCCCATTTGTTATCTCCCAGGATGCTGGCTGTGTGCAAGTGCTGTGTGACAGCATAAAAGCCACTATAAAGTTTTACAGAATACTAAAACAAAGCTACTCACATGCCACTTCCAGAGATGCATTGCGACTCACAGCTTCTCCAAGGTAGTTCCTTGCTACACAAACGTAGCTTCCCTCGTCAGGTTTACTCCTGCGCCCGTGCACGATGCGTAAGAAAAATAAAGATCCGCTGGGCAGCAGCATCCGGTGGGAGCGCGGATCGTCCTTGTCCGTTTCCACCCGCTCGCCATCCTTGTACCACTCAATGGTGGGGGTCGGCCGTCCTTCAGCTTTACAGTTCAGAGTAGTTGGCTCTCCTTTAGACACTATCACATCTGAAGGATGCTCAACAATCCGTGGTGGAAAATCCTCTTGGCGGAGACGGGATCCTGAAGAAAAGGAAAGAAGAAGAAAGAACAGTTTATTTGTGCTTTAGGTGTGACAAAGAGTTCTCACAAGTTACTCTTTTAATGTCACAAAAACTTTAAAAAAAGAAAAACAAAAGAAAACCTATACAACATCTAAAATTGCTTCATCTGATATCTGAGACTGTATCAGAGAGTCCTCTACCAAAGAACCTGAGATGGACTACAGTCTATAGCATTATAATATCCATACCAGATGCACACTGCGCTTAGAGGAGAATCCCTTACACATACATATCTGACAATCTTTTTTTTTTTCTTCTGATAATCTTCCTATTTACATTTACTTCTAGACCACTGGGTGCTTCCAGATTCCCCTCACAGCTACTCCTTTCTCATCCTTTGATCTGCCAGATTCAATAGGAGGACATCCAAAACCACGGTATATTACCACCCCCCTTAGTTAACAGTTCTTTGCAGTTTAACATGTACCCTTTGTATCCCTTTTCCACAAACAGTCCTAGTATGGAAAGAGAAGGAGAATAAAGAAAGCCAAAAGGGAAATCTCAAATGTCAGCTCACTTTAGAAACTTTCAGTTTCAGGGACAATCTTTTTTTTTTTCTTATATATGTATATGTGTGTATATATATATATGTGTGTGTGTGTATATATGTATATATATACATACACACACAAATACGATATAGGCAGAGAATCATGGAATGGCCTGCGTTGGAAGGGACTTTAAAGATCATCTCATTCCAACCCCCCACCATGGGCACCTTCCCCTAGACCAGGTTGCTCAGAGCCCAGCCCAACCTTGCCTTGATCACTTCCTTCAGCATTAATGGTACAGACACTCCACTCCTGAATATCTATTTAGATTCCGTGAGCCTGGCAGAATATTTCTGCAACAGTCACGGCAGTTTGTGCCTCTTCATTGGGTCTCGAAAATAATCTTTTCTAGCATGGATCCTGCAATCCTTTGAGTGGAGCTGCCACACTGCTACAATTGGTCTGCACTTCTTAAACACAAAGTAAACCAGCTTCTGCAGGTTAGTGAAACATTTGTCTCAATTTTCTGATCGTAGTTTTGCTGACTCCTAGAAAAGCAATTTAATATCAATGTCTTAATTATATTCTAGGCCCTACATACTTTAAAATATTTTCAATGTCTCATTTACTGCAAAAGTTATGAGGAAAGGCATAAGGTTCCATTCAACAGAGTGAATCCACCTTTGGACTTCTGTTTTACTAACACTCAAGTCATTAAACTAAGGCTTGCCACTGCAGTTAAGTGTTACATTGCTGTTGCACAAATTGGCTCTTTCAGTGGCTTCCAGATTCTATTACCAGAACAGCAAAGAAATCCATAATCTGCAATGTCTGTACATGAAAAAAAAACCATAATCTATAGCTAAGCAGAGATGAACTTATGGGACATCTGGAAGAGAAAGATATATTTTATTCTTCCTTCTATTGAAAAAAAAAGGGGAAAAAAAATCCCACCAAAAAAACAATTTAAAATCTAACAGTACAATCTGCAGTTAAAAAATATCCCTAGTGCATGACCCAATACACATCATTGTAAAAAAATGAAATCACAATTTTTAAAGATTAACATTTGAAAGTACACGGGACTAAAAGGCCAACTTCATACACTGACTAGAGATATTTTTATTTATAACACTCCCCCACATAAGTCTATCAACTTAATTCATTGCTTATTCTCAAACAACAAACAAAACCCCACTAGTTGTGTTAAGAAATTTCTATCAACAGTATGAGGAAGAAAAAGAAAGCTGAGGTGCTTCTGCGACATGAGAGGGACTTAGGTCAGAGAACAGATACAGCTGAATTGTTGTAAATAGTTAACACAGGGTAACAAAATTAGTAGCAAGAAATGCAAAACGCAAATCCAAAATATTAGTTTTCTTGTACACAAAGGTTTGTTGATAGTGCTCAGAACTCCTAGAAGTATACCCTACACAGACTTACAGGCCGTGTTCAAAGCAGTGCAAAGGGCTTTCCCCAAAAAAAAGTTTAACCTTATACAACCCAATTAAAAACCCCTCCTCAGGTCACAATAGGGCTGATTCTTCCTCTTCAGTACTGATGTTTATCACAAAACTGGTGTTTACTCACCATACCCTAATTAAGCAATCTGTGCACAAGAGAGGGTTGAGATGTGAGCAGCAGGGACCATGCCAATGTGCAAGGACAAAGGCTCAGGAGGTGTTTCAAGAGGGGATCAGTGTCATAGCCACATTCCTGCGATAGCTGGGTGCACCTTCAGCTATCCAGGGCTACAAGGAATTCCCCTCATCACGCACTTAGAGGCAGGGGGAAGAAAACACACACAAGATAAATCACAGAGCGCACCGAACTCCCTACTTCTAAAGCGAACTGAGCACCAACAGATATTCCCAAAGGTTATGCCGATTTAGAAATAACAAAGAAAACCAAAAACTTGGCTCCATTGCCTGTCTCTAGACACTGTCTGCATATCAGAAAGGGACAGGCGCAAGTGGCGGTTGATTCTAGTTTTGACTCTTTTGGTATGGTTGCCCACAATACTCTTACGAGTACAACCTCATTTAGAAGGAACAAATTCTATTAATCCCACGAGCTGTCTGGGCAGAAGATACTTTTACTGCGGAGCAAGATGCAACCATGACCTTAAGCAGGCAGCTGTGGTGTGTCCTGGGCTACCCATACAGCTTCCTTTTCCATTCCTCCCTCCAGGATTCCCATCTGGTGCATGCATAGAGCATGTGAGCAACTCCTGAGTTTAGGAGCCCTTAAATCTTTACTAGGATAGACTGCAATGACTTCACATGAGCTATTACATGCTGGTAGGCAAAACCAAAATTCCTATAATATTAGAATTGTTGGAACAATTCCAGAGAAGGGTTCCAGTGTTTCACCACCCTCACAGTAAGAAATTTCTCCCTAACATCTAATCTAAACCTACTCTCAGTTTAAATCATATCCCCTTGTCCTGTCACTTCAGGCCCTTGTAAAACATCTCTCTCCATCTTTCCTTTAGGTTCCCTTCAGGTACTGTAAAGGCTGCAATGAGGTCTCCCTGAAGCCTTCTCTTTTCCAGGCTGAACAATCCCAACTCTCTCAGCCTTTCCTCACAGCAGAGCTGCTCCATCCCTCTGATCCTCTTGGTGCCTCCTCTGGCCTGGCTCCAGCAGGTCCCTGTCCTTCCTGTGCTGGGAGCCCAGAGCTGGATGCAGCCCTGCAGGTGGGGTCTCAGCAGAGCGGGGCAGAGGGGCAGAATCCCCTCCCTGCCCTGCTGCCCACGGGGCTTTGGATGCAGCTGAGGATATGTTTTGCTTTCCAGGCTGTCACCGCTCATGGCCAACTCCTGTCCAGCTTAATGGTGTTCTGTGGCATGTTTATGTGGGATTAAATTCATCTTCACTTTAATTTGAACATCGAGTTATCAGCTTACATTGTCTAAGATACTGCAATACAATATTTTGTCACTCTAACAAACACAGCTTTCATTTTCAGATACCAGAGCCTGCTAACTACTGATAATTGCTGGCCTGATAAATGCTTACTGATGGGAAACACTGTAGTTCTCATAATAACTGGTGACATTATAGATTTGTGATAAACTGTCACTTCATAGGTAAAGAACACTTGCATTCATATCTACCTTTATGAGAATCATTTCTGCAACAGTCATGGCTAATGTCCTTTGAGGTCAAGACACTGAACAAGGAAAGCCCAGCCTCATACTTTCCAGCCAAGCAAGAGGAAACTGCTGGGGGACATATTTTGTCACACAAAAGCAAAAGAAGGCTCCAGTTATTTATATGTCTCTGTGCAGCACATGTATTGAAATACATTCACCAACTCTTCTTACACTCTCCTTCCTGTCTTATGAGTTTATGTACTTACATATTCCTAATCAAAGTAGGGAAAGAAAGTAAGAAAACTGAGGAACACTGACAAAAGCCAAAAAAAAAATGTAGCCTGCACATTGTACTTCAGGTGTTGACACTCTGCTCTTCTACTCCCCTACTTTAACTTAATTCAGACATGTTGGACAAGACATTCCCTGAGAATCACCTCCAAGACTACTCCTTTGGGAAGTGTCCAAGACAACAATCATTCATTCATTTTGACCAGTTCAACATCAGGGTGCCAACTAAGGTTGTCTCTCACGACTACCACTGAGCCTCATGGATTTGTTTTCATATGCTCAGACTTCCTCACAAGTCTCCTCAGGGATCCAGACTACCATACAGTTACAGCTACACTGGTAGCATATCGGCAGAATGCCTATTATTTTCAGTTTAGCCTGGCTGATCCTATAGTCAAATAAACCTAAAAAAAATTAATTGTATGCAAGAATTTTTATTAATAAATGAAATAGATTTGCTGTAGACACACAGAAGCAAGCAGGAAGGGAGATTAAAGCAAAGAGTCAATATTCTATTCTTTTTTGCTGCATTTCCTCAGAGTCACTATGCAATCCCTATCCTAAGGGGAATCACAGAACGGTCTGGGTCCCTAGAGATCATCTAATTCCAACCCCCCTGCCGTGACTAGACCAGGTTGCTCAGAGCTCCATCCAACCATCCAGGGATGGGGCATCCACAGCTTCTCTGGGTAACCCGTTCCAGTGCCTCGTCACCCTCACAGTAAAGAATTTCTTCATTATATCTAATCCAAACCCACTCTCTGTCAGTTCGATGCCATTCCCCCTTGTTCTGTCACTCCATACTCTTGTAAAAAGTCTTTCCATCTTTCTTGCAGGCTCTCTTCGGGTGGGAAGGCCTGGAAGGCTTCAATTCGGTCATGTGCTCTCTGTGTAACATAGACAAATCATCATAGAAAAAGGCATTTGGAAACTCACTTTCTAGTCCTGCTAGTCCACTATCTTTCAAATTTCTAATTGATTTATTACACTTCACATTCCTCCAGTTTTAATCTACTTTACATAAAGACCAAATGTTGATTTACTCTATTAAGCCTACTCTCTAAATAAGCAGTTACAAAGCCAATGGGCTGTCATACCAGAAAAGCAACAGTACAGACTAAATTGAGAGATATTTCACTCATTTCTCAAATCAACAAAACATTCATGGCTACTGGGTCAGTAGTGGTTAAGAGACAGGCTAGCAATTGTATTCTAACCACTGAGCAATTTTAAAGAAAAAACAATTTTGCATCAGTTTAGATGTTAACACTCTGAGATGGTATTTCATAATAGAGATCTCAGAGATGCCTTCAAGAACCTCCTCGAAATTCTCTCTTCCTCTCTGACTTTATTAGCTTCTGTCATCGGTTGTTACTGTCTGACATCCCATTTATTTTCATCTCTAATTCTTTTCCAGCTTTTACCTATCTGAGCACCTATATACAGAGAAGCTCTTCCTCAGCTGACCTCCAAGACTACTACTCCTTCTATAGCCTTTCTGAAGGCTCTCATTTTGATTCCTTTAACATTCCAAACATATAGCTTTAAAATACTTGTTAAAAGCAGAAAGCTGGGACTAGATTTTCAATAACAGGACCAACAGTCATTTAACACTATGGAGACCAGAGATCCTCCCTACTACAGAGCAGCCACCTACTCTTCTCTCTCTCCCTGACTGTTCTCATACTATTGCTGTGAAAGTGGTGCTTAAAATGGAATGTGATGTTTTACATTGTGCTGTATATTTGAAACATTTCCAGTTCAAGAGTTCTAACAGGTCACGCTGAACAGGTGTGTTGTATATTAAGTTCAGAAAGAAAGCATTGTCAGCAAGAGCAACAGAAGTTGTTGCAACAATGGAACTTGAAAGACAAACTTATATCACAGTGTCACAAAATCCTTTAGGCTGGAAAAGACCTCCAGGATAATCAAGTCCAACCTTTTACCAGCCACCAGCCTGTCAATTAAATCACGGTGCCACACCCAGTCACTTTTTGAACATCTCTAGGGATGGTGACTCCACCACCTCCCTGGGAAGCCCATTCCAATGTTTAACAACCCATTCTGTAAAGAAATGTCTCCTGATGTCCAGTCTGAACGTCCCATGGCACAGTTTAAGACTTTGTCCTCTTCTCCTGTCGCTGGCTGCCTGTGAGAACAGGCTGACTCCCACCTGGCTGCACTCTCATCTCAGGGAGTTGTAGAGAGTGACAAAACCGCCTCGAGCCTCCTTTTCTCCTGGCTAAACATCCCCAGCTCCCTCAGCTGCTCTTCATATGAGTTATTAGTTATTTTGTGCTGCTGATCACATTTTGAACGCATTCCCTCCAAGAGTTTGCCAACAACACATGTTCTCCCTGAGAGAATGCAAAAGGACTGTTTATCAAGAAGACAAAACTGTGATAGAGAAAAAATAAATCTCCTGCAACAGAAAGCAATAGATGCAGGAAGGAAAGGGCCTGTGCACATTTGATTCTACATAGAGGACAACTCCAAAGTTATATTTAATGCCAAAGAACCTTCTTTTATGCTAGAATCTTGGTTTTTCACTGCAACAATTAAGAAAAAAGGGAACTGAAATAAAGGTATTAAAATAATTAAAAGAATAATGTGCTTTAAATGGATGGACAGCTGCAGAAGTGTCTGCAGAATCTCTTTTGGCTACATCAGATCTGTCACACAGCCAGGCTCCAGTTCTTTTTTGACTTATGCAGACTCTACAAAGTCAATACCACAGCTACGTAGTTAAATCTACTGAAGGACAGTCACTGTTCATTTCCCGCTTCTTCGTATGCCCCGTTCCAGGACAGAAGTACTTATCAGAAACACTGATTGCACTCATTTGTTTGATGTAATGAGTAAGCCTGTTGCTTTCACCACCCTTTTAGGCACAGAATTGACTGAAGGCAAGCCAAGATCTCAGGAAGAGATCCAGTCAGTCACATCTTAGTCCGAACAAAAGATAACGTGGAAGTAAGTCAAGATAATGAGAAAACTCAACTGGAATACAGGCTGATGCACTGGCACCAGGCTGATTATCCGACATGCATGGCTCTAGGAAAAGTGACATGGTAAGGATGACATTTTGAAAATTTATACTTTACAGTCTCTCCCCTTCCTCTGAGATTTGGCAGATGGGAAAAGACTCCAGTGATACAACTGTTTCCAAGGTAAGGTTTTTGTTCAAAGCTGTGTCAGCTATGACAAGGTCCTCTGAAAGCTTTTCCTCAAGCAAAATTAATCCATTAAGCAACATATCCTAACTTCCCCAGGACACGTGCCTGCAGATAAGTCACCTTTCCTATAGAGTGTGTCTGCCAAGAAGGGAGAGCAGGAAATGCTGACAAGAGAGATCAATAACTGTCATTAAAAACACTGACCAAATCTTACAGGAAGGTTGATTTCATTAAGTTTCTGTTGTACGAAACTGTGACTTTGCTAAACAAAGTGTAATCAGCTTTAGTATCAAAGAAACACTGCAAACAAAATCCCTTTTTTTTTTTTTTAATGTGGATAATAGTCCTATGCCTCACTATAAGCACCCTATTCCTTGTATAAAATTATTTCAGGGGAAGCATTCCAAAATTGACATAAAGGCTTAATGCTATTTTACTCTAATTCACTTTTCTTCAATTGGTTTTTCCTCACATAACAGCATTCAAGTGTCACATTTCACTCTTTCTGCAGAGTCTTACCACACCTCAACATTTATTTCCAGCACACTGCTTGGGATGGAACAGCATGTTAGGGGTGCAGTCAAGAGAGCAGGCGTGAGCACAATAGCCCTGAAAACTGGAATATAGATTCACAGGTGAATGATTAATCTTTTTTCCCCAGGTGAAAAGTGATGTTATAAATACAAGTCACTGCTTCAATGAGAAAGTTACATCGATTTGTTTATTGCAAAGCAGTATGGTTTAGAGTTCAAGTCAAGAAATAAAATATCTACCAAAGCTATGCTCCCTGAAAGAAGATAACAGATAATTATTTGCTTAATAACACACTAACACCCACACACATACACACGAAAATTCAGCAAACCCAAACCACCTTCACTTGTAGGTTCTTTCTCAAAAAAGCTCTGGGTTTTGAAACTAGAACAGCTGCTCCAATTCAAGTGTGGGTTTCATTAATGTTCACTGACTCTATAAAAATGACTTTAAGAAATGAAGAAGATAGAAGAGGAACACTTCCAACTATGAAAAGCAAAAAAGAAAATGTTTATGTGTGCATATATGTCTCTGTATTTATATGCTGTGTGTAGATACATACCACATCTATATTTACATAACGTACAAACACACACACACCTGTAAGTGCCAGGTGACCTCCAGAGGTCCCTTCTAATCCAAATTATTCTATGATATATAACAGCATATAAAAAAGGCGTCAAAGAGAAAGAAATTTTTTTCTCTCTCTTTTTATCCAGAAGAACTCAAGCACAACAGCTCTTCCCTTGGGAGCCTTTCCAGATCGCTCTGGAATTTAACAAAGCAAAGCATAAGTGCATGCCTGACTCTAACAAACATCTTACAGCTCCTTTTGCAGGTCAAGGATGGAAGGTAAAAAAGCAGACATTGCTTATGGACAGCACAGTAATTTATTCCACAAGGGGCATGTTGTCATAGCACTGGGGAACTGGCAACGGCTCCTTATCAGCCAGGCAAAGGGAAGCTTTGCATCTTCCCTGATACCACTGGAGAAACCAAGGGCTCATTAGGAGCAAGTAAACTTTGCTTTTGCATAGAAAGGTTGATAATCACAGGCTCTCCAAAGTCGAAAGCTTTCTATTGATAGACGATAATGACCATCCAAGGCAACATTAAAAGATACATTTAAAAGCTCTAAAAATGAGCAATTAGAAAAACACATCAATTTTAACAGTGTTAAGCTAAAACAACAGCTATAAAAAAGCTTCCAAATGACAATCTGGTCCAGATCCCTTCAAGAACCATGAGTCAAATAGTTCTCAGATCAGAATAAAATTGTTACAATCTGTGAAATCAGACTACATTTGTAAATAAATTCACTCATCTGAAGCAGTCTTAAAATAATATTTTGAGGAAGGGAGGGATTCCTACTATAAGCACAGCAGGCATTTTAACTTTGATGTTCTGAATTTTATCCTGCAGCCTCTATGTTCACTGCTGACACTGGTCACAAAGACTCCATGAACCATACCAGTTGCGAATGTCTAGAGAATTTTAGGTACACAATAACAATACTTGACTTAAAACTTGGCCAAACATCCTTAAGTAACCTTCTTTAAAGTTCCAAGTAACTATCAGCCAACGAATACTAATTTTGCAGCAAAGCTCTCAATAAAATTCAAAGCAGCATGACAGATATCAAAAACTCATTGTAATATCTTTGTTTAGAAATCTACAGATTACATCTTTGTGATTTGTCAAAGACTCTCTTTGGAAGCTTCAACTGGTTTGGAAATTTTTTTTCCAAATATGCATGGATGAAAATATAAATCAAGCTCTGTGAAGAAAGCTTCTAATCCTACTTTTTCTAACCCCATCTTGAGTAAATAAACCTTCACATGCTCAAAAGTGGAAGGCTTTTGGAATTAGCACGAACTTCCTCACAGCTGTATCTCTGCTACCTATGTCAACAAAAAAGAATCAGGCCAACAAGTACAGGCACTCCAAGACTTAGGAGTATGTTTGTAATTGCCCCTTCATTTCACCTTTTGCTAGCTGGCATTTTAAAAACCTCATTCAGTCACTCAAAGCTTGAAAACAAACAACTTCTACAGAAAATTCAGTCACATGCTATTTCTGCCTATGTAAGTCAGGTGTAAAAACACCTCATCTATCCCAAGCACAAAAGATCACAATTTTTATATTGGTGCTTTACAGCATGCATTTGTCTTTTTATATATTTAGAAGTTTGGTGTTTGGGCTTTTTGTTTGGTTGGTTTTCCTATGTTTAGAAAGTAAATATTTTGCTGCAAATACTGCACTTTTTTTTTTGTTTGATCACCAAAATATCACAGGTTTTTCAATGGTTATCACACTGGTATCTCTGAGATCATATGATTGACTCTCTTTGTATCTATAAGGAAGTTCTCACCACTACTAATGAGAAACTTAACACAAAATTCAAATTTGTGCACAAACATGTAAGTGTTCTAACTCTAGTTTCTCCTGACGAATTTCCAGCACAATTACCCATGCTTTTATATATACACATATCTCAGGTGAGTGAGTACCTTCTGTTAAGAGAATATTTGGAGATCCTGTGCCTCAACATCCTTTCTCTTGTGTGTCCCTCCCTCCAACCCCCCCAGAAAAACAAAACCCAAAAAACACCACCTTTTTCCTTGTCTCTTTCCTTTTTTTGCTTTCCATACTTTTCACAATGCCTTACCTACCTCATCCTGTGTATTTTAATGTCATTTTTCTACCTTGTTACTATTATACCTGTAGCTAGTAAAATGCCTTTTTTTTTAAAATCCAAAACAGTTCATCAACTCCATTTACAAGGTGAATCTTTTCTCTTTTCATTCTCCTGTTCAGAAGCCATCCAGTTATCTGTCCCATTAGACAACAAAACACAATTCTGCAACTTCTGCAGCCAAAATGGGATTTAATGTTCTCGGGCCTGGTGACAGAACACAAACACTCCAATATCTGTGCCAACTTACAGATTTTTTTTTTTAAGCAGCCCTCAGTGATTTTTCTCTCACCTTTTCTGTTCCACATATTTACACCCAAAGCTGGCATAAATTAAGGAAGTCCTCCTAGTACTTTAGGCTGAAGGCACAAGTCCAGTGAGAGGTTTTCTTTGACCTTGCTGTTGCTAGTGGAAGAATCTTGCCTTTCACGGAATATGCATTTCACAGGATCTTTCTGCAGCATTGTTTTACCCTTTCCATATCAAAAAAAGGGGGAGATTTTTTGAAACAGTAAAGTTGCAGACAGTGATTCAGAAACCTCTGTTGTCTATCCTTTTTTTATAGAAATCTCTGTTGATTCTACTAATGGAGCATGGATTATTGATAAACAACCACCTCTCAGAGCTGTGGAATGGCAAGGGGACTGCTGTGACCTTCTAAGAGCTTCTTTCCAGCATATAATTTATTTACTCCATGTTTTTCTAGATCAAACAGCACTATGCAGAAGCACAGAAATAAGAGTGTCTGGCAGCACAGTAGGTGAAACAAACAAAAACTCCCAGGCAGTTCTCAAAGTGTTTACTGTAAGCAAGTAAATTTGTAAAAATAGCAGTAAAGGAAGTAAATAAAAAGTATAGAGGAAGTAGATTCCACCTTTTCAGCTGTAACCTTAGACTTCTAAATCACTATATTTAGTAAATATAACAAATGCTGTCTAGACAAACTTAGGAAATAAAATGCCATCCTTTAAACAGTGGTAGGCTGGCCCCAAATGACAGCCAAATCCAGCTGCTAATTCACCACCCTCTCCCATTGGATGGGAAGAAAGAAGGAAAGCAAGAGACTTGTGGATTGAGATAACGGCAGCTAAAAGGGAAGCAAAAAGCTGTGGACATAAGCAAAGCAAAAAAAGAGGAATTCATTCACTACTTCTCCAGCAAACAGACGTCCAGGCACTTCCTGGCAAGCAGGGCCTCAGCATGCAGGACTGTTGCTCGAGAACACAAATGCCATAACCATCAATGTCCCTCCTTTATCCTCCTTTCCACGAGTTTTTATTGCTGAGCATATGATGACATATGGCACAGAATATCCCTTTGATCATCTTGATTCAGCTGTCCCAGCTCTGCTCCATTCCAACCTCTTGCCAGCCCATGCCTACTCCACTCTCTGCTTAGAGGTACAGATCATAAATTTTTCAGGAGACACTATCTTTTTTTTTAATGACTTATTTTCAACAGCTAAAAACCCCTCAAACATGATAAAAGAACCTTTTCTTCAGCAAAACTAGTTTGCAGTGAATCTACTTCAGAACATATAAGCATGCTGTGAGACAGTCTTGTAGATGTGTTTGTCATTTTAGGGTCCAGAAACAGAGCAGTAACATGTTTTTATATCTAATATTTCTCTGATTAATAACTAAAGGACTGCAGCTACAGTCAGCTTTCTAAGCAAAGTAGAATCAAAGCTTCCATGCCATGAAGGAAAACAAATCAAATATATATGGGAAAATACAAGGAAAAGTTTAAGGTTGACACTACAGTGGTGCTCACATTGAGACCAGCATTTGCCAGTGTCTGCACTCTATGTGACTATCATAACACAGCCTTACTGCATCACACCTCTGTGTGCACCTGGGGGAGGAAAGAGAGAAAAGTCCTCTTTTGATTTTTGCTAAGCATCCTTCTAATTTATTATTTCATGTTCATTTCCAGAAGACTGTGGCTAGAAAAAGAATTTAACTCCATTCCTTCACGATCCTGGTATATTTGTTAATCATTTTACAGGCTTTTTTTTTTCCTTTTGTATTTTTTTCCTCCATGCAGTGAAAAATCTCAAGTTATGATTTTGGGTCACCTTTCAGAGTTAAAAAATCCCCAAATATTTATCTTCTAGATTAAGAGAAATGTGCTTAAAATCCAATAGCTCTGTCATCAGCCAGTTTTGCACACCTGAGGACATGCCCAGCATCAGGTGTTTCAGGCACAGCACTCTTCTTCCACACACATTTCTCTACCCAATATCTTAGAGGTGTGCACACAAACTTTCTTAGTTTTCTCCCACTATTAATGTCATAGCTACAGTTTGGTCATTAGCCACAATGCCATGCAACTATATGAAATAAAATATATTGTACCTTTTTAAATATGTAAGAAGGAGGCTTGTTAGTGGTAGCTAGCTGCAGGGATCAATCGAGGCAGGACTCCAAAAACTATTCTGCTGGATTTATGAAGACCAGTTTATTGCAAACAAAGCCCAATAAATTTCATTTAGGCCAAAAGCAGCAGCAAGCTTGAGGAAAATGACACAGGTCTAGTGTAACAGTCAACTGTAACTAGCTCGACTAAAGAGAGATTTCCATTTCTTGGCACAGTAACAAATCCTGAAGCAGAGAGGGGCTAGGGGTGAGATTTTTTCCTCTGTAAGTAACTTAATGAATGAAGTACTAATTAACATTATGGCATTGATAAATGGAGAGAGAGATTAGGGATGTACTCGATATTCAGGCCTTCCCAGATGGACCGTCAAAGCCACATTAATTCCTATCTCATTGGAGCATCTGCTTCTCCCATAATCCATTGCCCCTTGGTACGAACAACACAAACTGTTGTGACTCAATTCGATTTATATCAATCTAATTTCTTTTAATCCAATTTGTATTCCAATCTACTACCTTCTAATCACTTAAATCTTCAGCCTCCATCTGGTAAATTTTCTCTCAAAATTAACCGAGCAGATGCCTCCGCAATTGTCTTCCACAGTCAGGCTAATCATGCCCTGGCAGTGGCCTACAGAGCTCGCTGAATAGGTACGTGACTTACAGCATTGCCCTTCTTATTACAAGCATGGCGATGCAGGAAGGCCATTTTGTCTGTCATTAATTGGTTAATTTGCATAACACTGCCAGGGAAAGATGCCTGGGAAACAAAAGCCAAGAGTGGAACGCTTCAAGAAGGCAGCATGACATGCTCCTCATTAGTCACATGGCCATTACACTTTGAACCATCTATTGTCTGAGGTAACAAACCCCAAACTGCATTACAGCTAAATACATAACAAACACCTCCACACGATATTGGACTGCATGGGTTTCGGCACTGGTGCCATTGAATATGCAGAGAACACAAGGGCTGTCCAAGTAAAATTCCAAGAAAAGTGCAGGATGCTGAGAAAACTAGAAAGCACGTTGTTTTGCCAAAACTTCAAATGCTCTCTCAAGTAAATTAACTTTCACAATGCTACAATTAAACATGCAAACAACACCAAACTTTCTGACTACGAAAAGCTTTTTCCCCAGGACAGTATAGGCCACAGGCTACCTAATATATCATAAGTAGGAGGAGTAAAAGGATGAAGCTAACTTTCTCAGCCAAGGATAGGTAAAATTCTAAGTCTTAAGCAAAATGCAGAAAGAGAAGTGCCACTGCTTTAAAACTAGGTGCCTCACTAAGAACACAATGTTGATCTTTCCCCCGATCAGTGCTATGACATTTCCAAAAAGGTGATGGTATGTTCAGCAAAAAGTGGATTTCATCATTCAGGTGTTCACGTGATCAGAGACTGCCGAAGTTAGAAAGTCTTTTCAAGTCTGTTATTTGGAATCCTGGGAGGACAGAAAGGAAAACATTCAATGTGCCACTTGTGTTCCCCAAGTAATGTAAAGTGAAGAGAAATTATGAAAACACAACAGGTACTTAATAAATAGTGAGGGAAGCACAAGAAAGAACAAGGTGGGCCAGAGGAGGAGGAACAAGAGTAGCTTCTATCACACATAAGCAAGAACAAAAGGAGGAAAGAAAACTTTAACTTGGCACTCAGTCCCTTGCATCATGAGCTACGTTCTTGTCGGCCCACAACCACTTACACAAGATCAGCTATTAACAGTCCTCAGATTCAGAGGGAGGCATAATGCCCTTTTTCCATTACAGATTATATATAAAATTTGTTGTTTCACATTTTTTAGAACAATATAAATCAGACTATCATGGAAGAGTCAGCCTGCAATCTTCACCTTAAAAAATAAAAATACTTTTGTCATCCAAATTTTCAGTAGATGAAAAATGAGCTTACCAGGATGATTTGCCTGGAGCTTACTACTGCTTCCTCCCTTCCTCTCAATCTTTCACATCTACACCTGAATAAGAGGTTTCACTTATCAGCTAATAGGTACCTAGTAAATTTTTTATAACCTAGGGATAGCAAACAGTATAAATACAATGGATCCAAGCCAGAGGATGCTGAAGAAGGAAAGAGAGGGTGTCCTTGGTTAAGGAGGGGGTGGAGTGGGCAGTCTTTCTTCCCCTCCCACAAGCTGTCAAGTCCTTCTGTGCACACCCCCTCCCTCATCCCTGCTAAAAACCTTCCTCTCTCTGCCTGCCATGACAGGTGGTCCAGATTTTCACTTAGAAAATCTGGCCACCCTATGTTTGCAACACCTCCCCGCTTAGTATCATCTGTGAATTTAATTAGCATGCAGTTTACCCACTCGTTCAGATTATTAACGAAGATGTTAAACAAGACACAATCCAAATAAAAAGATCCCTGTGGCAAACCAGTTGATGCCTGTCTTTAAATCAGTTTATTGCTATCTATTGTAACCCTTTATTTACAGATGCCAACCAATGATTCATCTACATGATAGCATGGACAACCAAGCAAATTTGCCTTTTGTTTTCCCAGCTAACAGGCTGTGATACACTATATATACACTAGAATTACACATAATAATCCCCATTTCCCAAATCCTGTGTCTCATCTACTACTACTACTATTATTTCATCACACTAAAATATGCAGCCCCTTGCTTCTCCTGTTTCATCTGCCACTTCTCAGCCATGTACACAGAATCAATGCTAAATGACGGTCAGGAAAAATCACACCATTTGTGATCATTTCTAGTGTCAATCTAAAACCAGTCCATGGAAATCTGGCAGAGGGAGATAATCAGTAGAAAAAACAAGATTGTCAAACACATTGAATCTCTCCCAGTTTTATAAACTGGATTTGAAAAGAGAGTTTAGCAGCAGTGGGAACTATACAAGGAATATGTAAAACAAAAATAAAATTAATTTTTATTTATGAAAAGGAATGGAAGTCCACTACTCTTCAGTCAGTAGCTTCAATAAGAGCATTACAATTTTACTCATCAGATGAGGAAAACTACAGTATAGTGTCGGGTAATGATATTTAGGTTTTGAAATTAAAATAAATGTAATGGAGTTTCACCCATAAAGCAAATCACATTTCGGGAAAAAGACAGACAAGAAAATAGCAAGGAGAACCCTCCATACAACTGAAGATTTACAATTTGAGAAAACCTCATGGAACATATACTGGATTTACATACAAACATAAATAAAAAAAATATATATATAATACATACATAGATGCATACAGCATTGTTCATAAACCAAACTCAATTGTAGCTTAAAATATTAAGTAGATTCCTCTTCCCCTTGCAAAAACACTGTGATACAAGAAACAAGTGAACATTTGAACATCCAAAGCCAAATGCGAATTCTCTCTAAAGCAGGTGGCTCCACATACCAGACTCACAAGTGCTCTCTCTGAGCTTATCTATGGAGTACTTGTTTTTTCTGATAGATCTTGTTGCCTGCAGGAGTTGTGGGTGCCCCATCTATGGAAGTGCTCAAAGCCAGGTTGGATGGAGTTCTGAGCAACCTGGTCTGATGGAAGGTGTCCTTGTCCATGGCAGGGACATTGAAACTGGATGACCTTTGATGTCCCTTCCCACCCAAACCATTCCATGATCCTTCTTCCAACCCAAAACATTCTATGATTCTTTTCTGCCAAGTAATCACAAAAAATTTGCATCAAAGCAGTTCCAGGAAACTTAATTAAAACATTAGAGCCTCCCTATGCATGTTACAAAAAGCAAACAGGAGAGCTCTGGCCCTTCCATTGCAATTTCCAATTGTCAGCATAAAGCAAGACATTCTGATCTTCCCAGGTAATACCACATTACAAGCGGAGACAATAATACAAGAAGCACAACAGGTTTCCAAAGCTATCTTGTAACAGAATGTAAATAGCCTAAGCAGAGATTAAAATAAATTCACAAGTCTATTAATTCAGTTCATGCTGAACTAAAATTGAAACTCTCAAGCAGATGAATGCAACCTCCTCTTACTGACCAGAAGCACTCCTTAGCAGCTCCTGAACAAAACACTCCATTACACCATGCTATCATACACACTGTGCTTGTACAAACTCATGGATAGGAACATAATTTATTTGAAAGACATATTTCAAGCAATATAGTAGTAAACAGGAACCTACCAGAGAGGAGAATACGTAACACCATGAGAATGCTTAGAAAAATATTAAAATGGTAATTTTTGCGTGCTAATGTAATTCTTGAGACAGTTTGCTCACAGATCTACGCTTAATGCCCATGTCTGCAGAAGAACCTAATTTTACATGGCCTGTCTCAAGAGACCTAATTCATTCTACAATGAGTGAAGCACAAGCAGAAATTATTTTCTTTCATATTACTTGAACAATGCAAACTGACACTTATTTTCAGAACTCAAATGTGTATGCTTGTTTCAGTTTTCAAATAAATCACATGTAACTTCCTCTGAGTGGAAGTTACCACACTTTTACACACATCGTGGTTTACCATAAACAGGAAAAACCCCAGACACTGGTGACCTATGGCCATATTGTGAGAGTCTTCCACTCTCCAGAAGAGACACCACAACACTAAGCCAGCTCAATCTAAAGATACTGCAGATACTCACAAAAAAGAAAAGGGCCACTGTGCCTAACCATTAACAGGAGTCAAAGAACCTACAAAGCAGCAGTGCCACATCTGCTGCCTTCTCCACACCAAAGAAACAGTTGGTGCTAATGCACGATTAGGAGCTGAGAGGAACGCAACAAAAGTGTATGCAGGTGGCAGAGGTCACTGAGGGACAGTATAAAGGAAAGAGAGGGTCAAGTTATTATCTGGAATGCATCCACAGAGCACAGCCATCTTTTAAATCAGTTTTTATAATAGCCATCCCTGTATTGATTTAATAATATCTTTATGCTACGGATTTACCGAGTGTGCCATGAAGAACTACATCAAAGACTGAGTTGTGAAACCAGGGTTTGTTTCTTTTCCTTCCACAAGGTAAGGAGAATATTTCCTACCTTGAAAGCCTCCATTTGATCTATTTTTAATCTTTTATTAGCCTTGTTTCCTTTGAAAAGGCAAAAATCTGTCATCCAAACATCATCAAGTCTTTCAATTAAAAGTGTTTGGGTAAAATAACACAAACTCCACAAAAATTAAATTTGACTTTTAAATCTAAGTGACTGATATGCCTCTGTGTACATGGCAACTAAAATATCAGGTCTTTTACCTTTAAGCCTACATTATGATATACATAAAGGTGTAACGGAATGGAGGGAGAACATCCACTTAGAAGTATGGGCAATACAACACTTTGGAGCATCACGCCTAAAAAGACAAGTTTTCAAGAGTAATTACGCACTGCAAATTACACACACGGCAAATTAAATACTCATAGACACTCTTGTAAAAATATAGCCAAAACCAGCCTAAGGCTAATGCTTAATTTAAAGGAAGGTGAGAGCAGGTTGACACTGGCAATAGGGAACCATTCCCAAGTCAAGCCTCTTTGGCACTTAAAAAGCAGTTGACAAAAACCTCTTCCTGGTGTATCAGTAATTGCCACTGACTGCTCGTTCCACCACTCGCCTCCCTCCTCCAGAAGGAGAGGAATAAGAGCAATAGTTCAAAGAGGCAGAAACAAACAATAAGGGTCATTTTAGGCCCTAAGGTCAGGCTTTATGTTTCAGGGTAGGAGAACCTGAAGTAAAACAGTTACAACTTCTCAGTGACCCTGTAAGGGAAGTTACTTAATATTCATGTTGACAGAAAAGAAGAAAGGATTAATCATGTGGAATTAGCATTTTCATTGAGGAGCTTGGTTGAGTCTTATGTTCTACTTTGAGAGAACGACAACTGCTTCACACCAGCATTTTACATCTCTCATTTATCGAAACATTGCAGCTTGCTCCCAACTGTCATTAAGTGATGAATAATGAAAGACTTCTTTATTTTTACCTCAGATTAATCATGCAGCCCCCTCCATCTTTCCATGCCTGAATGTGTGTTCTGAACTTTTTAAAAAATTTTATTAATTTTTAATTCATGTGGAGTAAAGAAAACTGTTTAATTAGATTTCAATTCTATTGGGAAAAAATGGTCTCATTTGAAAGGACATCACCTAAGTATTTTCACCTCACAGCTTTAAAGTGCCGCTGTACACTATCATTTCTCAAATTGTGTCACATCTGTGCTAATTTCAAGCCATCTCTTACATTACACAAATAAATGGTTTAAAAAAAAACATCCCTTCAGTTACCTAACACAGAGAAAAATGGTGTAACAATTAATTGAAACAAGTACAACACGTAGACTTTATAATTACTATTGTAAAGTAAAAATACAAAATATTGTACAATATAATGTCTTAATGCAGTTGTTTTAGAGCTAATTGCAATTTTTTAATAAAAATTATTCTCAAAGTATTTTCTCCTAACTCTTCCCTTTCTTTGCTCTCCTCCAAACTTTTTCATATTATGAACTACTAGATTTGACTCTTCCACTACAGTTATAAAACAAATTATATACAAATGCTGGTTTCCCCTATAGTGAGTGGCACATTAATTAGTACAACATATAGAAGTGCTTAGTGGAGTCAGGTAATTCCAAAATTTTATCCCTGTAAAGCTTGCCCCACCACATGAACACATCATGTACTTGATGATCACCTACACACATCATCTACTTTATGATCATGCTTAAACAGAGGGGAAAACAACCAACACGTTGTAGTCATACAAAGCTGTGCATGGGCCAAGCCATTTCCTCACAAACAGCTGCAGGTGACCTGGTTCCACCTTGAGGTACAGGCTTTGCTAAAGCATTTCATGTTTTATTTTTGTATCTACAAATGGCCTTAATGGTTAGAAAACCATCCAGTCTTACTGGAGTGCAGAGAGGGCAGTTAAAATATCGAACAAAATAAACCCAATACCTTCCTTCTCTCTTAAAATAACCAGGCCAACCTTAAACAATGCTTTGTAAACCTCCTCCCGTTTCTTTATGGCCTTTTCATGATGTCCATCTTCCTCAAAATATATCAATTATATAACAAATCAAAGTATAACAATCATTACAGTACAACACAACTTCGTTCTCAGTATTAAATGCCTAAAACATTGGCCCTAAAATAGTGTTTCAAGATACAGTGGATTTGTGTGCATGTAACCAACTGAGGATGAAATCAGCATGTTTTCTTTTACTATTTATCATCTTGATCCATCACTTGCAGACTGATCTCTAGCTTTATTCAGTTAACTGTAAAATTACTCAAATGGCAGGTACTTCCCATTATTGTACCAGAAGGAGGGCTCTGCACTGGATAACATCATGCACATAATGCCAGTGCATCACATCCGGTTGGGCTACATTCTGTTACTCTTCTCAAAGACTTGTAATCACTACAGCCCCACCTTTTAACATTTAAATATGCATTTCCTTACTGTGTTACCTCCAATTTTAAATTTCAAGGTTTAGTTAAATTACTTGCAACATTACATCATTTTTGTAAGATATAGACATTTTAAATTTTATCCCCCATCTAAATTATTTTGACTGCAAATGGATGAAATGTATTTTAAAAATGAGTAAAAACCTTTTAAAATAGCAACAGTCCTCCCAATTTTTTAAAATATTTTTTCAATAGGCATATTCTCTTTCAATTGCTCATAAAACTTCTTCCAACTTCTCACTAATCTCTTCTCATCACCTTTGAGTTGTCTCTACTTTGCTGACATGGTTTGAAAGCATGAGACCTAGAACTACACATGCTGAAAAGCTAAATGCCCTCTGCAGAAAGCTGGCACAAAATTTCCATTCCATTGAAGTTCCACCTTCACTCTGTTCTCTTGCAAAACTGATATAACGCCTTGTCATTCCCAAAAATGCTCTGCCAAGCCACATCACTGGTCTCTCATTTTGTGTATCCTCAGTGGCTAACTTCACACGTGTATCCTAAACATATGTAGAGTACACTTTACTAAAAAATAAAAATGTCTTTCAGAGTTCTCTGGCAATCAGTTTATTCCTTGTTAATACAATTTGATTATTGATTTTTTTTTAATTGCAACTCATTTTTTTTCTTAACTATTACAAACGTCTTGAAGTCCTTTCGTATTGGTAACTGTGTAACTTCCCTCTCTTCAGATCTGCAAGCCGAAATCATAATTTTCTTGCTTATTTTCCGTAAAATTTTTCGTTTAACATTATCTTTACCAAGAACGTTTCCATCCGGACTAAATTCACGCATATCTACCATTAGTCTTTGCTTTTTTCTGCTGCTGCTCCCTAAAGGGAGGAGTATTATCACAGTCTGCAGAATGTTCTCCTTCAAAGCAACACTGATAACTCTGATGATTTTCAAAAGCTATATTAAAATGTAATAGAACAAGTAAAATTGTGCCCCAAAATTGAACCTGTGATTCCCTTCCTAACAAAAAACAAAGCAAGATGCATTTACTGAGCAACATGAACTGGATCTTCACTCTTCTGCTGTCATAAAAAGTGTAACTTCCTTGACCATCACATATATCATTTTCCTTTAAAGTTCTCCCCTGGAAGTATTTTCAAACTTAAACTGGCATTAGATACTGTTTTCATTAATCTTACTGGTGTTCAAGTAAAAGCTGGACACTTCCTCACAGAAAGAGTGTGGAAATAGAGTAGCACCAAATGTTGATGTTTGTTGCATAGCACCATACTCACAGATTTGCTATCCTATGGATCAAAGAAACAAGAAATTCTGTCACTTTGAGACAGGATATCATAAATTAGGACAGCTAAACACAGTGGGAGCGACAAAACAGCGTTCTCTATTGCTGTCACCCCTTTGTTCTCCCTGTGGATGACAGCACATTTATTTGGTTAGATTCTATGCTCATAAATTCTTTCCAAGTCACATTCATTTTGTCAGGGTACAGATACCACTCCAGCACCCACGTGTGCTCCTGAACACACAAGATATGAGTTCAACTCCAGACTCTACCATCATTATGATACCTGGCAGATATATCACTCACCTCAATTTTTCTATTTTTAAAATGCAGATGTGGTCACAACTCCTTTGTGAAGCATTTTCTGATCCACTGATGAAAATCCCATGTAACAAATAGCATTGTCAGCTTACCAAGGTGTCCTCTTGACCTGTGCCCTGCATGCACCGATGGCTTACAAGAGTGTGTGACCAACAACACTGTCCTCCTGCCACGCCACTGAACATCCACAGGCAAGATTTACCTGCAGCTTCTTCATCTGCTCTGTTTGAGTTTTACCCTCTGTCCTCCTGGAACATCAGGAAACTCCAGGTTTCTAGAGCCACTGAAAGGCAATTTTGGTTTGTCTAGCTTATTTTACCAGTTTTACTTTAGTCATAACCAAAACTGTTTCATAATTTCAAACTAATTTTACATGCATTACACGTAAATTCCCACAGTAATAGTTTTTAATACTACAATTTATACCTTTGGAGATGCAAAAAGCCCATTTAATAACTGTACTTTTTTTTTCTTTTTTTTTTATTATATATGCACACATATATATAGACACAAATTTCATGCTAGATAAGCAAGATTCTCATTTTTTTTTCCTAAAACGCCAAGAGAAAAACAATTTATTTGCTTTAAAGTATTAATACATTATAAGTCTGGAAGTATAATGAGAATATTGATGCAGCAAATACAGGTAAGCTGATTGAGAAATTAAGGTCCATGATGTTTCAGAGCAGGGTTTATACCAAAATACAAACCTAGCATTCAGTCAGGATCTGCATCCTCCCAGTCTAGAGGGATAATGCCCCAATTTTTATCACACAGAATAAGCAAAATGCTGACATTATCAACAGTTATTTTATTTACTAATACAGTTACTCTGGAAATAATTGCTCTTTTCTTACGCTTGAATAAATTTATGGATTTCACAACTGATTTCAATAGGAATGGATTACCAAGCACTAGCACTTCTCTTTGCATTTTATGTTGGTGAAAAACTAACAAACAATCTAAGAAGCTTTCCACACTTTATCAGAGAAGGCTTAACTTCAGACAAGGCCATTGCTGTGTGTTGCAAAGTGCAGTGCCTCCCCGCACAATGCCACGGATTGTAGAAGGCACTAGAAAGATCAACAGAACTTTCCATATTGAAGGACATATGGGAACTCTATAATTTTTATTTGCTTACAGGATTGCACATTTGTGTTCCTGTCACATCAGAAAAGTGTCCTTTTACCAGAAAAGTCCAATGTTGCTTTACTGCCTGCATTCTATTTCTCAAACTAAACAAAAATAGCCATCTAATTACATTTCAAGCATTCTTAATATTTAAAAAGTTGATTAAAAAGCAACAAATAGAATCTGCTGTCATCTGAGATGACCCCCTCAAAGACAAATAAAGCCCAGCAAACACTATGCACTGAAAGTCTGCTGTCCTAAACAGTGCTTCCTCCAGCACTCCTCCTCATAGCAGAGTGCAAGTCCGAGCAGAGTCTCCCAGGCACTCAGTAGCTGTAACCCACCTGTGCACTTTGTACTCTGCTTTCATCCCTTCTTTTAAAACTCCCATGTTGTTCTACCACACCCCGTAGAAGTTTAAGACGAGCACTGTCCAACCATTGAAACCCTTCTTAATAGTAAAACAAAGACGATAACTTGAGAGAATGTTACAGCCAACAGAAAGGTGGATGCAAGTTGAAACGCATTTTAGGTAGGATGCTGTTTTTCAGCAAAACTCAAGATTGGATTTTTGTCAAAATGAATCATCACCAATCCTTACACTAGATAATAAAGGTAATGAAGAAAGGTTCACACCAAGAGTCATATCAAGACCTGCATTTAACACAGGATGGTCTCAGACAGCACTCTCTCCCCCCAGCGCCCATCTGTGCTCCTCAGCAGCTCTGCAGCTCCCAGGCTATTCCCTCACATCAGTGTCAGGCTTTTGCTTTGAAGCTTGTTCAGTTGGTGACTTATTCTCACTCAAAAAGCTCAGAGTGATTTTTCTAACTTTGATAAAAATGACTCACTTCCTTAAGAGATTTTGTGCATCTGAGATGAGACCTTATTAGTAGGCACAAGAGGTGTGTAAAGCTTCTCCCAGATCCCACTCCATTAGTAGTAATCAATATTAATTTAAAATTGCACGAAGGCAGCTTTTCAACCAGAAATGATTTCATCCTTTCTCCCCCTGCCCTGCTCCCCAACACAAAACCTCACAGCTTTCATTATATTTGAGATACCAGGACACTGGGTCTCTGTCCAAAAGTAATTTACAGATTATCTTCATATCCAGAATGACTTACCAAGTAGAGACGATATTACCCAGAACAATTTGGTGAACCTTGCCTTTCACTTCTCACCTTGAAAGCATGTGACTATATCTAAGCATGAGGAATAAACTGCTTTTAAGAATCAACACACCAGGACTAGAAAAATGTAATTGCTGTAATGGTCAAGTGGGAACAACTGAGGCAGCTCAGGGTGAGTTCAACCACTGTCTCTCCCTGATTGCCTCAAGGAACTTCAGCTGCTGCTGCACCTACAAGATCAATGCTGCTAATTGGGAGGAAAATTATTCAGGACAGCACAGAGCCTCCTATTAATGATGCCTGCCAGTAGAAAGTCAGTTTATCAGCTATGCTAAAGGTTAACATCAATATCAAATGCAACAATCTCAAATGATTATATCACTGACTTTTTAGGGAAACTCACTATGGCGGTGCAATAAACTTCAGAACTGGCTGCACAAAACCATTTTGGTTCCCTGCTCACCAGGTATCCAGCTTATGTTTGTTGGTTAGTATTACTTCATTTGACTGTATTAAAAACAACACGCTTCTAGTGATTCTTTAAATTCTATCAGTATTTTTTAATAACACTGTGCAAGAGAACTGATCTAGGGACAGATATCAGCTCATAATACAGGAAATGGTTTGCTGGAACGCTTCTGTTATTTCTAATCAGAAAAACCTCAAAAAGCAAAGACCAAATAAGTGTTGGGTTTAAAACAAAAAACCCAAACAACTGGCTACATTCACAGAAGTTAACCACAAAGACAGCACCTCAGGAAGTCAATAAGCCACAAACACTTAGAAGCTAGGAAGACTCAAAGTGCTTGTCCCATTTTTTTTTAATTTTCCAAAATACATTGTTTATCTACAACGAGACCAAAAAACAAGGGTCTTTTATGGTGTGACCCAAGACACAAACTAATGATTTTTGAAAAAAAATTAATCATATATAGTAATGGCTGAGAACTTTCATTAAGTTGAAATAATAACAATAACATACAAAATCTATAGTAATAATCTATAAAATAACTTACACACAATATACACAGGAAAGTGCATAAGACCAGCATTAATAACTTGCAAGACCAAAGTAATTTAATATACTGGAAAACTTTAATAAATTTTTTTTATACTCTTAATAGCTTACACAGCTTTACAGAACATACTCTGCTTGCCAGAGCAATAGCTTTACCCTTCCTTGTTTAAAAACTACTTCTTAAATGACTCTCCACTTTTATATTGAATGTCCTTAAAACAGAATTCCTTGTGACAAACATTTTTATCTTTTCCTGCAAGTAAAATATAACACATATATAACAACAGCTCATTTAATAATTACAATTATATACATGCATGTGCATAAACATATTAAAACCAGTGTATTTTGAAGAGCACAAAAAGTTACCTCATGCTCTATTAGCCAAAACTTGACCTAAAATACTTCAGAATCTGCTTCAACCCTTTGCAGCAAAGATGCATGTGAAATACAGCTCTAGGAGGGCCGTCTCAGTACAGACCCTGCAGCTGATATGGTAAAAAGCCATGGGAAGGAATCAGAGGCAAACAGGCACATTTCTTAACTTTTTACCTCCTTGATCTCAACCTACAAATTTAGTGTGTTCCAACAAGACCACAAATCCTTCAGGAAAAACCTCACAATTTCATGAAGAGGGCTACTCAGCCATGGGCACCTCCTTCTGCCCTTCCCAAACAAAAATTACACAACTCAGCATTCAGAGACAGACTGACCATGAAAGAAGTTGTCCCCACATCTTCCTGCACTTCAGCAGAAAGTCTTCTTGCTCCTGCTTGGGCTTTGAGTTCTTGTTCCCTTTTTAAACCTTAATCATGCTCACCCGGCCTCTAGCTACAAAGCTAACTGGTTGTTTACAGAATAGAGGCAAAACATGGGTATCCAATTAAACAATTTTTTTTTTCCTCCAAACTAATCCCAGAGAAGATTAAAATGACCTGCATCAGCCTTTGAAAAATAAATTATATATTGGCTCAAGTAGTGAGATCTAGCCCTAAGCATATGAAAATGAAGTATCAGAAGAACAAAAACTGCACAGGTTGCCATCACAGCCTACAGTTTGACTGCCATGTCTCTGCGTCCATAGACTGTACCTTACTGACTGCCAGCTACTGTGAAACTACTACAAAAGCATGGACACGCCACAGGAGAGTAAGATCCAATTACATTTATACAATAAACTAAATTTATAAGTAGAATGAAGGGGAAAAAAAGCATTTAGGACAACCAGATAGAATAATTTCTGGATCAACAATTCACTTTCCTTTCCTTCTGTGTGTCTAAGTGTGATGTCTTCATTAGTAAATCCTCTGTGTAAGGTTAATCCCTTTCAGCTACTTAGGGCTTAGAACAGCTCACATCTCCCATTCCTGCCAATAAGTTCTACACATGATACAGAAAGAGACTAAATGAGATACCTGTTTTCTTAGAACTGCACACCTAAGGAATTTTACCGCAAATTTTTATCCATCTCCTATTCTTAGAAATCACAGTAATTAACCAGCATGAATATTATGATAAGACAGTTCATTCCGTGTTTTGGAGGGGATTTTGATAATTGGAAAAAACCGTTTTGTTTTCTTTTTTCTTCCTACTCCTCTCTTCTCCCCTCCTCTTCATCAATACACCTGTTACTGAAATGAAAGGTGCACACTTTGAAACATATATTAAATTTGACCAAATATGTAGCCCAAACTTTACTGATTTAAAACATCTATTCTAACTTCTTACGTAGAATCCTGCTATGGACACATATGAGGTAGTCTCTCTGATTCCTTTACAACTGTATGCTTCAGTATTTTATAAACATTAACCAAATATTACTATGTAAAGTAATTTTCAAATTCTTCATATAAGGAGTCATCTTACAAGCTAGAAGTGTTTTGCAAATATTTTTTCAAAATTTTTTTAATATACAAAATAAATGAGATTTGTGTTCTACTTTCAAACAGGAACATAAGCAACTCCAGACTAGGAAACTGCTCTGATCTTCCCTTACTTTTAGAAAATTGTTCTCTCACTAGCTCAGAGATAAATACATGCAATTTGACGGCATTCCACTCTGAAGTTGCTTCTCTTCTTGGAAACGCAAGACATCAAGCAGAACTCAGTGCATACCCATTGACTTCTTGGAAGTTTTTCCCCAATTCCTGTACTTCATAAATATATTTTGCAATTCTTTTCTCAGCTAAATCTAAAGATTCTGGGAAAACATGTCCTCCAAGTATGCAAAGACAACACCTAGCACACTGACGCCTGGAACACTGCCTTGGATAACACCGCACAGAACAGTGGTCAAAATGTAGACACATCTTCCTCCACTGCCTCCCCACACTTCTCATCCCACTTGGGGTTAAAAAGGAGGCATCAAGTAAAAGTATTTGATCCTCAACTCCTCCAGATCATCTGACAGCTAAGAGACTGAGGTACAGGACTCTGTAGCTCCAAAGTTTCAGCCCAGAATATACCAGAGCAAGAGTAAGAAAACAAGAAAAACTCTTCAGCCAAGAGCAGTATGATACAAATTGCTTTTCCCTTGGAGGAAGAATCTCAGAATCATTTGGACTGAAAAATACTTTTTAGATCATTGAGTCCAATAATAAACCTAACACTTTCAAGTCAACCAGTACCTCATGTCCCTAAATGCCACATCTACGCATAATAGATTCACTGAATGGTTTGGAATTGAAGGAACCTTAAACACCATCGTGTTCCAACCCTCTTGTCACAGACAGGGAAACCTTCCACTAGTCCAGGTTGCTCAGAGCCCCATCCAGCCTGGTCTTGAACACTTTAAGGGATGGGGCACCCATAGTTTCTCTGGGCAACCTGTGCCAGTGCCTCACTACCTTCATAATAACAGAAAAGAAGATGAATTGCAATTCCTACAGAACCGCCAAGGAAAATGGGGAAGGAAAGCCACATACTTTCCTTCACTGAAGTTCAACCTCCTTAGTTAATAATAATATATTCTACATTAATTTATCTTTCTCTCCACATGCCCATCTTTCATAAAGTTCAAGACCATCACTGAAAGCTATCTGTCATGAGCAAATGGTAAGTTAGGCAATTTTAACATCTCTGAGCATCTGGATTCCTACTAGATGTAAGAAAATAAGGTCCAGACTCCTACTGATTTACTTTCTTTACACCAAAAGGTTTTTTTACTTTATTTAAAAGAACAGCTATAGCACTTAAAACACTTCTGACAAATCTGTCAGCTAGGGATTATTAAGGGAGGCAGGAGCAGATTTCCTTCACAGACCCAACAACGACATTTACTCTGACCTAGAGGGAACACCTTCCTAAGCAATAAGAAATAGTCCACTCTCAATGACAACTCAGTCCTAAGAGAATGCCAATTATGCCAAGTTTGCACAAACAGATGTATGGCAATTTTGTAACATGGACTACTTTACACCAGGGACAAAGCTAAAACCATTTATCTCAATTAACTTAGGATCTAAGGATTAATTTAAGTGGTTGCCTTAGAGGTGAAAGGCCACCACTTGATGCAACAATCCACCCATACCTCTTATTTATATATTTATCTTATACAATAAATAGAAATCTTACTCTTTCATTTTTAAAATTATATCTTTTCAATTACATTTTTACTCTCAAAACTCTGTGCCTTCTATGTCTTGTACAAAATAAAAAGGTTAGTTCAATTTTTTCAGTGTCTGAGTTTCAACAGTCCTATTATGGTTCGAAAAGATGGCCAATTGCCTTAAAATAACAAAACCTAATCAATAGGAGGCATGATGATAATTGAAATTCCTCAAATTAGGACATCACTTCTGGCTTACAAATAACACTAATAAGTGACATCAGATTTCCACTCACCCAAGAGCTGCTTGAGTTGAAAAGCATTTCGAAATGCACATACACACATATAACAGAATGAAAGAGTAAAT
This sequence comes from Callaeas wilsoni, assembly GCA_013398955.1. Taxonomy (NCBI): domain Eukaryota; kingdom Metazoa; phylum Chordata; class Aves; order Passeriformes; family Callaeidae; genus Callaeas; species Callaeas wilsoni. The sequence goes on along the minus strand of VWPU01018439.1, from coordinate 295,047 downwards.
GAAAGAACATAGATAAATGAATGAAAGAATTAATTCCTCAAAATGATATTCCCACAGACAAGAGCTGTCTGTAATATAAAGGTTCATAAATCCACCCAAATTTATGAGCCCAGCATTCCTGCTGTTTCAATGCTACCAATGTGTCATTCACCATTCCGGCAAACCCTGTGCAAGAACACCACACAGTTCTGTCAGTTTAGAGCCTACAATATTCCTCATGGTTTTGACCAAGATCTAGCAATGAAGAAGACTGCAAAAGGAGACAGTCTGGCACATCTTGTGTCACACAACCACTGTAAACTCCCTCCACTGCAGAAGTGGACAGTTGCCTCCTTCTCATATGGCATCTTCACACCACATAAAAACTGGTACAGTTCATTACTTACCAATCTTTGCTCTAAGCAAATGTCTTGGGGTGATTCTATGACCATACTGTATTCCCCATCGCCTGCTTGATTTCTAGTGTACCTTTAAATTGCAAAGGGGGGAGAGAGAAGCTGAGAGAACTCTTCAAAGCAGCCAGCTTGACCTTGCAACTAGAATGTTTTGCATTCTTTTCTCTTCCGATTCTGCAACATTTGGTTGGTTGGAGGATTTTTGCTCTCTAGTCTCTTCGGCTTTCAGCAGAGAAGGGACTGTGATCTGCCTCAGCGGCTTCTTTTCCTTTTTGGACTGTTTTTGGCTTGCTTTTCATCTGAGACCAGCTCCCATCTCCGGCCCTGCTCGGCGGGACCCTCCCAGGGGGATCGTCGGACCCTGCCTGGCCCGGCCCAGCTCAGGACCGCAGGTTTTACCTACAGAAAGAACTCTAAAATCCATAATCCTCTTTTAGGGGACAGGGGAGGGGGTTTCAATATCCTTTTTTTTTTTTATAGCAGGGGACTCTGTTAAATAAATAGGTTTTTTCACTTTCGCTCGAGAAATTATTTTCCCGAACCCGTGGTAGAGGTGCTGCCGGGGCCTGCGTGCCTGGCAGGCAGGAGAGAGAGAGAGAGACGCCCCTCTCGGGATGTTTCCTCCCGGATTTGTGTCCAAACCGGCACAGCAAATGAACGTGACAAGGTATGGCTAGAGGAGTATTGGCCCATAAATCCAAGGTATGACATCAATATATGGGCCCTGATAAACCAACTTAATTAGACTAACCAGTATTTCATCATAACTGGGAACCAGCAATTCGTGGAGTATACAGAGTTAAGACATCAAGTAGTTACCCAGACTTCTATTTTCAGAGGCCTCTCAATGAACAGAGTGCAAGCAGAGTAAAGATTTAACTCCTTTAAGTGCTAGTTTTGAGATATAACAGAGATCTTTCTTTTAGCAATTTCTGTTTTAACATTACCTGAATGCCCAGCTAGTGAAGAGGCTATAATCGTGTGCCTAGACACAAGCTCAGTTTTGCTGCAACCGTCAAGGCTTGCACTCTCTCATTTTCAATATAAAAACAAATAAATATTCAGTGAATTTTAATTTTATATTGTTCAAGTGACTAGTTTATCTATGGTCCAAAAGATTCTTTGCCTTGGTTATGCAATAGCTCTCAGAACTGCAGTTAAGATTTATAATACATAAACTCCATCCCATTCACTGTAAGTTTTTAACAAAATCCAAGGTCCGTTATTTGCAGGCATGAAAATCTCTTAATATTTCTGGAAGGGACTTTGAAATCTATTCTCTGAGGAATTTTTTTTTTTTTTGGTCCCTGTATTTTTTTGGATCTCTAAGCATGAAATTGTACCTTATACTGTAAAATTGGTGTGGGAGATAAGTAACTAAATAACTTTTTTCCTTGAAAGGAGAAGCTTTATATACCTAGTTCTACCTAGGCTGAGATGGAACTTAATTTTGCGGAGGGATTTTTTTCCATTAATCCTTCCCACCGTGTAGTTTGGAGGTATTCTCCAGTTTCTATGGCAAGGCTAATTCGATTGCTCACAGCACTTGGAAGATTAAAAATAAACATAGATATAGATTGTAAGGTACACTGTGAATCTCTGCTTTTACAAACACAAGTTGAAACTCTCTAGCAAAAAATTCAGTAACGGTACCGCTGTCCTTTTACTACTTTTATTAATAACTTTTTTATATGGTAACATATATATCTCAAATACATACATATATATAAACACACATATCTATATTTAAATAACATTTTCATATAATAACTGTATTATTACATAATAAAGGAATTTCACTAAGTCACAATATTCTGAATTCTGAATTGTCATCTCACTCACCTCTAAAGTGTCTCAGCGGAGTGGACGAGAAGTATCAGGTGTCAGGAATACTATATCTTAACAATATTTCTGTAAAATATTTGGCTTTTCAAAGAGACAGCCATGGCGCCAGGCAGCCAGCTCTATCATCATTGTCCACCTCATTTTATCAAGGGAAGGATTCTGAAGCAAAGGTATCGATTCCTTCCCATAAGCAGGAAGGGGAACAAGAGCCAGTGACATCCATGCTATATTAGGTATATATTCCATGAACACTCAAACACTTTAGTGGACTGATCTATCCTATTTTTGCCATATTTACTGGCAGAGAGAAAAGCTTCCAAAAACCCTTACAAAGCAAAAGCTCTTCCATTACTGGAAAAGTAAAACAAAACCAGCAAGACCTACTTTTAAAGAAGATATTACTGAAACTACAGCAGTATTTTTGCTGATTTTGACATATTTGGAAAGGAGTAAAAGAAGGTAATGATATGTCTGTAAGATGGTATTTATTTTTCTATTATGCTTGTTTTACTTTGTTACTTTTTGAAACTGCTACTATGATTTTTATTCCTTTTTTTTTCCCCTCTTGGATATGTCTTTTTTCACTAAAAAATAACTTACAGTATAAGCACTTGGAAAAGTGCTTACAAACCCTCTACAAAATTTCTTTCTTGAAGATATGAAAAAAAAAATTTTTAGTCATTTGTACTGACAATTTATCTACTTGTCCCAACAGTCAGATACTATTAGCAAGTATTTTAACAAAGGCATTCATTCTTTTCTTCAAAATGATCTAAGTAAATATCCTCCAAGCGATTTTGAGGTCTTTTAACAATAGTTCCATTTGCCATTTAAAGCAAAAATAAATGCAAGTGAAAGTAATAAGCAATTTCTATTTATAGCTCTCCAAGACAGTTGTACCAAGAATACAACATGCAATAGAATCATTTGCTGATTTATTTTTTTTGGCTTATACCATCCAGTTAGGTTTTATTTATATCACATGCATATGCAACCAATTCATACTGATTTATAAGAAAGCTTATATATAGGAAAGTGAACTGTGATCTGAAAAGTCTTCTGACACAGCGCAGAATATTAAAGAATCTATTTTCTCTCTAGGTACTCAGTGTACAGGTTGAGCAATTTCTTCACTGAAAGGGCTGATAAACATCGGAGTGGGCTGCCCAGGGAAGAGGTGGAATGACTGTTCCTAAAAGTGTTTAAGAAATGACTGGACATGGCACTTAGTGCTATGGTTTAGCTGACAAGGTGGTGATCAGTTAAAGGTTGGACTTGTTGACCTTGGAGCTCTTTTCTAACCTTAATGATTCTATTCACTTCAAATGTCTGATAACTCCTGTATTCAGGAGAATTATAACCTATAACTATAATAATATAATTACTCACAAGAGTTATAACTCCTCATCCAAAGAGTGACAGAATTTATTCCACCCTTATCCCTGTTTTGGGAATACCAAGCGGTCTAGCAAGACACCTGGACACAAATGCTAAGAGGAATGAAAGGAATTTGTTGTCAAATAATGCACCTGCCTTTCTAATTTTCAAATTTATTACAAATTGGTTTTAAAATAGATTTTTGGCTGCTGTAGTAGTAAAAATTTTAGTCCTCAGGGCAGATGCAGCTAAAGGTGGTTACTGTAAGTCAAACAGTCTATTTGAAGATGAAATAAATATAGCTTTCATGGTGTTCCAGACTTCTTTCTCAAGCTGCTGACTACACTGCTTACTACTTCATCTGTTGAACATCATTGTCTTGGCTTCCCACTAGTTTTCTAATGGAGCACAGGTGAAGCTTCTGGCATCTGTTAACTTACTGATTACAACTTTATATTTAGTTTTAAGTCACTCTCTTAAGCTTTGTGTAAGAATAACAACAACAAAAACAATCAAAAACAAAAAAACCCTTCCTTCTCAGCATTAACCTCCCACATTGCCAACCACATCAAAGCCAAAACTGTGGCCCCACTTATGCTGATGATAAAATTCCCAGCATCTTCTGCTGAGTCAGGGTTTCATACACAGTACACCACAAAAAGTAAAACTTGTTCTTCAGTAAGACTAAGAACAACTGTGAATTTAAAAAAAAAACCAAACCAAAACAAACAAACAGACTTAAACTCAGACAGTATGTCATCCACCTTACTTAATAAATTAAGAGAATTCTCTTACAAGATATTTTGTATAGTACATATTTAGTACTTAATGTGTTATCATACAATCATAGAATATTCTGAGTTGAAAGGGACCCACAAGGGTCATCAAAGTCCATCATAGTTTACTTTCCTATATATAATACCAATTTATAACAAATCTTATACATAAGAAAGTAAACTATGCACAGGACAGCCCCAAGAATCCCACCGTGTACCTGAGAGTGTTGTCCAAATGCTCCTTGAGCTCTGTCAGGCTTGGTGCTGTGACCACTCCTACCTGGGGAGCCTGTTCCGTTCCCACCTTTTGGTGNTTACTGATATCCAACCTAAACCTGCCCTGACACAGTTTTAGGCCATTCCCTTGGGTCCTGTCACTGGGCACCAGAGAGAAGAGATCAGTGTCTGCCCCTCCACTTCCCCTCGTGAGGATGTTGAACATTGCAATGAGGTCTCCCCTCAGTCTCCTCTTCTCTTATACAAATATATCATGCATAGATTATATAAATGTAACAGAAATCAAGTCCTCAAATAATATCAATTATTTCAAGAGTAGTATCAGCACAATAATTTCTTTGAATGTTGTTACTAATCAGTTTATGCCTACCGAGTATCTCTTACCTTTTAATGTTATGTTTTTGTTTACAACTTTGTAGAATATTTAAAAAAAACAGCCATTGATACTTAAAGTTTATTATCCTTCTATGTCTCAATATTTCATAAATGGAAAAAGTTCAACCACTTTTAAGAATAGGAAACTTAACAAATCATGTACAAACACAGTTATCTGTAGTCCTCATTAGACTGAAAGAGACAATTCTCCATGACAGAGGAAAAACTTGTATGTTTGAAAACTAAAAGGAAGACTTAAGGCATGGTTTAATGTTCAGGGAGGTACCTCTTTCCAACTTCACACAAAATTCGGCTTGCACACGTAAATTTTGTACTTTTATTTTAATTTTCTCAAGCCACTAGTTAAGCCTGGCAGAAGATTATGCCTCCACAGAACTTTATCTATGCACAGAGAATTCACCAAGTAACCCTGCCAAAGGACAGTTTCCTATAATAGTACTTCCCTCACCAACACTGCCTTCCCCGCCCCTACACTTGCTGTCCTTTAATTCTCCATATTCAAGCAACATGGTTAGAAAACAGCAGCCAAAGGAGAATGAACAGAACAGAAAAGGAACTGGAAAATAAACTAAATCAATTGACAAGAAAACAAGATAGAACAAACTCTTCAACTAAAAAATATAAAGAGGTAAGTGACATGAATGAAATATTCAACATGGACAGAAGTAGCAGATGAAGAGCACAGGGAATGAAAATCTGTAATCATAAGAGTACATTTTTCTCCCTGGCCTAAAATAAATCTTGAAGTTTCAACTCCACTGATTTCTGTGTAGTGAGCTAAGGCATTTCTCATTTTCTGGCCTATGCAGAGGAAAATGTTCTACAATTAGAAATGTAAAGCACTGACAGTGAGGAGATTTCATATGTGAAACTTGACAAGAAAGTCACACATCTTTCATCATAACAAAACTAAGAAATAGACTTACCAGGAGGGGAGAAAGAAAGTGCAAGAAATGGTCACAGATTTGTCTCATACCACAGAAAAAGTGTATGCAAGCTTACCTTCCTTACTTGCTTTTCCACTTCAATATCATAGCTATAAACTGCTCCTTATTTAAACAGATGTATGCTGCTTAATCTGAAAGAAGTTTATTCTACAAATGCACTGGGCTCTGAGGAACAGATGAGTTCTCTGGAGAATGGTCCTTCCTCGGCATGCTGAGTTGCATGAAGAAGGAAACGCAACAGAAAAGCCGTTCAGCTAAACCTCACCACGTACAAGAGGTTTCCTCTAATTTCAGACAAGCAACTTCTTTGCTGACTCCTTCCCTAGCATACTCAGACTTCCAGAAATACATACCTTAGGACTGAGGGGACGGAGGAGGAAGGACAGGCATTGCTCAATGTTTCACCACAGCAGTGCCTGCTCCCCCCCAACCCCTGTCCCAAACTGGCAGTGCTGAATCTCCCTCTACCTCTTTTCTCCTTCATAATTCAGCGTGGCAGGACTATCAAGTAACAGGAAGGAAAATTATTGCTGGGAGACCTATTTAATGGTCTGCAATTCTGCCATTCTGATCCTCACGGACCTCAAAAGTTTCCTTGTTTTCAATGTCAGACAAACAGATGCAGCAGCAGCAGAAACAGTTCAAGTCACCCTTCTTCCTTCACTATAAAGAACTGCACACCTCTCCCACCATCAGCTGTGTTCCTGGAGACCAAATCTCACTATTCCTTCTGCCATGGAGTTCCTAAGTGGTACCAGGCACATCCTTTATATTAACATATTAATAGCTCATCCAAATTCATTAACCAATATCCACGTGCAGTGACAAAACCATGTCTGTTTCCCCATGCAGTTCTCAGCAGGAAGAAGGACTCAGCAGAAAGAAAGACAACAGTGCTTTGGGGGTAACACTGAAGAATGACTGAGGCAACATCTGCTGTGATTTATGGAGGGAAAATTCTTGGTCTCAGCACTTGCAGCTTTCATGGATGTAACTGAAAACTCAGCTGTACTGCGGATGGTACTTAAACTACTCCTAAAGTCTGTGTGGATCAGGAAGAAAAATAAAAAATGCCACCACACACAAAAGAACCACGCACACTCCCACCCCCACTAGCAGCCTGCAAGATAGAGCCAGTTCCCTGTAATTTAACTTACAACTCTTCCATCTTCATCTTTCCCTGGGGGCAAATTCAGCCCTGACCTAAACAGACACAAATTCCATTAAATTACACTGGGACTCAATCCAGTACTGCCAGGTCACCCAATAGCCTTGAAAATATGGGTGAAACCTATTTTGTCCCTACAGGAATAACAAATCGTTACAAGTTACTGCACTATTTTTCCAAGTACATCATCATTGAATTTCTCTATTTATCTGCATGTCACTAAATTGAGTCACCACAACATCTTAAATTGGTAATGAGACCCTTGGCCACCCACCACTTACTCCTGGTAAGGAATGATACAGGGGCCTGCTCTGTCCACAGGCTGTCAGCTGTTTCCACAGCCCAAATCACAGATCTCTGCAGCCACATGTTCAGATTCCTCATTCACAGGACTCGCACACGACCTCTTCAGCAATCATTCTTGAGAGATACAATTATTGCTTTAAGACTGTTATCCAGGCTAAGTTTCATTAAGCACTTGAGGAAAGAAGATATTGTCTATACATTCATCCTGCAATCAATTTCAAGTGAAATCTGCCATAACTCTCATGATTTTGATAGTCTATTAATATAGACAATATTGCAAAATAATTTATACCCATTACATCATCACATACAACCATTTCTAACTGCCAGAGTTTAAAAGTAGCCAATGACATTCAGATAAGCTCACTTTTAGATCACTGTAGGAGGTGATGGTCAAGTGATTCTTGCCACAGTACACAATTATTTGAAAAAACATGATTTAGGAAGTGAATAAAGGGTTTCACAAACTAAAACACGAGTACCACAATTATTAACAATCCTTTCTGATTTTAAAATACATTACGCAACATTACTACTTGAATGCTTCAGGAACACCAAATATTCTGCTGTTTGAAATAATTTGGAAACAACTTCAATATCTTGCATTAAAACTGGCAAGAGCACTATGAAGACTTTTTTCACATTTTTCTAGCTCTACCAAAAACGAGAAGGTATCAATCACCCAAGTTTAACAGCAGCTGACTGAAGCCATTCATTGAGTTGTGCATTGCTACCACTGTGGCCCCATGAATAAGTCTCAAAGTATCCCCCTCTTTTTTTGTTCCTCTGAGTGGACTCTTAACAGCACAATTTTTTTTTTTTCCCACTTTCTGAATGGCTTCAAGAGGTCAGCTGAAAAGAAACACCATTAGTAAAAACAAAAGTTTTCAAAGAAAAAGTGAGAACAAAGTAGACATATTAGAGACAAGTTGTGATTCATGGCCTACACTGTGCTTTGCCCCTCTCTTTACCTCAATACACTTTTCAGTTTTACTGCTGGATAAGAGCAGGGCAGACCATTGCACTTCTCCTAGCAACCAAAAATCACTTAGGGGAAAAAAAGGCATGTTGTCTGCTGAAAGGGAGAACAGAGATATTTGGGGTCATACAAAGACAGACATATGTTCTTTTGCATTTCATTCTAAATTGAGCAGTTGTCAAAAAGAGTCAGTAAATAATAACAATAATAAGCAGTTCTGGTTTACACTGATTCATATTTAATTAAATATCTGTTTGTCTACTTGTCACATTTCATTTTCCTTTAATTCAGTGTTTTAATGGTTCCTACTGCTGTTTAGAGTTTTGCTTTCAGGGACATAAATTCTGTCCCTTACAGTTTCTAGAGTTATTTTCTATACCTACATCTATACACACTTCTAATGATCTCTCCACACAGTTGTTTTGGATTGTTTTAACCTAGATGTACACGCAGAGAAAACTATTCTTAGGGATTTAAAAACAGCAGCACTAAAAGACAATTTTATCATAGGATCCTCCTTTTCTAAATGCTGAGATTTTACCCCATAGATAGGATTTACATGTTACAGAACACATCGGCTGATCTCATTAGGTAAAGAACAAACCGCGCAGTTTAAGATGATGAAACAATTCAAGCAGAAGCAAAAATAACCCACAGAATTTTGTAATTCAGACATACATCTGAATAGCCAAATCACATTGACTAGCTTAAAAGCAAAGCATTATAATTTGAAATCCAGTTTGGTAACAAGACAGATGCATAGATCAAGGATAATATGCAGCCTGCAGCATTTCTGATAGTTAATTTTTTTTTCACTGAAAGTCTTTGTTTAATAGCTGTTGCCTTGACGTTAACCAACTATTTTTGCTAGTCCACTGAATTCTTCTTACATATCATAAAAACATACATACAAAAAGCCTCAGCCAATTTATAACAGCACTTCTGCAGTGCATCAGGTTAAAGCCAGCACAGACCTTGGTTCACTGCATCAAACTACAAATTAAGTTTTCTTGAAGCCACTCCAAACAAATCTGGGCTAAAACAATTTAACAGAAAACCTTATTCACTTCATGGATAAGTGATGTACAAATGACATAGCAACAATAAAAGCCTAAACGTACTGAGTATGAACCAACCCCGAAGTGTTCAGGGATCAGCACTCTCCTGGTAAGCATGACAGTGGTGCTCTGCTCCCCTGTTCGTTCCCTACATTATCTAACCCAGCTCCTCTGCTGGGTGTCTCTCTCCATCAAGCCATGGACCTCGAATCAGGCTACTATCTCACTTTTTCTCCCAGCTTACAGTGTAATGGCTCTCTCCAGAAAACTGTCAGAGCAGGGCAGTGCTAGTGTACACGCAGGAACAGTAGGCATCTCCAGGTCTCAAAGGTGACATAATACACTCTGGAAAGTGAGAAGGAGGATCACCTCCACACATCCTTTTCCTGCAGGCTCTACTATGGAGTGACAATGCCAAAGAGATCAAGTTCTCTAGGGAAAGGCAACCCAGGTGAAGAAAACACACTCCTTCCCACTAGCTTGGTCCAACAGCTTTGCTATGCCACTTGAATTTTTCATAACACTGAAAGAAACTATCGTCCATCCTTTAGTTACAGAATTCTCTTCAGGATAAAACAAACTGTTAAAACTGACCGTTCCATTTGCCAGGATGAAGTCATCGGAGCTACAGGACATATGGACCTTGAAAACTCCACAGAATGACAGTCTAAGAACCCATGATTATAGGACTCCTGCAGCATTAAAATACTTTTCATAGCTGCTTTTTAACTCTTGACATTTTCACAGCAGTAAAAAGGTACCTCTGGTACCCTGGCATGAACTGTCCCTCCACTATGAATGAGGAACAAGTTGACTGATGTTAGTTACCTGACATTTTGGTTTCAAAAGGTTAAATTTTTTCCACTCAGTTTCTGTTGCAATCAATGGCAAGCGATTTATACAAGTAAACCACAGCTCGCTGTGTTTTACAACTTGCTGCTGGCCATTTATTCCTTACTTATTTGTCCAATCTGCATTTATGACAGGCACATCACAGAGATGCTCTTCTCTCCTTGGCACACTGCACTGAAGCTATAGAGGCAATGCCTAAATACAAATGAAAAGACCATATGCTGCAACAGACAGGGTGGCACAACCATCTAGGTAGTCTCTAATGAGTGAGACCATACTTAGCTCCTGGCATCACCACTCATCCTACCAGTTCATTTCCATATATCAGACCAAATAAACTGTTCTCCCAATTAATCTGAGGAAAAGTGATGAGAGAAAGTAAAAACAAGATATAACAAAGTATAAAGTAGCACAATGGCAGGTCCTTCACTGTCATCAGGCTGAAGAATTCTGCTGGAACTGAAGCAGTACAATGAAGACTCATTGACAAGGATAATTCTGCAAGCAAATACCACATACCAGTAAGGTTGCTCCAAACCAAGCTTGGAAGAGTGTCTTGTGCATTGAGCACCTGAAAATGATGAGGAATGAATCCTAAGGTATTTTGTGTTCTTCCAGTCATCACTTGGGGAGGTAGAACTGAAGGAGTATCCCCACAACCACAACAAATGGTAGCATTGGAAGTCTGCAACAGCACCTGCATGCACACAGTCTCGATGGGTTACAAAATACACACTGGAATCGCTAGATAAGGGTGACCTTCAGTTATCAGCAAGCCAGAGACACAATGGTTCCTGGTAGAAACAGCAAGGCAAACAAGCAACAAGGAATAATGTTTGCCAACCTATCTAGTACATAAGAAGAAAGTTCTCTCACAACCCAATTAAACAGATGTATTAACTCAGGGATCTGCAGATAATAACTATTATTTAGTTAGTTTACAATAAAAAAAATTGCTCAGGGAAAAAAAAAAAAAGACTGGGGGAGAGTGGTAAAGATCTGCAAAGTTCAATGCACACACACGAGATACTTCTGCCAGAACAATGTTTAGATGAATAACTTCACATTTGTCCATAACCCAGAGATGAATCTCAATGAGCCTTGGCCATCAGAGCACAGTGGCTCAATATATGTATCGGCAGGTTATTACATGGGTACTACTGGTTAGTTTGTCCATTGTTGTCCATGTATTTATTGATGAAGGCTATTATTTTAACAAAGTTAAGAGAACATCTTGGATCTCTTCCATGGCAGCAATTCCAAGATAAGCTGCAGAGATGGAATTAAAAAAACATTTTTTACTTCATGAACTTTTGGCTTGAAAAAACATTAAGAATGCGTATCTTTACATACACAACACAGCGCAAGAATCAGCTTTTTTGTGAGACAGGGAAACTCTTCTCTAGTAAAGAGAGCACTGTAGGAACGAGAAAGAAGTGAGCAGAACTGAGGCATCAATATGCACTTGTACGCTCTAGTATTTATGCAGTTGTTGTAGTATCTCATGTAACAACAAGCCAACTTCATCTTGCAGCAAGATTACGGTGACAGTAAGCCAAGATAACATTGCCTGCTTTCTCAGTGTTCTGTGAACTCAACAGCAAAACTCTTACAGATTTCAGTGGTGCAGAATCAGGACCTACATTAATGGGCTTTATTTAATTATCCACTATAACAACAGAAGTTATTAACCATGAGTGATTAGCAGTTATTTTATTAAGGAAAAGGTCTGAGGTAAGGACAACCTTAAACTCAAGCTTATTTCTGAACTTGCAACTTCAACTGTTCAATTCTTGTCCACAATTTATAATAGAAGTCAGGTATGAAAGTAAAGATGGTAAGACAAAATATACACCTGCAAATCTTTATTTCTATACAAATATTCTGCATCAAAGATCTCATAACTAACACAACTATCCTGCATAAAAGGTATTCTCAACATTCTCTCTGAAGCAGTGATTTAAGATCAGATCCTGAACCTGTCCATGTATCAAAACAAATTGTTTTGAACATACAAGGAACGTGTACTGTCAAATATAACTGCAAGAAACCTCTCATAACAACAAATGGGTACTGTAACAATTCAGCAGTTATATGTAAGAAATGTCTGTTCAGTTGATGCCTTGTAGAGGCTGGCCTGGAACAGAGGCTGGACAGAGTGAAAGGATAAAGGGCAGGGATTTATTGAAAGGCCTTCACAGGCACCTTGGGCAGTGCAGGAGTCTCACAGAGACTACACCCAGGATGGACACAGTCACAGGTTTTTTGGACAGATATAAGTTTTGTCCATTTGCATATCAGAGGTTAATTGTCCAATTACAGATTCAGGTAGCGGAGTCCCATTCTCTCAGTTTGCTCTCCCCCAACTCACTTTTGTTTACATTTCTCGGGGCCTGAAACAGTGAGGTGTCCTTGATTCTCAGGCCTAGAGAGGAATTGTTGTGTCTGACCAAAGCGGAAAAAGCAGTTGCTAACATTCTATATGGAGTTCAGAGTTATACACTAAAGAATTGCAGGATTACAAATATATGAAAATATAAAAGCTAAAATCCTAAGGCATCACAGTCAGAACCAAAAAGCCAATACATTTAATTTATTTATTTATTTGGCAAGAGCAAGTACTTGCTTTCTTCTGCCGCCTTCTTGTGAAATAAAGAGATTTCTTCTATAGAAATGTAGAAAAGCACACCACTAACGGAGCCTCTTGGCAAGAAACAGCATCAATATGATCACTAAGTATCCTCCCCAAGGTTGGTGTGAGAGGCGTGAGCCAGATGGCAGCCACAGGAAGAGCAGGCTCTGCCATGCCAGCTGAGATAACAGATAAAACCTGACAGCAGCGTCCTCTTAGGTGGCTGAAACAGAATGCACAGAACCTGTTAGCAATCTATTTAGCCCAGATCAATATTTGAATAGCAATTCAAGGGTAAAAAATGGCTAAAAAGCCATTGCATACTCTTCAGTGATTTCCACTAAATGGTTCAGCAGCGGACAGAGCACGTCTCCAATTTAGGGCTATGAGCCCAAGTAGCATTGCTATGGAAAAGCGACTCCTGGAAATGGAGCTGACTGGACAGACCAGCCAAAGCCTCCTCTTCCTCTCATTACACTTTTTGGCACAACTCCTTGATACTTTTTATGCATCCTTAAACATGTACTTTAATTCTTTTGTCTACTTTTAAGGTTGCCTATCTTTAGCCTGCATAGCTAAAACTCAATTTACCTGAGCAACATCAATCTCATAATTCCAGAGAATCCTAATGGAAGGATTACTGTAGTCAGTGCAACTCACATAAAAGCTTAAAAGCCCCTAATTTCAACTTTTCAGAAAGATTTGTGGAGTATCAGACCTTTTGCAGAGCTCCAAATTAGCAAACACACAAACCAAAATACCTGGGTTATCACATTACTTTTCAAGCAAATCCATCCCTGGAAGTACAATGACAAGGTTCCCTCATTGCTTATCTTCTGCACATAACGTATTGTTTCAATGACGACTTACAATACAGGAAGAAAGCAAAATCATAAGAGTAATTCAGCAAAACCTGTTATCACAGGCATAAATTCATCCTTAGCAAAGTTTTAAAGCATATGATTAACTTGGAACATGTTTTTAAATTCTTATTAACTTCAGCAAGACTGTGGCTAAGAGATGGAAGCACTTAAATGCTCTGCAGAATTGAGTCCTATGGAAGAACAAGGTAAAAGAAACAAAATTGCAAACTCTCCAGAATTTTACTCCTAAAGCATTAAAATGCACACATTCCACAAAAGCAAAGGTTATCCATCAACAGCAAAACTCACATGAGAGATCAAGACCCTGGCAGCTCAAATACTCACTGGAAGAATATACTCCAGCTTTATATGTAAGCCATGTTCTCCAAAAGGCAACAGGGACCTGCACAAGGCCACAGATGTGGAGTTCATTGGCACGGAGAAATAATTTTAAAAAAACAAAAAGGAAAAGAAATACAGAATGTTTCAGCCACCACACCATTTCAGATGCACACTTTTCATTAAGAAAAGAAGTGCTTTTGAAATATATCAATATAGTGATAAAATGCTGGTTTTACAGAATTATTCTCATGTATCTTTAACACCTTCTCCCATTCAAGAGCATCACACTTGCAGTTTTCAAGAGACTAAAAGCCAGCTCTGACATAAAAGGTAGTCATTTTCATTGAAAGTACTTATGAGTCCTAGCAGGCCAGGGTCTGGCCCACCCAATACTTGTGTTCACATCAGTTGTTACCTTTCCTGTTAATATTTGTTCTTTTAAACTTTATTTATTATTGGAAGAAAGATACCAAAACACATAACAATGAAAGAACAATCAATTGAACACTATTAAAAATCCACATGTAATCAGGTGTTTTAACTCCAGTAGCAGCTTTTATGGTGCTGACTGTGTAGTAGGGTGTTTTGTTGTTTGCTTGGGGGAGTTTTGTGTGTGTTTTGGTATTTGGGATTTTTTGTGTTTGATTTTTTCTTTGTTTGCTTTGTGTCAAGAACAATAACCAAGATTGTTAGCTAAAGAAAAAGAGAATTGAAGTTATTCCCTCATCAGAGTGCAAGAACATGGGCAGAGTTACAGGAAAATCAAAAGCACAATAATAAAAACCCTACAGTCTATGTATGTGTATGTAGCACGTTTTCTGCCACTTTCATTGAGCTGTGTAATTGTCAGGTGTCCTAAAACCATGGACAGCAAAAATAACTTTAGAAGAAAAAGATGATCATTTTGATCTATACCGCCTTTGAATCACTAAATAAAACTAAACTCAGAGGGAAAAGAATGCTTAACATGCCTCAAATGCTACAGTGTCTGTGTCTGGACTTCTTGCCAAGAGAACAAACAGAAATACTCAGCCAAGCCCAACAACAAAAACCCCTCAAACCCAGAAATGCACTAAGAGGTAACTTTCAAACATACAAAACAAACCAAGGACCTATGAAACAAGGAATCTGTTGGGTTTTGCCTTTTATTCTTATACTAAAGCATCACAAATGGTGCTGATATTGATAGAGATCTTTTCAAAGCAACTAGTGGTGTATGTCAGCCTAAGATGTGATCGTAATTACTATGCTTCTAAAGAGACAAAAGCACTGTGTGCCAAGCTTGCCTGCCAGTATTTCTTCAAAGCTACTTGTTAGTCATTTTGACAATAACAGCTTATATCTACTTGGTCATGATGTGCTATCCACAAAGCTCTTTATTTATTTATTTCAGAGTTGTTAATGTAGGCAAACTTGACAGTCTCTGAAATATCTTCCCACAAAAGAGGAGTATCACATCTATTCCGGGAGCTTCCTGGCCATTTTTTCCAATGGTCCGGCTCTAAATTAGCTGTGTGCTTCACCTGCACCGCCCCACCCTCATAAGGCTAAACCAGAACAAAGGTTCTACATGTGTTCCCCATGACAAAACTTGAATAAATTATGTCGTGCTCCCGTTGTTCCAGCAAGCTGGTTAATTGCATTTGTTTCATATATCTCCAAACAGCCTGGTACTTTAATTACATTCTGTAACACCAAGCTACTCTGATTCACTCTGTCACTTCCACTGAGCACTTTAATTGTATTCCTTCTAGCTACATACAGTTTTAAACACTTAATAATAATTACATTTCCATGACCTGATGTTTGCAGTTTGTACACAAAGATACTTCCAATATCAGTGGTCTTAAAGTTAAGGATCTTTTGTTACAGCAAGAAAAATAGAGCAAAACATAGAACAAAATCCCTGCAAAACTATGACTGCACTGATAGACATAAATGTTCTATTAAATCCTTTTACAGTTAAAACTTCTCCTGTTTAGTTTAGCATGTGCATTCAGTACGTAGAAATTTTCTTATCAACTGACCAAAGTGAACATTAAACTGCAGAGCATATTAGGCACCCAAGGTAAAACTGTACTTAAATCTGTCCCTCTTCTATTTTGCCTCCTTTCTTGCTAGGGAGTGGTGGAGAAACACCCAAAGCAGCCTGTGACTGCAAACAATAAACCTCGAGCTCTTGCCTCGGGACTGATAGAGTAAATGCTGTGAACAGCTCCTCGGAACAAGTTTGCTCTGACACACAGGCAAAAACATCCAGGGTCCCAGACAGTGCATTCACCTCAAGCGTAAAGGGCTGTTTAGAACTGCAAATACCCAACGCTAGCTGGGCTGCCGAGCATTTGGTTCCAGCACACCCTCTGTAGAGCTGGATGCTCGCTCCTAGTCGTGCGCTTGAGCTGCTCTAGTGCATCCACCGCCTGTGCAGCAGCACAGCGCCCACCCCTACTCTGAAACGCAATTTACCCTCGCACTGAAGTTCTCGCCCTGCTAAACCGTACTTCCCCAAGATGATAATTTACAGCTCCCCATCCAGTACTTAAACTCGAAACCACAAGAAACGTTGCAGAGCACACCCAAAGGGGGGGCGGTGTTCATAAGGAAACCCACCCTTTCCCCAGACGTTGCCAAGCTTCATGAACACCCTCCCTCCGGGAAGCTCGGAAGGAGGATAGCGCTGCCGGGGAGACGCCGCCGCCCCACCTGCCCGGCCCGGCGGAGAGGGGCGGAGGCGGAGCGCGGTGGTCGGGGCCGCGCTGCCGCCGCCCCGCGCTCCCAGCCCGCCTCCCTCCCTCCCTTCCTGCCGCTCGCCAGCGCCGAGCGAGGCGTTGAGGGACTCTGGAAATCCGCCAGTCCGCCTCACCTGGAGCCGAGGCAGGGCTAACCTATTTATTTCATCAGCTGGCTCTCCCGGTGGAAAGTTTAACAATAGAAGGCGGCAAAGTAATATCAGCTACAACAGCGCTCTGCTTTTCCTTTCCCCTTCTCGCTCCCAACCCCCAAATAAAAGATTTATCATGGTAGTTTTTTACTCTTTGCTCGCCACCTCAAGCTGACATTATTCCATTCATAAGCTGCTTTTCCATTAAGTTAGGAGACGGGAAGGGCTGCTTATTGGAAACATATATTCTCCCTCTTCCGATCCCTCCCTCCCCAAATACCATTTTTATACCAGGAACAAACTTAGGGCTCTGTAACGTTAAAGCTTATAATGCCATCCATGTGCTGTCCCAAATCAAATTCAGATGAAGGGGATTTCTGCACAGAAATGACATACCTAAAATAAGCGAACTTACCATAGACTTGAAAAAATGCAAATCCGAAGAGCAGGAGTGGCGTCAGCAGACCCATTTTGACATATTAAAAACAATCCCGATCGTTTGCGAGACCAATTCCACAGAGATTTAAGGGAAAAAAAAAAAAAAAGGGAAAGAAAAAAAAAAGAGGAAAAAAAGAAAAAAGTATCCAAAGCCAGTAAGAGGTAGGTCCAAAAGTTTTCCGTTTCCTAGCAGCTACTTAAAGTGGAAAGGGAAATCTTCATTTCAAAAGCTGGAGATGCAAAGGTCTTGAATGTGACACTTTTAGATCCATACAGATTAGAGAAGCAGCGAGTGAGCTCCGAAGGCTTGTGCTTTGCACACACGCTCCTTCCTAAATTCCCACCAATCCAGCCCAAGCACGGGAATTATTCAAGTGTGTCTAAGAGTCTCTTTAGGATCCATGGCAATCCAAAAGCAAGCTCTTTCTTCGGAAGACAAGGAGAGACTCTGAGAAAGGACCTGATTCCTAGAAAGTGCTCCACAAACTTCCCGGCACTTTGCAGGAAAACCATTGGTTTGGTTCGGCTATTTTGCCTTCCTCTCGCCCTCCCCCTACTCCTGTCTCTCTCCCTTTTCTCTCCCCAAATCAGTTCAAGCTGCAGAGTTTCTCACTTAACTTCCATAATAGGAACGCCCAGGCAATGTGCTACACGGGAGGGGAACGGCTTGCTTTCTCAGCATCCCCTCAAAAGAAAGAAAAAAATAATGAAAAAAAAAATAAAATAAAGCCGTGTCCCCTACACCTCCCTCCTCGCTGGCAGCGGAGCGGGAACTGTAGGAGGGCAGGACCCCGGCGCGGTGCCGCGGCCGCTGCCGAGCGGTGGCGGCGGCGGGGGCTGCGCGGAGTTCGGGGTCTCCCGCCGCCGCAGCTCTCCCGGGCGGCCCCGGAGTCCGCCGCTCCTCTCCTCGCTCCGCTCCTCTCTCCCCTCCTCTCCCTCCGCCTCCCGCCGCCGCGGACACACCGGCTGGCAGGGAGAGGGAGGAGAATGAGCGCGGCTCCCGAGGCTGCCTGGGGAAGGGAGGCTGCGGGGTGTGGACTAAACCACTGCGCTCCACACCCACGCGTCCCTCTCTCTCCTCCGGGGTAGGAGATGGGGATGGGGATGGCGATGCCAGCAGGCAGCCGCAGGGCTGGGAATAGGGCTCGCTGCCTCCCCTCTACAGTTGGGTGTAGGTAGGATTTACATGACTGCTCCTCACCGCTTCCTCTTTAATGGGCAGCTAATTTTTCGGTAAGTGATTTCATGGAACTGTTCTCTAATGATTCATTTTCCCTCTCGCGCGCACACGCAGGCGCTCGGGAGTGAGTCCCTCGAAAGGATATTCCCCAGGGATTTATCTGCTGACCCGCTCTGTGGAAAAAGAAAGGGAATGTGGCAAATAAAATAAGACACAAAACAAAAGATCGCACGTGTCCCACAGAGCCGGCGGGCTCCGCCGAAACCCAGGAGCCTCCAGCCTCCCTTGGGCCCCTTGGATGCAGCGCACCTCCCGCCAGCGGGAAAGTTTCGAGGTTCCCGGAGGCGCTGGTGACGGAGACGGGAAAACGAGGCGCCTCGCTCCCCAGGAACCGGGGGAACAGCCCCTCTCCCACAGACGCTCGGAACAAACCCCGAAGCACCACAGCAGAAAGAGGGAGGGACACGAGGGAAGGAGCCACGGGGAGGAAAGAGGGATGTAAGCGGCTCCCGGTGCCAGAGTGGGGAGAGACCCCGAGAGGGGGGCTCAGATATCCCGTGAGAGGGCTGAGGCACCCCGTGAGAGAGACAAAGACACCCAGCGAAGGGGGAGCACTGACACCCCGCGACGGGAGCTCAGGCACGCTGTGATGGGCACAGACAGCCCGGGAGGGGGCACAGACAGCCCGTGATGGGGGCACAGACGCCCCTAAGGGGTCACACACACCCCGGGGGTCACAGACACCCACTGAGGGGTCACGAAAATAATGAAAAAAAAAATGACGCCCCGTTGAGGAGGCGCAGACACCCCGTTAAAGGGACACACACACCCCATGAAGGGACACAGACACCCCGTTAAGGAGGAACAGACACCCTGGTAAGGGGCCGCACACCCCGTTCAGGAGTCACAGACGCCCCGTTAAGGGGACACACACACGCCTGGGGGGTAGCACACCCCGTGATGGGGCCACCGACAGCCCGCTCAGGGGTCGCGCCGCCCTGCTCAGGGGTCACACGCGGCCGGGCTGTCCCCGCTGTCCCGCTCGCGGCGGGCCGGCGGCAGCGCCTCACGGTGAAGCCCGAGCGCCCCCTACTGTCGGGCTGCCGGCAGCGGCCGCCCCCCCGCGCCCGGCGCTGCCTTTTGTCGCCGCGGCTTTGGGGTCCCAAAGGTTTTAGCCGGCCTTGCTTTCTTGCTTTTCCCCCCTCCTCTCCCTTTTATTTTGCACCTCCTGGAGATTTATTCATTTAATAATTTCTTCACGTAGAGGATCCCAACCGTATCTTTGCATAATGTACACTGCCCACACATTCTCCCATAAATGGTCTGCAAGTTAATTCTTCCTTAATTCTTGTGTGCAGTCTGTGACAACTATTTTACTGTCGCCAAACGTTACAGTGTCAGGGCTTTTTAAGTGTCTGAGATGATTACAGCTATTCTGTACAAAGCCAGATAACAAGTCCAAAGCCTCTTGATGCAAATCAGGAATGGTGTCCCCCTGTAGTCACAATACGCCCTGCAGATAAATAGCATAGAATCACAGAATGGTTTGGGTTGGAAGGGACTGTAAAGGTCATCTGGTTCTGAACCCCCTGCCATGGGCAGAGACACCTTCCACTGAATCAGAGCTTCATCCACCCTGGCCTTGAACACTTCCAGGGATGGGGCATCCACAGCTTTTCTGGGCAACCTGTGCCAGTGCCTCTCTGCCCACACAGTAAAGAATGTTTTTCTAATGTCTAATATAAACCTACTGTCTCTCAGTTTTTAGGCATTCCCCCTTGTCCTGTCAGTCCATGCCTGTGTCAAAAGTCCCTCTCCATCTTTCCTGTGGGCTCCCTTCAGGTACCACAAAGCTACAATTAGGTCACACCAGAGCCTTCTGTATTCCAGGCTGAACAATCCCAACTCGCCCAGCCTTTCCTCATAGCAGAGCTGCTCCATCCCTCTGATCTCCTTGGTGGCCTCCTCTGGCCTGGCTCCAGCAGGTCCCTGTCCTTCCTGTGCTGGGAGCCCAGAGCTGGATGCAGCCCTGCAGGCGGGGTCTCAGCAGAGCGGGGCAGAGGGGCAGAATCCACTGTCTCCCGTGCTGTTCATAT
The DNA here is from genome assembly GCA_013398955.1 of Callaeas wilsoni. Taxonomy (NCBI): domain Eukaryota; kingdom Metazoa; phylum Chordata; class Aves; order Passeriformes; family Callaeidae; genus Callaeas; species Callaeas wilsoni. Next base: position 274,279 of record VWPU01018439.1, on the reverse strand, counting down.
CTTACTACTCCTGAAGATTACCTCATGAAGAAGGCTATAGGTAAGGCTAATGAGGCTAAAGTGATCAAAAAGGTGTTTGTCATCCTGCTTGTGAATTAGCAAAACAAGAGGACTGTAACAACCCGATGGCAGTCTGTGTAACATACATGAAATATTAAAGAATATTTCTCTTTGTAGTGGATGTTTCTAATACATGGTGGTAGTGAAAATGCTGACTTGTTTAAAGCAAAATTTTAAATAGCTTTACAGCATACAGTTCTTTTCCTGCTTCTCAAATAAATTTAAGGTAAATTTAATAATAGCTGATGCAGGCCAGAACACTTTGTGGATATATACAGTCTTCAAAACCCTTAGGTACAGAGGTACCTGTAAAAGAGTGTAATGACTCATAGAAACGTTCCCAGTGAAATCAGTGGATTACCCATTATAGCTGCTATTTTATTCATTCACTTCCACAGAACATCACTTTTCAACTATTAAACACTTCGCAAAACTTTGAAAACTCTCAGCCAGATTTAACCAAATGTTTTCATGCACAGATTTTGCTCATGTGTGTATCACTGATTTTTTTTTTTTTTCCCCTTTGAGAAGATTTAGCAGTTCCCCAAAATAAAAGGTCATCCAAAGATGTTCAGGATCAGTACAGCAGAGGTTCAAATGTGTTATGGTTTACAAGCACGGGACATGTCACAGATCAGAGTCACTGGCCTGTGAGCAGGGTTTGCTGGGAACAGTGTGTGCTTCCATTCTAAGATGCTGTCCAGATACTGGAATAAAAAAACATATGCTTGTCTCTCCGGTCTTTCAATAACCTCCAGTGAACACGGCCAACAGGACAGATGTTCTCTGCTTGAATAGCAAAGTCTGTACAGAGGAACTGAATGTGCCAACTATTTGTTTGGCCATGAGCAATATGCCACCTGATCAAATACTTGTGTGAGCAGGATGAGGAAAAGATGTGTCAGGGGTGGTGCGCATAAAGCTTCAGTTCAAAGGGTGTTGTTGAGGGGGAACTTTAGAACAGGGAAATGGCACAGGAAGACTACACTAATTCGTACTCAGGTCAGTCATCAGCTGAGGCAGGACTAATTTGGTAAAGCAGCAGTGAGATCAGATGTGTCAGTGCTACAAGTAAAGGTTTCATTGCTTTGCCAGTCTGATATTTCATATCATTAATTCTTAGACCTATGCATCTGCATTAAAATATATATTTAGGATATGAAAGTTTGGACCCAGTGTTTAACGAACCAGTGTTCTAAGCATAGCCCTCTGTTTTCTACCATTCACAGCATTTTTCTTCTAAACCAACATTACCATTTCTGGTGTTACATGTGTATATAAAATACTCTACCTTCTGGTTGACATAAACCATCTTGTTATCTTCTCAAAAAAGATTTAAGTTGAGGTGGGTCATATAGAATTTCTTGTGGATACCAGAGCTATTCACCCAGGCAGTTGCTGAAAGTGGATAGAGATCTTTAATATCAAAAAAATGTACCTGTGATGTGATGAGTGTGTAATTTAAATGTAGGCAACTAAGTTAGGAGGCTGGTCCTTCAAGACTCTGGAGTAGAGCAAATGGCAGATCCAGAGGCTAATTCAGAGGCAGCACCAGAAATGCAAAAAGAGAAAGGAAGAAAAATGGCATAGTGAGCATGGACCTTCCCAGAGAACAGACTTTTGTCTTCCTCTGTGCTTTTCTGTTCCAGGTCACTGGGTTCTGATGCCACCTGACTATTGAATACATGATGAGAGAACAGAATTTATAGATTTTAATCCTTATAAATGCTGAAGCATGATTATTATTCCTGCTACAATCAATAGGGTCTTCCACAGGAAGATTGGTCATGAGAGGTAAATCAGGAACTGGGTCCAGGAAAAGAAGACATGTTGGTGGAAACAGTGTAAGTACTGTGGCTAGATCTATCTCACAAAGCCCCCTGAAGAGTAGTTTTCCTGCTGTCCCTGGATACCATAACTCTGATTAATCTGCTTTTCTAAAACCACGCTTGTGGATTTTTCTTTTTAAAAAAAAGGGTGCTAGGAGCATTTGCTTTTTTCTCGTCTCACAGGTGTCTCTTGCAGCACAGAGTGTCACCTTCTGCTACAACATTAAAAATTCCTGAGTTGTGGCATCTGACTTCAGAGTTTTTCTCTGGTAATACCAATCAAGCAACACTAAGAACCTTATTTTGAAATATCCTTACTTTACTAGACTGAGTTATCATGCCTGCACTATTTTTTAGTTACTAGTACAGCTACAGTACTTACCACAATTATAAGAATGATCTATACCATTGGTACGATAAATATTTGGCAAATTAAATTATTGCAAGTTTTTCACATACATCATATGCTTAATTTAGGGTTTACATCCACAGCTCATTAAATGTGCAAAAACTGGTAAAAGAAAGATGGTAAAGTTTCTTGACAATGACTAAAACAGCCTCACCTAAAATAAACGCTACTTGATTATTTTATTTTTGAGTGAGATTCAGAGCAGGTAATAAGTACAAATATTTAGATTATAGAAATAATATTATTTCATAAAGAGTTTGTAGATCCTATTTTCCCTTTGTTCGATGTATGTATGTTTACCACTCAAAAAAAAAAAAAAAAGATACAGTGTGTTTTCCACTTTGCAGCTTGGTCAGAAACTCAAGAAAGCACAAAAAATAATTGGTAGTTTAAAAAAAGTTTGAAAATGGATTATGCATGAACCCGGCATCAGATTATTTCTTTTCTGGGGTAGAATGAGGAGGTGAAAGAAAGCTTCTTGTTGTGGCATTCACAAAAAAAATGGGTAAGTTTACTGCCATGGGAAACGCAGGTCTGTGTTTCCCTGTGGAGCAAAAGAATGCAGCACACCATCCACTGAGATACGTGGAGCTGGCATTGTAGAGAGCAGCGGCATCTTTGTTCTGAAGGGACAAGAACAGCAGGAAGCACACGTGTGACCTGCTGCAGGAGCGGCTGGAACTCCAAACCCCTAGTGAGGAGTGCAGTGCCTGTCACAGCTCCGTCAGAAGCACTGAGGGTGTCCCAGAGATGCTGGGTTTTGTATAGATTTGCGAAGAGCAGGTGGAACTGGGCTCTTTTCAGGGGTGCTCAGGGATGGGGCAAGAGGCAGTGGACACCAGCTGCAGTGTGGAAGGGTTCTACTCAGGTGTCAGGAGACAGGATTCACAAACAGGTGCCTGACGGGACTGTGGAATTGCTGTCCCTGGAGATATTCAGAGCTCAATTGGACAATGTCCTAGACATTGAAGGTGAACCTGCTTTGAGTTGGACTAGAGTGTAGAAGAATTCTTAGAGCAGAATGGAGATGGTCTGTATCTGAACGCAGTGAACAAGCCAGACTTAGCAGGGCCTGCTTGCTCTGAGTGCTGTGAGATTAGCATGACTTAGTGCTGAGAGGGTCCTTGAGGTGTCCATGAGAAAAAAGGGAGGTTTAACGGGATGCGATAACCGCAAGCTGGGAGGAGGGAGGACACTTGTTTGCCGTATGTTATCCAATTAGTAGACAGTAGACAGGCTTGATTTTACCTAAGTATCCAATCCTAGAGTTAGTTACAGCGCATGGACAATGGATGACTAGTTGGAAATGCTACATAATCCTGCTTGATTTGAACAATAAAGGAGAACGCTATCTCCGTATCGGTGCTTGGCGTTACTTGGCTCCCATTCTCAGTGGAGAACCCTGCTTTGCTAGAGGATATCAAGAGGTCCTTTCTGACCCACATTTTTCCATGGTTCCATGATTCCGTGACTGGCAATACTGACAAAGCTCCAATCATGCAAGTGTATTTTGTTTGACACCAAACACCAAGGTTTCTTAGTAGAGAATTACATACTCAAGTGTTCAGTAGCACTCACTTCTATTATGAATTACATAAAACTGCACACACAAGCTATAAATAAAAGAATTGCTTGATTTTCCTCAAATTTAAGCCTGTTGCAATAATAGGAGCCTTTGCTGAGAGACTCCTATGCGGACTGAACAGTGAACATTACAGGAGTAAAAGAGCATTCCTTGATCTCTTGTGATTGGAAACACTTTTCCTTAATTTAGAATTAATAGCCTTTCTACCAAGTGCAGTGAGTTGCACATCAGACTTACAGTTGTCTCCACACTAGGCTGTGGCACGAATTCATGATTTGCAACATGTCACACTGCATCCCTTCCAGTCCTTCCCCTGACTACACCTAGCTGGCCTTCCCCATGTCAGGAATTTCCTCTTAGCCACTAATATTTTCATATTTGCATGTCTTATAATATCTCCTGTTTCTAAGAGCTGTGAGTGTTCTTGTGTGCTACATCAGGAACTTCTATTCACTCTCTTATATCCAGAACTCTGTGTAAGTTACGCATTTCTTTGTCTAATGAAGTAAAAGTCAATTACTTAATAAGATGAAGGCACCAATTATAGAATAAAGAGCAAATCCATGTAAATAAGGACATCAAAGACATATTCTATCAACTACAAATAAAATAAGACTCCAAGATTAATTTAGTTTATTCTTTTGATAGTGTCGTCCTCTATCTGGACATTCATTTTAATTAAAAAATAATTTAAAATGTACTCTGCCCTAATTCACAGGAAAAACCCCAAACCATTCCTTAAGTGACAAGATAAACTTAATTTCCAAAGACAGTTTAGCTTTCCAGGAGGCATAAGGTGGTCATTGTGTCATCCAGTAAAAGAAAGTATGTTTAAAATTAATAACTGGAAGGTGATAAAATCTTACCCCGTCTACAGGAGAGATGCAAAAGTGAAATTCTTAGTAGAAAAATGTATTTTTTCATGGTGTGATCAGATTGATTCATGTGAAATTAAGTGTAGCTACTGCACCCTGACTTCCAAGGATCAGAAAATCACGCTATACTTCAACACGTTTATAACTGTACACAATGATACACAAATAAGTCTTAAGCTGAGCTCCATATTCCTACATAATTATATTAGAAATAGCATGTTATGCTCTCTTATTAAGTGACATATGTCACACTTTCCATAACAAGTGCATATTGACAGCCAACTACATTAGCCAACAATATTTACACTTTAATTACAGCTTTTAAAATGGAAATATGTAACTATAATATGTACATAAGTTAACAGTTGGGCTTGATATCTTAGAGGTCTTTTCCAACCTTAAAAATTCTGTGATTTTATGATATGATATGTTAACAGGGCCAAAATTCATAAAAGTAGATCCCCGTAAACGTCCATTATGCAGATACCCATTTGTAGATGGGCAAATATTCTTATAATAGGCAGTGTTTAATTTAATAATGTAGGAAACAAGATTTATTATGTCATTAACAAGTCAGTTTACTTGAAAATTCTAATAGACACATCCAGTATTGTTTTTCAATCTTAAATGGCTTTTGAATTTCGCTGGATTTCATAGTGATTGTTCTGCAGAGGACAGACTCAATATGTTCTCTTTGTTACCTCTGGCCTCCAAAGTGTCATTGGCACAGATAGGTGACACTTAGCATAATGTCTGCTTTATTACAGTCCTCAACTGTAATCATGTATTAGTCAAAGCAAGGACCAGTTGTGGTACCAGAGAGCTTCTGATTTATGAAGATGTCAGCTCCCAAGAATCTGGCCCATCACTGTGGTGGCACCCCTAACAGCATTAGAGGGTCGTGCTTGTGTCTACCAGTGGATTTGTAATGTTCCCAGCAGGCTATGATTCTTTTTTTGCAATATGGTGCTGTCAACACTGTTCTCATCAGTTATACATATCAGTGGATTATTAACAATATTTGTCAGACTTCTATATTAGTTTTGTCCCACAACAGCCTTGCCTCACTTCAGCAATAGAATTACATTTTACATTGTCTCAAGAAATGCTTTTAAATTAGAATTGATGTTTCAGTTGTATGATTTTTCACTGCTGATGTAATTTAGTTTTCTATCTAAATTTTTATATGAGTATATTACTTATTTTTTAGAAGTATGATCCTATTAAAGACAGCTGAAACACAGAGAGTTCCCACAACAGAATTTGGGCTAATACCTCTCCCATGCATGGCAGATGAGAAGAGTGGTCAAGACTCATATAAATTTCAAAAGTAAATCAAAAAGAAACATAAAACAAGAAAAAACTTGTAGCATCAGAGCAAGACTTCTCCTTAAAATGTATGCATTTAATCAAAATGTCGAATACGGACAAATGTAAACACCAAGTATCTTGTAGAATCACTAGAGGAGCTATCATATTTTGTATATTTTGCAGCTAAAGCTATTATAGGATTTGACTGCTTAAATTGTATATAAAATCACCAAACTTTTACCAGGAAAATACGTGGGAATGTTTTCCTCTATGCTGTATGTCCCGTTATGCTGGGAGCAGCTGTGCCAGCACACAGCCCCCTTAAAACCAATAAAACTGAACATGCAGAGGGGCCAGCTCGGAACACAGAAGCAGAAGCCAATGATTCATTCAAACGTCTGTCTCTGAACTGAAACACAAAATAGCAATTACCTCAAAGCTGCTTGCTGCCACAGCTAGGAAGACACTCTCACTTTTAAAGCACGCTACGCACACAACAAAAAATAGGGTTTTTTTCTTTTTTCTATTCATTGTACAGTTTGCAATAGTGGGCTGATGGTGGAATTTAGCACATTTCAATCTCAGACACCAGCTCAAACCTTGCCCATGATGATGGTGACCAAAAGTTATTACTTGATTCCCACTTAAATTATTTTACAGTCAGCTCCTTGTAGACAAGAGAAACACATTGTAAGCTTATCTTACCCAGACAATCAGCAATAGCTCACCCTTCTAGGACAACTTAGAGAAGAATAGGGCATTTCGCACTGCCATGGCCCAGAAGGTTCTTATCTCGAGAACAAAGAAAGAATTGGGTTTCAACAGCATCTACCACAATGAGATCCTGTTACCAGGACTGTGTACCTATGAACTTCTGTAATATAAATAGTAATTAAAACCCGCTGCCCCATTACCTGCTGAATGATTTTCTAAAAGAAATGTGTCTTCCACAATTCTGGCAAAAAATTTACTTTTAATCATTTCCCAATGGGGAAAAAAAAACAAAAACAAAAACAAAAGCAAAAGCAAACATGCTCTTTAATCTGTAAGTGGCATATCTATTAAAATGTCAGATTTAAAGTATATGAGCCAGTAAGTGAAGCCACAAGATTATTTTTAGGTAAAAAGGGTAAATGAAATTTACCCACTATACATGAAATTTAGAATTTTGTAATAATGCCTATAGATACGTAGGTGGCATGAAATAATGAAGATATGTGCAGGATTGATTATTTTGCTATTTAAAAAGAAACAACAGTCAAACCTGAAGAATAGAAGGAAGGAGATATTCTTATATAAATTTGCCCAGAATTTACTTCGAAAACTTCCACAAGTGCTTACAGGACTTGAATTCTCATATAACAAAAAACACTGCAAGTCTTTTCTGGTATTCTTTGAAAGAAATAGCACGGCTGATCTCAAATAATTAAAATAATGCAGCAGGCCACCTAGGAAATTTTTCCTCTGGGAATTGTAGAGAACCTTTCAAATGATCTCTATTTCAATGAAAATTGGCTTAAAATCCAGTGTTCTTTTACAGTTGACCACCACTGTTCTTTAGTGCTTCTGCAGGCATAGGATAAAGCTGTTATGCAATCACAGTAGTACTGACATAGAAATCTGTGTACCATATTTTTTTTTCCCCTCCAAAAATCCATTTTTTCCCTTTCAACAGGAGCTGTAGTGATAGGACAAGAGAGAGTGGCTTCAAACAGAAAGAGGGCAGGTTTAGGTTAGATATTGGGAATGAAATTCTTTGCTGTGAGGGAGGTGAGGCACTGGAACAGGTTTCCCAGAGAAGTTGTAGGTGCCCCATCCCTGCTCAAGGCCAGGTTGCATGGAGATGTGAGCAGCTTGGTCTAGTGGAAGGTGCCCCTTCCAACCCAAACCATTCTGTGATTCTGTGATTCTATTTAATTTTCTTAACACATGACCTGGAAGCTGGTCAGTGATTCCACATATGCTCTGTCAGAAGTTTGAATCTACTAATTTTACAAATGAACATAAATCCACATTGCCCAAATGAACTGTACAACATCTTCTGAATCAAGAAGGAGCTGGAATTTTAGCCATCGGTAATTTGCAGTGTCTACCCTTAAACTACTTAACATTAAAATGCAAAGGATTTTATTTCTAAAATTCTGTGGAGGCCAGAATATATCACTGATCAGCATATTTGCAGAAATTTTACAGTTGCTCAAGTCATGTCTTAGACAAGGAATATGTAGAAAAACCGATATAAGCCTTCTATAACATCAACATAACAAAAAGAAGGGAGCTGGTGTCTGATACACGCAGAGATGTCTTTTCCAACAGAAATAAGATTATAGATGCAAGAGTACCACAAGAAGACTACAGCATCTGAAGCCCTAAATCCTGGATTTGTAAGCAGTGACTTAATCCAAAGACTGACAAGTGAAATCACAGTGGTGGACCACACAACTGAGGAAAATACTCCTTTAAAAGAGTGTCAAGATGAGCCAAAAAATGAAATGTGTGCTGAGTGACAGCAAGTAAATGTGAAGAACCCCTGGCATCATATATGAATGTCTTGAAACATCTTAAAATACATTGGAAATTTTGAATTTAAATTCTTTAAGCCCCTAGAAATCAAAGCTGTAATAATTAATAATCACATTTCATAATCTAGGCAAATAGCAGATGATGGATGGTGCTTTCGTATAGGAAAAGTGTCCCTTATTACATTTTCCAAGTCTTGCTTACCATTAACGTTTTAGCTCTACATCATATTTAAGATGCTTAAATCAAACTGCTTAATATTCTAGACTGACAGGCTCATTAAGCTGAACAGTAGGATTGCTGTCATATGCACTTCAGGCACTGACAGTAGGAAATGTTCTATTTTTAATTCCAAATGTTTAAAGGGAAATTTTTATCGTTAGAACTGTAAATGTGCTTTTTTTCTTTGAGAGGCATTACTGTGTGTTTGGCATCTCCACTTTATTTTGGTGGTCTCTTAAATTCTGAACTATTTAATCGAAAGTATAGCGACAGCAACAGCTTTGGTCTATTAGTTACTCTTTTTTTTTAATCCATTCATAATATCTAGTAATTTCTGCCTATCAATATTAAAGGATCACATACTGTAGCTATAGGTGCACAGACTGATATCACTGTATACTAACTCCCATTTGGTCTATACAATTTTAATGTATTAAAAATACCTACCAAATTTTATCCAACGTTAAGAGCAAAATAATTTTGCAGAAAAAAATGTTTCTCTGAGGCCAAGTTTATCAAAATCATACAGAGGTGCTTCAGAGTGCTGTAAGCAACTGTGTGGAAGCCTCATTAGTGCTGCAAGTCAGTGTGAGTTAAGTTTCGAGCTGTTAGTTTCTTTTGAAGGTTCTTAACGAGTACCTATCTAAACATCTTTATTCTGGCAGTGTATAGAAACTTCCCTCATCAAGATCATCCTTGATCTGGAGATCTGGAAAATAAATCAAAGACTTTTTAAAGGGAGTTTGGAGTGCTAAGTACTCTTCTTTCAGATCAAATAAAAAGTGCAAGTACAAACCTCTTAAGTAGTAAGATACCTGGTATTAAATAGGAATTAACACAGGATTCCTCAAGCAGCATGGCTAGGTTGGGTCAGAAGCTGTGTTTTGTGATTACTGATGAAGAAAGCAAAGATAAAGGCCAGGAGACAGGGAATAAAAATGTAATGGATAAAAACTGACATAAACAGGAACAGAAAGGTAATTCCAGGAGAAAAGCAGGAACAAAAAGGTAGCTTAGCAGACATTTGAAGCAAGAAATTACTCCTAATGCTACTTTTGTTACTTCCACAGAAAAGGAATCATATATGACCCTTGAAGAAGTCAGGAGGGACTGAACCTGCTTCAGTGTCACCCCCTAAAAACAAAAGGTCACAAAATGCATGTAGAGAAATTCAACTATTGGCCACACATTGTTCTTTCATATTTTCAATAAGGCTAGAAAATAATAAAGAATTAGGCAAATATTTTATCAGAATATCAGATCTCTACTCCTAAGTTACAATAGCAGCTGATAAAACCATTCTGTTTTTTCTGCTGTCTTCTCAGGAAGTATTATTATAAAGTCCGTTCAAAGAGGCTATTTGTAGATCAGTACCCTCACCATTTTTTCCCTAACTATATAGAAGCCAAAATTGTAATATGAATAGTAGCTAAATCTCAATACCACATTAAATCTCAGTGCCATGACATGTTCTTGTTCCTAGAACAGAGCTGTTTTTTTTCTGTCTCTCCCTTTGTTGACATCCAGTGAGAGGAAGAGTTCAGCTGAATTAGAGGTTTGACCATATGGTTTGCTGAGACTACTAAGGAACTTCAAGATAAAATATCCTACTATTGTTCTATTCTTGTTAAAATGCATTTCCTTGAATATTGCATCTAAAAAGGGTAGTGGTGCCATTTTTATTCATGCAAGCATCCACAGTTTTGTGTTTGTACTCCTGTGTATGATTTGGAGATGTTGCTGCCATTTCGCCTATGATCAGGTTTCTGAACTGAGACTCATAGCCACACCTGATTCATTTGGGTTCATTGAACTTTTTTTTTTTTTTGGCAATAAAAGCAGTCTAAAATTCCTCTAATTGGTGATTTGGATTTGTTTTTTTAAGACACAGAGACTGTAAAACAAAAAAAGGTTTTGTTAAAAAATATCCATTGGCAATCTCAATAATATTGTTCTTTTTACTTATTTTTGGCTCTTTTTCCTCAGTGTAAGGCTGCATTGGGGAGGCATTTCCTCTTAAAGTTAAAAAGTGAGGTCACTGAAACAATTGTGATAAGATATTCTTTCTGTCTGAATTTAGATATGTCTGTCTTATCTCTGTGTTTGATTAATTCCACTGCAATAGAGTCATCTCTTCAAATAAGCTCCTTTCAGTTTCCATTTAACTCTTTCCTTTTTAGTTTAGAGAAAAGATACATATTTTAAAAGAATAACCAAAACAAAGTAAGATTTTAATAGGGACATCTACACACTAAAAGACAAATTTCCAATTTTACCTTTGAAGATGGACAGCTACCTGGTAGATCAGTTTTAATCTTCCTTCCTGGTCTGCTCAAGGTGAAAACTGCTGACTAAGAAAATGTCTATGTAATTTGATAATCACAGAATCATAGAATGGCTTGGTTTGAAGGGGACTTTAAAGATCATCTCATTCCAACCCCTCTGCCATGGAGAGGGACACCTTCCACAAGACCAAGTTGCTCAAAGCTCCATCCAACCTGGCCTTGAACAGGGATGGGGCACCCACAACTACTCTGGGCAACCTGTGCCAGTGCCTCACCACCTTCACAGGACAGAATTTCTGCCTAATATCCAATCTAAAGCTTCCTTTGTTCATATTGAAGTCATTCCCCCTGTCACTCCAGGCTCTTGTCAAATGTGCCTCTCGAGCTCTCTTGTAGGCTCCCTTCAGGTACTGTAAAGGCTGCAATGAGGTCTCCCCGAAGCCTTCTCTTTTCCAGGCTGAACAACCCCAACTCTCCCAGCCTTTCCTCATAGCAGAGCTGCTCCATCCCTCTGGTCCCCTTGGTGCCTCCTCTGGCCTGGCTCCAGCAGATCCCTGTCCTTCCTGTGCTGGGAGCCCAGAGCTGGAGGCAGCCCTGCAGGTGGGGTCTCAGCAGAGCGGGGCAGAGGGGCAGAATCCCCTCCCTGCCCTGCTGCCCACGGGGCTTTGGATGCAGCCCAGCACACGGGGGTTTCTGGGCTCCCAGCGCACACGGCCGGGGCATGTCCAGCCTCTCACCCACCAGCACCCCCAAGTCCTTCTCCCAGGGCTGCTCTGGATCTGTTCATCCCCAGCCTGGATTGGTACCAAGGGTAGCTCCAACCCAGGTGTAGCACCTTGCACTTGGCCCTGTTAGGTCCTGAAAGAAGTAAAACATTTACTTTTAACTGATACAAACTCTAGCATCTCCAGACATGATTCATCAGACATGATTCATCTTGTTTTCAACAAGAAGCAACTACCTCGAGATAAATAAACACAGTAACTCTTGGCTAGGATAGTCTGTATAAAGCAAAGCACTCATTCTGTATTAACAAAATGCTGTAAACATAAAACTTTTACTAGACTGCAGATAGCAGCCCTAAAATATATCTCAAAATTTTTTTTTACTCCTATTTAGTATTAAAAGGAAAACACATCATTGTTAAGCCCTGTGTTATATCTCACAGAAAGTCGTGGGGAAGTCCAAATATTGACTGTAGTATGAATTAAAACATAGTCATCATAGAATCATAGAATTATAAAATATCCTGAGTTGGAAAGGACGACGGGCATTATCAAAGTGCAACTCCTGGCCTCGCACAGGACAACCTCAAGAGTCACACCATGTGCCCAAAAGCATTGCCCGAAAACTTCTTGAGCTCTGTCAGGCTTGGTGCTGTGACCACAGCCCTGGGGAGCCTGTTCCAGTGCCCAACCACCCTCTGGGTGAAGAATCTTTTCCTGATATCAAAATTAAACCTCCCCTGACACAGCTTTGGGCTGTTCCCTCAGGTCCTGTCACTGGGCACCAGAGAGAAGGCTGTCCCTGATGAGGAAGTTCTAGACTGCAATGAGGTCTCCCCTAGGTCATGAGGCAATGATAAAGGTTTGAACACAAAGCATTTTCCTTTTTGCACCATTACTCTAATTGAATTTAAATTATTCCGAGTCTTACTTTTAAATAAAAATTTAAATCTACTTAGGAACTTCTAGCCTAGTCTAAACATGTGAAACAACTCTGCTTAGCAAGAAGGAAAAGTTGTGGGAAAATTGTGACTTGGGATTCAAAGTTTTGAATAGTACCCTCTAACTTCAGTGCACTTTGTTCTCTATAATATGTAAACATAAAAAATCCAGCTAAAAATAGATCTTACATTTCATAAATAAATTATAATCTGACTGTGGGATGGACCTGAAAAACAAAATTTGCATAGTCTGGCTTTGATTCATGGATAGAAGGAAAACTTTAATATTTAATGATCCTACAGCAACCTCTGAGAGGTTCCAAGGAGACTGTGAATGAAAATGGAGTGTACTGTTAATGTATTACTCACAGACAATGAAGAGATGTAATCTCTAATATATTGTAATTTTCGGGGTGTGCATCTTACAAGTTTGAGACAAACATAAAAAGGTCTCTTTGTTAGAAATTAGTTATACACTATTACTGGTGTTGTTATCCCCTCACTCTCTGCATACATATATCTATGTAAACACCTCACTTAAATAGAATTAACCATAGCTAAACTAAAAAGCACATGGCTATGGCAAAATAATAGTCACACCTTGCAAATTGATTTTCGATTTCCTGATTAATTTCTTTTAAAAGTTATTTGCTCAATGCCTTCATGGTCAGCTGAACTGGAAGGGAAGAAAAGGGGACACCTTGGCTGTTTTCTGACACGTACTTAAAAACATCGTTCATTTTTCTTCTGTAGTCTTCTGACCAATTTTTTTAAAAAACTAGCCTCCTAAAAATTAAGTCAAATTAAGATACTAACCCCATTGAGGGCAAAAGTAATGTTTCACCTGCATATTTTGAACTATTCCAAAGCTCCTCTCTCTGTCTTTAGCTGGCCCAGGCTGTCAACTAGTTTATACAAAGAAACGAGCAGTGAGAATGATATTTTTAAAAAAGCTATAGTGATATTGACTGATTTCATTAGAGGTCCACCCAATAATCTTTTTTTTTCCCCTACTGCTTGTTCTTTACTCTTTATTTTCTGAGAACTCTGCAAAAAAGGTGTTTTATGTGACCTAAAAAATAAGTTATAATTATAACAAATATATAAGAACTCACAAAAGTTGTTCCAAAGGATTGTTGCTGTCACATAATATGGTAAATTCTTGTCATTATCCCAGATACTGGTCTTAAATTACTTTATTTTACATCTGTGGGATAATTAGTTTCTGTTTCAGGATAGTTCCCAGAGCCTATGGACACTCACCCTTCAACATTCTCTAAATAGAATTAGAAGACTGTAGAGTCAATTTTTTCACAGCAAACAGTTACTCTGTCACCCTAGAAGGAGTTTTTCTTTTCTGTATGAAGATTGCTGCTCTAAAGATCAACATCAAAACTTTTTGTTGGTTTTTTTTTTTTTTTTTAAATATCCACACACCATTTCTTAAGGGCAAAACACTTTCTTGGTATGGAGAAATCGCTCTGGGTCTACTAGGAATCAGTATGGTGCAGTCTCTGCTTGGAGTGATAAATTAAATGAATGTAGACAACAACGCACTCATTTCTTTGTTGAAAGTGAATGCTAATGGCATTTATCCTGCACTTCATGATAAATTCATTTAAAAGACCAAAATGCTGGAGGGAAAGAATCCTGCATTTTAGGAAATGGGCATAAACTGTCCTTTACTTGCTCAGTTACAATCTGCTGAGAGTAGCAGCAATACATATTTAAATTGTTCTTTAAATCCTTGTGTATATCTGTTACACGTCTAAAAACGTTTTTCATAGAAGTGTCTTGGCTTGCATTTTCAAACTGAAGAACAGTTAACAGTCCATGCTATATGAATAACTGGTTTTAAAAAAAAATTGGATTGGACTATGTATATATAAATGCACAGTGCAATGGTCTCATGCTCAGGGCTATTCAACTAAGAGTCTGTTTGTTTCTATTTAGAATTCCTTTGTCACTTTGAGGGTGATGTTACATGTTATGAGGGAGCTGATCTGCTTACTTACCAGTACTGCAAGTGAAGGATTTCCCTCCTCTTTCCCAGCCTTTTTTCTTCCTGGGATGTGCTCCTGATCATGCAGTCCCCAGCTTTTCTTACCTAGCTAAGGCATGTATTTTTAGTCTGGGTTATATTTTTGCCAATTTAACATTGCTGAACACATGCCTGCCCATGGGAAGCAGTGAATCAATTCCTTGTTTTGCTTTGCTTGTGAGTGTGGCTTTTGCTCTCCCCATTAAACTGCCTTTATCTCAGCCTAGGACTTTTCTCACTTTTGTTCTCCCAATTGTCTCCTGGATCCTGCTGGTGATGGAGTGAGTGAGAAGCTGTGTAGGACTCAGTTGCTGGCTGAGGTTAAACTAAGACAAGCTCTTAAGCTTGAGCTTAAGTTTACCATCACCTTATCCACCCTGAGCCTGCCCTCCACAGGACAATGAGCTGATTAACATCTTGTTGCTACAGAGAAAAGTCGAGCAACATTTCTTTCCCCTTCCCAGCACTTAATTCTTCATCATTTCTCCCCTTCCTTCTTCTAGCTACACAACCTTGCTTCCCCCCCTTCACTGAACAAATATAAATCACTAAAATCAGAAGGGAAAAAATAAAAAGCAAGCAACTTTTGTTTCTTTGTGGCTGGGTAATTTTCTGTGATTTTAGTGAATTAAGCAGGCTTGCAGATGGCCAAGTAGCAGCAAAGGAAAAGGGAAGATGGATTAGGATTCCTAGCCAAAGCTGCCCTGTAGAGCTGTCACTCACAAACACCTCAAACCAGGCTCAGCTTCACCCCATCCTTATCCTGCTTTCTCCCTCCACTGGCCTCAGTGTTTCTGTCTATGCACCATAAACAACTGATGAAGCAATTTTTTTCCCTTTTGGGGATTTTTGGTTTGTTGAGTTGGGTTTTTCAGATTTGTTTGGGGTCTTTTGCCCTTTACTTTAACTTGGATAAGCCTTTTCTTTAACTGTATATTTTGGGGAAGAACATTTTTGTTTTCAGAAACCTTATTTTCCCTTCCATGTTATTCAATAAGTGCAATGAAGATGTGTAATATCCACATTTCTCTCAGTCAGAAACTTAAAGGGTTTTAAGAATTTCCTTTTTTTTGCCTTTTTAAAACTCTCTCAGGTTTAGAAGTATATAACAAGTTCTATATATTGTGGTTTAATTTTATAACTGACACTTGTCCAAATTTTTCAAGTTTGAGAAAGACAGAGTAACAGGGAGAAAAAAGAAGTAAATATTAAAATTAAATAAACTGAAGGATTTCTAGGATCATCCATTCTGCTGTGTTCAGTATAAAAAGCAATGCTAGGATGGGAAAAAATTAATTTAAAAAAATGTCAGGTGTCTATGTTCACATGATAATCTTATACTTAGGTTTTATATTATAAATATTAATTCTCAAAAAAGCATATGCACATGGAAGAAAATCAAACAGCTCTTATTGCCTGCAGATGTTTTCAAGAATAGATGAGTTTGGGCATTTTGAAGAAAGAATTAATTTCACCTATCTCGGCAATCTGTTAAGTGGATAACAGTGGTTTTTTGGAGGAGGAAAAAAACATTGAAAAGATACTTCATTAGGAGTGAAACACAATTTACCAGGAATGTGAGTTTAGATCCATTATTATACCAAGCTCCAAAGTAGGGTCCTTGAGATCCTGCAAAAACAGGGAACAGCTTTGCCAGTGTTCTTGCAGTTTATCAGAATGACCTGAAATTCTTCTGCTGAGGTTCTAAGAAAACTACTCCACAGCTAATAAATACCTCTTGCCTTGTCATGCCAGCTCCTCTCCTTTTCAGATTCCATTGTGCCTCATTTTTGCTAGGCTCTTGCTGAGTTTGTTACGTTATGTGTCTGAAAGTACTCCTGCATTAAAATTCCTTAAAGAACTAATTTCTAAAATGTTGTATTTACTTGAGAAGCTACTTTAAATATACCAGTGGGATAATTAGCACAATTTTCAAACGCTAGTCTTTATTTTGAGGGCAGAAACTGTAAGAAACAAAACACCAACCCAATGCTGCATATTAAGTATGGCCAGGTACATTTACTCCTCCCTCTTTCTTTTGAAGAAACTGACCCTCTCCCACAAGGCATCTTTCCAGTTTTTGATGGATAGAACATAGTTCCTTAGAAGTCTTGTAAGCTGAATGAACAGGCAGTCCTTTTCACTGCACAAATCGCACACACACACAAAAAAAAAACGAAACTGAGGAAATCTGAGCTCATACTCCTGTATAAAAGTTGAATTTATAGTGTCTGTTACGGTGGAGGTAACAGGTAATTCTTTGTTGGCAATGCGTGTAACCTATCGCGGGAGATAAGAGGTTTGTTGACCACTTGAAAAATTATGTGGGATACAAACAGCAAACAGTAATGGTCTGTGTTCTGGGATTTGTTTGGATTACTTTACTGGCATATTTTCAGAAGTGCCACAAGCCTCCTATTGCAGGTTTACCCTCTGTAATGGCAGTACAGAGAGTGTGACCCTGAACACTGGCAATTCCTGGCTGCAGAACAGTCTCTTGCCTCCATGGAGGATATCAGAGGGTCAGTCCTGCTTCTTTAATTAAATTCCCAGATCTGGCATGGCATATGACTAACTATCCATCTAAAAATGAAAGAGAACTTTAAAGAAATTAGTACTAAATGTCTGCTGAGAGGATAGAAACCACAATTACGTTCTAGTTTTAACTAGATGATCTTATCAGCTTTTTCTACTGTTCTTATTTCAGCTATGCATTTATAGATATATTTCAATAAAAGCTGATTTTTTTAGTATTACTGCTGTGAATGACAGTAGTATGTATTATAAAGCCACTAAGTGCAGTATGACAAGTCAAAACAGTTTACATCTGATGCATAATAAGCTATTTACTTACTTATTTAGAAAGCAATAGTAGGTATAGACTACTTGATACACGTGGTTGTACCATGTATGGTATCAAGATGGTGTTAAAAACATCCAAAATGCAGAAACTATATCTTTCCATTTTTCTTATGGTATTAAAGAAGAAAAGTCAAAGAAAAGACATAAGATTGCTTTAATTAGGTTGATTTCTGGTTTCGAAAATAGTTTTTGTTTTATCTCCAAACTCCATGCAGCTTTTTAAAATAAAAGAGCTGCAGTTTTTGGGTAATAACACTACTTATGGTGAACTACAAATGCAGGGCTTGAAGCTGAGAGCTGAGATGTAGAAGTGAGGTGAGAGGAAAACGAATGAGATGTCAGCTACATGCTCAGTGGCTTTTCAGGCAGCGTGTTTGGATGAACAGAACAATGAATGCTACCATACACTGAGTTATTATTTGTTACATGATACCAAGGCACGGATTCAGGCAATTGTTTACTATTACAATCTGTCCTGTGTAATACACTTTCAGAAGAGGAACTATTGCTAATATGGGGCAGTGCATTTGGATGATCTGGTGAATAGCTTGGATTTCATTTGTTGGGCACTAGTACAAGCCTGGAGGGTGTATCTGCCTATTGTTGACCTGTACCAAGAGCTTTGCCAAGACTTACTCTGCACCTGTGTTTCTTAACACTCTCCCTCTTACTGAGCTTGTTGGATGCAATGCCAATTATTAGATTTTAATGAGATTTCTTTCACTATCAAGATGCTGTCAGATATGCTAATACTTTTGGTCATATCAAGTCTTTGTCAAAGCCATGCTATCAGTACTACTGTACTGTAACCAAACAAACAATTAAAAATGTTTTTACATTAAAAATCTCCAATTATGTGTTAGACCATTTTCATTTTAATTATCTTGTTATATCATTTTTCATTATGTACCACCTAATAACATAATACTTCACATATATAAGGCCTTAGGTGGTCCATGTGATCATTTCTTGTATTTAAAAAAACCCAGTTAAACTGGCAAATCACAGCAGAAGGAAATTACAGAGGAGTTGGGATTTTCTTCCTATATGTGGCCTGAGAATCACACATTAGTGTCATGATCACTCATAAAGATCATGAATGCTTGTAAAGATATAGAAGCAAAGATGAGAGCACTCTTTTATCTCGTGTCAGACAGTCGAGTTCTGCATCAGGCTTTAGCTTCTGCATTCCTAACTAGGAATGATTCAGTGGAGACCTGCCAAATAGTTTGTTCAGGGAATAATTTAGAAAACTTGAATATAAAGATTTTAATAAAGACATAAGTATTAGTATTCATTTATAAATCTTTGCTTATATGAGCTGAGGAAAAGTTCTTATGGTGTGCTGCTACTGCATTTGTTAAAAAGTCAGTCCCAAACACTCAACTATTACCCAAAAGTGTATGTTATTCCCTACTATTTAGAACTGAGATTGAATGTTCTTCTATGGGACATCTCCTCAGATCAGAAAAAAAAGTAATCATAGAAATTGGTTGGAGAGATTATTGAAGGATGCATAATATCTGGTTCATTACAGGAAATTGGAATAGGCAATGTTATTTGGGCTTCAGTCCTTGCGTTTATGAAAGATTCCCTTTAGTTGAAAGGAAATTTGAACTGTTTTTCCACTTCACACAGGAAGTTTTAATTACATACATCAGCTGCTTAGAATATATCTTGACTGCAAATATGTACAATCTCACATTTGTATCCTGCTGTATCTCATGAAAAGTCCAAGTGAAAGCAGCAGGTCTGCTATGGAACAAATCTCAACCGTTGTGATCTTGCCTCTTTTATTAGTTGCATATGCTCTCAGTTATCCCACGCCTGTAGCAGAGCTCTCTGAATGGAGATGCATAAGGATAAAATTGAAGTTGCACATTTACAAAGACAACTCCCGTTTGCTCTGGGCTGGAAAATTTACGTTCTTCTTTTGTAACCTTTTTGGGGACAGTTTTGTTGCTTGTATGCCTTAGGTGGACTTCTTAGAAGTAGAAAAAAAGCATGTTCATTCATATAAAGTTACTTACTGAGCAGCAACAAAAATTGTAGTACTCAGTGTCATATGCAGTCAATGAGGTAGAATCTCTCCCTATCACAAACACAGGGTTCTACAAATGCAGGTATTTGTAGTTAATTGTCCACTACCTTACACATAAAATAAAAGAAATTGTATTATACATCAGTTATCTGTCTTTGGTTTTATTCCTCTCTCTTTGTTGCCTCCCTTCTCATTACAAATTTGTTTGGTTTATTGTTGTTATCATTTCGATTATTAAACTGCTCTTATCTAAACCCAAAGGTTTAATTTTTTCGTGATTCTCCTCTGCATTCCACTGGTGGTGGGGGCCGGGGGTGAGTGAAGGGCTGCGAGGTACTTGGTTTCTGGATGAGGTTATACCATGACAAGTGTCGTGTCTGCAAATAAAATGCCTTCTTATTCCTTTTTAACTGCATCTAGTCAAATCAAATTTAAACTGGACAGCCAAAATAAATGCTTCCAACAGAGACATAACATATATTTCTATATATAGGGGTCTGCTGTCAGCTACATTTGATGCTATTCTAAAAATTGCTGAAGACACTACCAGCCAAAAAGCGTTGGAAAAGGGAGTCATCAAGACAAGTTCACAGGAAGAGGAGAAAGAAGGAGATTCTCTTTCTGTGGCCAGCAATTTCCATACCACACTTCTGAGGAAAAGAGAAAGTAAAAGCTCACATTATGGAATTTATTTGCTTCTTGTGTTAATTGTTGAGCTGTTTTATTATATTTCACTACACTTATAAAAAAGAACAGAAATATCACAGTAATTAGTTCAGTCCATTAATTCACTTTCTTGTCAATACGTACTTACGACAGACTTCTAAAACTTGTGTGTCAAAGTCTAATTCCCTTACTCAAACTAAATACCACGTTTCAACGTGAGTAAAATTAGAGGAATCTGGCCGTAACAGATATACCAGACCCTATTTAACTAGATAAAATGGTGCTTATGTCTTAATTCTATTTTGTACTGAAAGGATCTGTAATCATCGCATTTGTTTATCAGTATCCTGGGAATGCCTTTTCACTGGTTCCATTTGTGAAATGCTATACTGAGAAACAGTATCTTTCATTCACACCTCTAGAATTATGTTTATGATCAGAAATTGCTTTTAGATTCTGGGAGAAAAAAGTGTTCTTGAAGGCTTTCATTGAGTTGCTGGATTGTTTCAGTGAGTTCAGTAGGTCATGAATCATGTGAACTTGTCTGCCACAATTTGCAATTCTTTTATTCAAGATCAAAATTCCACTGTGGTTTGAGACACATTCATTGTAATGATCACAAAACTATTTTTAATATTTATGGAATGGTACTGCAGATCCCACTATAAATTCAGAGCATATGTTTACCAGTGACAAGAAACAGAGGAATGCGCTAAATTTTATGAACTGTTAATGAGTCAATAAATTGACTGCTTTGCAGCCAGAACCTTGTTACTACTCACATTGTCCAACATTCCAACCTGGATTTCTTATGGAGAAGGAAGTTCTGTTCCAAATTTTGGCTCTATTTTTTTCTTTATTTTTCTTCATACTAGGGTCTTGTGTTTTAAGAAGAAAACCACAATTGAATGAGAACCCCAAGGTATGTTTATCACTATTGTAGAGATAGGAAGTTATGAGAATATAAGTCTATTCAGAATCACATATTTAATATCACAATCACATTACATAATCCTCTTCATAAACTTTACAAGCTCCATTTTAGTTGTAGTTGGACTGTAAGACAGTCCTCAATATTTCAGAGCTCTAATGTTTAGAGATACTTCTCCTTTATTCCCAGCCATATAAAAAATGCATGAGCTCTGCCAATCTTTAAAGACCTTAAACAGCTCTTTACTCTTTTTTGAGTTTTACCCCTGATACTTAGTTCCTTGGTACTTCTCACTGCAGTTTGCTGTTTATGCAGTTCCTCATCTATCCACAAGTTTTTTGTCCACTAACTCTTAATTTCTCTAATTAAGCATTTTTAATCTGAAATTCATGAATTCCATTGCAACCGAAGTCCCATCTCCTCAGTTAAAGCCAGGATTCTTTTAGGTACCAGTACGATGAGCACACCTGGAGGCCCATGAAGGCCTGGAAATAAAGATGTATACAAATAGACCAAATGGCATGACAGAACTGTGAGAGGAAATATGACAAAGTGCTGCAGTAATATTCTGTTTATTACTGCTTTCCTATAACTGCTATAAACAGAATAATGACTTTAATTCTGTTTCTAAAATTCAACCAGTTAGTAACTATGCTATCAGAGCTATACTAGCAGTAGTGCTGCCTATTCCTCTGACAGTAGGAGTCAAGTAGAAAAGCTAAAACAGCTCTTCATTTTTACTTGGATTTCCTTGTGTTCTGTTTCTTTCAGGCCTCACTTTTCTGCAGTCCATCCACTGTATTTTTAAAATGCATCTAAAGCATTATTCTAGCACTGCTGCATGCTTGTCAGAGAATTTAACACTATCCCATTGCAACATTTGTCATTAAGTTGCTTGACCAAGGAGCTAATCTTTTCATTGCCATTTAAATCCATCAGTCACAAAGATATTTCCAATATGTTCCTAATTAATTGCATCATATACTTTTATGTTAGCTGCACACTAAAGCCATGTTAGCCAGCATATTCCTTATGATCCAGTTGTGTGACTTACAATGAAGTGTCACTGAATACAGAGACATATTTTATATTGTAGCTGGATTAAATCTAAAATATGTAGAACATGCAGGGTTCAAATACACAGGAAAATCTGGACTTCTAAATCTAAAAAGAATATTCTACTCTCAGACAGAAAGTACGACTGGAAAAATGGAAGATAAGAAGAAAAGAAGACTGCCATCCAGAAAACCGTATGTTTCTAGAAAAGGTAAGTTTTTTAGCTTATAGTAGAAAATATGAAGACTCACCTGTCTGCACAAACCTAAGTACCTCACCTTTGCTATGGCAAGAAGAGATTACAATATTTTTGCTTATCACTTCATAAGACAGCTCCCAGCTTAGAGACATAGAAATTTTCAAACTTGCCTTAAGGTATTGGGTAGAGTGTTAAGAAATTATTTTGACCTGTCATACTAGGAGAGCAGAGAGGCCTACATTAAGTAAAATAAACACCATTTCAGCAGGAGACAGGAAGTTTAAACATTTTATTGGCCCTGGATCAGAGAGATAAAAGAGGATTGTAGAAACCAAAAAAACTGTGAAGACACCAAAACAAACAGAACCATGTCAAATGAGGTGGTGAAACAGTGCATGACCTTCTGGGGCAAAAGTTAACTGTTGAAACAATCTGCAGCTGATAAACAAGCAGCACCTCACAGAATGATCATGCCGGTAGTTCAAATTATTCTACTGGCATTTACTTTTGTATAAACTGAACGATTAAATGGCAACAGCTTGGGATGCTACGATTCAATGAGAAATGATTTACATCACTTTCACAATCATATGCCAAGGCCATCTGCATATCCAGGCTGGCCACAAAACTGCCTGAGTTAAAGTTATGACTCATATCACTAAATCTACTGGACCAGCGGTTGTCTTTTAATCGCTAAAGGGAGGAAACTTCCCTCGTACCTCTAAGAGCTTTGTTTAAATGTAGAGACTATTTATGTCCAAAGTACAGATTGAAACAAGAGGAGTAGCCAATAATGCTAATAACATTTTATTTATTCACTTTTTTATCCAGATTTTCATTCTTATTCTGGTCAGGGAAGGGCATCTGTACAAATACCTTATGTGTTACATTAATCAACAACTCCAATGCGAGCATGAGCCAACATGAGCAACCTAATCTAGTGGAAGCTTCCCTTGCCCATGGCAGAGGGGTTGCGCTAGATGATCTTTACAGGTATCTTCTAACTAAAACATTTCTATGATATTTAAAAAACCTAGTCCTTAATACATTTGCTGAGCAGACCAGGATTCCTCCAGGGCAAAGACACACTTTCCAAGACAAGAAAAACTGCAGATGGACGGAATATACTACTCAGGTTTTTGTTATGAGAGTGGCTTGCAATTTAAAGTGGTTAAATAGGTAGAATTTTAAGTTGCCATTCACTAAATGTTGTAGTTGCACCCCTTTGTGAAACCCCCACTTGTGAAAACCCCACTAGAAGCCTGATGGCAGCAGTTGTTGATGTACCATTGCTAGAGTTTCAGTATCTCTCACGCTAGAGGGAAAAACCTTATGTTTATAGACAGCAACAAATGACCATGCACCAGTCTTCTAAGATTTAGACTTCTAAATTCCTTTTAACATGCGGTATTGGATATTAAAATCTACATTTGCACTGCAGAGCAGCAAGTTGTTGGTTAGAAGTCTAACATTTCTCAAATAAAAATGCCATCTATTTGGTGGTCATTCCTATTTGGGCTTCTTTTCTTAAGAAGGTGCTAAATTTCTTTTCTTAGAAATCTGTTAATTGTGATATCTTATTGTGAATCTTATTTTATATAAGTGCTCACTGCCTAATAAAAAACTGGCCACCTAACAGTAGTTTTCTACTAAAAGTACAGGAGAAGTCAGAAAGATGACAGATTTCATGATTCCTCACTTAGATTTTATTTATTTGCAGGCAGAATTGGCAGAAAAATAAAAGGTAGTGCTCTGCTGGAGAGCAGACAGTCTGTAATAAATACTGCAAAGCTCTGCTTTGAGGACACTGGTGAATACATTTCTCCTGAGGGTTAAAATTAGCATCCATGGTGGCAAACACCAAGATGTAATCCTGTCCCCACTGACATCAAAGGAAGATTTTCTCTTCATTTCAGTAGAGCCAGAATTTCTTCTGACGAGTCCTGCAGCAATGGCAGGAGAGTATTTCCTACTGAGCGAGTAAGACAATAATTTCAGCAGTAAAATGGATTTGCACTCATTGTATTTATCTCCTCCTAATGCTTTTAGTTCATTGAAAAGGCTTAAGCCAGGACTTTACCCTGCTAAACTTAAGGAAAAAATTGTGAATGATGGTAATGGAAAAGTAATTTATTTTCAGATTTCGATTGCAATGATAGCTTTGGTAAAAATTCCACAAATACCATTCTATATGCATCCTGTCCATCTCTTCTTAACATACAAATGAAAAGATTATGTAAGAGCTTCTGTTTAATCTCCTCCACTGTCTGTTAAACATTCCAGAAAAAGAAGTCATTTTTCTTGAAACAAGGAGGTTATTGACCCAGCTGGCATAAACCTCACATCTACAATGTCAACAGAAAAAATTACTGCTGAAGACTTGAAAGTACTATTTGCCCATGTAAATTCAAAGGCATGGCCCCTTTTTATCTGTATGTTTTTCATGTTCACTGTTATGTGAAAGTCCGATTAAAAGCTTTTCAAAATAACCTGAGTGTGTAATTAGGGGGCACAGAACTCCCCATCCTGAGGTTAATATCCTCACAAACATGCAAAGTACAAATCTAGCAGAGAACCAATCTGTTTCATAATTCAGCTGCAGTGTCTCTCCCCTGCACTTAAAGGCTTACAGTGCTTTACAGAATGATACACTCATTGTTGGTTTATCAACTTAGAGAGTGAGTAGTTGTTGAGATATTCATGTTATACATACTAATAGGATAGTATTAATATTAATAAGTTGCCATGTTCATTTTCATCTGGATTTGAAGACTAATATTTCACCCAAAAGTCAAGGGATTTTTTTTCTTCTCCCTTAGAGTAAAGAGAACCCTGTGCCATGATGTAAAAATATGTTTGTATGCAGTACCCTTCAGTAAGTCATAAAGCAAATGATAGTTTTAAAGAAATTAACAGACATTAAGATGCGCCAGAAGTGGTGGGTTTGAATTCTGTGGAAACAATTTGAGGAAAAAGACTGCTTCTGAAAAGACTTGCAAAGGGAAATACCAAATATTGATAGGATCTGACTAATGTATGCATATTCACAATAAAGGCAGTATTCGAGGAGGCAATTCTTTATTACCTTTTACTGAAAAAATAAAGATGAAAAGCTCCATCAAAAATGTCTGCAGTTATGAAATGGCATCATTAAATAGATCTAAGTTCTGGCTGAAAGGAATAAATATGTAGCTTTGATAGCTGCATTTATATCCACAAGATGTAGGGACTTAAACCTCTCCTCAAGATGTAGTAATGAATACTCATTTTACAAATGCAGACAAAGGTTAGTGTGAAAAATAAAATTCACCCAATGACCTGTACTGAACCATGAAAGATGGGACTGTGGCTTCAGATCATTTGGCATTAGAGCCTTTGCTGTCATTTAGCTGCCTCTGCACTTTTCTGTACTTCCTTTTCTATCATCCTGATCACAATATTTGTGTGTTTATAGAAGGTTTCTTCAATCTAATTTATTCTTACTATCTCTCGCAATTAATTCTCTGCTTAAAACATCCAAGGTTTCAAAAAACAATGAACTTCTGTACACACTAAAATGAGAGTACGACATATCCCACTAAGGAAGATGTAACAATAAGTAAAGGCAAACCTAAAATTATATTTTAAAAGTTATATTTAAAAAATAGAAAGGTAAATGGGAAGGAGAAATGCTGAGCTTGCTGCATAGAAGCAAGTAGGAAGATTATCTTGATATAAGTATTTTCTGTACTATTATTTCTGCTCAATAATTTTCCAAGTTAAGTAGTTTATATTAGAGTTTCTCTTTTTTATTCTTTTTCTTATTTTTCTTTTTTTTTGGGGGGGGGGGTAGTGTTTCTTTATGTACTTGTCATTTATTTTAACTTTTAAAAGTGGTTGGCATGCGTTTATGAGAAAGAAATGACAGGAGGTGATAGACATCTTGAACTAAGAGGCGGTGAGTTCAGTTAGCAATAATAAATAATATGCTGTTTCAGTAAGAAGATAGAGCAGAGCAGACAAGTCTGCCAGAAAGATCAAAACCCTTCCATCGTGCTTATTCTGCTTTGTCTTTCCCGAACAGAGGTATTGGGTTTTACATGATGCTGATAGAGTAGGAGAGATTCTGTTAGAAGTGGGTTTTCTGGGAGAGCGTCCAAGACTTGAAAGTGAGACAGTGGATCAGAGAGCACTTCCTGGGCGGTGCAGGAGGTGAACTGCTGGAGCTGATTGCACAGCTCCTGCCTTATCAGCCACTGGTTGGAGTGGAGCAAGAGCGCAGTGGGAGAGGCAGTGCGTTATTAAAAGCCCTGTCTCAAAAAAATGGGAGCAATCAGGAAAATGTACACTTGTCACTGGGATTGAAGATGAGCTTTGAGGCCTCTCCTGTGAGAGAGGGGTGTAAAAGCTGCTCCCCTCTGCCTTGAATTGTACAAAATATTCTTCCCAACTGCTTAAAGCAGTGATAAGATATTGATAGGGAAGTCTTAATACAGGCACAAGAATGAAGAATTTATTGTGCCACTGATAAGGAAGCAAATGACAAGGAAAAAGTGAAGATCTGCCTGGAGGCAAGAAAGTCATATCACAACTAATGAAATAGTTCAATCGAGAAGAAAAGGCAGACAAAACCTGGCTCCCTTCCTGCCCTTTGTCCTGTTGCTCTGGGTACAGAAGCAATGTTTATCAACAGGAATAGTATAAATAATTCTATGAACACATGTTCTTCATAAGTGGCAAAGATCTCTAGAGGACAGTGCATTAAATTGTGGATATTATCTATCCAAACCAAAAATCAGAAAAGCATGAAATTAGTAATTGACTCAATTTACCTCATTTATTAGCAGCCTAGACCTCTGTTTGAATTAATATTGCCCAATGGAATTTCAAGTGGTAGTGACATGGCGTAGCACGACACAAATTAATGCCTGTTCCCCCTACTGTACTGCAAACCACCCATATCTCCAATTAGGTTTGTTCTAATCTAATCTGCATGCTTTCACCACTCCTATTGACAATAAAATATGACTGTTTCGCCCTTCCTTCTCTGATGCCAGACTTGTTTTACCAAGTAGCTGATTTTCCTAATAGCATTTGCATAGAGGGCACTGATTGCATTCTCTTTCTGACTATCATAGACTTGGCTGCTGTGGGCTGTACTGTAGAGCACATCCGGTCACAAATAAAATTGACATTTTGTACACAAGGTACAGTAACGGCCTGAACAGACCTCTGACTGCAACACTGCCTATCCTTTTACAATAGAAGTGATACAATTTAATGCTTCTTACTTGTCTACGCTTTTCCCAACCAATAGTGGGGTTTGCCGTTTTTTCTTCATAACTAATTTAAAAGGAAAGGGTTTGGTTTCTTAGTATGAATTAACCTTGACAATATATTAGATACCCAAAAAGCGTTTTGACTGCTGACTGTACACAGGGCCTGATCCACAGGAAAAAATAGGAGGTTTTCTGTTGATACTGAGGGATTTTTAGGTCCCTAGAAATGTCCAAACACCAGTGTCATTGTATTCATATTGCATGCAGCATTTTAAAATAAATTATTGACAAGGATGAAATAAAGTGAAGCAAGCCTTTTTTTTTTTCTCCCTATTTTAGAAAAAAAGGACTGTAATAGCAATTGTGACCTTAGCATTGGGAATTTCCTGGGGATTTAATAACCAGCCAGGGGGTAATGGCCCTTGGCTTTGCCTCAGGCCATCAGCTCTCCCAGCTGGTTATTAATCCCTAGAAAATGTTCTGTATGTCAATTATTAATGTCTTAACTTTTGTGTAGGCAAATTCTTGCTTTATTCCACAATTTTTAAGCAAATAGAAGTATAGACTCAAAATTATGTAAAGTGCAACACTGAAAAAAAAAAAGGCAAAATATATTTTTATATTGCTAAATAAACTCACAATATTTTATGTTTAAGCTGACTTAACTCATGGTGTCTCTATTTAATCCAATCAGCTTTTGATCAGGCCCAAGAAATACTTCTATGACTATAGATTTTATTATGTCATAATTGAAATTTCTTGCATACAGATACAATGGTGATTACCGGTTTATGTTTTTGCTTCGGAATTCAGTGCTTTTTCTTTCTTTCTTCCCTAGCACTGAATTTTGATAATAATCTTATCCTCAGAATGAAGAAACCCAGCAGCAAGACTATCATACCTATGACTACACAAACCCTTTTTTTCCCCTTTGAGAGAATGAGTTTGGGTCTCAGTTCTGAAATTCACCTCTATTTCCTTCTAGATTTTTTTCATGTACCTGTTCTGAATCAGATATTAGCCTTGCTATATGGAGAAGAAAAATCTTTGAGGAAGACCATAGGTTATTGATTGAACTGCTTTACATTAACAAGAAATGTTTCTAGTAACATGGGAAGAAAGCAGTAAAACAGAGGAAAGGTGTATTTTTATGATATAATGATCTTTCCATCTTGTGTGGCTTCAGAATAAGTTGATCTATGATTGCAATTGATTACTTGCTTATTTTGTTATAAAATTGAAGATGATTGTTTGGCAAAATAAGGAGTCATACTTTACATTTTATTTTATAATGTAATACCTGAGGGGTTTATAGCATCAGTTCCATTTCCTATCTCCAGAATATTTACTGTGTGCATTTTATAATTAAGCAATGAGATGAGACAAGCAATACACTTCTGTAAGATTACAGCATGCCTCTGGCGGTGTTATGCGGGACAAGGTCATATCTAGAATTACTTTAATCACCCAAGTATAATAATTGCTTGGAAATACACTCCCTGCAGTGTCTTATTGCTAATAGAATTATAGCTGAGTCACACAATGCGAGCTATAGTTAAGCCTGGATAAGTAATTCTGATGTAAAGGCTCTTTTTTTTCAGCTGCTTGCAACTTTCAAGCATTGGTCTTTTAGTCTTACCTTTGACTGGTAGAAGCTTTGTGGTGTTGTAGTGCTCAAGGCCACCTCACAGAATTCATTTTTATTGATAACCATGTCCATTATTTAAAAAAAAAAAAAAAAGAATTCATTAAATTTAGTTGAGGAACATTTGTGATGGCTTGATAGGGAATAGAAAAGGCAAAATCGTAAGTCTAAACCCCCGATCCCAAAGCTAAAGATAATTCATGGGCATCACTGAGACTTTCCCAAACTTCCATTTCCTTTATCTATAGATTAAGTCACCCTGCTGCTGAGATCCAGGCAAAAGTGCCTTTTATTGCTGCAACCTGGCCTACTTTGTCCAAGTATAATTTGAGTCAGCTCCTACAACAGAGAAAGTACTGGCAAAATAAAGACACTGGCATTGTTTAACTTGGCTTACATTTCTGGAAAAAAACAGGTTACATCTGCTTAACATTGATGCACACACCTCCTACAAGCCAAAACCCACAGCTTTTCAGATTTGGATAACTCAAGTCTGAAGAAATAACTGCTGAGGTTTTGAAATACATCTGAAGATGAAATGAACACCCATGTACAGGTATGAGAAAATTAATCTCTTTTAGAACTTAAGACAATAGTTGCTTAGAAGAGTTGTAGTGACATTTTTGATCGGGAAAACCAGAGCAGGTTAAGCCTATAGTACTAAGAGACCAAGACAGAGGATGACAATTAAAATCCCATATTAAGGAAAGGATAAATAATAAAAGATAATCTGACCATTCATGAAAGAAAAAAAAAAATAGCACCATCCTAACCAAAAAAGTCTCTCTTTTTCTAGGTAGCAAATAGGTACTATAATAAAAAGAATATTATCTGATTAATATAAAAATAATTATGTAAGACATGTCAGTTATGATTGCAGCAGAGGAACCACCAGGTGTGCTGTGTATTTGCAAGGAAAATCATGGCATCTCTGGCTAAGGCATAGCCTACTTGTCTTCATGCATTTTGCCTTAAACCTGTGTTTCACCAAGGATGAGGAGATCATGGACTATGACCATGGTCAAAAAATAGCCAAGTAACAGATACTCAGTGCCAATTCCAGCACCAGTAGCACTGTGTGGCCCAGAGATACCCTTAGGAGAAAGTGTAGTGATTACCAATGAATAAAGTGTTTTTTTTTTTTTCTTTTTCCTCTTTTTACCAAAAGCTCCTGTTTATAACTTCATTATCTACGACTTCCTTTTGAAGAAGTTCCTATGAGGTGAGAAAGAGGCCAGTATTGCATTTTATTGTTTGGCTAATCTTTATGTCATAATGTTAATGCTCCAGCTATTCTTGTCAGGTAGAATTATTATTTCTCCTACTTTAACTTCAAAGGGGTTTTTTATATCCTGTAATGAAGGGAACATAGTCATATACATGGAAATTTTACATGTCAAAATCTATTATATTTTGCATTTTCTCAGGAAACAATTAGATTCAAGCCACTGGGCTGGCTGAATACAGATAACCTGCACTTCTGTAGCATTATATATATTTGAGAACATTTCCTGAAGTATTTATATCATGTGAGTTCTTATGCTTGTATTCCATTCTGTGAGCAAGGAACTACTATTATCCCCATTTTGCAGGTTGGGATATAAGAGAGTTTATGATTTGATCAACAAGAAGTAATCAAATTTAGGCCTCCTGATTCCCAACAGCTATTCTTTTCCACACTCATTTAGCTTCATTTAATATTGCTTAAAGGTGTGCCTGGGATAGATAGAAGATGTGAATGCGGAGGACAGAAAGGCAATTTTATATTTACCAGTGGGAGTTAAAGTTCATCTGGAAACTTTTTGAAATCAGGTATTTAGGGATAGATCATGAACTTGGAGAAAAATGGTAGGAATGATCATGAATCTGGAAGACATGTCAAGACTGAAAAGGTGTGAGATTGTTTACTGCTGAGGAAAGAGGAATAACAGCTGTCACAGTAATCATGTATGAAATAATGATGACAAAGTTTCTCACATGCTAGCATGAGAATAAAAAAAGCAAAACAAAATATGTTTTTTCATAAAGACATATTATCTGACTGAAGAACTGCTTACTGCTGACATCAGGAATACAAGATTCAGAGGCATCTCTACAGAAAATATTTTGTTATGATAAATATTCGTAATAAAAATGTGGAAATAAATTACACTTCTGGGTTTAAAACAACCTTTAAGTATAAGCGATCAGTGTCAGATTATCCTACACAAGCCATCTGTTAGGTTATTATAATCTTCCTTAAAAGCATTTTACATAGGGTATTGCCAGAAGAGAAGGAGCTTGGACCTGAGCCAGTATTCCTGTTCCTACGCTCTCGTGCAGAACTATCTGAAGAAGTGGAGCCGTCGCTTCTTACCGTGCACCCCGAGAGAACACAACCACACATTTCTGGGAGAGATGAAATTCCTGGAAAGATACCATGTTCCTAAAATAATAACAGAATGGAGAAGCCCCATTTGCGAAAGTAAACAGAACCAACTATAAGGATGGATCTGTAAGGATCACGTTAGGAAAGGTCACTATTCGAGCAATGCAAACTTATTTTAAAGGGAATTGATAAATAGAAGACATATGAACTATCCCACCTGAAAAATAAAAATTCATCCATTCCAGGTTCTCTTTCCTTATACCTTAGCACAGCACAGAAATACTGGTATTTATCAACTTGTCAATATCTAGAGATACCACATCAAACTTTTCACAGAAATTTCCTTCGAATTAAACAAATTAAATTTTGCTGAAATCTGTGTAAGCACATCAGTCTTAGGCAGCAGGGATCGTTGCTTCTCATAGATTTAAAATTATTTAAAGAAGCAAGTAAAAGCCATAAAGAGGCAGCAGGGTGAAGCCTAAGATGGACACATCAGCAAACAATTGGGTTGTTATTTTTATACCTGAATCAGAAATATTAACTTTAAATATTACTGTCACTGTACTTCAGCATACACCACCATACGTTATCTAGCTTTGCTTCACATAGGTGTGGCCACATTCAGGTATGATCACAAACCTTTACAGGACAACAAGGGATGATCATAAACCAAAATAATCCCTGGGAGTGGCATAACACAAACGGCAATCCTGTGTGATCTGTAGGATATACTGCTAATTTAAGATCATCCATTACAGGCTTGATTCTCTCCTTTTCTAGGTAACAGTTTCTTTTATGCCACCTTTTCAAGGTGAAAAAAAGGAAGTTTAGAATGTAATTCTGTAAAGCCCCTACTGCCATGATAAGTAAGTCCTCAGAACTACACTTCTCAAACACAGGCAAGAAAATGCCATGTGCTAATGGGCTTTGCAAGTAGTGATTTAAGATGACTGCTTCAGAAAAAAGTGTTCATGTCTAATAGCCATCACCTTCTCCTTGTTGTGGTTATCTGTCCCAAACACTTTATTCCATAAGCTTATTCCATTCCAGTCATCTGCCTGAGAAAATAACTATTAGAAAGATGCCAAAGCATGCAGATGATACAAAATTATTCCTCATGGTCAAAAATTATTAAAAAAACCCCAAAGAGTCCAGAAAGATCAAATTCATTTAGGGAGTGATAGTGAAAATAGTAATTACAATTCATTATCAATAAATATGAATGAAGGCTGATAAAAAACCCCAAACATACACAATGCTGGATTTGATTTAGCTGTTACCCATAGCAGTCAGGATGGCAAACAGATTGTTGGGAGTTATTGGGAAAGGAGTCTGGGTATAAACAGAGACATATTAAATTGCTTGTAGATCTTTGGTGTGCCCACACTGTAATTACTGTATGCAGTTCTGGTTATGCTGTCTGAAAAAATCATATGGTCCAAGTAATAAAAACATAGAAGGCTGACAAGTGTGAGCAGGGGGTGTAGAACAAGTTCTGCAAAGAAAAAATACTTGATAGTCTCCAGTGAATAAAGGGGCAACTGGAAGGGTACTTGAAATTAAGGAAAAGGAAATCCTAAGTGGTGTGAAGGTGATCAGTCAAGAAGCATTATTCACAATGCAATAATTGAGGCCAGCTCAAAAAATGAGATATTAGTTTTAAAGTAAATCAAAGAAAACAATGGGGGTTTTTTGCACAGCAATGTCAAACTGATGGCCGTACAATATTCAAAATGCAAAAAATACAACATACTTTAATGAATTAATGAAGAAAAGATAAACTAATGGCACTTAAACATGACCATCCAGATTATGATCTGAAGCAGGAAGTTCTGATGCTGCTGTATTGGGAGGATGTGCTAACAAAAGATGCAAGTATGACTCAATTTTAAAGTCACTCTGGAAATACCTTGATTAGTTACTGCAGAGACAGAACACTGGGCTAAACAAGTCTGCTCACTCAGACAGGAGTCAGTCTGAATACCACATTTCTATTTTTTTAATATTCAATACCTGAACAAACACAATTCCAAGTTAATATTGCCATAATATTTTAAATAATTAATTACTTTATTATCCTCATGAATTTTTATAAATTATTGGTTTTGCCTGTTTCCAAGTGGGTTGTATATAATTCATGATAGCACCCAAAAACTTCTATGTACCCAAAATTGGGGTGGGCTCGGTTGCTCATATGCTAAAATTGTTCATCTCAAAATTATGGAGTCTTTACACCACACTATTTGAGGTATGAAGCATTCTTCAAAGTTAGGATATCTTTTCTGGCTTCTAAATTGGCTTTTATTCATCTTTGCTTCTATCTAGGGCTGTTTCCATCTTGTCTTCCTAAAATCTTTTGCGGAATTTTTTCCAGTGACAATCTCTCCCGTGCCACAGGACTCACTGTCCCACACTGTGGTTATTTAAAGCATGCACAAGGTTCTCAGGGTAGTGGAGGCTGAACTGACATGCCTGGAGTTGGCAGATACATTTCAGGCATCCCTACGCTCTTCTGCCACTTAATTTAAACTGTGTTCAAAGTGGGCATAATCCCTGCAGCACAATCCAAGTGTGCCATACTCCACGGTAATTTCATTCTCTGGCTAAGGAGAACATTACCAAATCCAGTGAGTTGTATGTACAGCAAAATGCTGACCAAATTTCAGAAAATTAATTATAAGTAACTTTGATCGAGGAGGAACAGACACAAGGAGAGGCACAGATGTATCAGGGCTTATTCCCATGGGATTTTTTGAAAAGGAGTCAGGTGACAGCTTCAGAGGCAGAATATTGAAAACTAGCTTAGAAAATTAAGACCTCTAAAATATTTTGAGCTCAAGAATAGAAATTATAAATGGTTTCTTAAATTTGTTTGCAACAGATTTCTTGGACTTCAAGTGACACAAGAAACACAGAGTAATTTGACACTAGAGAAATGAGGCCTATAGAACACCTGCCTGAAAGTGGCAAATTAATGTTATTCTTTTATAAATGCTCCATAGAAAGTGGAGAGTTTGGAAGTTAAATAGAAATTACAGTGTTCTGAAGATACATACTACTGAATAATTATGAACTCCACTGAAAATTATTCCATTGAAAACCAATTAACAGCCTTGTCTATACATCTCCTTCAAAAGCCTGGTAGTAGAAATGTCTCTTTTGGTATTGATTTCCATTGACTCTCATACACTTGCCTGCCACATAAGCTATTTAAGTAAATGATTTTTTTTTTTTCCCAGGATCTACTTTTGAACAATATTGAAGTGTTAAAACACAGCAGCTTTGTCTATTAAACCAAAATACCCCATTAATAACATTGAGTAGTGCACCACTGTATAAAATAGGAAAAAAAAGTGTGCCTTTCCACGTGATTTTACACTCATCATTTTTCCTGAGTGTAGTTGAACAGCTCTCTGCCATCCACCTGGGATACACTAATCGCAAGAAGAAAATTCTCAGTATGAATATGCCTATATAGTTGAACACAGCAAAGCAAAGAAACAACCCCACCTGTATAATTAAGGTATTTTTAAAAATTAAAAGAGTGAAAAAATTGACTTGTAAATGAGAAAATTATACATAGAAAATGCTAGTTTTTTCCCCAATAATTCTAACAATACATTTCTGAAGAAAATGTGCTAAACTTTCACCCTGTAAGTCATACTTTTAAGGTGTCCATATATCAACTCCCTTTCCCTCCTATCTTTAAACAGGTAACCCCTCTTTTTAATCCTTCAAAATACTGACTGGCCACATTTGAAGCTGCTTTTCAATCTCTTAATTAAAACCTCAGCACGGTAATTGCAAGTGTTAGAAAGGGAAGAATGGAAGAGCTGATTTTGGGGGCGATGGTTGCAGGCTGAGCTTAAGTAAATGATCTCTTCCCAAAACAAAGGAAGCACTGCCAGGAGACTGGCACACCACCTCCCTGCCATGGCAGCTGCTTTGACACCTACCTCAGGAGCTAAACTGTAGAAAATAAAAAAATACAATGATCAGTGCCCCACGTAAATACAATTAGATATTGTGCACATGGTCTTTAAAGGAGAGCAGGAAAACATGGATCTTTTCAGCTAAGAGAAAAGGCTTTTCCAAAGAGCTCTTTTGTTTTTATTTTGTTACCGAGAGCAGCTGCTAAAGCAAAGGCGAGCTTTGAAGAATATTGCATATATTTCAGAGATTATGATATCATAAAGGGAAAGAGTTTTAAAGTTGGAGAAAAGAAAGGACAGAATTTTTATCCATATTGCCCCAAATCTTTTCTGTTTGAATTTTTTAAACTCAAACTCTTGGCATACACTTTGAAGAGAGATCTGTGGGCTTGTTGCCAGAGCTTTTATGTGCAGAATCAAGGTCTCTTGGATTTTCAGGAGAGGACAAAAAAGCTAAACTGTTCCTGTTAGTTGCAAAATACATACAATGCGCCAAGATGACAAGTGCTTTTGGTTCACCTAGGTTTGCAGTGACAACTTCTAGAGAAAACAGCAAAACAATCTTATTCCACATCCATTGAGCTAAGCAGGGACAGCCTTTTGAGAAAGAAAATCCTTAAAAAATACCCTCCAAGAGAAGAAAAGAAGCTCTTGAAAATCAGTTTGCTTAGATAATAAAGAATAGACAATAGTGAGCTAAGCCAAGGAAAAAGGCATGGGCAGAGAAAGCTGATTACATCAGAGCTGCCAGTGCTTGGTTAAACTGTAAGCCTCCAATAAAATTCCAGTTCAGGATGGAAGGGAACATTTGTGTGGGAAGCAACTTGTGAACCCTTCTAGTGCTGCTGCCTGGCTTCTGAGATAGGTGCAGTCCTAGCCCACCTACTACAAGAGGAATCTTTACACATCAAAAGAGAGAAAGG
This sequence comes from Callaeas wilsoni, assembly GCA_013398955.1. Lineage (NCBI taxonomy): Eukaryota > Metazoa > Chordata > Aves > Passeriformes > Callaeidae > Callaeas > Callaeas wilsoni. The sequence continues at coordinate 237,592 of VWPU01018439.1, read as the reverse complement.
AAGACGAATTCTTTTGCCATAAGTATCCCGTCTGTTTGGCATCTACTGTGACTATGGCTTGCCCCTCACTGGTCCTTCTCCACACACTTTCAGAACATGCGGGGCAATTTCCACTGATGCCTCACATTTTCCCTAATGACCTCAACTGATTAATTATTGTCCAGCCCTGACAAATTTGTCTTCTTTCACAAGGAGTGTCTGCTGAGAAAGGTGCTACTCTACCAAGTGGCCAATAACAGAAAGATGTGAGGAGCTCAATACTCTTTGGTCTAGCCCTCTATTTTTCTGAGAGAATGTTTGGTCTGTACATAACAAAGCAGGCATTGTTCCTTAAACAACTGTAGAAACTTTGCTCCTATACATTGGGTCATTCATTTCCAGCATTTTTAAGACTGTGATTAATTTCAGAAGTGAAAATGCAGATGTTTGTCTAGCCAAATATTTGTGTGCACTTAATATTATATCGCATCACATTACATAGAAACCCTCACCCTAATTAAACTGAGGCATGAGCAATGTCTGGATACACTTGAAGGAAGGGGTATAAGGTTAGTTTACACAAGTGCTGAGTAATCCAGTTTATGTGGAACAAGATACTCCATTCTTCTACGAAAGATCTGACTGGAACTGCTGAGGTATTTGTGAGCACCCATCTTGCTTCTTGTTTGTCCTCAGTCTCTGTTGTCTTTTCTTTGCTGCTTGTAAGCATTGGAGGAAGGTGATAATAAAACTCTGCAGAAATTAACTAAGTAGACACCCCCTAAAACACCATAGGAAAGAAAAAATTAAAAGATTGACTTTACAAAGTCAGAGGAATCCTAGTGGACTCAAATTGACTGAAAGCACAAAAGCTTGCTGATTAATATGCTTGACAGTATTTATAAAACATTATAAATCTGCTGAATACCTCCAATGTATAGATTATAAATATATTAGTTCAAGAAGCTACCACAAGAGGATTTCTGAAGTTAGAAAGCTGTGAAGAATTTTCTATATTTATTCATAAAGCTTTAATCTTTTATGCTGATAAACAAGTGTCCAAAAATATTCTGAATCACTTACAGCAATTGTCTGCCTTTCAAATGTGAAATACAGGATAAACCCTTCTTTGCAAAATGCAAAATAAAAAGAGCTAAAAAATATAAGCAGTTCTCAGTCTCCTATATACAAAATTTAAGAACCATATTTATTGCATTAGCCACGCATCTGCTGCACATAGACCCAATATCGACTTGTTTCCTCAAAGGAAGAGTGACTGCCAGCTTGCATTTAGCTCTCCTGGTTTGATCAAGTGGGTTTAAGCGAGCTAAAATGACAACTGGACATTTAGCTACTGCACACAGCCCTGCCGTTGTCACGCTTTCAGAGAGGACAGGAGAGAGCCGGTAGTGGCTGCGGTTGTCCTGATCATGTCTGCACCCAGCAAGGGTTATCGGCCAGACTTCAGTCCTCCGCGCTGCATCGGCAGCTCCCTATCTCTTGACGTGAATTTATTCCACTTCTTAAGATTGATGGCACATCATGAAACACAGGCTGGGCAGCAAGTACTGTGATTTCTTACAGCATCATTTACCACCAATGCAAATCACGTAGGTTTGTTTATTTGTTTAGTGCACCTACTGCTGACAGAGAACATTTCCGAGACTGCCAAGCTTGTATTTCTATAACCTCCTGAAAAATATATTACCTAACTACTACCTACCATTGCAAAGGCTGTCTGTGGTCAAATCTAGGATGTATTTTTAAGAATCTGTATTTTCATAGAAGTATAAAAACCAAAGACAGGAAACCTAAACATCCTTAGCTGCCAAAGACTGTCATAAAAGAAGCAAATTTAGCATTTAAAAGATGAAATTTTAAGAACATCTTGAATCCCTTTTAACACACGTATAGACTACAAGAAGCCTTCTTTAGTCTTCTTCAGCATAAGGAAAGAGTAAGCAAAGTTTTAATGTAAAACTTATTTTAAACAATTCTGAAGCATCAGATCTTCTGGTTACAGATTATGAGACTCAGCTGGCAGTAAACACCAGAGAAGTGTCCAGTGGAGAATTGGAAAACTACAGAAGAGGAGTTACATAAAGACCAAACTTACTGAGAACACCACAGAAGAATGAAGAAATGCTCTCCTAGAAGACCTGTAGCTAAAGAGCTAAAAAGATCAGAAAATCCACTCTGAAACACAAACATTGCTAACACCCAAGCAATCATCACGTTACTTAAACACTTCACTTGTACTGATTTTAAAACATGGAGAAAGCACAACAGAAAAAGTGCTTATCATCTCTCTGGGGAATTTTTATGCTTGGATTTTCAACGTGTACGGGCAAAAAATGTGTTGTGGTTCAAATGGGTATTCAGCATTTAAATGTGATTGCACTGCAGGCTTAAATTAGTGAACTCGTGTTCTGTTGTCTTTCATAAAAGTGCAATTAGTTATGCTATTTGACCCTTTCCTGTGTCTGAAATTCTAGCTGACCTTGCATGCCATGACAGTGATGTTCTAAGGGAGAAGTGGGGTCAAAGTTTTGCATAACTGCAATAAGAGATTACTTCAAAAATAAACTAAACATGTATGTGTTTGTACTATGAATTGTTTGAAAATTATGGGATGGATCTGATTTTTATTTATGTGTGTACCAGAGTGAAACAGGAGTGAGTCTGGATTTAGATTCTATTTTTTCCTTCAGACTGATGGCTGAGTATGTGTCCTTAGCTTTCATTTCCTATGTTTCTGAGTTTACTCCAGTGTAATCTGTGGGAAGAGCACCAATTATAGGCAAATATATCCAGAACTCATTGTCTTGCCCTTCTGCCCCTTCCAAGGGGGAGTTGTTTGGTTTGTGAAGACATCTGATGAGAGCCCAGAGCAGTGCATTGTGCCCAGGTACCTGAGGCATGTTTGAATAAGGGGGTCAGAAATCCAATGGGTATTAGAAGGTAAAGCACTGCCAAGTCCCCACTTAACCATACCCCTCAGTGCACATCCACATCAATGTCTTTTAAATGCCTCCAGGGAGGGTGACTCCACCACTCCACTTCCCTCAGCAGCCTGTTCCAATACCTGATGACATTTTCTCTGAAGAAATATTTCTAAATCTCCAGCCTAAACCTACCCTAATGCAACTTGAGGCCATTTCCTCTTGTCCTGCCACTTGTTACTTGGGAGAGGAGATTGATCCCCACCTGGATGCACCCTCCTGTGAGAGAGTTGTAGAGAGTGCAAATGTTCTCCCTCAGCCTCCTTTTCTCCTGGCTGAGCCCCCCCAGCTCCTCCTCATCAGACTTGTGCTGCAGACCCTTCCCCAGCTCCATTGTCCTTCTCTGGACTTGCTCCAGCTCCTCAATGTCTTTCTTGTAATGAGGGGCCCAAAACTAGACACAGGATTCAAGTTTCTGGGTACAGGGGAAGGATCACATCCCTAGTCCTGCTGGCCACACTTTTTCTGACACTTAAGTATTGCTAGAATAATTCTAGATATGCTTTTACTCTCCATCAAGCAATGTTTGTCAGACCAAACTAAAGTGTTTATTTTCAAACAGCAAACATCCAGCATGGGTAAAATCTCTTAGGAGTAAGTACTGATTAAGTAAATCTTTTTGCTCTTCAGTTCTTCTAAGAAATACAAGCAATAAAGCATTCAGACTCTGGCAGAAAAACATGTGACGTAGGCTTTAGTAGGTTTTTTGAGGGAGAGCAATTGATTTTGTTATTGTATTTAAAGAAATACTCATCATCTATTTGAATTTTAGTGATACCCTTAGTGGTGGCATGGACAGCTTCCCTGTAGAAATCCTAGCTGATAACTTCTGTGCTCAGGAATCAGCCATATGTTCTATGTCAGCTCTATACTGTGTAAGACACATCAAACTATCAGCAGAGGCAAAAATATGAAGATTTGATACAGGATTGAACTATGACACCAAGATTAAAAGGGACAAGAACAGAAATTGTGAGCAAGAACCAGATGCGACCAAAAATTATGTTCTTTCCAGACAGTAAAATAAAGACTTATTTTCCATTTACCTTGCAAAGTAGCAGTTGCCCATCCATACCCATACTATATACCCATTTATATGTTTTTACATATCTGTATCTATCTTTACATGTGGGGTTTTTTACCCCAAGGGAGAGTTATGACTCAAACACTGCAGGGAGAGCAGGTACTGAGAGTTTGCCTTGCCTAAAACTGATTGAATTAGAGGTTTGGCAGAGCTCACTGGAAGCTGAGAGGCCTCTGTGACCAAGACTTATCATTCTGATATCCTCCACAGGCATTTCTTTCCTTTTTCTAACATGTCATGGTGACAGCCACTGCTACTTGTACAAACAATACAGAACAACACAGAGCAGTATTTCCATTTTCACCATGCCCTGGATAGAAGACTCCTTTGGTTAAAGTCTGGGCTCCCTCAACACACAAGTGGAGAAATCATTCTGCACAGCTGCAAGGAAAAAGTAGACATTAGCTCTCCAAACTCTACAACACTTTTGAAATCCTAAAGACAAAGCTGAAATAAATTATTTCTTAGATGAATAAAATATTTAGATGTGAATTATTTTGTATATAAAAGGCATTTAAAATGAGTCATGAGCTAAAACTTTAAAAGTAAGCAAAACAAGATTGCTTAACTTTAATTTTTTCCCCACAGAAACCTGAAAAGTGTGTTATAGTGGGAATTTTCAATGGGAAAGATGTTACTGTTTTTGATACTCTGAAGTTTGAACCATCTTTTGGGTTGAAATAGCAAGCTGTTAGTTATTTCCTAGAAAAGGAAATGTATCCTCATGCTTTAGGCTAAACAGCACAACTTAAGAAGTCGGAACGACTCAGAGCACTGAGAACCTTCCAGATTTTCATAATGTAGTTTCCTCAAGCAGGAATCATCTGTTCCTTGAAGTTTAGCTGTGACAACAGGAGGCACTGCCTCACAATGCCATTGCAAGGCATATAAACATTTCAGTCAGTTGCATCTTGAGGCTGCCTTGGTTTTAATTTTGAATTCCTTGTGCACTCCAATGCTCAAAAATGTTAAAAAGGAAGAGGAAAATATTAAGGAAGTCGAAGACTGAGCTGTGAAACCCTGGTCATGCAAGAGAAAGCAAGCAAGCAGATGCCTTCACCTACTCCTTAACTTACATGGCTGTGGCATCAGTCCAGGAACCCTTTGACTCCAGGAAATGGGCCTTTATTGTTGCTGGGCTATTAGTGATATCAAATCAGCTACAGCATTTATTTTCATATTGATAAGTCCCTTTTTTTTTTCTAATTGAAGAATCATCAGACTTGCCAGCTGTTTCAGCTGTCCTCCTTTTAGAACACTGGAGATGAATCAGCAAGATTCAAATCGCAGTGATTGTCTCCATTCAGCACTGAGAGGCATCTGATGTGGTACATGTTCCCATAGTTCTGCTGTGTGTTTCTTTAGCTAAACCATAAGAAAACATGTTTTATGACCAGGCCTAACTGGCTGAAAAACAGCCTCCTGTCTGCCTCAGGTAATCAAACTGTATTACCTTTCCTGCTTAAGCACACCTTATATCTTCAGTTGCTACAACATAAAAATACTGAACGTACACGTAGCTGAGCTGCCAAGCTGTGCTGTAGCCATTTTAAGAATTTACAGGAAATGCATCAAACAGCTTCCATGCAGACTGTACATTTACACTTCAGGTTCTGAAATATCACTTGGTAAATTCAGTATTACAAATAGAGTTTTATATCCCTGCTGATGGCAAAACAAGAGGAAAGATAATCTACATGACAGTCAGAAACTGTGGGGTATAGGAAATGACCAGGCAGTGCATTTGGAGGGCAGTGAACTGCCAAGCATCACACCAGGAGTCATGATATGCTCAACAGGGTGCAAAATAATTTGTGATAATCTCTCTAGGAAGGATATTATGCACATCATGTACTATTATTTATTGTCTTCTGGACAGCAGTGGCTGACTCAAGGCCATCAGAAGAACATTTGCCTGAGAATTGTGAAGTAAAATTTTGAAACAAAACTGGCACAAAACCACTGGCAGTCATATTAAAATAAAGCACATTCTCCACAAAAGAGATTCAGTTATCCTGAAATATAACCTCAGCTTCGGAGAGCTCATCAGATTTATTCTTTGCTTTATTTCTTCTACCTGTAAATCAAAAGTTGTAATGCTGATATTTTTAGAGGGCAGCACCTCAGGTGTGGCCACAAATCCACATTTAGTTACTTGGTCAAAAATAACTCAACGGGGAGTAGTGTTATACTCATTCAAAAGTCCTTTTTTCTTCCACTCCTTACATTAAAGAAGCTGACTTCTTGATTTTTAATGATCAAATCTTGATATTCAATTATGCCTCATTTCTTTGGGTCAAGCTCACCAATGACAAATGCAAGAGCAACTATAGAATAAAACCAGATCTTCAGTGGCAAGAGGGAATTTAACTTAGGAAACGTGAAGATTAACCTTCTTTTTCTCACATACTCTTCAGACCAAATTTAGTTTTTCCTAGATTTTAATTTGAAACTTACAATGTTGTTTGTGTTTTGGTTTGTGGGTTTGAGGGTGGTGGAGTTGTGTGTTTTTGTTGGTGGTGGTTGATTTTTTTTAATTCATTCATTCTTCACAGTTCCTAGAGGTTAGGATCCATAAAGGATGAGACCAGAAAAGTTAATCAGGTACCTAGTCTCTAAAACTATGGGAAAGAACCAGAAAAAGAGCTGGACTGGAAACACATTTCTTTCATGCTTTAAGATGTAGCCAGAATTTATGTATGGTTTATAGTTAATATACTTCCTTATGCCAACATCAAAAGGGCCATTTCTGATTCAAAGAACACTGAGGTAAAGTCTAAACAACAAAGTTTCCAAGCAGTTAGCTCCTGCTGCTTGGGCATCAACAAAAAAGTAAAAGGAATATAAAAAAAGAAAGGAAAGAAAAAATACAGATAAAGTATTCTTAATGCATCCAGGGTCAAAAGGAAGTGCTTATTCACATAACACATAATTAAATTGTGGAAGTCATGGCCACAGGATGTTGCGAAGGCCAAAAGGATAAATGAGTTAAAAAAATAATTAGGCAAATGATTACAAAAAAAGATCCATTAAGGTCCATTAAGCACAAAGATGTGCATGCAGCCTCTGGCTCAGAAAATCTCAGTGCCACAGATTGTCTGAAAATGAGAGAATATACTAAGAAAATGCTCAGTGTTTAGCCTTTTATGAAACTCTTTTCCTAAGCACTTTGCTGACTACTCCCCAAGGAAGACAGTGACTATATAACTTAACTAGTACAGCTGTTCTTATATCACGATGCACTAGCTGGATATGTATGGCATCCAAATAACTCCTGCAGCAAAAAAAATCCTCCTACATGCTAAATTTTTAGTACCAGAATAATATTAACTTTTTATTATTTTACAGGGTGAGACTTATGACTTATTTTCCGTGTGCAATTTGCATGTAAGAATATTAAAAATATATATATAGTACATGTAGACAGGGAAGAAGTTAATAGCACCATGATACAGATGTTGCTACAAAATTAGATATTCTGCACCCAACATAAGTCACAATTTCTGTCAGAATGACAGTAAGAAGTCAGTGTAACAGATTTCTACTATAGATGTATGCTCTTTATATATGTATGTGTCATTATGACTGCATGTGCAGAGACAGAAAGGGATTTATGTACATATATATATGTATATAAAACACACAAGTCTTGACAATAACATACTAAAATACCTTTTGTTTGGAATGATAAATCTTTTTTAGCATCCTATAACCATAGTGCACATTAATTGAGTATGCAAATGTCAGTGGCCAGATTGTTGAGGTATATTGCATTTAGATTCCAATTAATTCCCTATCATCCATTTCTACTCTGAAAAGCCAGAGCTGTGAGGTGCTGTGTGCTCTTTTGTTTTGAGCCAAGGAGCACCAGGAAAGGATTCTGGGTACTTGGCTTATTCAGCTTTCTTCTCAGCATCTTTTACAGGGTACTTTCAAAGGCAGAAGCCTGACTGTGTAATCTAACCTGATATTTCCGTCCTTCCATTATCCGTTCAGTGAAGATTTACATGTCTTACTGCTCAGCACACATCTACATTAATGTAACCATCCCTCCTTGCTCATAGACCTCCTGATTACAGAGCTTCCATTTGCTCTTCTATTATTAAAATTTTAGTCTGTGGTTCAGTGGATATTCAGGTTGGAGGCCCATTTTGCAATGCACTGTGAAATCATGGCTGCTCCCTGAGAGTGCTTACATTTGACAAAACGTGACAGATGGATCAGGCGGGCATATGAGACGTGAAGCTGGTAGTGAAAAAGGCTAATGGAGTGTCTGCAGTTGTTAAATGAACCAAATACTCTGCTTTGAACTTCAACGGCAGTATATAAGCAAACCTGAATATTTTAAATGGTAAGAATCTAGGCAAGTGCTGCACGATACCAACTTGCTTAACACCGTTTGGATTTTTTTAATTTCAGTCATTCTTGGGATGGACTCGAGCTGGGTCGCACATGTTAAGTCCTTCACTTTTTACTGGAAGAAAATCTAGAAGATTATAGTGCTACACTATAAGCACTAGAAGAAAATAGTGCTACACTAATGGTGCAGCAGTGTTTCTACCCTGATTAGCCATAAAAGTTTTGGTGCAATCGTGCTTGGATCAAGTCTAAAAGATGATGAATCCCTTCTGTACTGAACGTCCACATCTCCAATTTAAAACCCGAACTTGCTATTGGTAGTGAATGCCATCGCCACTCCTGCATGAGGATAGCTTGTGCACTGCTAAAAATCTTCAAATGGACCCCAAATTCTGTCACATTGCATTTCACAGATGATAAATTCACTTACATAAGACAATGAATCTGTAGTAATTTGGTTATCCTTATTAGCAGCTACTGATTAAAATGACAAAAAACCAAAACCAACCCACAAACAATTCAACGCACTCAAAATCACAGGGACTTGTTCTTCTCCTGAGATTTTACATCTGTAACTTATCTTACTGTTGAATGATAAACATGCTCTGACTGTGGGAACAGAGATGGCATGTTTTCAATTAATTCCATATAAATTATAATATTAAATTAATCTTAATTTGTGGCACCAAAGATAGATTGAAATTATATTAAACAGTTTATTGTCGACTTTTTTTTCCTTACAACTCAGTAACACTAGAGATGTAACTGTAATCACAGCTGGTTGCCTATTTAGCAATCCAACTCCAAGAGAGGATGTAGATGCACTAACTAACTTCGCTCACTTCTTTTAAGATCATGTTAATATCGGAATTCTCAGTGCCCCTCAGCAGACTGCATATGGCATAAAAAATAAGCTTAAAAAACTTTCAAACCAGTACTTAAGCTTCAAAAATCTTAAATACTTGAACCAGGTATCTCTTATTCCACTAACAGATATTAATTATTTATCAAGTGTTGGCATATGAGATAACCAAAACAGCAAACAAGATTTCTATTATGAAAACATAAACCCCAGTGAAAATACCATAATTTTCATAAGAAGAAAAATAATTAAAATATATTGAAACATTTTCAGTTTTCATACAGCCACACAAAGTTGTTTAAAAAAAAAATCTTGGAAGTAAATCAGTTCCAAAATGCATCAGAACTAGATACAAATCTACAGCTTACTCCATTTTAGCGTAGGGTTGTTTGGTGTAACAACATCTCAGTGCCACAAGTAATTCTCTTTCAATATGTTTCAAAAATTTTATTAATTTTGCCTCAGTACTGGCTTCCAGTGCAGAGACAGTACATCTCGACTTCTGATTTTTTCACAATTTGAATTTTACCACTCCTTTCTGAATTAAATCTCATTAAAATACAGCTTAAATTTCATATGACAGCTTGTTTCTTTGAAAAATGTATCTTGAGTACAAACCCTTACATTTGCATTTTAATATGGGGGTTTTTTGAGTTGCTTAGTCCTATCTTTGAGTGCACCAAAACATTTTTAAGCATGTTGGCTTTCAGCTTAGTTTTAGTTGAATAAAAATCTAGGGCAAAATATGGTTGTGTTAACTCTAGTGGAACCATTCACTCCAGATCTGAAAGCAGAGAAATTGCAGGCAAACAGAGCATGCTCAAATAAAAAAAGTAATACAGTTTTTAATTTCATTAATTCCTTTGAGGATAGAGCATTTAAATGACCTATATAGGCTAGAAATGGAGGTCTAAAATATTTTATTGATTTACTTGTATTTATAGATCAATTGTATACAAGTTCTTTGTTCAGTGACTGCTTCACTGAAACGAGTAAATGTTGGGTTTTTTAGACCTGGGTGCTCATCTTTAAATTAAATTGAATACACGCTTAATTCATTCATATCTCTTAAAATACTTTTTTGATTTGTAGATGCAATTGGATTTTAAATCCGAATCATTTCAGGTCCATCAGTTCAGGAATGTAGGTGACTAAGGAGTGTTTGGTTCAAAGTTTATGCTAACCACAGAAGGCTTCAGCTCAGATTTTGGAATGAAATATATGATTCTTATGCTACCTCTTGATGAGTTGAGAGGTAGAAGCGAGAAGGATGTTTTAACACCCAGGCTTCATTCAAGAACTGTGGAAAACAAGCAGCATGTTTCAAATTCATCACAGTGTAACAGAAATTAATGGTGAAATACACAGGTGACTCCACTGTCTCATTACTTCTTTTCTAAGATTCAATTCCCATTATACACAGGATTTGTGCTCTTTGCCTAGTCTAGCTCTTACTGAGTTTTATGGAAATTTTGAGCATACAGGAATGTAGGGTCAAACTTTCAACTTAAAGCGAACCTTGGAATAAAACTCTTTGTAATTTCTAATTTGCATCAATACAAATCAAATATAAAGTTCTGTTTTGGAAGTTTGTTTGTGTGCATGTGTATCATTCAAACAGGGAACATAATCACAGACCACCAACTATTTATCGAGGTTCCAGCTTTTCTGTACATCAAAAACAAAACCACACCAGGAAATTCTCAAAACTCAGGCAAAGCCAAAGACCTGGTGTGTGGTTTTTTCATAAATCAGAAATAGAGTCCAGATTCATAAACCTTTTGGGAAATTTTGGCCAAGTTTTCAGTGAATTTTGGAAAATTACAGTTTTTAATGAAAAATCCATGCAAATAATGTTTTTGACATTCTCATTTTTTGGACACTTTTAAAATGCTAACCTTGAAATAAAATTCAAGAAGCTCATAATAAAATAAAAGACTTACTGAACATATTAAATTAATTTGGAAGTATATATTTATACACACACACTTGGCAGATACTCTGTATACTGTTTCAACAGTGAAATGTGTAAAAGACTGAGGCCTTTTTCAGTACAAAGCCTAAGAATAACAATGTTTAAGAAAGAGAAAAAATATTACTAGTATTGTTTTTTATATCATAAATAATGAAACTGTTGCAGTTGGATGGGAGTCGACTATTATTAAAAATATTTTGGACATTTTCAATATGCTCACATGGATTATGAGCTTTCCTAAAGGAACTAGAAAATGCATTCTTGCAGCTGAACCTATATGGGAATCTCTTTTCTCAGAAAAAGAATTAGGTTTCAAAATTTTTATAGGTCCACCTGGGGATGAAATTTAGAACCATGAAACCTAGTGTTGATGTACTTCCATTCAAGTAGAGAAACAACTTGGGCATGGGCCTTCCACCCACAGGAAAATGCTGTCTTATTGATTATATCTTTGTATCATTGTTTTAGAAGGAAACTTTTCCACTTAAAATTTCTTGCATCTGATAAGTCCCCATTAAAACCAAAGGGATGGCAATATAATAACCACTGAAAAGATTTTATGTAGCTCAACAGAGCTGTGCAGTGGATAATGACAGCATATTATTAGTCACTAAAATATAAATCTCAAACTCAAGTACTTATTATCTGAAAATCTTACTGACTTTAAACAACTGAAAGAAATAAAAAAACCCTAACAAATTCAGCACCCTAAATTACTTCAGTTTAAGTAACAGTAATGTTTTCCAGCAATAGTGCTGATACGTGTGTTCTCCCTCAGATAAACCCTCCACAGTAGATAGTAAGAAAAATATCTGTACTTTAAGAGAGGAATTGTCTTGAATTCCTTTATGTCTCCTTTCTCACAAAAAAAAGCTATTTCATTTGCCAGTGCATTTGTACTTGTCTTGTATCTCCTTATATTAGATGATTATATATGTACGTGGGCCTGAATATGTTATTTGTTTTCACTTCTGTGCAGCTCACACAAAGAGTGGCACTGCTGATACTCAATGAACCAGCCACTAAATTTGTCCTCCGAAATGAGCCTGAGATCAATAACTAATTTTGAAAACTGATTAGTTTGCAGCAGGGAAGTAGACACAGTCCGAATCTTGCCAGAGGATATAATCAGCCAGTAAATAGCAATATTAGTGCTGTAGGTAATAGGCTGGGAATAGCAGAGGAAAGGAGTCTGGCCCAACTCTCAAAAATAAAGGGCTTGACACGAAGGCCAATTCAAATGCTCTTTTTTTTTTTTAAGTCACATGACTTAAACAGAACTCTTTCTTTTTTATTTTTTTCTTCTTCTTTTGGTGTTGGAGTAAAGCTTACTATTATCACATTCCCTGCTTGGAGACTAAAGAGTGTTTGTAATGCATCCTAATAAAGCTTGCAAGTGCAGCCTTGGGTGATTATTAAAGAGCTACAGACATTTTTACAGATCTTTGCTGGTTGTGAACTCCAGATGTTTCCAACATGAAAAATGTTATGTTCTAACAGTTAATGTTGTATCACCAGCCATTCAGAAGATGTATCTTCTTATTATAGCTGGAATGTTGCTATGGTGATAATTGTAAAACTGTGACCTAGAAGGAGGAAAACAAATGTATTTGGCACAAAAGAGGCTAGGTAATGTATCAATTAGGCCAATGAATGGGAAGATAACAAAAAGGTGGTAGGAAATTAAAAAATTATGCACGAATCTTGGATACCATATGATATACCATATAATTAGCACTTCTATTTTCATGTGGAAGGCATCCTCAGTTAGCTTTGGGGACAGACAGCATCCCATCTACATCCAAAATTACAGTGCTTTGCCTTTTCCACAAAGCCCATCGATAAAAGCATGCCTATGCAAGACTTGCTCACATAAGGGTTTGTATAATTAATTAATGTTTTGTATCTTGTGTCTTAGTACTAAAGACTGAAGTAGACCGTGTCAGCAGATACAATTTACTATAGGTTTTGAGCTATCAAACCCCAAGGATCAGAACAGAAACAGACATCATGCAAGTCTGGCCATGGATTATTTGGGGAACAATCTATTCTTGGGATCACCACAACTCTGAATTTCTGCTGAGTATAGAAGGGGAAAATCAGCTCAGCGGAGTCATACAGTCCCTGGTGCTCGAACTGTGGAAGGACCCGAGTCCTCTGCCACCTCTGCTCGTCACCTTGAGCTAGTTTCTCTCTGTCTGCTCATCCATTTCATCATTTGCTCGATGGGAACCCTTTTTACAAACAGCTTTTTCAGATCGATGGAGGAAACATGCTCTTAATTTCTAAGCTCATAAGCAGAGGCATATGTGGAAAAACAGTGACTCCCATTACAAGGGTAATGATCAAATATCCCATCTTCAGTCAACTGCTATTGCTGCTGCAAACTGCAAATGCTTTCCAGCTCACAAGCAAAGAAAATTTCTGGTATGTGCTAAAGACATCACCATTACCATTCATCCCAATCAGCTTGATTAGACTAAAAACAAACAACAGGAAACCATCCATCTGTATGCACATCAACCCTGTTTCAGGAGTCCTTGTCACTGGAAGAGAGAGTGAAGCCCTGCCACTTGTCCTTAAATGTATATCCTCCATAGTTCTTTCCTACACATCAGGAAAGGAAGGAAACAGAGTAGATTACATTTCTTATTAAATTTATGTGTTATAACAGTGTGCAATGTGCTTGGAAATAAATCACAGAACAAAGGACAAAATTACAGAAAGAACTGGCACGCTGTAAATCTCTTGATGTTTTCAGATGGAAACTGAATGTCTTTCTGCAAGTTATGCATCAGTCAAAACACTATTGAGATAAAGGCTTTCAAGTGATATTTTCAAGCCATATTAGTCGTCCTGTAGCTCTGCACTTCACTCAGACTGGAAAGTAGCCAACAAGCATGGCTTGAAATCTGTTAGTTTATGTCTTGTGGGATTTTTTCCAGCTGTATTAAAGAATTAAGACTGAGCTCCCCAACTCTCACTGCACTGCCTGCATGCTGATCTGGGGCAGGAAAAGAAACAGAGGCATGGTGAGGTAAAGGGATTAATCCAAGGTCAGACTGAAAGTTAAATGTAGGATTTAGACATAGATGCTTGCTGCTTGATTATGTTGAAGTCAGAGAAAACAGTGAAGCACTTTTATTTTAACTTCAAAGAAATACAACTGTTTTGCACATGGAAGTGCAACAGCATGGTATTGCGGAAGGTTTTACATCAAGGCAAACCACAACTATGACTCAGACCAGAAACATCTCACATTAAAGTTCTCCTAAACTTTGTTTCTCCACACATATATACCTGGTTAAATAGCCTTCGAGTGAGGAATAAAAAAAATCTGGGAATGAAATAGAAAACTCCAGCTGAACAGGTAAAAATAAACAGAACAAAATCAAGCATAGCTGGAACAAACAGAAGCTTACATGGCCTAACAACTTGAATAAGACTGTAGTTTTTCTCTTTTTATCATTTTTTCCTCCTTCTTACTAGCTGAGCCATGGCTAGTGACAGGCACAAAGAGAAACTATATGAGGGAGACAAAGGTCAAGATAATGGTATTACTGTGCCGGTGCAAAGAACGCTTGACTAGATGGCAAAAACTAAAGGTCATTTATAAATGTGTTTTTCATTTTCTCTATGGAAAAGCTAGAGAAATGTAAAGAATCTGCTGGAACTGTAAGCCAAGAAGATTAGTTTGATTTTTTCATGATAATGAAGAACTACCCAAGAATATTCTTGTTTGGCTGTATCAGGCCAAAACATTCTAGGGTTTTAAAACCAAAACAACTACACCGCAAAACATTTATATTCAAGCAGTCCCTGACAGAATGAAGACAAACCTCTTCTATATATATATTCAAACCTACTTGCCTTGCTCCTCTAGGTCTCCGTCTCTGATGGCTCTCCACCCCTACAGCTGTTTGTGAAGGTACCTTGTGCTGTCTTTGCACCTGCGTCCAATGACCAGCCCTTTCCTTCTGCACCTGGGTCTTCTGAGAGGGCAGGGATGAAATAACTCTCATATGTGTAACTAACCAGAGACTAAAACTCACAGAATTCAGAATTCAACAGATAAAGTAGAAGAAATCAAAATTAATAACAACTTGCCAGTACAGTTCCAGCAGACACATGATTTGTGACAGCTAGAATACGCCAGCATGCAATGGAAACTTCCTTTAGGTACTGTTCTTTGTGTTAAATGCAATGGAAAAGAAACCTACTGCCATTTTCCAATTTCATTCAATGGAAAACCCCCTTTAATATTCTTTTTGATGTCTTTAAATTCCCAATCAGGCTACCCTTAATAGATGCCTCAGTTATAGTTTTATAGATTCCCAAAGGAAAAAAACAAAAAAACCAAACAACAAAACAGTGCATAACCAGGACAGTGCACTAAAACTCTGAGGTTTGTGGAGGGCAGTGGTGGTGAGGACCTGCTGTAAGCCAGTATCCTAACCTTATGTGGTTTTGTGATGTCCAAGGCCAGCAGTGAGTTCTAGCTCTGAGGAGAAATGAGTGATTTACCAGCTAACAGAGCAAAGAATAAAAAGAGAGAGACTAGACAGCTCTCTCTGTCTAGTGTTTGTCTAGATAAAAAGACAATAGTGACCTGTTTCAAGACTGCCTTCATGTCCCTCTTGAAATATTTGATATTTGCTATATCATGGAATAGCAAATGCACCACTGTGGTGCTCTAGTCAGATGTGCTGGGATGTCGATGTATTAATTCACATTGTCCACGCTGAGGAAGTATCTTCAGTGTCATGCAAAAAAATTTTAGTATATTAAAAGAATTTCTATAGTTACGATAAAAGCATGCAGATTGAATGACTTTCTTGCTATAAAGTTTTGTCCCTCAGCACAGGGCTCATCTAGGGAAATTCAGCCTCCCAGCCTCGCAAGCCTATTCCTTGCTTTTCTGGCCTGGCAACTCCCTTTCCTCCTCTTTTCCTTCCGGTGCCCCTGGGTATTTACTATATATGACAAAGTGACAGTTCAATCAATAGTTTGGTCACAGATTTGCTTCTCAGGCCCTTTCAAGCCACCGGCTATGACTCAGCAATAGCTTTTTTTTTTTTTTTTCGTAAAGGAACATTCCTTGGGAGACTCCAGACCAGAATCATAGCAAAACCCAGCTTCTCAGGGTGTGTTTTACTCCAGCAGACCCTTAAACATTTGCATGCAGGAGGCAAAAGTACTTGAGAATAAGAACCGTGTACCCAGGCAGCCTGCAGGGACTGATGCTCCACAGAGTGTGTACACAGCAAGCAGCAAAAACGTGCCTCAGTGTATCAAATACTCTGTGAGACTCTTGAATAGAAATTATTCATGTCATGATTATGGTGAAACAAAGCAGGAAGAAAGACAGAGGAGCAGAATAAAATAGGCAAGAAGGAGAACAAAGGCATATAGAGAGGAAAACTGGAGGAGAAAATGGGAGAAAAAAAACTGTCAGGCACAGAAACTAGCTAAGTGTAAGAGGAAGGATGAGAATATCTTGTCATGCTGTGGTTAAAACAAAATATAAAAGGGAAATATGATGCTTAAGCATGCAGTAATCTCGTTTTATCCAGTATATGGGAAACAGTCAACCAATTAAGGTGCACTGAAATATTTTACCTATTTTACACTTGAGAAAGCAGAAACAGTGGGCTTATATAACTTGTCCAGGTCACATATTAAGTCAGCAATGATCCAGAGGTGGCTCTCTGACCTGCCCCCATGAAATACTTCTTCTCCAGGGGAAGTAAACGACATGTTTTCACTCCAACTCTTGTGCTATATGCAGCACTTAGGGGCCTGTAAGGAACCATAAATCTCAGCAGTTCCTCATTTAAAGTTTGCTTGCAAGGAGATTAAACCAGTTTGCAAATAAAGCAGCTGCTCTCGGTTTCAAGGTCAGGAAAGCCCCACCACATCTCACTTTTTCTGTGGTTTGACATTCAGTGCATGCTGCTTCAGGTCTTTGGCATTGAAGAACTGGTGCAAAGGGTGAAGTGAACACATTTCCCCGCCTTACCTTTGGAACAAGCTATGTGCAGCACAAAACTTTTGCAATTACTAGAGGCCAACATAGTATCAAATGCCCAGTAAACATACAAATTAGCTTCCTCTCAAGGTCCATCCACTCATTCTTTGATTTTTATCAATTAATTAAATGGCTTGTCAGAAGACTGTAAGTAGTAAATCCACATATGTGTTGTGTGTTAAGTACTTTCAGAAATTACTGATGCACGGTTTAGGCAGGAATGACAGTTTTTAATAAACATCAGCTGGCAGAGGCAAATTGCACCAATTTTAGTCAACTAGTAATGACCTGTAAAATTGGTAAAAACCGTAGGAGGAAAACAATTTGCCACCACACAAATTAAAATAGTGAGTTACAACCCAATAGAATACTGGGTTGCATTTGGTGAAGAACTCAGCAGAGAAGCAAAACCTTGTGATCACTGACAGAGAACACATTGGTATGTACGAGGTCTATGATATATGGCATATGATATACGGTATGGAAATCCTTACTACCTGGAAAGTGAGGGTGCACTTTACAGCTAGGACTTGGAAATGAGCTAAATGTCAGTACCAGTGAGTTCTTTAAGATGTCACATCACATACTTTACACAGCACAAACTGACCACAACAAAGGAGCAATCCTATATTTGACCTTCTAGCCCCCAAATGTCAATGCCGTACAGAAAATTTATATTCCATCTGACAGAACTAGGTAACCTTGACCTAGAGGAATAAGAGATATTGGATTAGGTAGGCATATGAGTACAGAATTTCTGCTTTCTTTGAGAGCTTACAAATGACTGAAGGAGAAAAGAAGTGGTTTTCTGAAGCTGCACAGTCAGATTCTTTCACTTGCTAAGGCTGCTTCATGCTAATGTCAGTGAACAGCACACCCTATGCAAAAGGATTCTGTGGTTTCCTTAAGTTTTTCATAATGCCTTTTCCTGCCAGTGAAACCAGATCCTGCACTGTTTGGTCTTGACTGAATTATTTGACCATGATTTGTGTGCAACTTAAACAGACTGAAAACTATACATAACACTGGAATTGTGGATGGCCCAGGGATTAAGCCAGTGGACTCGGCTTACTGGATATTTTGGCATGCAATGGGAATGCAGATGTGCTGTTGGGCATTGTAATGGTATGAATAAATTTTGTTCTGTAAAGGTGTACATTTTAATTGCATAAGTGTGTCCCAACCTGAAATCCAAGTGAGGACAAATATCTACAAACTGCCAGCACGGTTTATTATCCTTCCCAAGCTTTTCTGAAGTGACAAGGGACTTAAACAACAAAAGAATATCAACGGATTGGTAAAGTCCTTTTACACCCTAGTATTTTATTTTTTATAAAACAACCCTTCATACTGCACTATTATAGACTGTTCCTTGCACCTTTTTTTCAGAATATATAATTTCTTGGTAAAGCCAGGAAGCTTGCTGCTTGCTGACAGACACGGCAGTAAGTAATAGTGAGAATTAAAAGGACAAGATGATTGACATTTCTAACTGTAAACACAGATGTTTTCCAACCAGAGAGTGGTGCTTCTTGCTGGAGGTGCTGATAAAGCTTCTGCCACATACAGAGACGAGTGGTGTGCCATGTCAGCTCAAGATAAGGAGGTTACAACATTGTGCAGTGGAATCCCCTGCATATGGAGCCTGTGGCAGCAAAGCAAAGATTTGCGGTACAGACCTCGCTGACTTCCTGGTGACTATATAGTGGAAAATAGCATTAATAAGTTATTGACAGAATATGGACAAAAAGAAAAAAAGGAGAAAAAAAAGGCAGCCTAAAGCTGTGCTTACCATTTACATTTAAATTTCTGTCTCTGTTGAGAATAGTTTGGATTCACAATTTGCTCTTTAGTGTAGAGTAGCAGTAGAAAAATTTACTATTACTTTGGTCTTCTGGTCTTTGTACAGACAGATTTTAAAAAAAGAGAAAAGTTTCTGACAAATCTGTAATCCTGTCGGTTCATTAAAACCAACTTCATCTATAGGAGAAGCTGCTATTTTCTGTCCTTTCTGTACACCAGTCAATAGGTAATCTGCTTCGGTCACCAGCTGCTATGCCCAACCAAATCACCACTTCTTGTACTCGTAAGGTGCAGTAATAGGGGGCGGGAAGACATGACCTCTGCTACAGCCCTACACTGAAAGGACCCCTTAGACCAGACCCCTTCTGGCCACCAACTCACACCTGGGGCCTCCCTCCTTCCTATGCTTCAAGGAATCCACCACAAGAGCCTGCATGGATGAACAGCACCTACTCAAAAATAAGTCTTGTGTATCAGGGACCAGGGAAGTTAAGGTGACTGGCCATGGCCACTGCTGTGGCAGCTACTTTGCACCTGGAACAGATATTTTTCTTGAGGGTGTAACCAGTGCACACCTTCAGATTCTTTCCCTTAAATTACCAGAATGCAGCCCTACAACAAACTTGGGATCAGCAGGGTTGCACCCTGGATTGAAAGAATATGGCTGGATGCAAATAATAACCTTCTGCAAGAAAAGTCAGAAACGTTTTAAGTGCAGCATGGGTGCAGACCTTCGTTAGTGGCACTGACTGTGGAAACTTTTTGAAAATTAAATACAGTATATTGTTATAGTTGAAATCTTATCGTGGTTCCTTGTTATGCAAATTGCTACTTCCTCTTCTACGCAAAATTTTCACATTTTTGAGGAATATTTCATCAATTTACATGTACATAAATATACAGACTATACAGAAGACCTACAATTATAAAAGTGGACTGTGGAGTTATATAGAAAAGTTTAAAATAAGTCTTGAGGATCTTAACAATCACTCATGGTTTCACTCTAAATGTTTTCTTTACAGTGGGAATCCTTTTTTACAAAAAAGCCCAAACCCAAACCAAGCCAAACAAACCAAACCAAACCAAACCAAACCAAACCAAACCAAACCAAACCAAACCAAACCAAACCAACCAACCTACCTTCCTCTGAATTCACACTGATTCATGCACCAGCTTATCTAAGTTACAGAGCTTCTGGCCTCCCATCTATTAATGGAGATGAAGAGTGTGGGCTTCTTTGTGAGGGTTTAAGTAATAATGTACCCTGTTATAAGCAGAACATGTGCAAGATTTGCCTAAAGATTTTAGGAGTAGGAAAGTAATGATTTCTGCTCCCTGGTGGGTTTTGTTTCCCTCACCATCAGAATTTGAATTGCATCAGTTTCAGCATGAGCACATTTTTGTTGTTTTCAGATTCTCAGAGGAATTTCAAGGCCTAATGTCCATCGCAGTCACACAGCAGTTAGCTGTTAACTACCTAGGTCAATTGCTTTCAGAAAATTTGGAATTTAGACTCATATATCCAGAAAATACCTGTTTCTTGTCAGTCCAACCTCAAAATGCTGTCCTCCTTGCTTCTAGTTTCACTTTTTTCATTCCACATGTTGCCTAATCTAGAGCACATGCAGCAGCTGACCAAAAAAATTCAGATATAAATCTCATTTTAACCAAGAGACTTCCACAGTGAAAATTCATAGCACTTTGGTGATGTGCATAAACATATCAAGGGCTGGCTTGCTGGAAAAAAAACCACATTAACCTACCTCTTTCTCTTGAAAAGAATGTCATTTCTCATGTCTTAATAAAAGAACATGTGGGAGTGATTGGTGAAGGGTGGGGGAGGGTGATTTCCCCTATTTTATGGGAGTCTGATGATGATTCACATTTTACCAGGGCAGGATGATACAAATTGTTTCACTTTCTGAACCTCCTTTTTGTTTCTTTCTTTCTTGCATGAGCATTTCTGTGCCTGTCACTATTTAATGTTAAGAATAAAGAGATGTGGTAGTAGGAAGAAATTCTGGGATTTTGCATCACTTGTGCAGTCCTCCAGCCCTGGTGAAGGCGGCAGGTGGACTGTGTTGGAATTCTCCCCTTTAAGTTCAGTTTCCCAGAAAGACCCAAGCCAGTGCAGAGACACAGCAACAAGCGAAAAACAAGACTAAACCAAAAAATGAATATTCTGGTTTTTTGCACTACATTTCCACAGGGCCACCATGCAATCCCTGTCCTAAGGGGAATCATAGAATGGCCTGGGTTGAAAGGGACCTTAAATATCCTTTACATCCAAACCCCTACTAGACCAGATTGCTCCATGCAGCCTGGCCTTGAACACTCCCAGTGATGGGGAATCCACAGTTTTTGTGGGCAACCTCTGCCAGTGCCTCTCTGCCCTCACAGTAAACAATTTCTTCCTAACATCTCTTCTCTGTTAGTTTACAAATGTTTCCTCTTGTCAGTAAGAGAGTAAGTATGACTTGAGGAGAAGAGATATCTATCTATCTATCTATCTATCTATAAAATGTCTGAGGTTATGTAGGAAATTGCATGACTACATAAAAATAGTAATTTACAAAGACAAGCCCACTGGATTTATGGCATTACCAACAAAACACTAAACAAAACAAACAAAAAGTACCATTGACTGTTACTTTCATTGACTTTTTTTGGGTACAAACATTTTTCCTGACTATTGTCATGACTTGCTGGGGTACCTATCAGGTGCACAAGCCTTTTTTACCTCATGGAGATAAAAAGCAAAGTCCTTGTGAGTAAAGAATTTAGGCACCAATGAAACTACAAATGGGAAATTAAGAGTAATGAAGAATCTAACCAGTAGGCACGTCATTCTTTCATAGTGTTTGCAACAGAGAAAATGTCCTTTCTAATATTTTTTTTTTCAGTTGCTTTTTCAATGTAAATTTTGGGAGTAGTTCAAGTCATGAAAGTTATCCATATTCAACTTAGAGGATCCATGTAAGCCTGCAGGTATTAGGATATACTGGTCTGGTTCATGCTCACTTTTAAACCTAAGTACAGCCTGAAGTGAGTTTAGCTTTTGCAGTATTTTATGGATTCTTAAAATAGATATGAGTAAATTCCTCACTTTCAAAGTTGCCCTCAAGAAAATGAGCTCCTTTCAGTCCCACACTTGTCTGAGGGCCAGGCTTTGCTCAGGTCAACAGCTTCACCCTGACTTCCACTGACTTAAAACACCACCTTCCTCTTATGTATTGGAAATAAAATGCTCCAAGGCAAAATTTACCCCCTTATAATCCTCTGGCTTTCACTTGGGGATATTTTTATCGTGTTGCTTTCCTGAGTAGGTTTCTAAGGTTAAATTTTGAACCTGCAAAAATAAATATTTTTAGTAGAAATGTTCTAATCTCAAATATAGTAGCACGATTGAAACTGTTGTAATGCAGTAATATTTTTGTGATAAAACTAGCTTGTAGATCTATGTAACTCTGGCACTTAATGATTTCTGATGTCTGGAAGGTATTAGACTGTGGTTGTAATAATCTCTATAATTGTAACAGTTCATGCTAGCTAGAGTGCACATCTATTCTTCATCTGTCCTTAAACTAATTTGTTCTACGTATGAATATATCACAGTCATCAATTTAAAGTGCCATCCTTTGGCTATGCAGGTGATTAAGGAGTATATATTATGTATGAGGCAAACACACCAAACTTACACAAATGCTTTTTAGGAGAGTGCCAAATAGCTGCTTTCTTTTAGAGTTTGTAAGTTATTATTCTAATAGAAACACAAGTCACAGCTACAACTAACCAGCAATCAATTACTTCTCTCCATACGTAATGCCTTGGATGATGAGAGTTATGCTGTGGCTCTGTGCTGAATTCTAAAAATATATATTAAAAAACAAAGCAAGCAAGCAAAACAAAACAAAACAAACAAAAAACAAAAACTCCACAAAACCACACCCACCCGCCTCACCCCTCCCAAAGTAAAAGAAAAACCAACCTTGAAAATCAGATGATAATAAATTTTCCCACTAATTGCTGCCTATATAAAGTTTTCATTGCAATTAGTGCAGTGCTGGGCTCTTAAAATTCTTCTTTTTCTGGAAGGGCACTTTTGTTCTACCGTGCCCCTAAATGTGCAGGGAGCATCTATTAAAACATCTAGTACAAGTATTTCTCTGGTCATAGGTCTGATAAAGAAACAAAGAACGCTGAGGTGATGATTTCTTGCAGGACATGCGTCCAGTCTGTAGTCTCAAGGGTGTACTTGGCGAAAACATTCCAAAGGAGGCTGAGGGCTGTGGAGGAGGCCAAGTGGCACTGGGCAGAGGGCTCACAGTGTTAATCTGTACCAGGAGGGTGGCGGAGATAGCAACATTTGATTACTGCCTGATCGATATCTTATAGCTGACAGGAAATCAAATGCTTTTCTCAGCTATATTCCCAGCAGATGGGCAGTCAACACCAGAGAAACATGCAAACAGCACAGAAATCAGTCCTCTGAGGAACCCCAGAGTCCAACAGGAATTTAAAACCAACCCCTTTTTTTCAGTCTTTGCTTGGGGGCCCTTGAAAATTTTACATGCAATGTTGCTGAAGCTTCCTTTGATCTGAATCAGATTTGTGTCCACCTGCAAGATACACTCCCTCTTCCAGACTGATTATGGAGATGAGCAACCAGAACTACCTATGGAGCACTTATCCCATGAAACAGAGAAATAAAACTGCTTTCCTCACCGTGATTCTGAGCTGTGCGTGCTCAGAGTCACTAAAAAGAAGGATGCACATAGGACAAGATAAAGTGAACTGTTTCCTGCCGATACAAGAGGAGCATCTCTTTGGGGACAACATCTCCAGGAGTGATTAAGTGCCAATCACTTCATTCCCACAGTTAGGTACAAAGTGCAAAACCCAGCCCTCGGTAAATTGAAAAGGTTGGCAGCACAGAATTCATTGTGCATCTAGAAGCTGTTAAAAGGAAGAGAGAGAAATATAAGACGTGAATGCATTTGCATGGGAAGGGGAGGTCATCCATGGGATGAGACAAGCACACCCCTTACTCCTACAGAAAGGTAGCATATATTTTATTTTTTCAGTGTTTTGCAACCATGCTCAACAAACACTCACAGAAACCCATTAATAATGCTGTATGGCTGTAACTAAGATTTAAAAAAAGCCAAACCAGATGTTACTACGAAAACCCGTTAAAAATTGTGTTAAGAGTCCGTTGCCAAAATATACAAACTTAGTGTTTTTCTCAGCAAAAATACACTTTACCATATACCTCTGTGTAGGATAATAAGGTAATGAGTCAGATTTCATATATACTTGCCTTCATATATTGGCATGTATATAGTGTTCATTTCTTTTAATGTTACTTCCATGATGCCACTGGCTTTTTTTTGCCTCAGAGAACAAAAGGAAAGAGAGGAAGGAAGGAAGGAGAGGAAGGAGAGGAAGGAAGGAAAGGAAGGAGAGGAAGGAGAGGAAGGAGAGGAAGGAAGGAAGGAAGGAAGGAAGGAAGGAAGGAAGGAAGGAAGGAAGGAAGGAAGGAAGGAAGGACCTAATGAATTATAACCTCCTGATCAGACTATTTCCCCTACTTTATCATGTAATAATGATCACTGAAAAGCTGAGTCTTTGAGTCTCTTGTTCAATGGGATGGTCATTACATATCTAACATCAGGAGATATGGAGAACTAGGAGCTTGGGAAAACAAGTTGGAAACACAATTATTTCACTTTCTTTTGCACAGGTGCCGGGTTCTCCCTGTAGAATAGGAAACAGCTAAGAAATTAGCATACATGCTGCTAACAATGAAGTTATTTGAAGAGTGAAGGAGATTTTTTATCCCTAGAAAAACAGTAAAATAAAAGTGGAAGATTCTCATGCTTTACTTAATGCAATTGGTTCATTTAAACTTTGATAGTTATTAGCAGTTACAGAACTTGCCCAAGTATTTCTCTTAGATAAAAGGAGGCCATAAGTTGTTAATGACAAGCTCTGGCTGAAATGAGAGACAAATTTGGGTATGTTCAGGCACCATGTCCTTTCTGAGAAGATGCCTGATGTTTTTCTTAGAAATTTGTATTAGATTCCCTGGCTCAGATTTCTTCATTTAGCTTTTACAAAGGTTATATCAGGTCTGATTTAATAGAGCATGAGTGAACATATTAAAAGTACGTTCAGATTATTTTCTTCAGCCTTCCCCATCCCAGGCAACTTCATATTAATTTGCTAATTTGGAGACAGAGACTGCATATCAAAGGGAGGCTGCAGGCAATAATGATGGCTGCAAATGTTTGCTGTTTCAGTAGTTACTGTTTTGATTTCTGAAATAGAGGGCAACTGTCATTATTAACAAACAGTAGAAGAAATTATATGAAGAGAGAAACAGAGCAAGGCTCGTTCTTTAAGAGGTAAATCTGTGTATAAATGCTGAGTAGAGAACCTCTCCCGGCATGAAATGAAGCACCCTGAAAATCTGACATTAGAATCAGATGCTCACTTTCCTGCTTGACAAATATTTGTTACAAGGTATTTGTGATACAGTCGAAACATAGTTAGTACAATACTTTTTTCCCTATACCAATGATCTGATTAAGAGAGTGCCACACATTCTGAAATACAGGAAGGCCAAACCATCCACTGCTTTCTCCAGCTTCCTTTTCTGCACAGTGATATCAGATACCAAGAAGTAGGAAAAATTTTCTCCAGAACTGCTGTACTTTCCATCAATATATGATTAACTAACCCAATGCATTCCACCAAAAGAAAAAAAAAATTAAAAAAAAACAAAACATTTTTAAGCTAAAGGAGTAACACAAAGCTTAGATAAAAATTCAGGTATTTCTAAACCTTTAAATGTAATCCCAAGTCTGAGCAAAGACTCATTTGAGCACTTTTAAGACTGAAAATGGCCTCTCTTATTCCACTGTAGAATAGACTGATATGATTTGTTTTCAGTGTTCATGTGGGATGCATTTGGTTTGGAAAGAGGTCCCTCAAGCTGAAAGATATGTTTCCTGATGTCATGATACTGTTAATGTGCCATAAAAATGATTTAGCAGTTGGGATCAATGTACTGCATTCTAACAAGCCAATAAAATAGCCCCTACGGTATCCCATCCTTATTATAGGGTCCTATTAAGAAAATGGGGAAAAAAATTGTTCATATATAAACTATTTGGATTCTCTATACAGGGAAGATATATTTCAAAAGGAGGGGTACATTTTAACAGGCTGGAAAAGAACAGTGTGAAGCCACAGCCCTTGTAGTTTTGAGTTAGATGTCAGCAGAGAGTTTTTGCAGTGTACATGAACCCTGGATGTGAATGTCTGAGGTATGATTTTCTGGGTGCCACAATAGATTTTTTAGATTTTTATCTGCAGAAAGGTTAAAAAAATAAAGAAAACAGAAGAAGCCTACACATGCAATAATAAGAGGCATTTAGAGAGCATTTAGTGAGTAAAAAGGATAATTTCAGAATATTTGAGACAAAATTAGTAGTTCTAACAGGATAGATTAATAAGAAATAATTCAAAATATCCAGTGAAGTGTTAGTATATAAGAGCATTAATGACTTTTCTGCAAAACCTTACTTGTAAGACTTTTTCAAAGACTTGTTTTAATAAAAGAAATTCTTAACATCTTAATGTTCAGTAACAGTCCTTCTTTGCCCACTCATGTCAGTTATTTTCAATACTCTAGCATCATGCTTTTGAGAAGCTCATTTCTCCCAGAGAGATAAGGGGCTTATTTTAGATGCTAGACTACATTAAGACATTAGATACAGTCTCAAGTTTCAGAAATTTGCTTCTACGCACACAGGTGTAATGCCTTGGCTTTGCCCTTGCCATTATTCCAGCCCTTGGAATAATGGTACTGACAGGTAATCTGCAAAACAAAACTCTGGTGTGGATTCAGTCACACTTATGCGGGTGCTAATCCCTGGCATCCCTGGACAGGCTGCTATTTCTTTATTGCAAACAGAGATCAAGTTTGAGATTTAGGATAGAAATAAAATTAGTGAAGTAGGCTAAATGAAGCAATTCTGGGTGCATCTCGACTGTATACACTTAAACTGTGCAGAACACTTGGCACTCTCGCATACCAAATATCGGGGAAATGTTTTCCAGGAACTTCATTTTCAACCTGTTAACCTAAGCAACTGGCATTTCCTTGGAAACTGGAAATTGCAAGAATATCCAGAGCCTCCAAAAAGTAATGTGAAAGGATGAAAAATAACCATGGAAATAGTTAACTCACAGAAAATTAAAGAATAGAAATTGTATGATAGAAAGACATGGTAAAAAAATATTAAAATGTTTATTGAGTTTTCATGGCAAAGTTTTTGTAGGGGGAACGGGAGCTACAGGAGGAAGGAGAAGCAGACAAAATAGATGGTGAAAACTGGGAGTGAAGTTGAGTTTGAAAAGAAGGAAGGTGTGGGTGAAAGGTTTTAATGTTTAGTTTATTTCTCATTATCTTACTGTGATTTGATTAGTAATATATTAAATTCATTTTGACCCAAGTAAAATCTGTTTTACCTGTGACAGGTGAGAGATCTCTCCCTGTCCTTACATCCATCCACAAGCCTTTCATTGTGTTTTCCCTCCCCTGTCCAGCTGAGAAAGGGACAGTTTTGGTGGACATTTGATGTCCAGCCCTGGTCAACCCCCTCAAAATGTTTAGTGTAATCATTAGGTAGGATCATTTTACTGTATGATAGTTTCATTTTCTAATGTTGCCTACAGAACATTTTCTTTTAAATGAACTATATTTTAAATTGTGTATATGCATAGATGCAGTTTAGGCTTTCATTTGACCATTTATCTGTTTCATGTGTGTGAAAAATTATAGGTTGACAAATGGAAAAAAGATCACACTAATTATAAAACCCAACCACCTGCCCAGTCAAAATTCAGGGACTTCTCAAGTCATAGCTGCTGTAAATAATACCCTTATTCCTAGGAATAATATTTACTTCATGGCTGAAACAAGTGAAATACCATTTTTCTTAGTGTTCCTTATCAAACATCTGTAACACATACATGTGCAACTTTTAAAGGGATTAAATTAATGCTACTGAAATTTACATACGGGTTCTTCACACTTTTCCACAGGAAATATGTATGATAATACATTTTTACCCTTAGAGTAATTTTACCCCTGAAGTTGTTTTTCATCTTGTTGTTTTTTTTTTTTTGGGGGGGGGGGGGGTTGGGTATTTTTTTTTTTTTTTTTTTATTTTATTTTTTTTTAATCTATCTGATAATTTTCAGTCATTTTGGGAGAGGTCAGTCACCACCATGCCCCAGACCCAACCAGACCAACTGAAACAGAATTTTAGGTTTCTGGGAGTTAATGATGGCTGAGAGGTGAATATTTACAGTCTGTGAGAAGTCACCAGTCTCCCACAGCTCTCTTTTAAAAACGAAAATCAAAACCTACTGAAAATTGAATAAAATGTTAAGAAACCTGGGTGTCTAGGAAGCTTCCATTAGGTTCTTCCAGTTGCTCCCCCACTAGCACGGTGCCGAACGGAAACATGGAAAAGTCATTGTCGTTGTGCTCTGAAGGGCTCCTATTTCTCTGGCTCCCAGAAGATTACTTATAGAAAGAATATACCAGAACTGTAATACAATAAGCTATAATGTGAAACAACTGTAAGCTCTTGAAGACTTTTAATACAGACGACACACTGGTCTTTTAAAGAATGAAACCATAATTTATATAAGAAGCTGTCAGATACAAGGTACCTAAATGGCATTTGAGCACACAGCTTGCTTGCTTACTTGTAGGGATATCAATCAATTTATTAAGAATTAATCTGCACCCCAGTGTTCTCCTAAAACTGCCTAATGTCTTGGCAAGCTACTTGAAAGGGTTCAGTAAGAATTTATAAGGGCAGCTTGGAAACAAGATTTTTTTTTTCTTGCTCAACAAAGGGGATACTGTTTCCCCTCTGAACATATCTCTGTTATAGTTTAACACAGTAATGGATAGGTTTGCCAAAAATCACAGTTTTTAATGGCCTTCAGCGAAACAGTAGATTTGTCTTTGCCTTCATACTGTGTCCTGCATTTATGCTGTTAGAATGGCTCTTAATCTGCCTGGAAGTATCAAATGCTCTTGGCCTTGAGAATACAAACTTGTGCACACACTAAAAAGTACAGTTTGTAGAGTAACCACATTTTCCATGCATACAGAAGAGTAAGCAGGACTGAAACTAAAGGATCTAATTTCGAGTACTTTCCAGCTCTTGACATAAAAATGGCTAGAAGGCCTGGGCAAATTTAAAATGTGGTATTCATATTGCCTACATAAAATGTGCTAAAATGGCTTGAATGATGTCACTTGAGCAACAAATCCAAGCTACAGATATTTTTGAACTCTGAGAACACTGCATGCTTGGCACTGACCAGATATGTAGGGTGTGTGAGGCTGCACACATAAAATCTTCTTATGGCTATCTCAAGCCATTAGTAAACAATGCATGTTTTTGCCTACAAACAGCAGAAAGCCATATCACACACGTTATGCAAAGTTAATGCGTCTTTCTGGTTCCCGGTTTTCAAACATTTCACTTTGACAAAAGCAGTCAATGAAACATCAAAGGGGTGTGTGGAAAACATGAACCCTTACTTGTTCGGCCTTAAGTTCAAGGAAAAATTAAACAGATAATGGTTATCAATGGTCTGTCAGCTCTCAGGACTGTTTTTTTCTTTTCAGAGATAATGTCTGTGTGTGCACACAGACACACACCTCCATTTCAGAGTATTACAGGAATAGATTTAATAGACACAGCTTATTTTGGACTCCATTCACAAGAAAACTGTTTGGTATGGAACATGAATTTTTTCTCCATTTTGTAAAAATCTTAGAGCTTGGCCATTTGCTCAGCCAGTTTCATTGTTTTTCACTCCAGTGGCAATGTCCTCTAACATATCAAATGGAAATGGTAGACTTGCATTTCTAGAAAAACTTTCCCTTCATAAAAAAATCCTCTCTTCCCTCCTAGAATTCATCACCCAAGTGAGTAGTCCACTGCCTCCAGAAGGATTTTTTCCAAGGCTAGGGACTTATCCTTTGTAGCAGGATTTGCAGGGTCATGCCAAAATTTCTGAAAAGGAAGATTGTTTCATATTCAAGTTTATCTTTGAAAAATGGAACGTATTTTACCTTATCCATTTAAATCCTACAGCTGCCATTTTACTTAATTACAGCATTCAATATGTTTTAATGCTGAACAAAGAAAATGCACTTTAAAATTACTGATATTTGCAGGAGAAAACAAATTGACTGCTTAGTGGCGTAATGCTAGACAGATAAATTGACCTACTGTAAAACAAACCTGCCACTGTTTCTGACTAATGAAATATAAGGCCACAATAACTGTTAAATCCTGCCTAACAACAGTTTGATTCTAATGTCAACAAAATCAGAATTGCTTTCTTTTGACGGTGTGTTTCAACCAACATATTTTTTGTGAAACAGCTCTTACGGCTTCTTCTGAATTCAAGAGCAAGCAAAGGATTGTAAAGATGAAGCTGTGCCCTTGAAGAGAAGTGCACACTCTCTATTCCTTTTTCTTCTACCTTATTAATTCAGAACTTTGCATGAACAAAGTGGTAGTAATTAGCCTTGACATGGACCAGTGCCAGGCTTTTCTATCAAGTTTCTTTCCTGTTTATGTTTGAATTACTCCGGGGCTGCCTCTGTGCGCCCTTTGGTCTCAACAAATGTGGTTTTTTCCCCTTACTCTCATGGTACAAAGAATGTAATCTTAGTTGACTGGAGTCTGCTGAACATCACATTATTTCCTTGGCTCAGTTAAAGATTCACAAGCTGGAGTGGAGAAAAATGCTTTTGCTGAATAGAGGCTGCAACAGTAAAAGGA
This sequence comes from Callaeas wilsoni, assembly GCA_013398955.1. NCBI lineage: Eukaryota > Metazoa > Chordata > Aves > Passeriformes > Callaeidae > Callaeas > Callaeas wilsoni. The sequence continues at coordinate 206,609 of VWPU01018439.1, read as the reverse complement.
TATGCTCTCCAGAGAAGAGTTGCTTTGCCTGAAAGTCTTTTGCTCTGCATTGCTCTAAAATGTTATCTAAAAAAATCCGTAAAATTTTATCTAAAAGAATCAGTATAGATAGAAGTTGGATGATGAGGCTTCCAGCTAGTGGTTCTCCCCTGCAAATTTGGCATCTAAGGGATGTCTAATCCTGAGTGAGAACCACAGTCTCCCAGGCCTACTGTCTACTCCTACCATATGCTTATGACCAGACATGGGCTGGTCTTGTGAGAGCTTTACCTGTTTTACTATAATCAAAACCTGCTATGATTACACATCTAATTAAAAAAGCAGGCTGGGCACAGAACATTTGATTCAGGAAGAATATGGAGTTAGTTTAGTAAAGGAAGTTATTAACTTTTGGATCTGCAATGACTCAGTGCCCATTTGAGCTGTTATTTGGTTTCACCAAACGATCAAAAATTATCATCATAATATTAAAAACCCACAAGGAAATGAAACAATAAGCATTATTTTAAATCACAAAACCTGCAAGTGAAATGATTTTCATAAGCAGCTATCACAATATACTTTAAGTGTCATACATAAAGGTTACAAGAAATCCTTCCCTAGAAAAGGAACTCATCCATAGGGATTATGATGGCAATAACTGGAATCACTTCAGGAAAAAAGAAGACTAATTTTTTAGCTTACTTCTAAACATAACCTCAAAAAAGAAGTATGAAATTAAAGCTCTCCCTTCTTCATTTTATCACTGGACATTTTGATCCTTTAAAATTATTTTCTTTTCCAAGAACCTGGACCTGCCAGGTTATCAGAATTTGCATGTAATGTTTAAAAATTACTTGTCCAAATATCAGCTTTTTCACAAGACAGAATTGACTTAAGATTTTAAATTTTTTTCTGAACTGTATAACAATGGTTAGTTATCCTGAAATGTTTTTAGTGTCACCAAACACCCTAAATCTCCCTAAAATGTCATTGAGAAATATTAATTCTTGTTTTTTTGGGGATTTGACTTGCCCACGTCATGACATCTAACTTTGGAAGCACTTCTCTAAAATACTCCTAAAACTGGATTCTGGCCTAAAAATCAAACCAAAAAGTTAAGCCATGGAGAAAGGAATAACGTGTGTAACACTGTTTCAATAATTGTTTATACTCATTGGGTTGTAAATAAGCTCAAATCGCAACAAAAGCTCCTGAAACATGCCATCAATATGAGCATGTATTTATAGCTAAGTGACGTTTTAGTGCAACCACAAGCTGTTGGTGTAGCAGTGGTCTCATCTTTGTTTTATTCCTGATGTAGTTGACTGAAATTCAGTTGTGGGATACAGAAAGGGCAGGAGTTGAGACATCCTGCAACTTATCTGGTTAGTTATGTTCCTAAACACGTTTTGATTGGATGACCTAATTGAGGATTGAACTAAAGTCCCCTGGCTTCTGTCTCGGTACTGTCATAGGTGACTTAATGGGTCAACAACATGGTCTGAACTGTCTATTCCCTGAGCAGACATAATTTTTCTCTGTCTCATTCCTCCAGCCTCCAGCTATTTACATAGGATCCTATAGATTTTTTTTGTGTATGAACTCCAAAACTATCCCTCAGCTATCATTCTGTTTGTAAGGTTCACTGCTCTCAAATCTATTCAATATGAAGGCTATTCTGGAGAACATTATGTGTGGAGTCCTCTATACATACAAATGCAATCAATACACAGACATTTCCAGCGTCAGGACAAGCACATTTGCGCATTTTCCTGGCGATACGGGAAACGATTTTCCATTTCAGATAACTGGTTATGGCTAACTGAATTCTAAGCATGAATTTCAAATCACAGATTGTGAAGGTTAAAATAATAATAATAATAATAATAAAAGAAACATAATAAGGAATTATCTTTCCAAGCTGAAACATCCAGAGGCTAGATCTTCCTATTACCAGGATACAATTGTCAGACTTTGTAAGAACAGATTCAAGACAGAATGAGCCTGATGATTGCACATTAGCTATTATTATTATTCTCTATTATTATTTTAAATATTATAGTGTATTGTGGTTATAATGGAAGATAATGTGCCTTGGGAATGGAGCATCCCTGAAACTCATTAGAAATTAAATATATAGAATGGAAGTGTGAGAGATAAAATTGCTTTTCTGCCTGCCAGTATAAATGGAATGGTATATGACAGGGGTGGAATAATGGGATGCTCTCAGCTCAGGCCATGTAGGAACATCTCCACTACCTGCCAAGGAAAATAAAATTAAACCTCATACATAAGCTCATACACCAAGAAAGCAAATGCTAAACTGAGGAAGGAGAGGAGAGCTGATTAGGATTCAAATTTTGACTTGGAAAGGATGGCGAATGTCTGTACTAGTTTTTTACCTTTGGGATCTTGGCATAAATCCAATCAGGGGTTCTAATTAAAATGAGTTTGATGGTCTCAGCCTAGTTCCTAATTGATGGCAGTTCACACTACAAAACACATAAGAATTCATTAGAGTGCTCATCTGGCAATTTCTGCTCAGAGGGAGGAAGACAAGGTAACTAAAATGGATTCCACCAACTATCCTGCATTTTAGGTAGCGTAGTCCTTTCTGGGCAGTCAAAAAGGGGTCATCAATAGAGCAAAAGGGATCAAAAATCAAAGCATTCCTCTAGAGTTAACTCAGATGTAGAACTGTAAGCGTACTTCCTAGTCATTTATTTTAAGACTCAAAGCATGGATATAGAAATGTTGACATGTTCCAAGAAGAAATCTGCACAGTATTTCTTGGCATTTAGTGGTATGTCTTGTTGTCAAAATACAAGTCACTTCAGAGAGAATTTTCTACTTACATTTTGCTAAAAAAAATTTATTCAAACTCACAAGAAATGTAACTTTTTTTTTTTTTCCATCCAAAATGGTAATTTGGTGGTTTGTGTTGAGGTGGTCACTGCTTCCGTATAGATAATAAATGGCAAAATATTCATGTTCTACTAAATATGCCGATGCAAAAAAGCATTTGCAAGTTTTAATGCCAGCCAGCAGAGAGACTTTGTAGCTAACGTATAGTGACCCACACCATTCATCACTTGGTGAAAAATAAACAAATCTTTATATTTGTTTTCCTGACCTAATAAGCTCTTTCCTTAAGCCTCTTGAAACTTTGGGGTGCTTGTTCAAGGTGGCATGCTCTGTCCTTAAAGAATTTTGTCACTGCTAATAACTTACATACTCACTTACTACTAAAGATTTTGGATAGATCAAAAGGGAGCTTCTACCTATATGTGGAACATTTTGCCTTATCTTCAGCAGACCCATAGCAGGCATTTGCTTTTCTTTTGAGGGAGTCTTATCTAATCTTTCTGGGGGAACAATGACAATGGCGTCATTGGCCTCAATGGCCTCCAAATGAAAGATGAAAAATCCAAGGTTTAAGTTTAGTTTTCAGTTTAGATGAAGATTATACCCAGGTCTCTTGCTGTGCCTCAGCTTGTTTTTTGTCTTACAGAGCTAATGAGCCTTGTCTATAAGGAATAAATCTTCCAGAAAAGGGCACCGGAGAAACAGCCTAGCAAATATGCCATAGTAATCTGAATGTGAGCAATGCTGACAAAATACAAAGCGACAAAATACAAAGTATGAAGATGAGGAATCTTGAGAACAACACAAAGCCTGCTGCTACCAATGCACAACAACAACAAATTATGGCCAACAATTTTGTCTGAACTAATTGCAAGTCTGTAACATACCTGTGCTATTTCATCTTAACACTATGGTGATATGACTTCATGTCATGTTTCTGAAAACCTAGAAAGCCCTGGGATGGGTTTTCTGAAGTATAAACATTCCTCACTCCTCTTGATTTCTAATCAGCTGCCAGAACTCGTGTGCTGAATTACCAAAAAAACCCCAGGATATTCATTGAGGCACTTCATTTGCCCAAAAGAAAAGAAGCCATTACTTATTGCCAGGTGCACTTTTTCTCCTTGGTGAGTGGTGCTACCTGCAGGATATAATTTTTGCAGGAACAGCACTAATTTTCTAGTTGTTTCTGGACACAGTTCAAGCTGTTGACAAGGTTTCAGTATAGTCATTCATCTTGGTAAAAGGAAAAGTGAAGGGGAACATTCCTGATGCTAAAATTGTTTTGTAGTCAAATTAATTCTATGATGTTAGAGCTTTAAAAATAGTTCTTTCTAGACTCTTTATAACATTAAAAAGAATGGATATACAATCATCAACAAACAGGCTTTTACAGGAAAAAGTTGCTTTTTGGATTTTCAGCTTCCTTCCCCTCAGTTTCAATTGATAAAGCATTTCTTCAAGTGAAGGTGACATTCTTCTCAGAGCCGTGCTATTCTTTACTTAGACAACAAATTCTTTGTGTTGTTTTAAACACAATATTCTAAAATATAAAATTTAAAGTGAAAATAAATCCCTTATTGTACAGATACTGCAGAGAAGAGAAGAGAAGAGAAGAGAAGAGAAGAGAAGAGAAGAGAAGAGAAGAGAAGAGAAGAGAAGAGAAGAGAAGAGAAGAGAAGGCAAGGCTCTGGGGTGACCTTATTGAAGCCTCTTAGTGTTTAAAGAGGGTCTATAGGAAAGATAGGTGCAAACTTTTTAGGGCAGGGCCTGCTGCAATAGGACAAGACATAATGGTTTTGAATAAAAGATGGCACATTTAGACTGGATATAAGGAAGAAATTTATTATTATGAGGGTTGTGAGACACTGGAGTGGGTTGCCCAGAAAGGTAATGGATGCCCCACTCCTGGTAACAGTCAAAATCAGGTTGGAGAGATCTGAGTAAGCTGATGTTGTTGAAGGTGTCCCTGCTTATTGCACTAGCTGGCCTTTAAAAGATGCCTTCCAACCCAAATCATTCCATAATTCTGTGATTCTATATATAGGCTTCATTTGGTCTTTAAAGAACACCTTATTGCCCTCTCAATGCATATATATGAATCAAGTCTATATTTGCAAATTTCATGCATTTTGACAGATAAATTGTGTCTGTACAGTACATGCCATTTAAAAATGGCTTGACATTTTCTAAACATTATTTTGTCTAGCACTTGTGTTAAGAAAAATAATATTTCAGTGCACTTGAATCACAGACTATCTATTCAGAGTGTCATCTAGAGGCAAATGATAATAAAACAAAAAATGAAGCAACATTTCTTGTTGCATTATCCCATTGCCCTGGAGCTACGCAGAGTCGATCTTCCAGTACCTTCCCCCCGACCTCCTACAGCTCCATTTTATTACAGCATTACCTTCCAACTTACATTTCTTTCTGGTTGTTCATATCTTTTTTCAAAACACTCATTCCTCACTTGCTAATCACCACTGACTACTTTTGCCTCAGCTTTTACCTACCTATCACACCTCACTCCACAGACTGCAAGCATTTCTATGCCTGGAATATAATTTTGCTTGCTACAAAAGTTTAGCATCACCCCTGAGGCTGTTCAGAGACATGTACTAAAATAATTCATATTATCCAGTGGTTGTTTTTTTCAGGTGAGAGTTGAGTACTGTCTGCAGTCTGTTAACATGGAGAAAACCTAGTGGGGCACTTGCTAGTCCACGTACAAGAAGCTGAGAGTTTCCTATTTCCCATCACGTGTTTTGTATCTGTTGCAAAAGTCTTGTAATAATGTTGGACTACTTCACTAATTTCACAGCACAACAGGATTTTTGCTTCTGCAGATGAAGAAGAAAGGCTCATGGTGAGATTAAATAACTTTTGTAGAGTCCCTGGATTGGTAGATAGAGATGCTGTGTTCCAGCTCAATGAGTTTCTTAGAAGACAGTAGTTTCTAAATGTATGTTTTAAAGAAATTAAAGAGTTTCACTAATTTTTAATAATTTAAAGCTTAAATTTATTTTAAAGTTTCATGAAATACCATTAAAAAAACCCAAGAATGAAAGAGTCCTTTCTTTCTCCTTTGAGTCTGGTGAAATTCTTTACTCAAAACAATCTGAAATAAACATGATTCTATAGTTCTCTTTGCAACTGTTTTCATTTTCAGCAAAGTCAAAAGTACGCTTTGATTTTCACATGTTGAGCAAAAGCATCCAGTCAAACAACACCTCCCAATGTAAAAAATACCCAATACTGAAATTTGAGCCATAATCCAATCCTCACTAGCCACATACAAAGCATGAGCTGTATAAACTTTTATGTATACATCTAAAACCGCACACGGTCTCTAGATTTCTCATGAAAAGCTTTGGCTTTTTATTCCATGTTCAAAATTAAAACAATCCCTCATCTGTAACCATCAGTTGACTAAAAGCATTAATTTAAGAGGTATGGGTATCAAAGCTAAAAAAACTTTCCTGGCTTTACCCCCGGTGCTCTAAGCCTGCACGGAGATGGGGAAAGATGAGGGGGTTTGGTTTGGGTGGGTTTTTTTTCTTTTGGGGATAGGGAGGCCATTTGTAGCATATGTCCTACATCTGGCAGTAGCTCACTGATAAACACGTGTAGCAGCAGGAACCCAATTATCCCTGTTGCCCTTTTTAGAATTACTACGAGTTGTGCTCTTCTAGGCAGCGGAAATAACACATGAAGGGAAAAGGCACCGTTTTAAAGTTTCCACAGCACATTTCCTGGCACTACTCCACAAATTACATGCAGTAACACTCTCCCAAAGAATCTTTTGCTACTTAAAGTGTGGTAGGGCCTGCACCACATTTCAGCTGTATGCCTTACAAACATTGCATGTAATTGTCAGCGCAGAGAAAGTAATTATGGCAATTTCAAGACAAACCTTTAATTCACTGCAAAACCCCTCCTATTTATTCTGAAAGGGGATCTTTCTCTTGTTTTTTTCATTTTAGGTGCTTTTCATTTTTAGATCCTACATCCCTCCTTCCCTTCAGTGCCCGATCTTGGGCTGTTTCTAGGCCACTGAAACCACATTGCTCTGTGCTGCAGACGAGCCACATCAGCATGCTCAGAATTTCAGAGCACCTGACGTCTTTGTCTTTCCTACTCTCATGCTGTTATTTGTAAGACAGTATAAACAATAGTCTATGAGTATTCCAGAGGCTCTGCTTCTATGCTGGATAGTTTGAAAAAATTACATATTAAATACAGAGAAATACAAAATTGCAATATTTTTATTAAATTGTATTCAGGAATGAATTGTATTTTTGCACACTTTCATCTAAACCCTTTTTGAAGTCACCTTGCATTCAAAATGATTAATTTATTGAGATTATTTTCCAGGCTCATATATATTTACACTACTAAAAAGAATTCAAAATAATAAAACTCTGTATCCCAGACATTTATTGTATGATTAGCAACTGTTCTTTCAGTTTAAAAAGTATTATTTTTCTCTGTGTCATTGTGCTCTGTTTTGGATTGAGCCAAAATGAGCCAGCACTACATTATTATATTTGAGGGAAACATTGCCCCTAATGAGTATCTTGCTATGAGAACACCTATATTATTTTTATAAAATGAATGTCTGTATTTGCTTTTGACCTTCCTGCTAAGATGACTGAACTGTGAGAGCAGAATTAAAATTGTCCTCATTGTTAAACTGGTATAAATCTGAAGTTAATATGTTTGTTTCCTTGTCAGCATTTTGGCAGATTTTCTTCAGCATATCAAAAATCCAAGGAGGTAACCAGATATAACAGCTTTTTACTGTCTGCTTCTATGTGACCTCTAGAAAAAATGGGGAAGATGAGACTTGTTTTGAGCTTTGGAGCAAAAATATATTTGTTGCCTTCAACCTTCTTTGCTCTGATCATCCTCCCATATATCTCTGCTTTGGAAGTTTGTTTATGTTCAGTGTCTGGGGTGTTTGGGACCAAGGGAAGCATTCCTCCACATAAGGCCAGGAGGGAATGATCCAGGCTGTTTAGGTATGCACTTTGAAAAGATAAAGCAACTGAGAATCTCCCCCAGTTAGCTTAGAGAAATGATTCTTAAACAATGTATACATATATATTTTATGGTAACTGCTTAGAAAGTCCCAAGTGCAGCCACAATTGAAAATCATTATTCTTGGACACAGGAAGACTTGTGCATGCTGGTTTTCATACTACAGTTCCATATACGAGCAATCTCAAAGTTTGAAATGAGAAGGTAAAAAAAAAAGTATTATTATATTTATTACATTTATTTTAAAGGTGGTAAACCCAAAGGTAGGTATCTAAATAACCCATGCCATGGCATTGCCAGGAAGAGCTGCTGGAGCTGGGATGAGGACATGAACCCACTCTCTCCCAGCCTCAGATGCTCACGGCCTGCACTGCAGCTGCAGGCTCCAGCCTTTGATCATGAACCCTACAAACACACAAATGGTGGAAATGTGCATCCCCTGGAGCTTAAACAGACCACTGGTCCTGAGGGAATATGCCAGAACCCACACATCACTGGAAACACAGCATGCTGCATTCTCTCCTGTACCTCCCAATCTGTACAGTCCCTGCACCTGGGAAAATCTGCCACTGGGCACTCTCTGGTGGGATGTGGCAGAAAATCCCATGTTTCATAAAGATGTTAGTTCCTGTCAGATAGCTTAGATGTAACCCAAATCTTAGATTCTTCTCCCAAAAAATCTTAAAGAGTGGTTCTGTCCAGCTGTCACTGTCCACACTGGTGGTAATATTTCCAGGGAATCCACATAGGTAGCTGTGCCTCCATGAAATATAATCTTAGACTGGTTTAGGTTGGAAGGGGCATTACAGATCATCTCATTCCAACCCTGCCATGGGCAGGGACACCTTTCACTAATCCAGGTGGCTCAGGGCCCTATCAAACCTGGCCTTGGACACTTCCAGGGATGTGGCACCCACAGCTTCTCTGGGCAACCTGTGCCAGTGCCTCGCCACCCTCACAGTAAAGAATTTTTCCTAACGTCTAACCTAAACTTACTCTCTTTCCGTTTAAAACCATTGCCCCTTATCCTGTCACTATTTGCCCATATAAAATGTCCCCCTTCCTGCTTTTTATAATCTCTCTTAAGGTAGTGGAAGGCTGTAATGAAGTCTCCCCAAAACCTCTGCTCCAGGCTGAACAACCGCAGTGACCATAGATAATAACAGATTGTATCTCCCTTTTTAATGCTCTTTGTTCTTTTATGTAAGAGTTCAACTGGATGCAAAGAACTTGTCAGAGGAGACAGGAACGTCTTAATTCCTTTAAATACACTTGCATATCGAGTACGTTCACAAAAGTTTAGACTGCCATCATGAAGCATGAAAACACTAGTGAAATTCAGCAACTATACTGGAATGGTGCCGCTAGGGAAAGGAATAATATTTAAATTAAATTAGACAGAGATCTCAGCCACACAGTACATAAATATTTAATTTGGAATTTCACCAAGACACTGGGGCTAACACCTTTAACTTGGCACATGCAAGATTTTTAAATGACCACAAATTTTATGAGGACCTCAGATTTCACTTGCCCTTTAAAGGATTGGCTCCCCAGTGGATAAGATCTGGTGAGAAGCTGATTCTTTATTAGTTCAGGTGGGAATTTGGCCTTTGGTTCTTATTTCATTAACGTAACAGAATCACAACACTCATGCATAGAATGTAGTGGTAAACAAAATTTGTTCCTGAAGGCTTTACTGGGAATTCATTGCAAGAACCAATTAAGCCAAGCATATCTTACCTATGAAGTGAATTCAAAAGCAAATGACCCAAATCTTACAGAGGCTTATTAATTTTTGCAGGAAAAATAAAAATAATTTGCTTTTTTTTTTTTTAAACTCTCCTCCAGAACTTACAAATTAAAAAAAAGACCACAAAAGACTTCAAAGGGAAGAGAGAGAATTCATAGTTTAAATACAGTAAGCATCCTGTATAAAGTCTTTGCTTAGTAATTAGAATTAATTTTTAGGGTTTCATTTTCTTTTTTTTGTAGAGAATGTTGGTGTGTCTTGTATTTTTTTTGGTGGGAACACTGCAATTAGAAGAAGTCAGAATAAAAACAGTAAGTGTTAAAATTCTCCGAGATACAAAAATCTTTAACACTGTGGCACATTATCTATTTAGGCAGAGTGGGCTTTAGACAGATAATTAGCAAGCCTTGGTTGACCAGCTTCCATACTGATGCAATGAAGACTGAGAAAGAGACTGTTTTTCAACCAGTAATGCAACTTCTGTCAAATAAAGTTTTGCAGGCACTAATACAAGAACTTTATATATGTTCAGTATCTCATTTGTATAGTGAAATGAGGCAAGAAGATGTATACAATTAATTTTATAGTGTATTGTCTGCAAGTGGTTTTAGGAGGAAATTCACATTTCTCATTAAAGCTGGTTGGGAATATATCTTCCAATTAAAGTGACTTTTTTTTTTTTCTGTATTGAAAATAGTTGAATATTGGAAAAAACGAGCTTGAAGTGTTTCAAAAGTCAGGAACGGCAAGATTTTCAACGTGCCACATGTACATGTGTGAACATCCAGGCTAGGCAAGTAAACAATAAATCCACATCCTCCTCTATTTATGGCCCTGATTAAAACTTGGAGCCAAGTTTTTTCCAGCAACACGAGATAAAGCCATTTTTCTAGGGGCACATCCAGATGGTGATTTATAAACTATAGGAAGCTTGATGTCATTTTGAAAATTCAGCTGCATCCTGGCTGATGCAGCTGTTCTGGTATGTGAAGATAGCTGCAAGCACGAGTTCTAGTTAACTTCACACATAATTTTTTTACATGATTATGCAACAGATACGACATAAGAAGCAATGATCTGAAGCTCATCTGCATGCATTCCTCGTTCCTCCGGCAGCAGCTGTGTGCCATGGTGCCAGAGCACCATTACAGTCTGAGATCCTGACCAAGAGCATCCAGTCTGGCCCTGGCCAGGCTCAGGAGGAGGAGGAGGAGGTGGAATAAGAGGAGGAGTAAGAGGAGGAGGAGCACGAGGAGGAGGAAGAGAAGTTTTCCATCACTGCCCCAAACTTGGACTGTACTGAAAAGAGGCCAGAGATTGCTTTGCTTGTTTCTGCTTCCTCTCTTCTTATGCCATATATCCCCAAACATCTTCTGATCTTTGTTTTTCTCTACATTTGAATTCAGAAGATGGTTTTCAGAAGCTGTAGAAGGTGTTATTAGGTTAAAGCGATGGTGAAGTACTAAACAACATACAGCATGCGTCTTTCAACACAATATTTCCTTGTTCAATAATGATTGCTCAATATATTGAGAGGCAATGAAATATTTAAACAAATCACTGAGAAGAAGAATACAAGACCAGACAGCAAAGAGACAGATTGATCATGTATTTTCTACTATTTCAGCAACGTAGTAAGGACTTTCTGTTGTCTTCTTTTTTTCCTCTCAAAGTGAGGACTAGCATACAGTGAATACAAAAAGATTCTGGAGATGGAGAAGGCTAGGGTAAGAAAACCACAGCAGTGAACAAATTCCAGCACCTCTATTTGAAAAGCATTGCACATTTAATGGTTACATGTACTTTATCCTTAGAGTCTAATGACTAGCTTCCCTGGCATCAAAATCTGACTAAATTAGCCACACCAAGTGAAACTCGGTGTCAAAAGTCACTTGAACGGGACTAGAATTGTGTTCTGTATGTGCAGAACAGGTGGCAAAACAGGGCCAGCCTCTCTCTCTAATCCTCCTTAAGACGTGATACCGATTAAGCAGATATTTTTCTAATTTCAGTGTAGCATACCTGATCCTTAAAATGAGACTTTAGCTCTTGGGGAAGTTGATGGCATATAATTTCCTCTCATTTAGACAGATTGCTGGAGAAGCATGCTAGCAATAAAGATAAGCTTTATTTATCATAATTATAGTGACTTGTTCTTTTAATTAATTTTCCAATTCACACTAATGTTTATATATTAAACAATTTACATTACTGCTTAGTGGAGGTAATATTGATATTACTCTTATTAAAAAAAAAAAAGTGTCTCCATTTATGGTATAAACATACACGATTGTGTAGCACAATTTAGGAAACCCGCTTTGTGTGCCATAGCAGAAATTAGCTCATCAAATGCGTTGTGTTTGGTAGAGACTAAAGGCCATTAGAAGCATCATGTCTCTTTCCCATCAATTTATCAAATTGTTGTCTGACTGGCATTTCCTGATTACACACTATCTTCTTTATGCATTTTCTTACACTTCAGTACCCGGCTCTGTCAGAAAATGATGGCATCTTTAAATTAACATCCATCCATCTTTAAATTACTTCCATTCATAACTCCTTTAAGCCAGAGCCAAATTAAATTCCAAGGAGCCTAGAAGGGGAAGAGCTTATAAGGAAAGTGAGGATTAATGTTGTTTAAATGCACATTTTCTTAATATCTCAAAGCTCCTTGCCAATCTTGCTTAGATGTTTACTGTTGTTCTGCCAAGTTGCTGACAATTGTGACTTTTAAATTGATTTCATTGTTAGAACAGCCAGATGAATGAAAATTAGATTTAGTTACTATATAATCAGTATGCCTCTCAGAAATAATGGTGTCTCCTTTCCCTCCCCACATACTTTGTACCATGCCTCAGTTTGTGGTGTTTGCAGGCAGGATGGGAATTGCGCTGCGGAGCAGCCATGGACCTTGCAGGGAGAGCACCCCAGCCTTTGGTTTTTTTGTTTGTTTTGGGTTTTTTGTTGTTTGGGGTTTTTTTGGTTGGTTGGTTAGGGTTTGTTTGTTTGGTGGTTTGTTTTTTTTTTTTTTTGGTTGGTTGATTTTTGATGATTTCTCTGGTGAGTTGGCTGTCTCTTTCTCCCTCCAAAATGTGGGCTGACAGTGCTATGCTGACTACTTTAATAACACCCAGAAATAAATGGAGTACAAACTGGTGAGAGATGGGTAGTTCATATCTGTCTTTTGCTCTCTCTATACAATGGATGCAAGCATGTGTAGTTAATTTTTATAAATATTTTTCTACTGTTAACTGATATCTTCTATGTGACATCCTTTTGACTCTGTAAAATTGGCTAACCACACCAAAATTCACTTTGATATTGAGCACTCCCTCTGTTTTTAATAATTTATCTTCTCTCAGTTTCTTAGAGATAAAGAGTATTCACAATATTTTTTTTCCTGAAAAAAATTAAATACCTTAAAATAGACTTCACTCTAATTGTGTTTTTCCCAGCTTCTCCTATTCCTTGACCTTACAAGATGTATTTATACTTTTCATTCCACCTTCCCACTAACTAACATTGCTGCTGATGAAATTTTTTTAAATTTTGAAAATTACATCAAGTTCAGGGAAACTAAAATATCATCAAAGATGTTTTTTAGCAGTAGAATCTAAGTCGTGGTAAGGACACCTGTCTGGAATAAACCTGACTTAGCAGGGATCAATCTTCATATGTTTCAAGTCCTATGCTGGAGTATTTTACTTGACTACCAGAGATATGTAAAGATACATGCATATATATATATATATATATATATGTATACACACATGCATACACACTAGAGTCAGCTTCTCCCTCCAGGTCTGCTTTCTCCAGCCAATAGCACTGGCAGTTTGGTCTCTTTTTTCTCTTTTCTCTGAGAAATTGAGAAATTGCATTGTGCTTTTAATTGCACACCCAAAATCCAATGACTTACACAGCGTCCTTTATTTCTTCCTCTATGCAAAAAAGAATATTTCAGGAATGAGTATTTTTCAGTTTCTGCTGGCAAATTAGCAAATAAGAAGTAGCGTCCCAAAGAGGCTTTTCATTGTGTTTAAAGAGAATAATGTTCCTCAGTTTTAAATTTTCTCTATTTCAACATAATATCAAGGGTCAGAAAAAACAGTCCCTCAAAAATCCAAAATGCTAACTTTATCATGAGACATATCCAACAGCTAGCAACAACAAGCCACTCTCTTCCAATATCAAACCTCAAAAATAGAAAGAATAAGTACTTGTTTTCTCTTAGAAACAAGGGCAAATTTCCTAATATGAAAAATATATTTTTGTTTCCACCACAAATGAAAACTTTTATATTTTTCACTTTTATCTGTCACAGCACTTTAAAAAATGTGGTAACGATCACGTGCTGCTTGTAGAGTGTAGAAAATATTGGGGATATTTCCAGTAGGTGAAAAGAACATATTTTATTCAAGCACTTTGAGGCCTTTGGGGCATCATGCAGAAAAATTGTGTTCTGTGTTAGCTCCTGAGTGAGAGGAAAAGCAAAGTATCATGGAGTACTAGATTAAAAGTTTAACTAATTTTGCATCAGTATGCATCTTCTTTAAAAAGTAATAATACCAGCACCTCATGCTACTCAGAATTTAAAGAAAGAATATATATTTGTATGCACTGTGCCAGCTTCATAATCAACAACACCTTTTATTTAAACATTGCTCGTCTGAAACACCTTAGACTGTCAAAATCTCATGCTCTAAAATACAGTCAAGGCTTGTACTTTTCAGAAGGGAGAGCAGAAGAATAACCAGACCCAGCTCCTTTGTTCCTACCCAGCCTTGGTTGCTAATCAATTTTTCTCGGCCTCCAAATCTGTAATTATGGTGTCGCTTTCAGGCTGCAATAGAATACCAGGTTTACACAGCACAGGGAGAGATAAACAAGTACTCAGTGCAATTTGAAAGGTTTTGACCTTTAAAAGCTGCTAATCTACACGTGAATTATAATTAATCAATTAAAGGAGATTCAGTCTAGTACCAACATAATTAGATACAATTTTACTGCTGAATAAGCCATGATAACCCCATACAAATGAAGACACAGTCCACTGCTCCTTACATTTTCAAATATCCCAGCTCGGCAGTTTTAGCAAAACTATGTAAGTTTCCCAAGTGGGATTTTTATGGCTTTGGAAAGCAGAAGTGTTGAATGGTGAGACTGCATTCCAAGTTCAATAATATGGAATAGTGTTTGGAAAACTCTTCTCTCTTTAGCCTACATACGGTCTCCAAATATTTCCCTGAGAAAGAAGGGAAGGAGGAAAATGGGATCCAAGTCACCACGGGAGTGGAAAGAAGTGATTGCTGATGACTGTTTTCTGACATCTTTGAGCCCAAATTCAGGGATAAAATAGTAAACAAAACCCACATAATGTGTGTTGTATTTAACCACCACAGCTAATAGCCCTCAACCTGACTCCAATGGGAATATGCAGTGATTAGAGACACCTGCAGGTTAATAATTGGAGGCATCTAAGCACAGAGGCAATTAATATAAGAAAACTCTCCTGAGGTTGGAAAGGCAGCACTGTTTAAATAAATAAATAAATGAATATGTATGCATACATAAAAGGGAATACTTTTTATTCCTCTGAATAGTCCACCTTTCTACAGGGACTAGAGACGAAGTCATCACTGAGGCATCCTTCAATATCAGTAGAAGTCTTGTCCCAGAAAAATAGCTGGAATAAAGGTTTTGATCTGCTTTTGAAACTTTATTGGCCTAAATTGTTAAAAGTGTTTGATTTGGAAACATATTTTGAAATTCAGTTTTGGTGCCGTCTTTGAAATTTCTCCTTAGAAACTTCACATTAATTTCAAAGGCATTTTTATGCTTTTTACATAGCATAGGAAATAAGTCAAAATTCAGACATAGGAAAGGCTATTGAAGGATAGTTTTACACCCCTGAATCCACAGATCTATGAATGATCTGGGATGCATTGCTTACTGAACTTTGTTTTTAATATATAAAGTTAACATAGTTGGCATTTTCAGAAATTACACGTAAACCAGAAGAGATAATATTTTTTCATGTACATTTTCAGTCTTTCAGGTAAAATTTCTCCCCCAAGTATGTATGATGCAACTAGTACTTCACTACTCATTTTCTCTTCAAAGCCTGCTGCTAAAGTAGATGTTTCAAGGGTAAGTAGCAAAGGCTAATGTATTCCTCAGCAAAATGGAAAAATGATAAAGTGAAAAAATACATTAAAGGACATTAAAGGATAACTCTGACCATGTGACCCGGTCATAAAAAAAAGCATTTTCAGAGAAAGAAATCAAAACCATGCAAGGGCATGAATTATTTATAGACATAAAGGTCCCCAGGAAACATACAAAATTTTCCCTTAAATGATTCAGTTTAAGAACTATTCCTGTTGCTTTTCCGTGACTTCTAATGAATAAATAACTTGCTTCAATCTTCCTACATTTTCTTTGGCTGATTTTGGCCTGAAAACAGGCATCCAAGTTATCTAATACTTCCTCAACATTCTGGTCAGAAAAAGACTCTGTATAGTTCTTGCATTTTTGGGACTGAGGAGGGTCTGAAACAATGAGAGAAACATAGGAAGATTAAAAAAAAAATTAAAAAGAAAGAAAAAAAGAAATAAAGCAGCCTCGCAGCTAACCCCAAACCAAACGAAACACAACACAACACAACCACTGATTCTGCCTACCAACCTGGGGCACTTTTCCCACCCTCTCTTGTTAGTGGAAAGGGATGAGGAAACCTTTCTCATCTTTCCCTCTCCTCATGCAGCCTTAGGGCAGCAAGGCTGCAACTTCAGGCGCAGCAGCCACCCTGCCCACATACTGGCCTGTACTTTGGCTGAAACAAGCCAGAATAAGGCTTGTGGAACAGATGCCTATACAAAAAATACACTTTTCCAGAGCAGTAGAAAGTCCTGCCAAGCCTCCCTGGACAGCCAAGCCATGGACAGCCATATACATCTTTCTTGCTTCTTACAAAAGATACCCCACCAGCCTGCATTCTCATGCATATTTTCTTGATTAAGATTAAAATTAATTGAATTAGAAACGCATTTTAAAATACTAAAAGAAGGGAGGAGACTTGTTTCCAGCTTTCAATTTAATCCTGTTAGTTGACAGTAAACCTATCCCAGTTTTCTTGCACTAAATTTCCAGAACATTTTATCTAACTTTTAGCATAATAACGTGTTCAAATACAATCAGGACATGGCAGAAAGGTCTCTCTGAGAAGAAGGGCAAGTCATTTATTTCATGTAACTTGCTCGTTTTTTTTCTATATATTGTCAGATTAAGTGGGCCACAGTGAATTTAAAAAAGATAAGCTATTATTACATTGTGTTCTAAAATCTTCAGAGAAATACCAGAGATAATTGCTTTTAATGTCAATTTATTAAGCAACATTCTTCTGTGATGCATCTATATTGTGTATTCAGGAGTGGGATTTCTAATTCTGGTTGTAATTTTTGTGTTTACAGAAAGCCAGAACACAAGCAGCATAATTTATGTATAAATGTCCCCTAGGGTAAGCATTTTCCATGTAAAAATAAGTTCTAAAGAAAGAGAAGAAAGACTTATGAATTCACCCAGAGACATGGGAGATGTGTAACAGAAATGGCAGCTAGGGCCCATTTGTATTCTTCCCTAAGAGTTCTTTTGGCAAAATGACTTTCCTCCACTAATTTCTCCATTGTGCTTTTTGACAAACAATATAATTCTTATTTAAAATGTTTAGCAGAGAGAGAAGTAATAGTTTAAAAAAAAAAAAAAAGACAGTTAGCTTGTTCTCTAGTCCATAAATTTTAGGGTTTATAGAGGTAAATGTAGTTCTCACTGAAACATTGTCAGTAGACATTACTGACAATGCAAAACACTACATCTATATATAGCTACCTGATTAAGTGATTGTGAATGTATGAAGGATTTGACCTAGACGGTAGTAATAGTGATCTTCTGAACCCAAAAATATGAATTGTGTTTGGGCCGTGAGGTCGGGGCAAGTGAGCCGAGGCCAGTGGCCTGCGTAAGTGCTTTCACATACCCCCAACCCGCCAATGGGATTGAAGGATGGGAAAAGATGTGGTAAAATTTGTGGGGGTGCAATGTGTTCTCCTACACCTCTTAGGGATGATGGGTGAGCACAGACCATAGCAGAGATTTTTCCACTCAGTTGAGCTCTGCCATTTGGCTTTGTTCAAAAACACGAAGGAGCTGTATGATACAAATCACTCAGTGCAGTGGTGGAACGGTGAAGTCTTCCACCAAATGCTTCCATATGTTCATTATCCTAAAACCTTTAGCACCCAAGTTCTTTATTTCCAAGCCTCTTACAATTCTAACTTCATGAGAAGTTGAGTTACAGGTGACAAGTAGAGACTAACTGGTTTGTCCAGAATGACACACATGGAGCAAGACTTGAATGAGGTATTAGTCCTTAGCCCAACATAGCACTGTAAGGTTAGAATTTTCCTTTAATTTGGGATAAATGTAACACAGAAACAATAAAAATGTAGGAAATCTCATTGCATTCTCAAAGGAAAACACTAAGGCATTGCTCATCTAAGTGATTTGATTGGAATTAGCTCATGGTCCTCAAGATATGTCTCTCTGATTTATTGTTTCCCATGTTACCAATGGAATATTGTTTCATACACTGCATAGTATAGGAATTACATAAATGCTGGGGTAACTCATGTAACTTGAGAGATTTAAAGACAAATGCTTTTTCAACAACTCTCACTGTCATGGCCACCAACATTAGTTGAGTTATACATCTATCTCCAAAATCAGTCTCTTCAGGACCTCTAGCCCAATTTGAACCATACAGATCCCAGTGAAAAGAATGGAAAGTGCAGAGCCTCTGCCCTGTGAACATCAGTAAAAATCTAGGATGAGTCTACCTCTCACAAGCCCCCTGCCCATGCAATCAGTAAATTAGGATATAAGCACACTAAGTGAGCTTTTAGACAGGATGAGACGTGGCAGTCCACAAACAGGGAGAAATTGTATTTTGAGAGCTACACACAAATAGACAAAACTCAATTAAACAGCAGGTGTTAGACAAAGACGATCTCTGCCCGATGACAGTTCTCATGCCATTCTACTAAGGATTTTTTAGTACCATACTGCACACATCTGCAGATAAACCAAATCTCTCGTACTCTCTCCAAAGGATATACAGACACCTGCCTTAGTGTTTTAACACGGCTTTGTTTTGCTGTTCCACAGCAAGTCCAGCTTAATAAATGAACAAACGTAACAAATTTGGAGACTGATCTCAACATCATTAAATAATTAACAACACAATTTCAATCACTTTCAATCAGTATTTTTGCCAAGAATTCAAAATCCGTAAAGAAATTATAACTCAGACATCTTAAACTTGAAAGAATAGGCTACCTACTCCTAATAACAGGATCTGGAGTTGGAACTTTAAAAATTAAAATTTATAGAGCCCTAAAAACTGATGTTGGCAAGCAAAATAACTTTAAAATACAAATATCTTCTTGGAAAACCTATATATTTCTCAATAAGCCAGTATCATAGGTCTCTAGAGAATGCATCCAAATTCTAAAGTAAACTTTATCACACATTTTCTCTTCCAACTTTGAAAACTACAAGAAGACTTGGTAAAGTAAAAATACACTACCCTTTTGCCTCAAACATAAACATTCTGTAGCTTGCAGCAAGCCTTTAAGAAAAGTAAAATATTTATGAAGTGTTTTTCATCGGCCTGGGAAACACAAACTTAATCTCAGCATATGTTTTAATGTTTATTTAGTGACCCACCAGCAATGGATATTAGCTAGAGTTTGTATCACTCAGTGTGGGCCACAAGGTAACTTTGTCTAATATCACATTTTGTGATCATTTCTGGATCAAAGAATCACAAGATCACAGAATATTCGCAATTGGAAGGGACCCGTAAGGATCATCCAAGTCCATCTCCTGGTCCCGTACAGAACACCCCAAGACTATCCCACCAAGTACCTGAGAGCATTGTCCAAACACTTCTCGAGCTCTGTGAGGCTGGTGCTGTGATCACTTCTCTGGAGACCCTGTTCCAGTGCCCAACCACCCTCTGGGTGGAAAACCTTATACTGACATCCAGCCTAAACCCACCTTACATTTTTGTAGCCAACTGCCCGATGTGTGCTGAATATTGGAGACAATACCAAATTGGGGCCATAAAAGGCATGTGTGGATTTATGAAATGAGTTTACTCTCACATATCATTTACAAAGAGTTCTCCGAGTAGAAAGGTTGATCACTTATATGCTCATTATACCAGCTAGGTGCTAATTTTTTAAGTAACCTGTTAATCTGAACCTGCAACCTGAAGACCAAAAAATATAAAGCTTTTGCTTTGTGGGGTGCTGATAGGGATGAAATGCCTACCATAAAAATATAAAACTAGTACTGCAATCTTGTTATGTCGAATGAAATGCAGTTATTAAACAATTAAGTTTCAAAACTGTAATATGTGGCTGGGTTATGGACTTATATTTTCATCATTCTTATCTTCATTTGTATACATTTCTAGCTTGTGAGAATATTCACTTAACTCTTCTTAGATTTAAAATTAAGATAATTTTGAAGCAGATTTTTTTTCAAGTCATGGTGATAATTTTGAAAGTCAACACATGTATCTTAAATTCAACAAAATTTCAAATTTTGTTATGGAAATTCACCTTTCATGTACCCATCCTGCCTCACCAAGAAGCTGAATTTCATGTCCAGCTTCATGAACAAATTTTTTCTGTGTATCCATTTTTCTGTAATACATATGACCAGGCTAGGCTCTCACAGTCATTATACCTGGCTTTTCTTTTTTTTTCCTAATCTCTTAAGATTAAATACTTCAAAACTCTATCCTCCCTGTTACCATATTCCAAGCGATTGTCAGATTATATTCTGTGCCAGGCTCTCCACATTCAATATTCTTTATATATGGAACATCTGTCAAATCAACTTGTATTTTGGTTTTGTGCAGATTATTTTTCAGATGAAATGAAAATATCCTTGGGATTAAAAAAAAAATAGGTATGTAAATATAATATCATTTTATATGTGTCAGCCCTGGGAATTGTTCAGTCTTTTAGAGGAGTATTTAACATTCCTGTCAAAATATACAGGTATTTCTTAGACTTTTTGGTTAATCAGTTTTGTGAGAAACATGTATTTGAGCTCTCTATGTTGTGATGGAAAATGACTGTCAGATATGTCACTGCTCACAAACATTTTCACTGGGAGAGATTATCACCACGGGGATAACAAAAGCAATTCCAAGCAACATACCTGACTAAATGCAATTAAGCAAACCAGGTTAAGCACCAAAAGTTTATTGAACACCATGTATGATCAATCTGAATAGCTAATTATAACAACAATATAATCCTCACAGACGGAAAGATTTTCAATAAAATCAAAACTAAATGTATTCTCTGAGGTAAGACTAAGATCAAATTTATCTTAGTCAACACATGAATCTTTTATCAAGAGTTGTTCTAGAACCTGTACATTGCAGTGCCTTGAAAAAGTCTGTCATGGCTCAGACAGCACCGTGTCTCCTCCTCGTTCAGGTTTTCAGTGCTGGAAAAGTTTGCTGTTAGCTGAAACTCTGTCCACACTATTTCTCTTATAATCCCATCTCCCAGAAAGGTCTGGCATGTCCAGTCCTCTGGACCTGCATCCATCTGTTGCTGTTTTCTAAGATTTGTTTGCCATTCTGATTTGCATTGACCTAATATTCCAAAATTATAACCTCTTAAATGTCCTAAATGGAACCTTCTACAAAACAGAAGGTGTGAGAGCTTGAAAAGTGAAGGAGAAGATAGGTTAAAATTTAAAGTAAGCCTAAAGTTGAATATATTAAGAAATCCACATAGACACACACCGTTTCTCCAGAACAAAACAAGTTACTAAGGAGATCAAAATAAAGGAGTCATAGAAAGTGCCCTAAAGACTTGTCACTGGTTTGACTAATTAGATACAGAAAACAGATTAAACTGGAAAGATAATACTGGGTGGTAAGCAAATGCATAATGGTTATAAGAAGGTGTGTAGTTTGGTAAAATAATGTATTGCATCAGCTTGTGGAACACCCCTCCTGTCACAGACCCTAACTCTAATTACAATAAAAGTTTTTTGTAGATGAGGTAATTTATAATTAGTGTAGGTAAGAACATTTGAATGAGATGCTGGGATCTGAGCCTGGGAGGATGAGCAGACCTGCACAGCCTCAGAGGCTGCTGGTTCAGTCCCACAGTGATGCTGGGAGTACTTGCTTAAATTGCCATACAGCTGTAGGGCTGGAGAGTTAAGCGATTTCACAACTTGCTTACACTTAGTGGTTTAAAACATATTTTCCACAATTCTGTGGTCCAAATTGTTTTCTAGGTCCCTAGACTCAGCCCAGTAGGGGTGGTCTAATGGAGAATCTATGAACAGTATCTCACAGAAACTACCAAAGACCTTGCTGACCTTACTGATCTTCAGATTAGACTATGAGAGTACATCTGCTTTCATTTAACATGAGACTGAAGTGTGATAGAGATATTACCTTTCACATTTTTGAAATCCAATATTATTTTTTTTTTCTTTTAACCTTTAGATCTTTTTGGTATATGGTTACTTTACTAAGGAGTCTGCTGTAACACGTATCCAGCTGATGAAACTATTGGAAAACAGAGGTCAAGAAAGGTGTCCTGGATACCATAAAAAACCTGCAAAACAATCAACATTATTTTTATTTCAGTGCTCATATTTTGTGTACGGTAGGGGGAAGAAGCAAATTATTTACTCTGTTATGCCAAGAAAAATTTCCAGTAGCATTTTAGGTTAAGCCAGGCAGTCTGCAAAGAACTAGTGCTGAAACTCAACTCATTGCCCCCAAGAATTTTAACCCCTCAAAGAAAGTCACTGATGAACATTTAAGGAAACAAACCTGAAGCTCAGTTGAGGTTATCCATGAACTATTGAAACCTGAACATTGAGCTGAGCACTTTCACATCTGCTTACATAATTTGTGGGAGCATTTTATCTTGTATAAATGTCCAGCAAACAGATAAGACAGTTTTCAAGTATGTAAATGGATATGTATTGACTCAAGAGGAGTGGAGATACATGAAACTAATAAAAAACACAAGGGCAGATTTTATCTGAATTCCATGCCTGGATTAGAGGCTGCCTTTTGTCTACACATTGCATGGTACCATAGCTGCAGATCAGAGTGAGTCGACCAAGATGAAGTGGGAGATAGTGAAGCATAGATGAAGCAGAGTTGCTGTTGTTTTTTGTTTGTTTGTTTGTTTGTTACAGGGGTTTTTGGTTGTTTTTTTTTGGTTTGTTTCTTTGTTTTCATTTTACTTGGGTTTTTCTTTGTTTTGTTGGTTTTTTGGTTTTTTGTAGTTTTTTGTAAATAAATAAATAAATAGTTTTAGTCAAATGTATTTTTTATGATTGTTCAGCATCAGTTTTTAATTCCTAGAGAATTCAGTGTGTTGGGGTGATGGATTAAAAGGAAGCAAAGGGAACACAGTTCACAAAGAAATAAGTTGCTAACAAGATGTTGCTCTAGCTACGTAGCTGAGGTCAGTTAAGTCATCCTCTCTTGTAAAACCACTAGGAATGGCTGAGTGATTAACTCATTTGCTAAATGACTGAACTAGATCAGACTCTCAAGAAATTCATGGGATGAAGAGTAGCTGTTCAGATGTGCAGGTGCTACTACTCAATTTCTGGAAATTATCCTCTTCTGGCAGCTATTTAATTCAGTCTAATTACCTATGCAAAATTCTGTTACTTTTGTTATACACCACTCATTTTCCAAAGTAAACCACTGTAAGGGTCATGCTGCATATCTACCCCACACACCTGTTGAATAGAAATAGGTTAGACCCAGACAGGAAATGTAATGTACAGCTCAAAGTAACTGTCTCAGAGATGCACTTTTGCAAATGATCAAAGAAAAGAATTAAAAATCCAGCAGTTATTTCAAACTGATTTAAATGAAAAACTATTGATGATTAAAACACAGTATTAATATTTCCTTAACCTCAATGATAGGAACCTATTGGATATTAAATTTTCCTAAAAAGTATTTGTAAGTTTTAGATTTCATGTAGTTTAAGCAACCAAAAAGTACTGCATGATACAGTAACTATAAAAAGTCAAGTGAATGTACTCAAAGAACAGTAGAAATAATTGTGCTCAAACTATATTAGATCATGCAAGTCATCTTTCTGACAAAGTAGAGCTGTTTAAAGGAGTTTAATTTCTCATGATTTGTTTGGGTTTTTAAAGGACAATATTGTTGGCTGAAATTTTCAGCAGAGTTAGTTTGAAATACTGTTTTAATTTAAAAATCACCATAGCTGCTTACTTCTGAAAATTCACCTATTAAATATAAACATTTCTTAGAAGGTTGGAGTGAAACAGAGGGAAGGCCATTTTCTAATGTTTTTCTCTCTCAAAAATGATACTGGGTTAAAAAGGCTCTTTTTTTTCAGACTCAGATTCAAACACCACGGTTCCTAGAGCTGCCACAGTTGTTAGAGCTTTCCCAAGGCTGATTTCTAAAGACTGATAGATACCAGAGGAAAGAGAGTAAATGCTACTGCTTCCATTGCTAGTGCAAAACAGTCTTGATAAAATTGAAATTGGACTTCTACTGCACTGAGACTCACAATCAGCTCAAATTAACAGCATCAGGCAGAGAGCACATCACAAACACATCTTCCACTCACTGAAGTCTGTTTCCTCACTGGGAAAAATTTGTGCATAAACCCAGGATGCAATTAAAATCAAACCTATATTTATATGAACCTTGTCAAACATCTACAGAGTGTAATGGTGAGCTGCCTGAGCCAAATTTATAACCCTACTACTTTGGAAAGAAAATCATTGACTACTAAACGGAACAGAGTGTGGTGACTAATGGGGTTCACACTAAATCTGCACTGCTTGTTCTGGATGGCTGAAATCAAAAGAACACTTTTCACCACTTGGAGTCTGGATGTGCTTTGAAAACCCTAGACTTCCCTCTCTTTGATCCAATGAAATGAAGTGAAACATGTAGCCTCTAGGCAGTTTTTAGGTACTGAAAGATCAAATAGATGCTATTACAGTGCAATTTGCTTGGTGAAGCCTAACAGAACGGATCTGCTCAAAACTTACCCTGTATTTTGCAGACCACATAGAAGAGGAAAAGGTAACTAAACTGAAATTATAGTACATTTGTAGCGTTGATTCAAAAGTTACTGAAAAAAATACATTCTACTACTGGTAAGGTTCAAGATCCATACTTTGGGCTGAGAAGGTGCTCTGGAATTCCATCTAGACTTGCACTGTGCATAACACCACCTTGGGTTTGACTCAAAATGTTTGGATGCCCTTTTTGTTGTTTTGTTTGTTTGTTTGGTTGGTTTTTTTAATCAAAGGAATAGATCTCTTTAAACGGTTCATCACAATAGAATTCTGTGTTCAGTCTGTATCTTGTATTAGTCAATAAACAAGCCCTGCCTTCTCTGAATGTATCCTTATGAATTAAGTATTGCCATGACTTTGATCTCTCTCCTCTAATTTCATTTTTGTCTCGTCTCTGACTTCCTAGAGTTTGCTGCTCTACATGGAAAATCATTCAATAAGTGTTTAGGATTCACAAACATTTTCTTGAACAAAATGGCAGAGTTACAAATAACTACACAAGAGAAAGACCCTAGAAACTTATTTATACAAATATTCCCTCATCATACTTTGTTTGCCATGCTTAGCTTACTTTGTTACAGAAAAATGGAGTTAACATAAGACTAGTAATTATCCAACCAAGAGTGGCATCCCAAATTTTCATATAAGAATTTAATATAGGACAGAAGAGCTGCATTTGGAATTCACTGGAATTTGGCACTCTGTACAAGTTTGAATTGGAAATGACAGTATTTTTCCCTGGTGTCCCACAGAGTTTTAATTCTCTAACTATAAGAATCTGAATAGTTCTAAGAAATCAACTTTTCCAGTGTGATATAGAAAGCATTCATTTGGTCTATTGCTTCTGAAAAATTAATTACTCATCAAATAATCAATACTGTTACTCTTTCACAGTGTTAATGTCAGAGTCAACAAAACATGTTATAATTCTATAGAAAATGCTAATAACTTGGGACATATTCTACGGCTCTCAGATTTTAGCTGGATCTATTAGAGCATGAAAGGACAAAAAAATCCAGGTCTGAGATTCTCTCAGGCTAGTTGGAAAACCAGAATTGATTGCTAAGGCACTCTGACCTGAACTTTTCTCTGGGCAAAACTCCTTTTGTTCATGATTATTTAAAAATGTAATTCTATCCTGCTGATGGTAAAAGGAAAAAAAAAAAAAAAAGGCAAAACAACACAAATTAAAAAAAAACCAAAAAACCAAACCAAACCAACAAAAAACCCCTCTAAAATACTCACTAACAAAAACTAGTCTTATTTTACTAAGATAACACACACCTCCAATTGCCTTGAAAAGCTGTATGGAACTACATAAAGATCATATCCCTCCTAAAATACCACTTTCCACCACTATACCTCAGAAAAATCCTTCTGCCGAGAATAACTTTGTCACCAGCAAATAGTGCTTGGTTGAGGTCAAATTACATTTATTTGTAAATCTACCTTAAAACCTTGAATCTATGCCATCCAGATAAAATTTTCCTAAATATTTTGACTTCTTTATGATTCTGAGCATTGCTGTGTAAGTAGCAGCACTGGATACCTGACTGAACAAAAAAGATTGATCAAATCAGATGCCGGTGTCAGTCTCTTTCCTCTAACCCTGTGTTTCCTGTTCTGGGTAAGTTTAATATTCCCCGTTCTAGGCATGAGCAGAATTGCATGTTTTGCATTCATTCATAAACCTGTTCCTAGAAAACACGTTGTTATTCTTATGACTGAAACCTGAAATCTAATGCATGCACATGTGCAGTCCCAGTTAAGTTACCGTTAATGCTACCGAGCATTACTGCAACATCAGCTGGATTGATTTGCCTCATTTGCCTCTTCCAGGCTCTGGAAGCTTTCGAATCCCATTTTCTTGTTTCATGAACATAGTTTTGATTTTACAGATTTAATTTTAGATCTAATTTTCAGCAATGTCTAACTGACCCAGTAGCTATAATTCTGTTTTTAAAACAGACTTAGCCTTCCAAACAGCTAATGAATAACATTCGTTTCATTCACCAGCTGCCAGGTTCTTCAAGATGATGAGGACCTGCCAGTGACGCAGAAAGAAAACATCTTAAGTTTTTTTTTTTTTTTTAAATTCAAGCTTATTTACAGCTAAGTGTTTTTACTCATATTGAGATGAATTCAATAAATGATTTACAATCTCTAAATTACCTGTGATTGATAAATTCTTAGGTTTGGCCCGTGATACTTCATATTCATGGTGTAAGGTCATGTCACACCTTTTTAACTAGAGCTAGCACATCCTGCAGCACAGCTGGAAGACTTCCTTGAAAAACACAACCGTAACTTGGATTGCATCAACTTCAGAGTCAAAATACTTTCATGGTTTTGCAATAATAACTCACAACTGAAGGTCTCAGTAGGCTGCCAACCCTTTCTAGGTACGGATACTTTTAAAAGACTCATTTGTACCCTTCGTCAGTGATGTAAATCCCATGGCCTGGGCTACACAATGTTTGCTCTGTGAGGGACTCAAACCACACTCAAATACAATTAATTGCCTACAAACTGTGTCTTTCATTCAAGTGTGTTGAAGCATTAATTCTGATCTTATCTCTCCACAGATTAATAGCAGGGCATATTTTTATGGTGATTTCACAGGACTGCTTGAAGGAAAACAGCACTGGAGTATTTTGCTTGCCTACTTTTACAGTAACTTTGGTTTTTTGCCTAATTAAGAGAAAGTATGGATACTTAGATTTCAAAAGCTACCTACTGGAAGGTAGGTGTTCAAATATTGATTTTTATGTGATGTAAAAATCCAGCTTCTGTAAGATTCTCTCTTGAATCCTACCATAAATTCTGATCAAGAAAAAAGTGGAAGTGGCATTAATGTGTAAACTATCCAGAGAGGAAAGGGTGAAAAAAATGATGAAGATTCTTGCTTCCTTCTAAGTAAGCACAGGTTAGAGACTGGTGCTGGGGGAAGGAAATTAAAAAAAAAAAATTAAAAATGACACTTTTCTTGTCATATGTGACTGAGCTCATAGAAAGAACGCTGTCTTTAAAAAGCAAAAGCAACATATTAGGTCAGGGGCACAGCAAATTTTAAGGATAAAAGAGCTACTTCCTAAATACAGCAGCCAAAACATTGGTTTATAACGAGCTACTACAAGCCCTCACTTTTCTTCTGATAACTGAATAACAAAGCCAGTAGAGAATAAAAAATACTGGAACGATAACTGAGACAAACTGAATAGAAATATTTGACTGCCTCTCTTCTTCCATGTTACGGATAAACAATCCAATAATTGGGCAAGTATTGTGACTGAACAGTAGGAGGTTTTGGCTTTAAAAGATCCCAGTTATTTGCCAAACCCAGAAAAAAATATGTGAGTAACAGCTTGTAGCTCCCCTTTATCTCGTAGTCAGGCATTTTATTCTTAAAGCATTTCATGTACGCTTTTATTCCAAATTAGTAGTTTAAGGTTACTAATTACATTAACTTACTCAGCAGTACAATGCTGAGGTATCAATCAGGATACATTAGGAAATAAGAAGCACGTCTAAGTTTGCTCTCCCTCTAGAATCAAATAAAAGTGTCACAGTACTGCAGTCAGACAGTTCAGATATGAATATTCATTGGCAACTGTTTGTGACAGATTTATGAATGCTTTCACCTGCTGGTGGAAAAACATTAAGTTGCAAAATAAAGCTATTAAAGTAAGTGAAAAGAAAAAATAAAGGATATACACAGATGGATGATGATCTTGGAATTATGCAATCTTGAGAGAAAAGAATGGTCTTAATTTTCATATTATGAAAACATTTGTTTTATATATGCAGATTGTCAAGGTCTTAGCATTTAACTCACTGTCAACACACAACATTCACCAAACATGTGGAATGATGGGCTCAGCTATCCCATCACCACCTTGTGGCAGAAACACATGTAATGGTAATTCTTTAAGGATTTTGACTGCTATTTTCCTAAACTGTCTTAACAAAAGAGGAAATCTCCATTAAGACAAGAGCATTTTGTCGCCCAGGATAAAAGGTTTGATTACAAATATTGTAATAATAAAAATGCATAGCACTGCTAGAGTGCTTTCAGCCTGAGGATCTGAAATTGCTTTTAATAAATTAAGTCTCGAGATTTTTGAGACGAAAGCATTAGCCCCACTTTAGAGAGGGGGAAAGTGATGAACACAGAGGATAACTGATTAGTTCAACTTTAAAACAAAGCATAACACACAGGTTAGAGACAAATATACTAATCCAGTATTTTATTGATTGATTAAACAATTGCTGTGAGTTAAAACACTTTTTAAATGATTTATGCTGGAGAAGCATCTTGATCTGAAGATTGTTAAAAGGTATGTAAAAAAGTATGGGCTTGTTTTACCACTTATGTCATAGGAGATTTTGCTGTGCATTCTTTGCATTCCTCTCTTAAATTTTGCAAATTTGACTCCACAATCCTCATTTCATTTTTTTATTGCAAACACAAGTGAAACATGCCAAAATTCAGATTATTTTAATAAATTGGTGGAGGCGGTTAAACAAGTTTGTATCAATACCTATAAATAACATGCTCATCTGAGTGGATTTGTGTGATACTACCTGATATAGCTTCATAAAGATAAAATCAAAAGAAACAAAGTAGAAGAACAGATAAGGGATCATAAAACTGTTCTTAATGAAGGAACAAAGAAGAAGCTACTAAACGGGGAAGAACCAAGCCCTGCTGCACTGGCCAAGTTTATTTATCCCTGAAATAGAAAGAAATGTAGTTAGAAGTAGATTAGTTAAATCAAGAAGGAAGTTTGGGCGAGTGTCTTAACAAAAATCATACCCGAGACTGCCATAGAAACAGGGACCAATAGTGAAGCAGTGATGACAAAAATGCAGGATTCAAAAAGGAAGGTTCAATCTTTCTTGAGCATAAATTTTGGAGAAGATTTTTTCTTGCTTCAAAGATTTATCTCTATCTGTGTGTGAAAGGAAAGACTGCATTGCCTTTCAAAAACTCATATTATTAAAATGTTTTAGTAGCTTGCTGGTTTTCTGTTCTCCAGTAAGAAAAAATACACCCAAAGTTGTCAAAGAGAGTGAAGCCAGACAAGTTAACCTGCCCGGCTAACAGAAAAGGATGGTGAAGGACAGTTCCTCTTGCCCTGAATGATCTATTTAACCTCCTGGAAGAAAAATATGACATTTGCTGGAAAGATGAAAGGGACTAAGAAGGGACTAAAATGTGATGCCCAGCTTTTAAACTGTGAAAACTACACGTGACCTTGAGCAGTGCTCATACAAGGCAAATGAGGTGCAATCCTAAAGTACTCTTTGCATTTTTTAACAATCAGAAATCTGACCTGTATTCTAAGGGGAACCTTCCACAAGTTTGTGGGATTTTTTTTCCCTAATCTGTTTTTGAGCCCATGCATTCAGCATCAACAACATCCTCCAGCAACAGTTTACATATTTCAAGTAACAGAAGAAAAAAAATTAAAAAGGCACTTCCTTCTGGTTTAAATAAGCAACTCAGTTATTTCACCAGGTGTCAGCAAGATGTTATGAGTAAGACCAACTCATTATTCTGTACTCTTTTCCCTACTGATCTTCCAAGCTGCATTCTAGGAGAGACCCTTGCTCCCAGGTGGCTTCCACTGAGCTCAGAGGGGCCCAGTATGGCCTTATCAATCCACAAACATACAGTACTTTACAAGAGTTTTAAACTACAGAAAGTGCAGACATCCTTCTAAAGCTACATTTTTCCATTCCGATGAAGCCAGAAAGTGTCTTTAATCACATTTTTTTTTAGCTACAAAATTAGAAAATACTGAAGAGCTTGGCTACCTGAACTTGGCCAAATATTGGCAAAGGACTTAAAGCCTGGATGACCATTCCTATTTCATTTGCCATTCCTTAATTTTATTTATATTTATATTTAATTAAATCTTACTGCAATATTATGAGAAATTCACTGAGTTTGCTTTTGAAAGGAAAACCAAGATGAAACCAAAGAAGTTGCAAAATCCCTGGAGAGATGAATTGAGAGAGGAAAATTGGGGTGGTGTTTTTGTTTTGAATTTTATTTCTTTAGGCATATTAACAAATCACTGTGGTAGAATTCTATCCTGTCCATATTCTCCACACTTGTTTCCTGCAGGCAATATGAAGATAGGCTTTTAAAAAGGAGAAACAGAAATAAAAACACTTGCTCCCTCTCTAATTAGGAATTAATGTACATATTACTTGATACCGAAGAGGTAAAGGAACACCATGGTAACCTAAGAAGAAAACTTATTCAGGGTGTGTAAAATGAATTCTTAATGCATTCTAAACTCTCTTAATAATATGCCAGCTCTAAAACGTCTTCACAGACTGCATGAACATTACTTATTTTTTAAAAAAATTGTTTATGAATGATTTCTTTGCCATATTCTATGCTTTTCAGTTGAGATTTCCCCCTTTCACTCATTTCTGCTGTCATGAAACCTGTTTTCCATTTTATTGAGTTCAGTTTGACTGTATACTCCAATACACTATAATTGAAAACATTTAGTCCCAGATGTTGCAATTTTTTTTCCCCTCACAACAAAAAGCAGTTGTGGTAAATGCCTTCATGTTCATCTTTTGTATCTCCAAATTAACATGTTAATGTTTTCTTTCTTCTTTCATGTTAATTTGAAGAAGGACAGAGGGATCCTGCTTAATCCAGGTTATGATCTTATGTTTTGTCTTTGGAGTTTTAATCAAGAAAACATTGTAGAAGGGTTTTTTTTATTTTTCTTGGTTTCTTAAAGAAATGTTAAGCTTTGTGTGTGTAAAATAGAGATAAATCTTTTTGATGGCTTGAGAAGGACAAAGACATATCTGTTCCGGAAAAGGAAGAAAAAAAGTTTTCATTGGTTTTCATAACCAAAATTTAAATGCAAGGGCCTCTTCTGCACTCACACTGTGGTTTTGCAGTAGTCAGTGGGCTGCCTTTGTTACTATGTTTTGACCCTGAATGAGCACTAATTTTCTACAATTTTTAAATTATATTCTGAGGGAAACCCCAGAGATTTCCCCAATTTCATTCATGGAAAAAAAGATTTTGGTAACCTGATCTGATTGTTGAATCCCTCAGTCATAACCAGGTACCTATTACATATCTTCTTAGTAATAACTTGACCCACATTATTTTTACTGTAATGTTTTCATTCTTATGACTCCCATGTGAGACTCGTAAGCGCTGTTATATCTTCATTTTGTGAAAAGGAAACAGACCGAATTCTGATCCCATTATAATCACTGGCAATATTTTCGTTGACTTTAGGTTCTTGTTCTAATTATCTTTCCCATTATTATTCAGGACTGTCAAAAAGCCAGAAATTAAACTCAGTTCTTGCACATCCCAGTGTATCCCTGACTCTCTCTATTAAAAAAAATTAAATAAAAATTATCTGTAGAATAATTTCTCACTGTATTACATTTATTAAGAGACCAGAGTTTATTAAAATAGACAATAGCTTTTAACATGAAATGTGCTCTGTGTAAGTCACAGTGTAGAACTTTGTACATGCTTAGGCCTTTTTGTTTAGTAGAGTTAAAAGAACTACAAAAACGTCTCATTAACAAGATTTTTTTTTTCCTTTAGCTCTTCTGCCTTTTCCCAAAATACACCAAACATCCACTTGATAGATTTTAAAAAAAACAGGATACCCTTCCTGGCCATTTTTTCCCAGGCAAAACACTCTCATGCAGAGAAGTGTGGATAAAGTATTACTGCAGAACAATATGGTGTGTGATTGTATGCATGCTGAATGTGCTTGTTTTCTAACCAGGCTATGTGATAGCAGCTCTGACACATCTCATTAAAGGTCTATTTGCCATACCATTCACGGTCTTGATGATTTTCAGATGTGTCATGCTATAGATGGAGATACGAATTAAAAAAGTAAGCTTGAGACGGTGCTGATTCAAGATATGATAGATAATTTGCCTCTCCCAAGTAAGTTAGCTGTCTAGTGACAAGCACTATTACAGACAAAGAAACAAACCGATATTTATTTCTATTACTTAGAACAGTTTTGGTATGACAGTTACAACAACTGTCAGGAATTTCAAAGTTAATATTCTCACCCTTTTCAACAGCAGCTCCCAAAGAAATTTTTTTGGTTGTTCAGTGAGCTATGATCTGTATCATTGCTTTACACCAGGTTCCCTCTTTCTTTTCATTGTGATATGCGATAAAAATATTCCCCAGTAACAGTCAGCTGGTCTGCTTGGTCTTACCCACACCCACTCACACAGACTCAGTGTGTAAGGGCAAAGATTGGGCTACAGAGCCCATAAACTGTGAAGGACCACACTGAAGCCCAACATACTCAGCCCAAATATTCCTTAACCCTATTCCTGCTTTGGGGCAGCTGAGGGGGAATGGGTGGGCACGATGCTCTTTTTCATAAGCATATAGCCACCTTCCACACAAAAAGGACAGAATCTGGATGAAAGGAAAGCACATGGATTTCAATAGTTTGCACTTGGTGAAGTGATTGCTAAAAAGGGAGAAGGCAATGAGTTAGGGTGAAAGCTGCTAAATATTTCAGCAAAGAACTCAAATTGGGAATTGGCCTTTATAAAGGAAAATTAATAGTGACAAAAACTGTTCAATGTGCTGTTGAAAATGAGCAAAGCTATTTTCATTGAACTAAGACTGAGGAAAAACAGTAAACAAAACAGAACAGATTCTTTAGCAAATTAAGCACACAGAAGTGTTGTATTCGAGTTCATCACATTGCTGAACCAAGGCCCACAGAACCCAAATGAGCTGCTTCTGAATAAGGTTCCATGGCCCCCATAAACCCCCATTACTCAGTAGCCATGTAATCAATTTATTTATATATACTGTGAAATAATCATCACTTAGGAAGCTTTTAAACCTGCAACTTATTTCCCACTTTTCCATTTTTTTCTTTGGAAAAATTATTTCAGCATTCTTTTGCTCCATGCTACCAAACTCAAAAATGACATCCAGAAGTTCAAAAGAAAAACTATCTCTAAAACACACATCCTAACAATTCCATCATAAAAATTCTAGACAAACTCGCCCTCGTCCTTCTATTGACAGCAATAATTCTACCTCATGGGTTATCAGTTCCTCCATCATGCATAACCATAGGGATAGAGAGATCAAAGGAGAGATTAAAAATATTTTTCTTGACCTGACAAAGGTAGATGAGCTGCAAAATGGGAGGTCAAGTTTGAGGTTGTTCCGAGAGTGACAGAGGTCCTATTTTGAGGACAGTAGTAGATATCAAATGATGTAATTTTATTTTTGCAGTGCCTTTGGAGATGGCAGTAGCAATAGCTTTTTGTTGCTACATTTCAGTTAATGCTCACGTGTATAGAATAGAAATTAAAAGAGTTACTGTGTCAGATCCT
This sequence comes from Callaeas wilsoni, assembly GCA_013398955.1. Classification (NCBI taxonomy): domain Eukaryota; kingdom Metazoa; phylum Chordata; class Aves; order Passeriformes; family Callaeidae; genus Callaeas; species Callaeas wilsoni. Next base: position 172,372 of record VWPU01018439.1, on the reverse strand, counting down.
ACTTCACATCTCAAAACTCAGTTGGCTCATTTGTGTAAGGACAGTCCCAGGCTCACAGAATATCAGAAAAGCTTTGCATTTAAAGTGAGGCTTAATAAGGAATCCCAAGTGAATCTAGAGTTGCCAAAAGGTACTTGCTGGTTAGTTGTGAGAGCTGATCTCTTCCAGACACTAAACAGAGGCTCTATAGATAGCAGCATCCTCATGCTGTTCTACCGATACGTTGAATCTGCTATGGATGAACAACTACAGAGAAAAAAAGATCAATTACTACAGTCATTTAGAGTCCTGACCTAGTTTGAACTTGGGTTTCTGCAATGGCTACCTGGAAACTGAAATTTTCTGCTCAGGTGAACATGAAAGCTTCTTGAACTGAGGGTGCTTTCTTTCACTCTCCCTTCTCCAGGTTATGTCCCAACACCTCAGCAGGACCTGAGAACGGCCAAGATTGCAGGGCTTTCTTATTCCAGTGGTAAAACTACAGCCATAATTTCTGCCTGAACTGCCTGATTTAACAAAAAGAATATACAATTTAATGAGAAACCATCTTCTACTTCAAAAGACTTATTTAAAAATGGCTCTTGGCTCAAAGACTATTACACTTTAGCGGCTTATTTGTATCAGGATAAGTAACCTAGGTATGCACACCGTTCTCCAGCATCTTGTTAACTACTTCTAATAGAGAATTTATCCCCCAGTCTTCATTCATAACCATTAAAAAACCTAATATTGGTAAAAGTATGCTGGCCAGAAAATTATTTTATATCTCTGAGATTTAAAAGTTGTCTCCTACCCTAAGATCATTTAAGCAATGATTATTGCATTACAGATAGAGCAAGCATACTATGTGGGTCTGAAGCAGCAAGTTTTTCTGAATGTAGTATAAAAATGACTTAACAAAGCTCTAATTTTAACAGGCTGAAACATCTCCCCCCTTTCCTGTCTGTTCTGGACATTCCTGTGCTTTCTTTCATCCAGACCACGCCAAGCCACTGCACATTATGCTTGGGAGACAGGAAGAAACAACAGCTGGACTTTACCTCCTTAAGGAAAATATTGCTGCTGCTGGGCATTTTTTTTTTCTATCACATCAAATATTTATATTGGTTCAACATAGCTGGACATCTAGGAAGACTGATGCTGCCTGACTGTTTCATATTTGTCACTCATGTTGCTTTGATGTATCTTGACTTTTGGCCTAATTTCATCCATGTACTGTTCTTTGTTTATTGTCTGTGTGCATCTAAAAGTAAATCTGGAGCATCTTGAGGTCATTAAAGAGTGTAAATCACAATGACAAATTTGCATAATGTGTCAGTATGTATCTGGCATGCCCTTGTGGCAAGAGGCTTACTAAAAACTCTAACAATACCCACATTTTCTTTGAGTTTACTTTTAAAAGTCAAAGCACACCACATTGTCACAAGTTTTTACAATTGTATAGCTTTCAGAAAGTTCACGATCTATTTTATTAGTAATAAAACAGATCCATACATTAACAATCAAATTTATATCAAGGCTATTTTAGGATTTTTACCTTACGAAGCGATGTGAGAGCAGTAGATAAAAAATTAATAAGTTTGTATCTTTGCAGTAAAATAAGTGCATTAAAGAAGCACTTGCTCACAGAATACATTATGGTTAAAGGAAGTTAGAAAAGAACATTGAGTGATGAGAACAGACTGATCACATTCCTTCTATCCTTCTACAGAAGTTGACTCAGATTTTCTTTGTTTCCATGAGAAACACAGAAGAAAATTTGTCTTCCTATTTTCTGAAAACAAAAGCAAACTTCTCTTCCTTCCCATCCTCCTCCCAAATTTCATTTATTCACAAAAAAGGTACCTTAGCATCCTGTCCCTAAAGGCTCTTCCTTACTATACATATATTAAAAAAAAAATAGAAAAAGAAAAAAAAAAGTGATTTTTTTTCTCCACAAGAAATTTACATTTAAAATGGAATTTATTTAGAAAGGCAGAAATTTTCTTCCAAGTTCAGAGCAAATTGAAGGAATCAGGACAGGGAAAAGAACAGTTATTTGTGCTGAATGATGACCTACTTATTTACAGAAAAGAAGAAAGATTACAGTGAAGGCAAGAACACATGCAGAGATATGTTGGTCATCAAGGAAAGTATTTGCAGATGTAGGTAAAGTTGGGAAATATAAAACATAGAGCAAAAGGCTCCAGGGAAATTGTTCTAAATGAACATGTTCAGCGTCACTCTTATTTCCACAGCAATTAATCAGTGAACAATAAATATAAAAGGGGTGGAGAGGCGTTATTCTCTTCCCAAGGGTAGTGAAAACATCTGAATATGATGCTATATAGCACTAGAAATTCCCAGAGAATCTACAGACAAGAGAAAACTGTCCTTTTGTGTCTTCTCCACAATCCAGATGAATAAGCCTGATATTAAAATTTTATATTTTTCTTTATAGACATATAGTTAGTGCTGGTCTGTTTTGGGTGAATACTTAATCATGTAATGAGGAGGAAATAAAACAAATATTTGTTATTAGCGTTTAAAATGAAATATTTTCCCTTTTTCTTTTAAGATACTTCATTGCCAGTAACTTTCATGTCAGAGGTAAAAGAATTTTAATCACGTAGCCAAATTCAGCTCTTCTACAAAATCAGTATAACTTCTTTTGAGACTGTGGTTAGTCCAAATATTTATCAGGTAAGCAAATGACCCCATCATTACTTGAGTTAGAAATATAACACAACAATGTTTCAGTATTTGTTAAGAGGCACATGAGAGAAAATGTTAAAATGCATATTCGGTCAAGAGCAATGTGTAATGAGCAACCAAGCAGGTGTGAATACTTGCAGAGATGATACTAATGAATATAGTTCTACTGAAGCAGGATAGTATTGTAAATACAGTGCATTGTGCATTGTTGGCACTCAAAAGGCCCAGGGTCTACTCTTGCCTTTGGTACAATCTCCTTGTCTCGTGGTTTCTAGTCCAGGAAATGGAGAATGCTGCAGAAATCCCATCTCTATGAGAGACTTAGCAGGGCACTGCTCACATCTATTTGGAGTAGTAGTCAACAACAATATAGTTTGAACACATCTCTGCTCTGTTCCCCTCAGCCTTAAGTAATAAATTAAAATACATATTAAAAAGCTCTTTTAAGGAGGATACCATCTCACTTTTGAGTCAGCAAAGATATGCCATTGTACTACTGTTCACAAAATATATGAACTCTAATAACATATATTCAAAATAAAACCCTTTCTTTGATGTAAAATCATTATGTGTCTTGCATTATATACATATCTCGCCTCTAACTGTGAAGAAATAATAGGAATTTAATTCTTATAGTGATAACAAAAGATTAGAGAATGGTCATTACACAAATAAAGAGCCATTCTGGAGAGCTGCTGTAAGGAGCTGTGGGATTGATTGGACCAGATAGTTCTAGGAGTTACAGAGTCTGTGCAGAACCTGTTTGAGAGAGAGGTGGCCAGACACAGTGGTGACAAACTTGGAAAAGGCAAGGGTCACACCGACAAGCTGTTCAGAGCAATAGCAGCCTTGATGCACCACTGTTCTCTCAGCTGCTGCCATAGGATTAATTTGAAGGATCCAAGAGATAATCCACATACAGAAGCAGAACTGATGTCTGTAGTCCAAGAATAACATTATTATATACATAAATACTCGCAGTGTAACTGAGCTTTCTGCCAAAGGGATCATGTTGCTATGAGGGTGATAGATTTGAACTACTGCTTTGTTACCTTAACAAACCAAATAATCAGCTTCCTATTTCTCAAAAAAAAAGTCATTTTGGTTTGTCAAACAGTGTTCTGCCTGCCTCAGTTCTTAAAATTTATGACATGCACCAGCTGTGCTCAGGGTAGTCCATGTGACACCACAGCGTACAGGTGTTTCTTCCTGAACCATGGGCTGCAGGTATTGATTAGGAAAAGGCTTTCAAGCTCCTACACATGCACATTATCTTGGCTTCAGACTGATCCTGTCTTCAACACACACAGCATTAATCCTTGAGCTACTGACATGATCTACATGAGCAAAATTTGTGAGACTCTCTTTCTCCTGCAAGCTGGATCCTAACTGCTGAGTGCACAAACACAACAGTCAGAAGGGATACAAAACTAAGATGCAGGGGAAAGGGGCAAGGACTGCTTTCATTTGTTCAAAGAATTGGCTGGAGATATTTAGGCTGCACAAGGTAGGAGCTAGTAACTCTGCTGGGCTTTTTTAATCACTAACTATATTTTTTACTGACCAGGGGAAGCACATGCCCAAAGTCCACTTGAAAACCTAAGGCTGCCATTTGCTAATGAATAGTTCCTTTCTGAGGCATAGCCTGAACATATAAACATGAAGGCCTCTAGAGAAGAAATATATTTCTATACACAGAGCCTCTTGAGGAAACCAGTAGATGGGGCTCAGGACACCGTGGAGCTGTACCAGGGCTACTTGGACTCAATGAGACCTGTACTGAAAATCATAGAATGGTTTGGGTTGGAAGAGACCTTAGAGATCATCTTGTTTGAACCCCCCTGCCATAGACAGGGACATCTTTCACTAGACCAGGTTGCTCAGAGCCCCAACCAGCCTGGCCTGGAACACTTCCAGGGATGGGGCATCCACAGATTGTCTGGGCATCCTGTTCCAGTGCCTCACCACTCTCTAAAGAAAGAGTTTCTTCTTAATATCTAATATAAATCTGTCCTCTTTCAGTTTAAAGCCATTCACTCTTGACTTATCACTACATGCTCTTGTAAAAAATCCACCTCCAGCCCTCGTGTAGCACCAGTTTAGGAATGGTAAGGCCTCAATAAGCTCACTCAATAACCACCAGCTCTGTCCAACCCAAATGCCCACACCGGGTACAAGTGTTCCAGGATCAGTGAAAAGCTGCAGTTGGGAAGGATGGTTGAGGAGGCCTCCTGGGATGGTCCTTTTGGGTGCATTGCAAGAAATTCTTCTGGGTAACTGCTTCCAAAGGTTCTGGTAGGATATGTTGCTATAATTTCCTACTCCTGGTAGTAAGTAAAGTGAAAAATCCGCCTTGGAAATACTGGCCTTTTCCAGAAGGCTCCCACTAGGCTCAATCTAAGTTGCATGAATAAATACTCACATTAATCTCTAAAAATACGCTGTTTCTTGGGTGGTAAAGAATAATACCTAGCATTGCAAAAGACAAAGGCTGTGGCACTGAATGTCTGAATAAATGCAACTATCATACAGAAATATAACTACAGAGCTTTCAAAACAAAACCAGCAGCTGTAGAAGCAGATTTGCATTTAGAATTTACACCCCACCGTGGATGTGCCAAACTAACAAACTAGACTTGTTTAGGAGGCACGAATAATCCCTTAAGAAGCACAGATTCCTGCAAGCTTCTTCCATGCCTTCCTCCCCCCAGCTCTGCCTTGGCTGTGTGATGGGATGCATCCCCTAAGTGGGATGAGGCTGGAGGCCGGTGGGGAGAGTCACTGCTGCTGTCACTAATTGCAGTGCGAGGGGACGTGCAGCAATTAGCTGCTCCCGCGTCGGCTGCACTTTGATGATGCGACTGTTTTGATCTTACCCATCCTCAGTCTTTTCTGTCAGATGCTGGAGTTGTATACCTTTGAGCTGTGCAGTATACCACTGGGCAAAGAATGCTCAGTATCTCTCTTTTTTTTTTTCTTTCTCCTCTGTAATCTCTCCATGAACCAGCTTTGGCGATATCCTTTTTGTTCATGTGAAGATACAGGCACAAGAAATACATTAATTAGCTTGGAATATGACTGTGAATTTTGTTCTGTGGCATGGTTAAGCTATTTCACACCTAGCAAAATGCACTAAAGTTGTATCAAAAAAAAAGAGGATTAATAGAAATAGGCATTAGCCACAACTCATTTTTATCTGCTCTTTCTAAGTGTGTGCATTTTTGAATGGTAAAGCTGCCTATTAACACTTTCAAATTTTGTCTCAACTTCCAAGTAACATGGTATGAGCAGTATCATTAAGAATTATTTTTTGCTTTTCAATAACTGGAGTTACTTCACTGTAGTGACTCTAATGTTAAAAGACAAGCAGTCAGATGCAGTGAAAATTCATATTATTGTGGTACCATTGCCTTCATGTAGGTTTTCAAAAAGGGGGAAAAAAATATTGCTAATATAATTTAAGAAACATATATGATGTAATTCTTGAAGGGTAAAGAACTGAGTTTATATCTATACAGGGCCCAGACTTGTCAGTCATACCTCATACAGTAGTTACATTTAAAAATTCTATTTCAAGTGTTAAAATGGCAGCATCTATTTCTGAGCTCAAGGCATTGTAAAAATAGATAACATTTGGAGGAAAGGAGAAGCTCTGCATGGAAACAGAAAAGGTACTCTTAGGGACTGAAAGTTAAGTCTGAGTCTGGATGAAGTCAGCTAGTTATTTCCCATTTTAGACAGAAAATGCTGTTGCTTTTCTCAAGTTTTTCTGATTGTGACTCAAGCATATAACTAGATACTGTGTGCACATGTTGTCTCTATGCCATGAACAGAACTTTCACATACTAACTTAAACTTTTATTTACATTTTTGTATTATGCATTTAGTTGTGTGCTAAGACAGGAGAGCCATCTATCTCATTCTCAAGTGCCATCATTTTCATTTCATGTGAGTAATTAATGTGATTAGTTGACTGAAGAATTTAATGGTAGTTCCTATGAAATCCAATCAAAACAAGGCAGAGTATCCCAGAGATCCAGATAACACAGATGAAGGGCAAGACATGATTTTCTGACTAGGAGCAATAGGGGAGAGGATGTGTGTCTTACCTATGGAAAGTACATGCTGCTTGTATGTATTTTTATATCTTATAACAAAGAAAGACAGAGATTCTAAAATGGAATAACAAAAATAATTTTTAAAATGGTATTCGTAAAAAAAGAAAAAATAAAAGTATGTTAGAGCATCTCAGATCATAATGCCTGTACCATGTATAGGAATAGCAGAATTATCTTCATAGCAGATTCAATTACTGACTGGACAAAAAGTAATTCAGAGGCCCTGAAAACCTTCTAACAGAAGAAAGTTAAGGAAAAGATGGATTTTTTTTGAGGCAGTTTTGAAGCACTGAGATACTTGCACTAACAGATGAAAATTCAAGAAATATTCTTGGGACTTGAAAGCATTGTACACTTGAAAGAAGCCACTTAGACTTAAACTATGCCAGCATTTTCTATCCGGTCATTATAATCCACCACTTTCTTTTTCTCCTTTTTGGTCTTGAAAAAAGCCTTTTGAAAGAGTCTGGAGAATAAGTAACCCTATTAAGTGTCCAAAGTTTGATGACATATGAGCAAAAGAACCTTACAATTATTAAATGGAGAAAAATAATGTAAAAAAATATTGTAATCTAAATGGTGTTTCCATTTTTATATCTAGGATGAAATTCAGATGACTTACATTGTGTATACCACAGAGGAAATGGAAAAGAGTATCTAGAAATGGAATTGATTGCTCTGATAGCACTATCTTGCTTGTTCATATTGGACAGTATTCTGAAGCAGCATTATAAGGTGCCTAAATCAGTCAACACTATTTAAAGATGAATCCTTCTGAAGTGCATAGATCAAACTGGTGTTACCAGGTGTAAACCACTTCAGTGGTTTTTCTGGCTTAAGTAATATTTTTCTTCAATGAAGAACACATCTAAAATACTTTGTTAATTTTTTTCAAGTGTTTTTGTGAGTGAAAACTTTCTTAACATTCTGCTTTTTACCACCTATATAGATTTCATATCAGCAGGAAGAAAAATGGCTTTAGAGAGGTATAATAATCTCTCTCTAAACAATAAATGCAAGCTAATTCCTAAGGTTCATAAAGCAGTGAATACTCAATGTACAGGAACAGAAAACTTGTAAGAGTCAGATTAAATGAACACTAGATTAACAACATGCTCATCGTGTAACCACCGAGAAACCATTCATCCTGTGCTGCCAGGAGTCCCTCTCTACTGCTAACCTTAACCCCATTTCACAACCATTTTATACAGACACAGATAATCATTTGTGAAAAGAGGCAGACGGATGTAAAAATCCCTCTCTGTGTGTTTTCAGAATGCAGAAGTTTGGAAACATGGAGAATATATTTTATGATGTGCTTTATCCAAGGCTACTCTACCATGATACACACTTTGAATATCGCTACCATGATATCCACTATCGCATGACATACACTTTAAGGTCTATTCTGCTTGCCTTAAGCATGCACCTGACTATAAAAGAACATAAAAATAATTCAAAGGCCTGATATATGGATTTTAGAAGTCTTTAAAGCTTTTCAAGCTAGAATATTTTCTCCACAGCAGTGTGGCCTGGCTTCCCAGGCTAAAGCCAAGTAATACAGAATGAATAGAATATCTAAAAGATCTGTGTATTCTGGGGAACATGATTTCCTTATCCTACATCCCTATGCATTAAACAGAAATCCATCTCAAAAGAATGACAAAGATTTTTTCAATTTATTCAGAAATAATCCAGTTACTACTTACAGGTTCCACTTAGCTCTAGAAAACTGGTTAAATAAAAACGAATTCAGATTTTTTTATTAGACATATTTATTAATGGATTCATATCTTAGAATTAATAGGATTTATTACATTTGTATCCTTTTCTGGACTTCTGAATTCAGTTTCAACCACTGCAAGACTATATAAAGGTTTTGATACAAATCAACCGAAATACATGAAACCAACTTTATTTCAGACTCTATATCTACATCATTAGGGGCTTTCTTTAATTGCTTTTTAATTGAACAGTAACTATATCCTAAACTATTTTGCTGTTTGCATTAGCTTTTGAGGATCAGGGCACTAATGTTTCTGGGTTCCTTAGCAGTAGATCAAATTTGACAAGTTACATTTTCCTCCTAAGTTCTTGAAAGGGCTGAAAAAATCCTCATCATATTGGAAGAATGTCCCGAGTTCACCAGAAGTCATTTTCACCTGGTTTTACAGCTTGAATAAGCCCTCGCTGAGGAAAGCAATCTAGCTAAGGGAAAATACACCCCTGTTCTTTTGTTCACAGGTCGCGTGCCTATTTGACTCTGCTAGGAAATGATTTACTACATTTACCCAGCTGAGAAGCTGAGGCAAAGTCTTTGCCACTGCTTCATCTGACACAGGTTTCTCCCAGTTTCACAAGATGACTTCGTCTCTTTCAGTAAGAACACATTTCTTGGGTTGTGTCAAATATTTTGGCAAAGAGGTCTCAGGCAGCAGTCAAACTTTCTAAAATTCTCTCATTTCTCCCCAGGAAATGGCTTTATGTGCTTCTTTGTACATCACAATCTACACTTTTAATTTTCCTCTCTTTTTGCGTCCCATTCCCTATTTACCACTTGGGGGTACCTTCATCAATAAATACAAGAGTATAAGCGGAGCAAGTTTGCCTAACTACCCACAACTGTGATAAATTTAAGTTAGTTAAGAGAAAATTAAATATTTAACCCTAGAATTAGCTAGGTGTATTACTAACCTGGATAAAATCAACAAGTATGTAACAAAAGTGCATTTCTAGATAAAACTCTGCCAGTGGAGCTTGTGTTGGCACTCTGGATAAGTTTTGTTTGTTTGTTTGTTTGGGGTTTTTTTGTGTTTTGTTTTGTTTTGTTTTTTGGGGTTTTTTTGTTTTGTTTTGTTTTGTTTTTGTTTTTTTTTTCTTGAGTTTTATTTTTTTTAAGGAAACCAGGAATGAAAGCCAAAACATCTTAAATTAATCCTCTTTTCAGGGGGACAGTTAATTCCCCAGATGTGAACATGAAAATACTTTCAGTTAATATATATACACACAAACACATGCACACACTTCATCTGAAGAAAATGAAGATAATTGCACTAATCTCGGGGATGCTCTAGGGATACTGAGTTTAAAACATTTCAGAAACCTCTAGAATGCAAAACCACACAAAATAAATAATCTGAGAAAAGAAGGAAAAAGGTATAGCATTCTTGCAATGAGTAATGGTAAAGATAATAAAGTATTAAACAAAAAAAATTCTGACGATTTTTATGCCACATTATATAAGACAAACAGCAAGATGATGAAAAGTATATACTATTTTATTTATTTTTTTTATGCTTATGAGTATCAAAATAAGATAAAAGAAACCGATCAACACATGTAAAGCTCACACTTCAGGCGTGGCAGACACGATGTAGCAGTAGTTTATACCCTGTCCAAAATACAAACTAATTTAAGAAGTGTACTTTCTCTTTGGCTAATCTTGCCCATTTCCCCCCCTACCTTACACAAAATGCTTAATACGACCTCAATTTCTCATTTACCAAATGTGGATGGCAATTCCCAACCCTCAAGGAGAGATGGGTTGCATAAACAGCTATGGGCTGAGCTGCCACCATCAGCTAGGAAGAGATCACTGAACCCGTGAAGGCTCTGGAAGGATCAAAACCTGGCTGCAAACAGGTCCGAGGCTTCTTGCAGCTTGTGCCAGCATCAGACCGAACCAGCAGCCAAAAGCAATGAACAAATGCACTGAAACGTGGTGGGACCAGGGTGCTTTTTTCCTTTTAGGAACTTTGATTATGCAATGACAAGAACTATATAGAAATAAATAAGCAATCTGGCTTATAAACAAGTCACTGACCATGGCAGATTCAAGCCTTTGATGGGCTTTCTAGACCATCAGCATATGTATTTCCCTTGTTAAAAGAAGCTTAAATTCCATAAGTCATCACTGTGGAAGGAAAAATAACTAACAACAGCAACAAAAAGCAAAAATTGTAATTTAGCTTGCCCAAAAAACTTCTGATTGTCTTTCCCATTGTCTGGGAAAGGTCTCATGTTAGGGCACTACCAGAGAGGCTGCATTTGAAGTCTCAAAAGTCATACCCCGTGCATGGTAGGTCTGAAGCACTCCTCTCACAAAGGATGTCTTTGACCTCTGCATGAGCCAGTATCTCTTGAGGGAGGGAAGTTCTGCAGAGAAGTCAAACTAAGCTTAAGAGACACACTGGGTAGCACAGGGATGGAAAAGGTATGAAATTGTTTGAATCGATCCACAAACACCTTTAGAGAGGGTGTTCAAGCCCTTTCATTAGATGCATTTGCTTCCCAGGCTTCAAAGAGGCACCTGTCACAGCTGCCACCACTGCGGCGTGCAGTTGCAACGAGGCTGGAACCAGAACACAGACAAAAATAATAATTATAAGGGGAGAAAGGGAAGGAAAAGGTTCCCTTGTGACTAAATGAACAAAGCCTGAAAATTTAAGCTGTATAGCTGCAGAAAGGAGGAGGAAGGGGATTGACAATATGATAATATGCAGCAACAGAAAACCTGGCTCTTTGACATTTTTAGACAAAGAAAATCAGTTACTGTATAAAAAAAAAATTCAGTTTTCCAAGTAAAACTCCTGGAACACAGATGAGACAGGTACAAAGAAAACAGTGTGAAGACATACTGGTCAAGTGAACATGACCACAGACTGGCAAGAAACCTAATGGAGGACATAAAAACCTCCCCCACTTTACTTCCATAAATAATTCTCACCAGAGAAAACTATAAAAAATAAACTGTGAGTAAAAGCCATATTTCTAACAGCAGGATAAACATTCTTCTGGGCAAAATTTCTTTCAGAAATAAGAAAAAAAATTTCTCTTTTTGGTCTTTTTGATTGCAAAATAATTCTACATACTGATATAATGCCAGTATTGTACACCAGTAAGAAAAATGCTATTTCATAAACAGTGGACTCCAAACTAGCATTTAAATATTGGAAAACTGATAAAAACTTGAAAAAAATTTCAAGACATAATTTTAAGACTAGCTACTGGTCTTTGTACATATTCTAGAGCATGAACTACTACACGAAGAAACAGAGGGAGAACATGAATCCCTGTGTAGTTCTTGTTTGTTTTGCTTGAGAAAGTCCCCTCAAATAACCATACACACATATTCATAGGCAGAGAAGTCTAAGTGAGAGTGACATAAAAGCTGTTCTAACTAGACAAAGAATAACCAGCTCAGCATTTATGATGATTTTGGATTAGGATATCCCACCATTTACCACTGTGACACCTTAAGGCACTGGCATTTGGAATAGAAAGACGAAGTAGCAAGAATGAAAAGAAAAATGTTCAGTTTTCAGTGCTAAGTGCTTTCATTCTTTCCCTTGTGCACTTGCTTAAGATACATTTACAAGGTCCAGCAATAAGACCCTTGAGCTTGCTTGTACCTTGTCTGAAAACATGCAGTTCCACACACAAGTTTAGTTTGAATACATAAGATGGCTTGATTCCAGCAGTGATGCTCTCCTCACCTGTAAACTAGTTCTGTGTGTAAGTTCATATCCATTCTCATGTCCACTTTCAAGTTCTGCTTGAGCCTTGAGCCCTAGTGGACTCTTACTGCTGCTGGGTTTTGCACACTAGATTTTGAGCTTCTGTAACGAAATGACTGACACTTGCAGTCAAAGTGGGGGATGAAATAGCTTGGCAATACAAGATTGCACTGGAGTACAGCTATAATGCTGTTTGCTTCTAAGAGGGGAAAGATTGCTGCTGGATTTCCCTGTTGCTCAGTTTTACCAATAAAAATAAAAAATCAATTATTTCTTTGGTCATAGCAAAAACAATCACTCAAAGGAGAAAAGTTTTTTTTGCATAATATCAAATACCACATCAGTAGAACAACACAGAAGGATGGATCACCTTTCAGAGGCAAGTGAGAGAATGACATGGTTGCACCAATTGCACATGTTAATGAAAGAGGTGAGGTGTCATTCCTATTGCTCACATTGAATTTCTCAAGTGTACAGGGCCATGATTGCTCCAATGCATTAAAAACAGAACAGATTCAGACCTCAGTTGTCTTTGCTCAGTTTCTTGGTTTAGATACAGATACACATCTTATAGCTGAGGTCTACATGTTTATTAATTTTATCTAAATGTTTACAAATAAATTCTTCGTAAAAGGCACTATAGCAATAAATCATGCTACTCAAATAAAATATTTCAAATACTCCTGATTAAAAAACCCCAAATTTATCTGGATATTACATGCTCTACAGCACGATGCTGTCATTCCCTATCTGGTATCACAATACTTTTCAAATCCATGAGGATGAAGGAGAGAGAACGGAAGACCTTTTGTCCAAGCAAAGATAGAGACCTGAGGCACTCGCTGAGTTTAGGACTTGATAAGATATATTTGTCGAAATAAACTATATTGTTAGCAAACAGATCTTTGAATCAAAGACTCTTACCACAGGCTATATCCTCTTATTTAAAAATTATTTTAGTACCAAAAAATAGAAGAAAAATTCACAAAAATGGAAAATCATCTCACACAGAAAACATAGGTTTGTTTTTTTCATTCATCCATTTCATGTCTTGCAATCTGTCAAATTTAGGTAATATTTCAAGAAGTTATCGCCAAAGAAAAATCAGCAGCTGTAAAAAGTAGGGCAGAGGACCTGCCCATCTCAGCCAAGAATCAAGGACTCTGGAAACGTCTGCCTAAAGGTAAAAATAAATAACTAAAGAGGGACAGATTCCTGGTGGACTTAAACAAAGCCTGTGTCTAAAATGATTCCAGGAGACAACCAATATAAACTCTCCCTGCTTGAATCCAACCATACTTAAGATGGAATTTGTAAGTCCAAATGCACAAATTCTGTCTCACTGGACAAAAAAGGGCTCAAATTTGACATTAAGCATCATTTCCAAACTTCATACTGAGTGTTTCTAAAACTCTGTGAATGCAGTTATTTTGTATAAATCATTCCTACACCTGGACTGGAAACAATCTTTGAAAGAACAACATAAAATATTATTTATAGCTAATGACATAACCTGAGAAAGGGATTGCCTGCATTAGTAAAAAGATGACCTGCAAATTAAGAAAGGAAATAAAATGAGAAACAGCCAACAGGTGTTTGTCAAGAATAAATTTCACCAAACACAATCTCTCTTCCTTTTATGACTCCATAATATGCTTTCATTGGGGAAGGAGTAGCAAATGCCATATGCCTGGAGTTTGGTAAAGCGGTATCTGACCTGCCCATCTCGTAAACAAGTTACAGAACTTTGTCTAGAGGAAACCGCTGTGAAATAGCTGCACAACAAAACGAGTCAACAGAAAATGGGAACTAGACCAGCTTTCTGGCAAACATCTACTCAAGTGAGTGATTCTCAAGGTTTCGCTTTGAGTTAGAAAGAAACGCTATCAATCTGGGCTTCTTTAAGTTTACCCCAATCTCATATATTATGATATTTCACAGAAGACCAGGAGGATAGAAAGGAAAACTGGCTTTAAATTTGCATCAGGCTGCAAGAGGTTAATAATCTCCTTGAAAACCAGGTTTAAAATTCAAGAGGATGTTTATACTGCTTTCAAGATTTACAGCAGACAATATAAGAAGCAGTAGAGTTAAACTGAAGTGTGGTGAATTTAAGGTAGGTAAAACATTTAAGGTAGGAAAACCTTTCTAATTGAAAGAAGAGTAAGCACTGGAATAAATTTCCTGGAGAGATTTTTAAGAGTGGATCTGACAAAAAGCCATGACTGTCTTGATTCAAGGGAAGGACTAGCAAAGTCCTTACTTCTGAGGTCCTATTTTCTATGTATCCTAAAATATAACCTCCTAAATATTACTTCAAAATAGCCTTTGCATTATAATAATAGAAATGATCTGAGAACAAGAAATGAAAATGCTTCCTACTCAGTGATATATTTGAGTTTGATTCAGATAAAAGGGAAAGAAGTATGCCACTATCTTTTATTCCATTGTCTCAAATCAGAAAACTGAATTGTTTTGAAGATAATCTGCAAGAGTACATGGTTACTAACACAAACATATGTCATCTGCTCGTAACAGTGATCTTTACTGAAGTTTCTTGCTCTATTATGCCAGGAATCATTTGATTTGCAGAATACATAAACAATAATAAACTTGGACTGAATTCTCCTGCACATCCTGCATTTGATTGTCAAACAATTTACTTCTCTGACAAGATGTTTATGGAGTTCACTGCAGAGAGAAATTATATTCTGCTTGCAGATATTAATTGGTGTTTGGTATCATATGGAAACAAAGTCTTGCAAGTTTTGTCAAAAAATGCTTTTGGGCTAAAAGTTCACTATTTGATTTACATATAATAATCACTGTGCATTCCTTGTTTTGTTAATGTCTGCATTATTCAATCCACTCATTGACACACATTATAGTACTTTGCATTATGTTACTCTTGCTAGGAAATGTGTATTTATTTTGTCTAGTATCATATGAATCAACATAGACTTAGAGCAATCAATGGAATTCTCAAAAAAAGAAGAAAAAAATCCCTTTTACCAAACATTCACAGGAACCAGTGAATATTCAATGCCATTTAAAATGACAAAACTGGTTAAGAATTTCTGTTTCTCCCCATCCTGAAAATAGACCGTAGAACTCTCTGATGCAGAGTATTTGAGGCAAGATGTAAATATTTATAAAACTCTCTTTAGATACCAAGTGCCCAATCTATAGTACTCGTAGTACTAATGTAGAGTTTAAATTAAATTTCATGTTCTAAGTCTTAGGCCAGCCTCTAGTAAACACAGAAAAAGACCAAACACATCTCCCACCTGTTTGCTGTGACAATCTCACATATTCCTCTGAACTGTATTACTGGCTCTGCTAAGCCCAGAGTGCCAGAGCTGACCTGGAACAATCTCACATATTCCTCTGAACTGTATTACTGGCTCTGCTAAGCCCAGGGTGCCAGAGCTGACCTGGAGCTCCTGGTGCCAGTGGCCAGAGCCGTCTCCACCCTTGGATGGAGCTCCTGGGCAGAAACACTGATCCAAGAGCAGGCAGGGACCCTACGGGATGAATAAATCCACAGCAGCAAAAGGAAAGTTATTTAAGCCAAAATTCTTGGTCTTAGAAGTCTAAATCAAACCTGATATTTGATACTGAAAGTTTAAGCTATTAGCCTGTTCATTTTTTTTACATTTCTTGGCTTGTTTTCTTAACCTCCCTCTGCTGCTATTAAAGGTGTGCTATCTGTAAAAGAAAGGTAAACACACCCAATTAGCTCACAGCAGGTTTGTAAAACATGATATCCTTCAAAAGGCTAACTGAAAACCCAAAGTAAAACCAAAATAATTATCTTCTTAGAAATATATAGTTTCTTTTTCCAAACCCAGAGGGAAGAAGAACTGATTTCTGATAGAAAGATTTACTCCTGAGCTCTGTTGCTGTCTTTTTCAATTTATTTGAAATTTATGAAGAATCATCCCATCTGGGTGCAGGTTGATGACCTGTCCTTGGGGTCATTTCAACACCCCTTTCATATAGCCTTGCAGGAAATTAAGAAAATCTAAAGAGTGGAACGTGTTTCAAAAAAGTACAATAATGAATCTTGTTTCTTTTTCAGCATCATGAGTACTGTAACTCAAAAGAATTGTGACAGGAGAAATCAATAATTCATCAACGGCTGAAAGTGGCACACAGTGAAAAGGGCATATGTACATAAAAGTGGAAATTTGTGTGCTCGTAAAGAAAGTCTGAAAGGTAGATGGGAGGACTGCTGATAAAATTACTTTAGAAACAACAACTAAAGCAGCTCTTTGATAACTGCTCCATTGCACACCCCTTACATTCCGATTAATTTATTACTTTTATTACACCAATAAGACAGCATGTAGATTACTCTGGATATTCAGGCCCTTTACAGAAGGAACTATATGTGAGAATTAAGGTTAATCTTGAGAGAATTAAAAATCTACAAAACAGAGTTTGCAAAGCTTTGTGTTGCTAGAAACTAAGACTTCACAGCGAACAGAAGAGGAATTATTTTTGTATTCAGGAAGACATGACTCTAGACAAATTCACACTCCTAAAAATTCAACAAGATATTTCACAATCATCCATATGGTCTTTGTGCTAATGTCACTTCACAAGCTGGCTTATAGATCTCTTATGATTATTAAAATGTGTTACTAAGCTCGTGAAATTGTGAAGACAAAAAGATCAGTTACTGAACTCGGTGCACTATGAAGGCACATTTTAATTCCTTACCCTAACTTTCTGATTCTCAACTTTGTCATGTAACTTAAGCAAGCAAAAGATGCTACCTTACAGTTTAGAAAAATAAGATTGTGCCACAGGGGAAGAGCTTTGTGTGGCCCTCTTCAATAAGGAAAACAGCCTTTCAAGTGTTCACTGAACTACAAAGCAACAGGACTAAGAGGGGCCAAAACAAAATCAGTAGGAAAAGTGTTAAAAATAGGAAAGTAACAGAGCACTTTCAGCTAGGGAAATGAAATGGAGGTTATGGCACGGCCATTCCAGTGATTGAAAACATCAGGAGGTAAACCACACACTAGCCACAGTCCTAACAGGGACTGTGAATTTATACGCTCTGAAACAACAGCTCTACTTCTCCCGTCACAGGAATCCCATCTCACGGGTGACAGGAAAAGTGTGTGCTCAAGCACAGCCCTAGGGATTAGTGCAGCAACCTGCAAGGTTCAAAGGGATGAGATATGTGTCTATCACTTACCTTGCAGTAGCTGCTGCAAGTAGCAACAAACACAGCACCAACATAGAGACGCCTCCTGTTGTTTGGTCCTGGCAAGGAGCACAGGGTGCTATTAAATTTGCTGCATATTTCCTAGATAATTAGTGCACTGAGATTATTTAGTTATGCGATTTCCAAATGGAAACGCTGCTTTCACATGGAATAAGATTTTGTGTTCTTTAAGGACATTTACTCGTAACTTGCTCCAGGTGGTCAGACTGCCATGCATGACAGTAGAAGTATCATTCACCCATACACTGAATTTCTCCAATGTGGGGCTATGTTTTAAGCCTCTAGAACACTGCCTAATATAAACTAATTCATACAGGATGCAAGGATTCTGTGTGTTCTGTAAAATAAGGGGGTTTTTTTCTACTGTGAAATGAATGCTCACAATTATGATGCTGAATAATTTGAGTAAATCAAAATGAGCACAGCTCCACACAATGGAAGTCAGTCTCCTAGGAGGATACGTGCAAATGGGCAGCAAGAGAGAGGGCAGAAATGGATGGAGGAGGCAAGAAAACCCTGTCAACATCAGACATAAGCATCCTGGAGAATATTTCCAGCACCCAAGACATCAGCTTTGGCTTTTCACTGGAGCAGTAGCCAGAAAACCAGGAGAAAGCACTCCTAGCTAGAGGAAAGCATTCTGCAGCTACATGAGATATGCTTTTGTTAGTCATTCCTTGTTTCCTTGGCTATGCAGCCATTCTCCCCATCAGCATTACTAGCTGTTGTCTCAGTGGTGTTTTACAGTACAATCGTAACTATACTGACAGTCTAATTGCACCATGATTGCATCCTGAGTGATGGAGGAGGAGAAAAGAAGCACTTAAAAATACGGTCACACATCATTATATGGTTTTCAAAACCCTTATTTTTCTTTGCTCCAAGCAGAAACCAACAACACAACAAAACTGAGGCAATGCAAGTATTATAGAAAGAATTTGAGAAGGAGGCAAGAAGTTTCAAAGGGTTTTAGAAACAAGTGTTTTACAGATGTTCAGTAAATGAAACCACAAAGTCTAATCAAACAAACATTTTCAGGCAGTTTATAGTCATGGGAAGAAAGTGGAAGGAGATGGGAATTCTAGCTTTGATCATGAAGTTAGTATCAAGGAAACAGCTATTTTCAATTTATATTTGAAAAGTGTTGTTTAGTAGATGTACCACCACCCTTCAAGGCTTCCACCCTTTATGGAAAGGCGGGCTGTGGTGCACTCAGATAGAGGAAACCAGAGGAGATCATTCTGGATCTCAAAATAAGTGCTTAGTTGACTTTTGTTTCAGTAGTATCCTAAAAGATCTGAAGTTCAACATCACTGTGGAAAACCAAAGCTCACAACCAGTCTTTAAGTGGTTACCAAGAGCAGTACCATCACACATTTCAGATTTTTTTTCATTTCAAAAGCCTTGCAGAGAGAAAAAAATTATACAGAGGCACACAAAAGTGTTTAACTTTGGTAGAATCAACCTTTTTCAGTTTGTATGCATTTGTTCAGAAGATTGGTACCCAGTGTTAATTGATTAAAACCAGTACGTGTAAGGAAAGTGAAATGATAAGCAGAGTATTACATTCTTTTGCATTACATGTAAAAGATTTTAGTGTAAATTTACATAATACTCTTATTTTAAAAAGAGTTTGCACTTCACTTTCTAAATCTGAGTGGATGTAAAAGATATTTTTCTATATCACACCTAAGCAAAGCCAAATAACAATATAGTTGAAGTTCTTGAGCTCAGCATCTGAGTCATCTAAATATACTGTTGCACTTACATTTCCACAAAATTCTTATATCTAAGTGGTGCTGTGAGTTTTTAAATGCGCTTTTTTTTTTAATCAAAAGGCTGCTCACACACTTAATCTAAGAGTTCACATTAATTGGTGCTGAGCTGGAGCCTCCTAACAGAATTGTAGATACTTGGGATCTACAGTAACAAGAATCTCGTGTCCTTTCCTCACGGAGAGCCTAAGCAGGTCTGCAGTGGTAGTTTTTATCTTCCATAATCCTAAAACTTGAAAAATATAAGGTTTTTTACTGCAATTAATTGTGGGTTTTATGTAGCTAAGCAGACTACAAATAATTTGGTCCTTCATAAGCAGTCATGTAACAAGGCCTTGCTATTTTCTAATAAATAACAGGCATTTTCAAACTGTCAAATAAAAAGGTTGTGTGAATTCTTTATTCTGCTGATGCTAACAAGTGCAAAAACTGAGTTTCTTTTTGCTTAACATGCAATGACATCCATTTTTATTTCCTTGGTTTTGATATCAGAGAGGGTAATCTCAAATATGAACAAATGGTGTTCATTTTATCTTTTTTATGCTAAAGAATAAAGACTGGAAATTTCTGCAGCAAAATTACACTAGTTCATAAAGCAGAATGCAAGCAATGGGAATTGATTTAAATATCTGTTTTGTAAGTTTGTGAGATTTTTTTTTTCAGTTTAGAGAAAAGCCAAATTTAGTGCTGGCTTAGGAAATCTATGCATATGAGTCATAACTATGCATCTATGCAGATCAGTAAGAGAATCTTGAATGGAAAGGTGAAAAAGAGTTCACACATCAAATTTTTGCACACTAAGGAGAAATAATTCCAGAAGAATATTATCTCTGACTGAGGTTGTTTGCATCCCTTCTCTAACACTTCTCTTCTTAATGCCACACGTGCAGCCTAGAGATTGGAATCAGCTCTGGGACTCTAAATTGCTACTTCAAATGCTGGAAAATACTGAAAAGAACTCTGTGATTGCTTATGCCTAGAGGGGTATTTTAGTTTTCCTTGTCTAATCAACTTTTCTGGCTTCTTAGTACACATAAGTTGTTTTTTTTTTTACTCTGATACTTTGCAAGAATATTAACAAGAGGACAGGAATGTATGGCAGAAGTTCTTTGTAAGACGAGAAGAAATAAATTATCTTAACTTACATAGTTTGAGGAACACACGGTTGAAATGCAGCCCATATGCATGGTGATTATTTATAGGCATACAAATTATATTCAAAAAAGAGCCAGATGGCTTTAGCAACACATCTGCTGTCTTCAAGGCAGAACTTCTGAAGCAAACTTGGGACATTAACTCCTATTATAGAGCAGTCAAGAACCACTAGGGCTACATTTGCTTTGTAGTCTGTAAGAGTTGTATCCTCCTACACAGAAGTTGAATTTAATCTGAAGTCAGCATCAAAGACAGGCTGCAATATTTTGCATTTTCACAGGGTTATCATGCTGTTACTAACTAAATGCAAGGCTGGGAAGGTAGGTCACCACTAAGGCAGAAGCCAACCCTCACACATGCTAAGATAAGTGGTGGTTACATAAATCTTTGTGTCAGCTAGCAATTCTGTATATTTTGCACTAATCTTCAGCAAAGTCACCATCCCTGAAAATCATTCAAAATCTCATTCACACTACGCATTATAATTTTATTTGTTTTGTTTTCCTTAAGAGACGTTTCTCATTTAAGAGAATACTGAGAGGTGATTGAAAGACATCTTAGACATAAACATCAGAACCATGTGAGTATAAAATACTGATTTATATTAACGAGGGCAGGGTGGGGGTGAAGTCAGAAATCCATTAACTACATGCAAAATATGCATTGGAAAATGAAGAGACAAATTGTGAAAGAGGCTTGGGAGCCTGCACTCCATGGTTTCTAATCTCCACCTGGATAGGCACAACTTGTCACAAGCACTCAAGGGCTCACCTACTGCCTCCTATAGCACTATGTGCTACTCTGAGTAGTACTACTTCTCATTTTCATTTATATTCATCTTTTTAGAAACTTTAGCAGGAACAGAACCCATTTCTTCCCTTCTTTATCCTCCATTTTATGAAAAGCAGCCTTAAAAAAACCAAACAGAACATCATCATCATCAGAAAAAGCTGAATTTGTCTTTTCTGCTAGAATGGATTCACTCCTTGGAGTGCAGCTTTGTCCAAGGCACTTTTGGATCCTGTCTGTTTTTCTGGCAGCACAGATAAGACTGGAAGCTTGATCCACTGCACCACGTGGATGTCCCAGTGCTGGCAGCTTCTATGTCTTGCTAGAAGGAGGAAGGGCAACCTCTCTGGGCTGTGGTGCTGCTCATACTCCCAGCTGGGCGTTGGAGGGCAGACGGCTGCGGTGGAAGTTGTGCATCCCCTGTGAGCATGTGCCAGGGGAGATTCCACTGCATCTGCAGCTCTCTGCCAGGACAGATAACTCCAGCAGCACCCTGTTTTACTGGCCTCTTTTCCAGCCTGCACTCTGGGTACTCCATCAGCAGGGTGGCAAAAGGCCGGAAAGGTTGTTAGTCTGGAATATACAGCAGGACCATGCTGCTCCTTTGTTCAAGGCAAATTTAGCTCTCCTAATAAATGCACTGCAAAAAAATTACTAATTGTTAGTAGTAGCAAAGAAGTTAAAGCATATACAGATACTTTTCCAAGTTTAAAACTTTTCCTCAAATCTGGAAATTCTAGATAACAGTGCGTTTGCTCACCTCCCTTAGGGAAGGTATTACTCCTGATATTTATGACTACTCTCTTCCCCAAATTTTCAAAAGCTTCTGGAATGATTTTTGTATTATAGCAAAATAAAACATTACCCTCTCCTCCCTTATGTATGTCCTTTAATTTTGCTGGGCTGTCTAATTTCATCGAAGCTCGAATTCATCCCAAATAAGCTATTAAGAACTTACTAGGAGAGGGAGTGAGTCTGACACCTTTGAAATGCTAATTGAATTCCTTATCTGCAAAACCAATATTTGTGTTGTACAGCTCAATGATGGAGGGAAAAAATAATCCATAAGCCTGATGAAATGATAAAATGCATTTGTTTAACTAAGTCATTAAAATTAAACAGTGCTTATTCTAGGTTCTTATTTCAATTCACAAGAGATATGAAAAAAAAACACAAAACAAATGCTAGAGATCACAGGTCTCTGCAAAAATTCCACTGCACTGCCCTTTCAGTTGAACAAAATCAACCAAAACTTAGTTATTCAACTCTCATGTGCATCTTACTCTCAACTGATATCACCAGCATGACTCGGACTATACCAAGTGAGTTACCCTGGCAGAACTTTGTCCTTTAAATAGTGTTTTCTCTCATCCTTTACCATTAAAATGATCTGTCACACACACACACACACAATCAAAGTGTGTCTTCTTCCTGCTGCTGTTGGAAAGGAGAAAGGCATATTTGTATCACTGATAGCAGCAGTTCTGAAAGTTAATAGAAGTTTCAGAACTAGTGAGGTTTCCGTATAGTGCATGTCATGCCTCTTTCTCTACGGACTGGAGGAAGGGAACCTCTCTGCTGTTTCTGGATGTCTGCTACAGCTTCAGCTTGCAATGGTAATTGGGAAAGAGATTAACTTTGGTTAAACATTTGACTGCTTTTCCTTTGGGAGACTACGGAAATATGCCAGAGGGAGTGATTTTTCAGAGTAACACTTGTGCTCATCTCTAGACCAGTCTTCCATCAAGTGCATGTGCCAAGCCTCTTCATCTCTCTGGGAGACGAGTTTCCATAGGGTTGATGCTTCTCTTTTAACATGTAAAACCTGGGTCTTAATGGTGTTGGCTTCTTCCACCACCCATGAAAGCAAAGATGAGAATGCTGGTATTAGTTTGCTTTAAATCAATGGAAGCACAGGCTAGAATTGCAGCTTTATAAAGCCATTAGCAGGAGTTAGCAGTGCGTGCTCTATACTTCTTAATATAAGCACCGTCATAAATCACGTGTGCTCAGGCATTCCTTCACTTCCTCACAACTGTGTGTGTGAGAAGGCAAACTGGCATTGGAGAGGGTTCATCCCCAGTGAACCCTGACCCTCTGAAAGTGCCTGCTGCAGGCAAGGTCTTGCTGGTTATGCCAAACCCTTGTTCCATGCAATTTAGGTGTATTCAAACCAATTTCTGCCTATGGTTAACTCCCGATGATGTACTTGAAAAGTAAAAACAATGTGCTTATTAAGGCGAGAACTACAAGAAAGGTAATTTCCTCGGAAAATTGCTAAGTGTTGTATTTGGATGGCATAATACATATTTGGGGAAGGAATGAAGATGACTTGGTTACTTACTAGGCTTCCTGTTCAAGAAATACCTAATAAATCATGTGAGAGATTATTTTCCTGAGAAAATATTGTATTAACCAGAAGTCAGTGGAAAATCTTGCTGTTAAAGCCATCTGTTTCCCTCCCTCATGCTCACACAAACTCCACATGCGTGTGCCTGCATGAAAAGAGGAGAATGGATTAGATACAGATAAGTATTCGGAACTAGAGGATTGATTGAGTTGAAATTAATTTTAGATGCAGTGAGATGGTGCCAGCCAGGACCAGATCTTTGAAGTCACACAGTGAACAGCACCATGTGTGGAAGAATATAAGTGAATTTTCCTCTTGACCTTAGGCTAAGGTTAGCAAATTCTTGAACAATGATTTAAATCTCTTAAAAGATTTCTAACCGAGGTAAATTCTAAATATGAGGCAAATCTTGTAATTATCACTGTCAAAACATGAAGTATATGGACCAGACAAATACATACTTCAGGGGCTCTGTATTAATTTTAAAATTAAATTATAAAAGGGATTGCAGAAAGCTGTAGTTAAGACTGTTCTAAACCAAGGTCTTAGACAGGGAAGAATGATACACAGAGTCACTTGTATCTATGCAAAGCATTATATACTGATGAGCAAAGACATGTCTCTGGCCATAATCATGAAAAGATTAAATAATCGGATTTTTAACACAAAAATGTAAATTTACCACATGGCAATAAGTCACACCATATATGGGTTGTTTTTTTTGGACACAAATGTAGCTATTCCCTGGCAACATTAATTACATAATCATTTAATTAATAGGGTGGAAGAATAGAAAATTGGGGGCGGGAATAAACTATTTTCCTGTTGCTCCTGTCCAATTGTTATGAGAACCGAAAATTTGTAGCACAAAACTCTCTTGAAGTAAGAAGTAACCTGATGTTTTACTGCTAAAATTATCTTGAAATCTTGTGCTGTAGACAATCAGTCTGGTCACAGAAGAACGAAGAGATGTACATAAATAGTCACATTAAAATTAAAATCCATTACAAACTCAGGATATTTCTATTTCAAATAGAGATGCCAACCAATGGTCCTTGCCATGGGCAAAGGGAGCAAGTGTTCACTGAGAGCTTCTGAACTTCAGGAATTACTCCAGCTCAGAGGAAGGTTCTCAACTCGATGTGTGCTGTTGGCTCAAGTCTCCAGGTGAAATTTAGGTGTTGCAAATGTGCCTATTCCCAAAGTATTCAAAGTAGCATGAACCCCTGCTAGGCAAAATTACAGATATGTACCCCCACTTGACTTTAGGTCAAATCAAACAGGGTCAAGGGCAATATTTTGGCTGTTGGTGTAGTTTGAATAAGATGGGTTACAGATGTGAGGGAGTTGGAGGAGAAGCAAAGAGAGGGAGGCTGAAGCAGAAGCTCTTTGGTTCGCCCCAGAGATGACACTGATTGCTCAAGGGAGTTCTTCTACCTCCTGCTGGTTATCTACCAGTCCTCTCCTACCTTGTATAAATTGGAGAAATATCTCTGTACCCATGGACAAACATAAGTTTCATCTATTGTATTCATACTGTTTAGTTTGAACACTAACACACTAAGTGTACTGTAGCCTGAATACGCTTAATATTCACACTCTCTTATTATATGTTTCTGTTTCTATTGTTGTGAAACGTGTTGCGCCTTTTAAAGCATTAAATATTATGAAATACAGCGTGTTTTCCTCACAAAGATTTCATTATTAGAATAACTTCCAGGTTAAAGCAGATATCACACAACTGTTACTGCCTGAAGTCTAACTTCTAGTTTTGTTTAACCTCTACAATACTATTCAAGAATCACAATCATATAAAATCTAATTAAATCATTCCAGAAGGGATAATATTACATGCAAAGAGTTCAAGATGGAGAGTAAGAATAATAATACTGAGCATAATTTGTCTTTCCTAAAGACAGATTAAAGATCAGTAGTAACTATTCAGTGATAAGAAACTGTAGTTAAACTCATTTACAATACAGATCTCCACTGAATACAAGCTATCATGCATAATAAGTTTACTATCCTTTCATAAATATGTAAAGCTGATATAATGTTGTGACAGTTTTATGCTTTCTTTCAGTTCTCTTTAATAGCAGACATAAAAAAGAGCCTATCAATTTTAATAACTTTTGGAGAAGGTCCAAAGCGAGTAAAGAAAAAGTAATAGTGAGGTTCTTGGGAAAGAAAAAAAGGAATTAAGTAAAGCTAAAAAATAGGCCTCAAATAAATTCAAAAGGCAAAATTCAGCTTGAAATTAATACTGAAGCTAAACAAAACCCCCAAGTGAGCCTTGCAACAAGTATTTATGCTGGAAGGCTGGTGAAATAGGAAAGTCAAATGCATCGGCAAACTCACAAACCTGACCACTTATTTCTGTTACAAGTCTGTAACCTGTGGATTTCCATCAAAATTAGTTACCCATCCTTTACCATCCCACACTGTAAGATAGATGGACTTCTTTAGCTGTCAGTTGAGGAGCCAAGTTTAAAGCCTCAGATCTCCCTGTCTTCCAGTTTGGAAAGCTAACCATTAATACCACACATTGTTATTACTTCCTTCTTTTCTTCACAATGAATGCAGAATGAACCTCTATAAATGGTTAGATTGTCTCCAACATCAAATCTGAAGCTAATAATTTACGGTATTTTACCAAAACATATCTATTAACAAGCAGACCACAAGGCACATTTCTCATGCGCAATTCTCCTCAAGAAGCTTTTAATTCAATAAGAGTCCTGTGAGAGAAGAAGTTATGGGAAAAAACATTGTTTAGGAGCTCTTCAGGGAATAGTCACAATATAAGCCAGTCTCCAGGCACTTCAGGTTGCCTTTCCCTGAATATACTGTCAAGGCAGAGTACTCTTGTCTTTTTTCCCATTGTAGTTTAAATGTAGCTGAACAAACCTGATAAAATTAATAATGGAGTCCAGATTACTGCTGCTTTCTGATATTATAAAGTGTCCTTCAGCCTTTAAGGCTTTATGGTGTTCTGGACTCATCCATCTCACTTTGCAAGGAGATTACTTGTATTAAAAAAAAAAAATAACACCACCACCCCCCAC
The DNA here is from genome assembly GCA_013398955.1 of Callaeas wilsoni. NCBI lineage: Eukaryota > Metazoa > Chordata > Aves > Passeriformes > Callaeidae > Callaeas > Callaeas wilsoni. The sequence goes on along the minus strand of VWPU01018439.1, from coordinate 145,671 downwards.
CCCCCCTTGACAGTTCTGTATCTGCCCAGAAGGCTTTTGAACTTCCATAATCACACAAATAATCACATAATCACACACATACACACAAAAACCACGCACAGAGAAACTGCAGCATTCTCAGTACATATTTGCAAACACTGTATGTCATTGGGGCCCACCTTGCACTTTGCCAGAAAGTGGAAAATTGCAAGGGACAGACCCTGAGTTCCTGCAGGCTGATGATGCCCCATGAAACAGGCACGGCAAAGCTCTTACAAGTCACAAGTGTTCCCTCCCTTCTTGTGCCATAACACGGGCAACCACAGATTGATGAGATTTTACTAAAGACGTCCCCCTTCTCCTCACAAAATCCTGAATGGCTAGTGAGTACCAGGATGTTGCTTTTCCTTCAGTGTGAGGCAGATTTTCATTGAAAGATGGGGTACTATTTCCAAATATCTCTCTTATTAAACATCATGCCTTTAGTGGAATATAATGGAATATGGAATTCCACCATCATGAAGAGAAAAGGCAATTTTCTGTCGGCAGCACAGCTACAAGTCCATTCTGTAAAGGATAGTGTGTCTCTTGGTTTGTAAAGTAGGCAGGCAGACGAACCCTAGAGTTTGGGCTCAGATAACTGTGCTTCCAAGGAAGCCCTCTGAAGGCAAAGAGAAGGGCTTGGGGCAGGCAGAGAGAAAAATGAAAGGGATTAGAATCACTGAAAACAGAGCAAAACACCAGAGCTTATTTAAAACTCTCAGCTGATTTTTGAAACTCCTAGCTCCTTAGTGCCTCTCTATTGCTCCCAACTTATGAGAAATACACTGAATTGAAAATAGTTTAATATATTTTAAGGAAACATTCCATATTTTTTCCACTCTAAGGTGAGCTAGAAACCATCTAGCTGTTCCAGAAGATTTCAAGGAGAAATTACCAACACAGAGCATCACTAGAGAAGAACAGAGATCTGTACCTTGATTCCAAATGGATAAAAAAATTCTGTACAGATCTGTACATCCATTGAGGAAAGGAGACTTAACATCTGCATTCCTTCTAAATCAAAGCTGACATTTTCAGGGCAGTGATTTTACAAAGGACCATCAAATGAAGGTAGGGGGAAGTAATCATAGGCCTTGCTCAAAAAAGTAAAAGAAAAAAGGAATTATTTTTGTAGTCTCAGTCACTAAGAGAACTCATTAACTTATATAATTTAATTTTACCCAGCTGAAATGGTAAATATAATGATAAGACTTTTTTCTTATGGGTCATTACTTTTGTGGTTAAGTGATTACAAAGAGATATATGAAGCCTGTGGTGGTATTTAGCTTTTAAATATTGAATTTCTTTGCACCTCTAATGCAAAGTGGAAAAAGCTGATGCAGATTGGTTTTTTGGCTTTCAATACAACACAGTTAAAGTACCCCTTGCAGATATTTCCCAGACACAATTCTGCAACATGAGTATCTAATAAATGTGTTTTCCTAGAGGACTTATAACCCGTTGAGCACCATTTTTTCCTTTTGTTTTTGCTCAACAGATAGTAAAATTCTTCTGCAAGAGGAGTGGTAGGTAATTTTGACTACAAAGGACAAAATATAATGCTGGGTACAAAGAAGGACAAGATGAAAGCAAAACAAAAGAGCTTATATTGGTAGAGCTCTTGCTGTTCATAGTCCCTGTTTTAATTGAATATTTATCAAAATCAAAGAATAATACTCAACTGATCTTTATTCATCTGCCCTCCGAGACACCACGCTGCTAGAAGCCCTGTGAGGGTATTGCAGGGACATTGCAGCAGCAGCTACAGCTGAGCAAATGCAGCCCTGGCCATGCTGCAATAAAGGCTCATGGTAAGATGTACTACTGAGGAATATACAATTCCATATAGAGAAAACAGTAACATTGTACAGGAAAACACATTTTTCTAGTGTTAAACCAGAACCTTGAAGGGGTAACATTGAAAAATTAACAAATCCTGCTCACATACGATCTGCCTTTCTTTTTTTTTTTTTTTTAGCTATTTTGGTGCATTGAGTTTCTGAAAAGAAGCAAACTTCTGTGGGAGAAAGAAGGCAGCAATCAGCTAAACTGTAGCTCCTATCATTTCCCAGAGAACTTTTCAAAATAGTTTTTCTTCAAAAATTGCAATGTTATTTTCAATTCTGCATGTTCAATTCCTGAAAACAATGTCTAGGAGATGAATTACATCTCCTAGAAGAATATCGATGTAATTAAAAGAAGCAATAAAACAAACAAAAAACCCCCTAACCAACCAAACAAAACAAACCCCAAATTCTCAACTTGTCTTCTAAAAGTTAGTCCTTAACAAAAAAAGTTTCTGCTTCTAACATTAGAGAGAATTGTACTAGGGGGAAAGTATTTTGAGTTGAAAGAGAATAGGTTTCCATTCAAAATTAGGAAAAAATTCTTTACTGGAAGGGTGGTGAGGCACTGCACAGGTTTCCCAGAGAGGCTGTGGGTGCCCCATCTCTGGAAGTGTTCAAGGCCAGGCTGGATGGAGCTCCGAGCAACCTGGTCTGAGGAAGGTGTCCCTGCCATGGCAGGGGGATTGAAAATAGATGATCTCTAAGGGTCCCTTCCAACCCAAACCATTCCATGACTCTTCACAACTTGCATGAACTCCTCAGCCCAGCAAGAATTACTGCTTACAAAGCAGCTTTTGTGGAAAAAGCTAGGATCAGTTTGTGGAACAAAGATGAAATCTTATCTCTTATAACAAGCTATACGACAAAACCGTCAAAGTTAGTTTGTAATGAGTATCCTCCACAGTGATTTGTTTGAGCCTGCACTTCCAGCTGCTGGACAAAGTCAATGAAAAATCAGTCCTTTTTTTGTGACACAAGTGGGGCTGCTAGATTTACAGCACTAAAATGAGAGTCTCCTAAGAACAAGTTATCCCTCGTTACTCTATTTCCAGCCTCTTTTCGCAGTATGATTTGGAAGAGTCTTATGGATACTCAACAGTGCCAATAAAGACTTTCTCTCACGCTTGGTACACTCAGTCCAGTGAAAGCTTGTGCCTGTCAAGCTGTTTCTTCTAAAAGCATATATTTTAAGTATTTAAGTATTCTCTCTCTCACTTCCTCAATCTGGTATTTTCTTTTCTTAGAATCTGGTATTTTGCTAGATACTCTCCTGCTTCTCTAGTCTCTCCCGCTTCACAGAAGTAGTTCAGCAATTCATCATGTTTGTTTTGGCTTTTTTTTTTTTTTTGGGTTGTTTTTACTATTTTGTTGATATTTGCCATTCTTTCACTAGTAGATATTTCCATGTGTAACTACACATCTTTCCTTATCTCAAAATCTTACAAGAGATTTAATTCATTATGGGCTTTTCTAACACCGCCAGTGAGATGCAAATTATATTGTAGCCAGCTGAAACGTAAGAACAGAGTTAAAGCCAAAGCTATTCTCTTGCTGCAGTATCACATTCCACCATCAAGAGGATATGAAGTGTTTTATGTTCCTTGATCTTGTCAACGCTCTTGGGTTGAGATAGGAGGTTAAAGGGAGGTGACAAGGTTAAATGATTTGACTAACATCCCAAACAAGGCTCAATATGATTATGAGCCTGCCTCAGCTTTCTAATAACATACGTAATGAGGGAGAATTGGAAGCTTCCCACACCAACAGCTCATACAGAAGTGATTTGTTTCTCTCTATACCCGGGCCACAATAGGCATCCATATATTTCTTTTAAGAATATTGTCATGGCCCACTAAATTACCCCTGGGCAGTGCTATCACTGGTGTTCCACTTTGCCCCTTTATTTCTTTCTGTGACATTACTCTGCACAAGGGTTACCAGAAAGACAGATGAAGTAGGAGTAGATGGGTCTCTAAGGGGTGATATATAGTAGGTACATAATAGAAAAAAGCGAGGATGGTGTTGTAACAGAAATTTTCATTTCTTTCTCCTCATTTCCAGAAGAAATTCCAGACATTGGAAATTTATTGTGCCATGGTTATCAGGTTTATATTTTTTTAGACTCTAACTTCTTTTCAGAGAACTTGACTCGTAATGGCCCTATACTTTTCCCTCCTCCATTTTATTTTCTCTTTCACAATGGCAAATCAAAATTCTCAGTGAAGGAGAGAACTCCTGATAAATTCTCTTGTCATCATATCAGATAGTATTTTTATTGACATCAAAGTCAGACCATGAAATACATGTCAAAAATTGTGCAAGAGCATCGTTTGTGAACGGTGCAGTTTGACTAGCAGAAAAAGCAGCTGTTCTGGCAGGCAGGATGTTGGAGAAATATCTGGCAGCTTTTAATGTGGGTGTAAAAAGTTGTCATGTGAAGTTGCTTTCGACCTGATGGATTTAATAGTTCCTCAGAGCCATCATGGTCTATCACCTCTATGGGTATTAAGGGACTCCTAAATCCATGGATAGATAATTTGGCTGCCACACTTGCACCGTAAATCCACATCCTTAAAGCCTTCATTAAATTTGTACAGACCATTTCTTAAGTGCAATTAACTGTGCGTTTCTTAAGAAAAGAAGTTGATTTGTTTCCATCTCCCATAGACCCCATTATTTCCCATCGTCCTTGTGGAAATGAGAATATATCTCCTGCAACTTGTTTAAAAGCATATCCTACTGCTGGGAATTGGAAATTGTTTATAACTTTTGCACTCCACCTGTATCACTGCAGCGCACCAAACAAAGAAAATTTCCCCAGCTGGGTCCTAGTTTGGTTGAACTTGGCAAGGTTTATGAAATACTGACATAGCTGTGGGACGCATCAGTTTGTGGACAGACTTGTCCCACTGATTTATTAAATTTTGCACTAGATTAATTTGTTTCAACTGTGGCAGCATAATCAATCCACTTTATCCACCATTACTACTGGGCAGCCAAGCTAAAATTTACAATACACTGTTAAAAAGTATGGAAATCTGTGCATTTTGATTCATCACATTCTATCATTAAAGGTTAGCAGACCACTCAAAAATCATTTCAAAATCATTATTTCGAAAAGTTATGGAATAATCACTTGAAAAATATTACTAAATTTCTACTTTAGCAATAAGATTTCTGAAGTAAAGCTACCATGTCAGTTAATACCCAGTGATGTATCTTTTCAACTAGTTTCAACCTGCACACAACACAAATTCATGATTAAAACAGCACTAACAAGATATTCATTGCTTTATGATATGAACCAGTGTTTTCAAGAAAACATTATTTGCACAAATACTTTTCATTAAAGTGGTATAAGCTTGCATAACTTGCAATACCCAATGAAATGAATTTAGATACTCTAAATTCTCACTGCTTGGGAAACACTGTGCACCTTCAGAATCAAGTACTTACACAGCATGTACAACTATTTCATGTTGGTTTTGTGGAAGGAAGTTAATTTGACTGCATGAATAAAATAACTTACTTTCTTAATTAGACATTTTAATCAGAGATCCATTAGCTAATCAGAGCTAATCAGTGTTTCATCAAGACTGTAAATAGGCAGCTTGGGATAAGATGGTCAGGACTCTCAGGCTTGCATGCATAATAGGAAGCTGAGGATATTCTTTTTGAAGGTTTATCATTGAAGAAGGACCTAAAAGATTGTCATCATTTTGATACACAGAAAAAAATCGAGGACGAGAGAAGTTATTCCTCCTCACCAGCAGCTCATTACAGTAATTTTGAAAAGTGTATGTGAGAGAGAAAATTTGGATTCTTTTCATAGTAATGCCTGGCCAGCTAAAAGTGAGCTTTAGAATTCAAACTAATGTGGCATTGGGAGGTCAGTCAGCAATGCTACATTGGCATTTATGTTTAACCTGGGATTTTTAACATTCAAACCCTAACTGAATCTCTGCAAATGCCAACAGAACATTCGCAGTATGCTTTTCAAAGCTGGGCTTTCACTCACTGCCTCCTCAGATTTCTTATCTAAGGTGATGGCGAATATTTTTAAGAAATTAGTAAAATCAAAAGAAAACCTAGGATAATAATAAGAAAATTTAGTAGTTTGCTTTATGGATTGCCAGATGAAATATTTACAACTACTTTAGCACCAAAGTATATCTTTTTCACAAGGAATACCTTAATAAATGTGATATTAACTATAGTATTAACTGTGCAGTTGTCTGGCAAACACAGTTCTCTCCTCTGATACCTTAAGCTATCCACGAACAGGAAAAAAGAGATAGCATAAAAATTAGGCAATCAACCATATATAAGAAAAGACCTACTATGACTGTTTCATATTCAACTATCTGTTAGAAACTCATCTAAAATCAGGATTTGTTAATTTCACTTCTTTTTTCTTATTTAAATTTAAAATATAAATTAAAATTGATGCCACAAACAAATAAAATAGGATAAAAATTTCCAGAAAACTGAAACTTCTTTGGATGGGAAAGAGGAAAAAGCCAGCCAGGTCAATATGCTCCCCAGCATGGGGCAAAATGAGCCAAGCTTTTACTGATTTTCCAGTCTCTTCCTGATCAAAAGGAATCCTATAATGCAGAATGTGGAATTTTAATTTTTTCCTCATCACCAAAGTACTGCTGCATTAGAAAAAAATGCTGGCATTTAATACTCAAGTTAGTATTTGCAAACTAAAACAAATCTAGTTACTTCAACAAGATACCATATGGTCTGTGAATTTGCACTGTGCCAAGCTGGAAGAGTATTTTTTTTTATTTCAATGGATGCCAAAAAACTATACTGAGTAGCTCAACGACTGTATTCTTGAAACTCTTCACAGAAGTTCGGATTCACCAGATGAAATTAATGGAAGACAAAAGATATTATATAAAAGTTAAAAGGGAGATGGGAGATGGTCCCAGCAGAAAGTCCTTGTTAGTTAGACCTCTGGCAGTGAAAGAAAATGGTCCTGCCAGACTCTGCCTTCAAGTTGCCCCTGAACGCCACAGAAAGTGGTACAAAAGAACAGGGCTGAACTTCCTTGGTACTCCGTAGGCAAGTTCTTTCCTCTGCCACAGCATTTTGCTGACCCTTGGAATTGCCGGATACAGGTAACCAGGTGTGTGACAGTGATTCTGAGCAGATACTGGGCATTTTCTTCACTGGTTGGGATGGTGAGAACAACACCTATATCCTCTGTTACGTGACACAGATACGGTATAAATGACAAAACAGTAAAAACCCCAAACTCACATCAAACAAAACTCACAAACTGCTTGTTCTCCACCCTCTCATTCTCAGAAATTTCACCTTTAAAATGAGTATGACGATTTCTGGTAATCTTAACACCTATCAATTTGGTTTTTTCTTTTTCTTTAGGTTGTATCTGACATTCTTACTGAGCTTTACTGAAAGGTAAAGCACTGTATTACCACAAAGCATTTCAACACTACAGCCTTATGCACTGGAAGACAGAGATAATATGAAAAAAATGACTCAAAGAGCAACGAGGAGGCTGACAGAGGAAGGGAATGACAAGGAAAATTGAGGTCTGAGTTTAAAGGCTCATTGAATTTTCCTCAGCTAACAACATTAAACGTTTTGTTGGGTTTGGTTTTCCTTTTTGGTGATATGAGCAGTTTTTCCAGTAGGAACTACATAAACTACTACTTCATTTAATCTAACGCAGCCAAAAAGGGCTTTAAGAGGACAACGTGAATGAGATTTAAACTAATGGCCTAGATAAATCTTACTAATCACTGGAGCCACCTAGTTTCAGCAGTCTCATTGAGAAGAAGCTGCTTGCCCTCTTGTCTGAGAATCTTCCTGGGCAGCTGGAAAGCATCAAGCTTTATCTGCAAGTCTCAAAAAGTGCACAGCATATTTGTATTTACTGGACATCAGCGCTGCTGTTAATCGGACTCCGTGGCCTTGCTCTGTGAAGAAATCCCTGAAACTGCTCCTAGTCTCCTTTCCTGATGTATGAGAAATGCTTATTTTCTTAAAGTGGGAAAAGATACAATGCAATGAATGGGGGGAAAGTACCTATTTCTATCTATTCAGATAGACTTTGCTAGTTCACCTGAGAGTAACACAAATGTAATCTAGACTTGATAGATTTTCATAACTAAAGCACATGAAACATAAGCATATAGAGAAGAAAAGGCAAATAAACTGCAAAACCTATTGTAAGGCAATAAAATTCCTCCTCTGGCACTCTTTTCTAGTGAAAATAGATAGACCAGTAATTTCATATATGAAATGCTGTCTTCTCTTCCAGCTCCAGCAGTACCTCCTGCCTTCAATCTTTCTGCTTTCTTAACAGATGGGAAATGCAGCACTCACACGAAGGGAGCCCTTTTGATCCTCGAAGGTGATCAAATTAAGGTCTGGCTAAGAGGATTTTTAGGATGAACAACACTAAATACCTCACACCGATTATCCGTTGTTCTTCCATCTGCTAATGGCCAAGGGAATATGCACTTCTCTAATGACTGTGGACCCAGTCAATCTAATCCATGTACTTAACCTCTCTGTACTTGGGTACTGCATTATAACACATGAGAAGATGAAAGGAGACTTAGAAACAGTTCGAGTTTGTTCCACCCCATTACTTAGAAGCGCACAGCCTTCCTATCTCACCACCTGATGACAGCAGACACTATATTGCCTCCCCAATAAGCACTAAATCAATAAAGGCTCACTAGAGCTGGCCCATTCTGCCTTCAGGATCCTCTCTGACTGAGATACACACGTCCTAAGCTGCAATCCCTAGAAGTAAAATAACAATAAATAACCCGAGATGTAGGAACAAGATGCAGAAATTCTTTGGCAGCAGGGACTGCTGCAAGCTCCACTGGTATTTATGGTTCCAAACCCACAAAAGCCTGGGCATATTCCAGCATCCCTGCTTCAGGAGGACTCCTCTGGGCTCAGGGGGAGTGCCATTATGCAATCAATTTCATGGCTGGAATCCCAACACATATAATTTAAGAAAAATAAAATTAAATTGATGGGTCATCAGGTCATTTGGAAAGAATGCTTTTCCTACAATCAGTCCAGCCTGCCTTTTCTTTGCTACTATAATCTCCAACCTATAAAGCAAAGGGGTTAGAGTCATTATCTGTGTTTGTATTTTATTATGTATGGTCCTGAGTTAACAGTGAATTCTCTTCCTGGGTTATCATAAAATATTACAGTGGTGTCTGGTTTTGCTACTGCAGTAGAGTGTCTTATCACATTCATTCTTAGTCCCTGATTTCATAGGTTTTAAATTAAAAATAAAAATGAGGTTAGAAGTTAGCAAACCAAACCACTGCCTAAGAGAAATATTTTATTTTAAGCTGAGCTGATAAAATATGATTTTCCCCTTTACCTATTCAGCCCTTTTGTATATGCATCTACAGATATGTAGATGAGATGGACCCTTTTTGCCCAGACCCCTTTTGTCATGTTATTTTTGGAAGACTGGTTTGCTTTTTGAAAACAAACTGAAAATGAGATTAGTTTAAAATATGTTAGCTAGTTTCAAATGAAAAATAAACTAAGTCAGACAGAAGAGACATCAAGGATGTTTTAATAAAAGTAATCTCAAGATATTCTACCCAACATACTCATTTATCTGCATTTGTGGCTCTCTGACTCCATAAAAAATCAGATTTTTAAAAATTACAGATTTTTATATCCAAGCCTTAAAAAAAACTCCCATTCAAACATGAAAAAAGATTATTTCAAAGAAAAGTTCGAGAACACACCACACTGCCAAGTTCTCTGCATGTTATTATGCAGCACCTAATATTCCTTTCATTGTTTTCTAAATAACGTGAGGCAACTTCCTGTGTTGCCCACTAGATTAATATCACGCATTCCAGGATATTTTAGCAGTAATTCATTTCAAGTGTGCTTCCCTCACCTTACAAAGAAATACCAGGTCAGAGGAATCCATTTTCAAAGAACCCATTTTAAGAACAGTATGTTGAGATTAGGCCAAATATTTCTCATGTATAAGGCAATTGAGATTAGAATTTTACATAAATGGTGCCAAATTATAAATGTGTATGATAGGTGAGTATTTTTTTATATCTAGTAGGAAAAGATCAGGTAATAAACAATTGTCTCTTGCTCTTTTTGGTGTGATACATGTTTCTCCTGTTGGAGAACAGTTGCTCCAAATCATAATGACAGTTTAATATTTCAGCATTGAATTCCTACCCACCTACAGCCTATGGAGGTAAGAGTTAATTCTCCTGTTTCTCTAACTGACAGGAAAAGGTCTGAACAGACTGAAGCCCAGATTCAACACCTGGCTGAGCAAAGAGAATGGCCTTTCCATCCCAGCCCCTTCAGCCCCAAAAGCTGCCTGACTGCATTCAGTTCTCATTTTCCACAGGCCCAGGGAATGAAATGGCAAATATTCTTGGCAATACAGCCTAACCACCAATTCAAGTCTGAGAAACACACAAACTATGAAACCTTCCGGATAAGCCAAGACCATTAACAGGAACGTCTTATCCAGCTCAGTTTCATTTCTGTGAATGGCCAAGTCTGACATTGCTATTGTCTTTATGTCCACGCAGGGAAGAGAAAAATATTTGGTCTGAACTGAGAAACGATTCTTAAGAAGCAATGATGATTGAGTAGAGAACAATTTCTAGGTTTTTCTGAACTCCTCAATCTTGGATTAATTATGTCCTCAAGAGACTATAAACAAAACTAACAGCTAGGATAAAACTACTCGCAGAAGGCTGAGTGTTCAGGCCTCAAGAAGGGGTTTGTCCAAGCAGACTTGGACAACGTACTACACATCAATAATCACCAAAAGCAGCAGTGAAAGCAGCATCAGCAGGAACTAAGGGAACAGTTTAAAATACACATTTTATAACCTTTTGCAATCTAACTATTTTAATTATTCAATAAGAATTCAAAGTGGGAGGTTAATAAAATTTATCAGTAGGTGTTCTTATCAATGAGCAGAGCTGTGAAGCCTGCATGATGGTCTATCAATAAACCAAGAGTGCTGAAATCTTTCATTAAATTGCAAGAAGAAATGTATGTATTTCAATCCAAAATACTTGTATACAGTAGGCTGATTTCAAGGGCAAACACAGTTGGGGCTGAAAACATTACAAGTGAGAACTAATTTTCAGCAGAAGCCTGTGGTGTAAAGAGCCAAAAGTAGAAATTAATCAGTTTTTATGGAAGATAAAAGGTGTCTTCCCAGTCTTCACTACAGAAATGAGCTAGATGACTCAAAATCTGGCTTTATTGGCCCAACAGCATACCTCTCACACAAAGGAAATTAATTTTGCAATTTATTTTGCTCTCACCTACTCTTCTAAGCCTACACAGTTGTCACTCTGATAAAAGTTCTTGCAATACAATATAAATTACATGAATGTACATATCAAGCTTGTACATGAGTTTTAATTCAAAGTATATTCAGGAACCAAATGCATTTCAGTACAAATTCAAAATGCTTATTAAGTTACAAGTATTGCTCCATGGAAGAGCAAATGTATCTTATTTTTTCATTTTATCTTTTTGTCTCACTATTTTGTTATGCATATATTGTATATATAATTTTGTAAATGTGACTGCCACCTTGCATATGGAGTTCATTCAAAACCATGATTTTTTAAAATTAGTATTTCAAATTAGAAATAAGCACTAAGGCACATTCAAGTGTTTGGGGTCAGGGTAGAGGAAACATAGTAAAAAAGATTAATGGTTTTTAGCCTTCAGATTTTTTACGTTATATTAATAATTCTCCATTACTAAACTATAATTTGAAGAGATGTTAAATGCTTGTGGAAGACTAAGAAAGACACTTTACTTTGTTCTCAGGAGCCAAATACAGTATTAAACAGTGCACTGAGACTTGTCATCATTTATTCCTAGAAATCAGAACAGGAAAGAAATTAACCGAAAACATCCAAGAAACAATGCTGAAATTAGTACTGTGAGAAAAAGCAAAAACATTTTTTATTGTTCTCTCACCCTTCCCCCTTGTTGCCTTTTTTTTTTTTTAAGGGCTGTTCTTACTTGTGCCTGCAACTAAGAGTTAAAATATATGCCATGAGAGAGCTATATCAAAATATTGCATTAGGGTGACATTTCAGATTGCTGTACAGCTCTTCTAAAATGATTAAAGCTAATTCTAAGAAATCAGAGTAATAGCTGCTATTAAAAACCAAACTCAACTCCTGGGCTTCCTGGAAAGTTTGACATGACAGATATCTGCAAGACATTAATAATACAGAATAGATATTAAGAGACCTTGGATCTGTTCCTGGCTGTGATATAAATTATTTGTGTTCTCTTGGGAGCAGGACTAAACTTCCGTGTATTGGGGCAGACCTACATGGAAGGATTCAGACTTCTAGGAAAGCCTGGGCAAGGCAAATGTCTAAACATATTATCTGCTAAGGTTCCTCACCTGTAAAAATGAGGAAAAGCACTTGCTTCCATATAACCCATAAAAATCTTCCAAAACCATATGCTTATGACTTCTTTCAGGCTGCTGAGGATATGTACTCCTGTGAATGCTGCAGCAGGGCTTTCCTTTAAAGAGCTCACTGCTCCAGTCTGGGAAGAAAGCCAAACCTGGAGTAAATCTGAACAGTTCAGTGCTGAAAACCAACTCATGAGAGAAGTGGAGGAGTGGCTGTCTGCAGCCATCCTTGCAAGATCCACTTTGTCCACAGCTGAAAAACTGTTGATTGGCCATCACAGACATTGCCAAGAACACAGCAACAGACTAGGGCAGTTCCCAAAACAGCACATGGATGCATGCATTTTTGTCCCCTGCTGAAATGATTATTGCTTGCACATTACAGTCATTCTACTTTTTCTTACTCGGGGATATTTATATAGGAGGTAAAGGCCCAGAGTGCTAATTTTAAGGAAGCATTTTCCTAAGAAAATATAACAAAGTTTCAGCAAAATTGTTTAAAAAAGAATCTTATACCACTTGCTGAAATTATTTTCTTTGATTTCCTCTAAGTGTTGTCCTAAAATTAACAGCATTTAAACAGATGCATTAGCATTGGATTAGCTCCTCTAAGTGTTTCCTTCCGAGCAGCCTCTCCTCCCATCTTTTGATAACCTTATTACTTATTTTGAGTGTGTGATTTTTTGCAAACTTCTGCGCCAAGACATGGTTATAACAGAGAAACAACTTTACAGATGGATGTTGTTACAATAAGGGCTGCAGCATGAGTTCTCTGTTTCACTATGGATGCGACCTAATTTGGGGAAAATTTCTAGTTTACCTTTAAAGAAGATAGAAACCTCATTCTATCTCAGTTCTTGCACCATGACTGTTGTCTGGCAGATGCAGAATGAAATGGCTACCATAGAGAACCAGACAAATTTTGTTCTAATTTTCAGGTTATTTCCTCATTGCTTACCTATTAGAAAAGGGAATGAATTTTGAGTCATTAGCACACACTTACAAACTGCTTTACACCACCTACCTATCCTTTCCTATCATTTACAATGAGCATCCCTTCAGCAAAAGTTTGAAAATTTTTAGAAGCACACCAGTAAAAACATGTATATGACCCATTCCCTGGAAAACGACTCAAATGTATCCCGAAGGTATGTAGGTTTAACCAACCACTCCTCCTTATCAAGCAGTCCTTCCTAACCTCCCAAGCAGCACACCAAGGGAACAGTTTCAATCCCTAAATCCTGACTCATTCTATCCCCATTATCACTGGTGGATAGCGAGGGCACAGCCTTTCTGACAGTGCAAAAGTTTTCAATATGAAATACAAAGTTAGCAGAGATCCAATGGCTTCAAGCTGGAAAATTACATAACTTCAGTTTCTAAAACAGTTAAAATCACAATAAACAATTTCCTAGAGGCATGACAGCAACTGAAATCCCCAGAGTCGTTATCTTCTTGTGGATATACTTGGACTGCACAGGAAGTTATTGGCTGATGAAAAAAATTCCTCTGTGAAATTATATAGCCTCGTATTGCAGGAAGTTGTCAGTATTATCAAATTGCTCACTCTGACATGAATAATAAATCTATGATTCCACAAAACAGTTCAGTAATGTCACTTACACTTTTCTGAGTTTTATGAGGAACAGATTCTCTCTTAGTTTGTGTTATGGTTAATGTTAATGTTCCTCCATTTATAAGTTCTGCTATAACAAAACCAAGAGTTTTCATTACTATGTTGAAAGTTGTATTGTAAGCAAGGAAATCAGCCAACAGAGAGATTGCACAGTCTATTTGCTCTGAACACAGGACACATTATCCCTGTTACGGACATAATTTTGGGATAAGGACTCTACCTAAGCAGCGTGGTGTGTTGAGGGCAGAACTGCCCACAACTCTTCCCTTAATGGGTCTCAGTCTTCCCCAAGACAAAGGAATCCATGGGAATACAGAATTCCATCCATTTGAAGCAGAACTCATACTGAGTCTTGGGAGCTGTACTAAGCAGGATAGTTTTATTTTAGTCAATTTTTCACATAAGAAACACTTTCATAAAGTTTGTAAAGAAACAGATTGCAAACATGCAAATTAAATCTACCAAATTTCTTGAAGAGCACAGAGAAAGAGAGAGCTGATTCTACAGTCCTGACTACTTTCTTTTTCTTAAAAAATATGACGTTAACCACAGGAATTTGTAAAACATTTGTGAAAAGAATTATTCAGTACTTGAGAGTTCCACCAAATGGGAGAAACAGCGAGAAGACATTAGGTAACAAAAATCATTTACTTTGTGTATCTACTTGCAGTATTACCAAAAAACCCCCAACCAAGCAAAAAACGAACCCTCCCCAGGGACTGATTTTGTGTATCCATGCCCTCTGAAAATGCAGGGTTTATATCTCATTACACCCCTAAGAAGGTTTTCTGAGATTAAAGGAACATAATCAGCTTTCAAGTTTCTCCTGAACACAGAAGTCAGGTCTAAAAGCCATATTGACAATGAACCAGACATTCATTCATAGGTAATACAATAAATAACACAGCTAAGGCAGTAGGAAGGTGGTGGCCACACATCAGCATCACTTTACTGTTGGGAAAGCTTAAAAAAGCATCTTTATCCATACTGTCTTCCATGCACTTTAATTCAAGAACTACCCAAAAACAAATTGCTGGTGAGTTTTTATATCATTATTTCTACAGCCTTTATTTATTTCCCGTAAAACTACTGCCAGTTTCTGACTTTCTTCCAAGCTCCAAATTACTTCACAATGTGGCAGTTCCATTCAGAAAGTGATGTTTCATTTCAAGAGCTCCACGTGTGTGCAAGCTCACACAAGCTTAGTGGATGCAGCTTCGAATTCATTTTTCAAAGTGACACACAAAAGGTTCACGTACGGTTCATATGGAAAATGACTGAAAGGTTTTAAGCGCATTAACTTTCCAAAAATTTGGTAAAAAGCGACATTTTCTAAAGATGGTTGTAAGATTCTCAGAGTTGCATAACATTACATCCCCTTATCCCTCCTACTAATCATGACTAGCACCCAACAGTATTTTTAGAGAGTTATGTGGAAATATAAGATACCCCTGGACAATGTTCTCCTCTTCTCTCAGTCACAAACTCTCTCTAAATTCTCTAAATTGTTCAGAAAAACAGCAAAAGAGCTTCCATATCAGCCCAGTTTTATCAGGCCCTTAGTTTACTATGAAAATATCTGTATTACATATGTAAAAGAAACAGAACTAAATCTGACATTACAAGGGAAAAAGAAAAAGAAAGATAGCATTCTTTTGCGTGTGCTACATACTGCAAATAAAGTTCTCCCTGTATTGGACTGTTCCATTCTGGAGACAGCATTTTAAAACTAAACCTCAGAAGAGTTCCTGGGGTTGGAGTTAATTGTAGGTATTCTTTGTGCTAAATATAATAGATTTTTTTGTACATTAACATCACTTGTTTTTAAGTGCTAACATACTCTGACTTCTTAAACCTGGTAGCTTTTATTTATATAAAATTTATAAACTCATAGTGTTATCTAAACTGGATCTCCTTTCAAACCTCTGAAAGATAATTTGGAGCATCTTTGAGATCCTAAATGATGACACTAAATATTTGGCCTTTCTAAAAGAGACACACCAACAGTGGAGAAAAAATGTTTAAAATTGCTTAACATCAGAAATCTTCTCTGTAAATTATTGAATGAAGTAGTTTGTTCGTCTTCAAGCTAAGTTACCCTTCTGTGCCTTGAAACCCCTTCAAAAAGAAAAACAAATGTTCTGAGCGGAAACATAGCCAAAACACTCTGGAATTTTTTTGGGGGGAGGAAGAGAGAGGAGGGAAGTGCATGTGTGTACACCATAGCAATTCTGGGGGGAGTTGTATTCTTTCTTTAAACTACAGTATAGTAATTTACTCGCCCATCTGTAAACAAGTATCAAAGGACAGGCAAGACAAAGAAACTGAGCAACTTGATTTTATCTGAGGAATCTGGCTAGTCTTTGAATTAGCAGCCTAATTTATCTGCTAATTTCACTTCTTAATCAAAAAGCTGTCTCGAAGTCAGACATTAGCATATATCATCAGTTTGTCAGCTGGAGAACAAAATAGTAAACCTTGTTTCTCTCATACCAGCAATGTTAACTGAGCTTATTAATCAGAAAATAGCTTACAATGTTCAGGAATACAAGAGGAAAAAATGTCATACAGAACAGAGCAAATAAGTGAATTCTTGTAGTCACATGAGAAAAAACTGTTCTGGTCAAAGCAAGGTTTTTACTGTTCATATTTAAAAATAGCAAGTTTTGAGAGAAGGACTTATTTTTAGGCTTGAAAAATATAATAATATTAAATCTGAAAAATACCATAATTAGCTCTGCTTTCTTTAGTACCCATGGTGAGGAACTTGATGGGACTAATCTATATTTCCCAAACTGCTCCAGTTTCATAAAAAAGAGGCACCAAATTCTACGACTGCCCTATTTTTTTGTTACTTTAAAAAGAACAACAACAACTAGTAATATCTGTGTTCATCACAGCTTCAAGTTGGATTCCGGAACTGTGAGATGGCCTCTTTGGATGCTCTGCATTATTTATTTGGAAGCCAAGAACAAATCACTCATCTAGGCAAGAGCGGATAATAGAGAGCAATAACGTGTTACTAGATATCCATCATGCTTTAGCACTGCTTTTAGTACCTTAGACACTGACACTCGTTGGCCCATCTTCAATATTTTAATCTCAACATGAATATACTGGAAAATGAAAGGAACCAAAATGGGCTGCCTTATTATTATATTGTCACTGAGAAGGTTTGATTAAGTGGCCAGGTGAGGGGCTGCTCTGGCACATCCTGTGAAACCAGCTGCAAGTTTTCCAGGAGTACAACCAGCTGTTGTTATCACCCCACCTTATATAACATTTTTGTGTTTGGAAAAACTAAGCCAGAAAAAACCCCAACTTTAACACAGAAGTTGCTGTTCATGAAAAATGTTCACTTTGTCCAAATATATCATCCAACTTCAGTTAATCCTCAGAACTTTAAGCACGTTCTCATTTCTCAAGCCATTTCTCTATCTCAACGTCTGTCTCAAAAAGGGAAATTGTTTCAAGATTTTCTGTTTACATGCTGCTGCTTAAAGGCTGAAGCAACTACAGAGAGGTATTTGCAAGATGTAAATGCCATCAACAGGGAAAATGAGAATCTCATCCCAGGACTAATTCAAACTGGCTTCCTTGAATGGATGTTATTTATTGGGGATACTCTCAAAATATTCTTAAAGTCAAAAAAGCTTATGGTCACAGATTTCAGCTCTAATTTTCCTTACAGCATCCACTCTTAACAGCAAGATTCCACACACAGTAGATTCCTCCACACTCAGATATATGCTTGAAATTTGGACAACATCTTTGTTCAAGGTTTACTAAAAAAGTCATGAATGGTGAGGTTAATTTTCAACTACAAAACCTGAAATGTGTTTCTGATAAATTCATCAAAAAGTTCCTATCAGTTTTTTAAAAGTAATCTAGCTCCTACAGGGATTAATGGTGAGAGTTCTTATCTCAAAATTATTTCTAATAGCCTTGGTTAGCAATTATTTCACTCTGTAAGATCTCCTAAGAAGTCAGCGGTCTTTTGATAGCAGATGGCAAGTCATATAATGAATCTGCAGAGATTTTCCAGATTCTTTATATAGTAACCACAATGTCCTTTGTATAGTAAGTGTCATTTCATACTCCTTGAAACTAAAATCAATTAAATACACATTAGAATTCTGGACACATTGCTCAATGTAGTTTTGTTATTTTGTGCTAGAACTGCTATGAATTTCCTATAGAAGTCCCAATGCCACCCTCACTTATCTTGCATTTACCTTAAAAAAAAAAAGAAAAAATAATTCAATTGCCATGCATTTTTCCATTTAAAGGATTTTTTGTAAGGCTACAAATATTTAATTACAACAGAGAAGAAGAGGGGCTGACACACCTTGAATAAAGCAAGCAATTTTTTGAATTAAGCAGTTCTGGAAAATTTAGCAGCTGCTTATGAGTTGTGAACACAACATCTACCTAAACTTATACACAGTGCCAAGAAAAGTTTCGTTTTGGGTAGGTAATGTGTAGAAAATTCTAATTGAACCAGATTGCAAACCTAACACACTAATGTTGAAATATGCAGACTCATACTTAATATATTTTTCCCTTAATTTTTCCCTTCTTTTTCCTACATGTACTTATTTACGTTTATGCAGATGCTCTTCTAAGAACTTTGACTTCAAATTAAAAAAAAAAAGGAAGAAAAGTACTCCTCAATGCCTGCACAAACTATTTAGAACCTATTTATACTTTACCACCACTCTTCTCAGCTAGTTTCTAGTTTCTACATAGACTAACTTTAAAAAAAGTCTTTGTAATTATTCCTTGATTTGCAGAGCTGCCTACAACTGCCACACCTGCAACAGTAAAACCAAGCATTTTATGAAAATGGTTTTTAAGTTTAACAAATTACATTTTATAGTTTGACTTTTACCCTTCTAGCACATCACAGATGATCTTTCATGTAACAGAAATAAAAGAACATGAAAAAAATCTTTCTTGCCTCCTAACAACAAAAGTTTATTTAATTTCTTTCTGTCCTGCCTCCCTACAAGAAAGTAGAAAATTAATACCAGCGTAGACCTATAGGTATTGTTCTATCATGACAACATGGGCTCTGTCTGACTTAAGGATCATCAATAACTGAGTTTCTAGAGTATTGAGACCCTCAGCAGAGCTCACTGATTTTTAAATATCTCTGTTGCAAAATAGCATGAGGAATCTTTTATTAATCTTTTTTGCTCAGCCTGCACTGTGATAGGAATCTCCAAGCTACACGGTTTTTAATCTGTAACATTTAAAAAAAAAAAAAAAAATCGCTGCATTCTCTTAACAGGAGTATTAATGAGATACAGCTATAAATATCCTAAAGACTTTGTCCAAAGTTAGAAAATACAAAGCAAATTTTTAGTGGGCATTCTCTGAAGGAATGGATAATGTGCTAGGTTGCTACAGCATGGACAGTGCAAATCCCATGTTAGCCACCTGACAATATTATTGTATCCCTCTGAGGCATTACACAGCATTGTATGCCTCTGATTTTACTTTGCATTTCTGTGTTTACTTTTTTTTTTTTTTTTTTTTTTTTTTTTAGAAAACATTAAAAAAAGGTATGTTTGCAAATGCGACTGTCCCAGTGCCAGCCCAGGTGACACACAGGGAGGCAGCCAGGGGAAGAGATGCTCTGCTTCTCCAGACTCCTCAGGCTGGGCAGCTCCGGAAAGGAAGACAGAGGCATCTCTCCCTTCCTCTCACTGAAACACTAAATTTAGGCTGGAAATGGCAGAAAACAGGGAGGGAAGCGGTGTCTCCCGTGCTGCTATTTCCTAAACCCCAGGAAGAGAGAAGTATTCCTACAGAGATAAAAGTTTAGTTGCCAAAACAGCCTGGCTAACACTCTTTTTGTGCCCTCTACAGCAAATATGGTGTAGAACGGAGGTGCCTGTGCCTGAGAGGGTCAGCAGCCTGCTCACTGAAACCCAGTGATTCCAAATTCATTCCTGTCTCTGGGTTTTGTTCCTCCATGTCTCAATCAATGATTACTTAGGCTTGGCTGTGTTGAGCCTATGGACAATATCAAACAATTGTTGTGGCTAACACAGAATCAAACATTTGCAAATCTTCAGTACAACTGATACAATGATTTCTGCAAGAGGGATCAATGACTTTCGTCAATATTATTTCTGCAAAATGTTAATGATATGAATGATATTAAGTCAAATTGATCCAAACAAAAATAAGCACTTGGTATTAATATATTGAGTACATTCAGGCCATATTGCTGCTACAATAAAGGAAAAAGATCAATTCAAGCACTGCCAAATAAGTTGCTAACAATCAAACTAACAACAAATAGATAAGCACGTGTAAGATGTCCTTTGTCAGCTGTGTTGCTTTTGGTGGAATACCATGCTGAAAGATTTTTTTATCTCATTTTTTCAAAATTTAAGAAATTCATTGAACAAATATAGGAAGATAAATTGAAAAAACCCAAACAAATATCATAGTAACAGGTGGATAAGTTTTTCCCTGTTCTGCTTTAGTAGCTTTGTGTATTGCTTCTCCCAGTCTGATTTCAGCATATATGTGACTACTGTTATATGACAATAGCTCAAGGCCTCAAAAGATTTTTCTCAATCTATTTTTCTAAAATCAACCACCAAGATGATCTAAAGGCATGGCAAGTTTCCAATATTAAGGAGCAATTTTTTTTCCTACAGGGACAGACACTCCACAGTTCTCCCTGGCTGGATGCTTGTGCTCATCACTGAGACTCTTAGAAAGCTTACAAACAGTTAAAAAGGGATGTGGAATGTAGATTTGTGTCTGCTGCATGCTCCAAAATCTAGGCTGGGAAGTTCATGAAGGTCCACATTAAGTCGTTTTTGTGACCAAAAGTAGGAGTCAGGAGATCTTAGAGCTGCTCTTGCAAACCTTGGGCCACAGTGAAGTTTCTCAATTACTTTCTCCATGAGATCACGAAGGTAACCTGACCGATTATCTGCTTAATGCTCAAAATGAACTCCAGCATTTTCAGATGAAATAGTGCATAAGGCTGACAAAGCACTATCATCAAAAGGCATTATAAAGTCATCGTTGTTACTGCTGTACCACAAGATCTCATAATGAAAACATAAAGATCTCATTTTATTATGCTAAAATAAACACTGAAACAAAGTAAATGGCAACTAGCATGCAATAGTGCATAATTTATCCACAGTTACTTAGGCTGGGGTTATTATTACATTACCCAAGAGTCTGAACAAGCACCCACTACAAACATGACACCTACTGTAATCCAGTGAGAAATTTATATTTAAAAGTATCATTTGGGGAGTGGGGAAAAAAAGCAAATTAATTTTGAACACATAAATATTCCTAGAAAATGCTGTTATTTCACATATCACCTCTGTTTTCCTAGGCTCATGTATAGAATTGTGACATTACACATTCAATGTTTTTGCTGCAGAAGTATACTACATTAGCATAGCCAATCTCAAGCTAACAAAAAACCCCAAAACATAAAAATTATTTAAAAAAAAAAAAAGGAAGGAAAGCATACCACTGGGAAAGAATAAAAAGCAGAAGACATATTACTATGGTCTGAATAATGTCACATTCCATTATTGATTAAAATGATTTTACCATGACATTTCATTCATCAGATTCCATTTCTCATTACACACAAACCCTTAATATTTATCAAGCTTACACAAGGCTTTTCTTCTCATCAAGCAATGCATTTCCTTTCTCCTCTTTAAAACTAGGTTATATTATGTTGAAGGGTCTACACTCTCTTTGAACTCTCTCCTTCTCACACTTGACCTCACTACCATCACTTTTTATCTCATTATAGTGGATGTTATTAAGTATTTATGTCTAACAAGGTGATTTCAATGGTTCATCCTTTTTAAACAATTCTGTGATCATTTTCTGTTAGCAGGAAATAAAGACATTTCATTAAATCAAGATCTATCTGCTACCACTCAGAACTAATATTCTTTCTAGTCAGGACATTTAAGACCTTCACCATATACAATTGCAGTGCATTTTTGATGGTTAAGGATGGAATCGTCCAATCCTCAGTCATCCAGCATGCACATTAACTTCAAAGAGTGATTTTAGATTTTTACAGAATGTAGGCTCAACACCTTCATTAAAGGAACAGGTTAACCCTGGAATGCATTATGCTGTTATTATGGATGCCTAGGGAAAGCAAAGAAAACTGCAGGTGCATAAGAAGTTTGCTCTAGATTAAATAAATCTTTGTAATCACCCTTTTAAAATTGAGATATACTCTGTATTAATGCTTATTATTTCTGTAAAAATATGTGAAAGCTAATTAAAAAAGAGATTACCCTGGCAAAAAGTGGTTGTATGTAAAAGGTGATTCTGCATTCTGTATTAGTAAACCTTCCCCAAAAACTCATAGTGAAAGTATGCACAATACAAGTAAAAGCATGTAAAACCTCAGCTCTGATATATTGCATCTCATGAAAAAGCTCGTATTCATGTCATTAACTTTTTGACCAAATTTCATAGGATTAGCAATAAAACCATTTCACCTTATTGAGGTTATCTAGAAGACAAAGTGCTACCTACTCTTAATACTAAACACAGTCCTGCTTTATCTCCACGTTATTATACACATCACTGGACTTTATCACTACAAACCAGTTGTGTTTGCAGAACTTAATCAAAAAACCTTCACTTTTTCTTTTCCTAAATAGACTGACAGGCTTATGATCCTCTCAATCTTAATCCTTAAAACAATTCACAGCTTGGAAATACTCCAATCAAACACAATATACTGACTGGTAGAAAATCTATTGACCAAAAAAAACCAAACAACACCCATCCACCCCTCCCGACCCTAAATAAAAATACATCCAAATTTCCCAAATTTGATCTGTATTATTTCAATGACTAGCAATCTGAACTTTCAAAAACACCTTTTTCTTTTATAAAAAATCTTTTCTGTTTCAGAATTTAAAAATTGAAAAGGGTTTGGTTTTTTTTCTAATGTTTGTGTCCAGCTGTGGCAAAGAACAAAACCCAGTTAAAATATTTATGCTTTTTTTATAAATTGCATTTTAAAAAATTGTGAACCTAGATATTTTGCTGTGTTTGAGACTGAGAAATAAATTAACATTTGACCAATATCAGTAATACTCATCACAATAAGTCATTTGAGACTTTGGCTTCAAGACAGTTAAAATGGCTTGATCATTTCCCATATAGGCTGAACCCTAATCTTCTAAGTTTCAGTGCAGCCAGCTCATTTCTAAGGTTTCCCCCCAAAAAAATCATAGCCGGAGAATGATGAAGTATAATACAACACAGAGCAAGCACATGGTGTGTAAGCACATGTAAAAGATATTGCACAAGAATTTGACACTAACAGCTACATTACTTCCACTCCCAAGAACTAAAACAATCACTTGTAGGAAACTGGCCACAGTAAAGCAGCGGTCGATAAAAGCAATCATGCCAGCTAAATTGTACCTGAAGTCAGTGGCACAATTATTTTTATTTTAAAGCAGTGACATACCAGTGAAAACATTCCACTGAAGATGAAGAGTCGGGGAAGTATCTATAAAGCAGATCCATCTGGAAGAGCAGCTGAAATAGTGAACAGAATGAATTTCCCACTTTTAGGTGTCTTGCATAATTTCTTAACCCTTGCCCTTAGATTTTAACAGATCTCTTCAGTCTAAGGCTTTCAGTATTTAACTACCAGCTGTAGATAAATACCTGAAAAAAGGGGCCCAGTTGTCTGAGCCTCCTTAGACCTTACTTAGATAAATAAAAACAAGCCATTTTCCCCACAAAAAAATACTTCTGTTCTGCTTAATCTTTACCTTTCTCTTTGGCTGTCTTTTAGATTTTATCTGTTGATATTGCACTTTCTGTCTTCAAAATAGAAATTATTTGTGTGTTGGTGCATATTTATGAGAAACAGCAATGTGTAAGAAGTCAAGCTGTGAGGAAGTCTTTACCCTGAGATCCCTGTGGTCCCTCAAAACTCTCCTCAGCTGTTGCAAACCCACAGGAGACCTATTTGTTTATGGAAGTATGCCAGGTGTTTCTCTTTCATAAATATTTAATTAATCAATCCTGTGAGGAAAAAATGCAGCCTGCACAACACTCGTGGTAATGAATATGTGTTAGCTGTCTCGATTTTTTCCCCTCAGAAGCTGATTAGTTATGTCATTTGTAAAAGAAAGCGGATCCATTGTATTTCAAACAGGGAAGCAGAGCACTATGGTTTTGGAGAAGTTTGTACCAAGTAAGACGCAGAAAAAGGGGACTAGTAAAAACTATAGCTTGTTCTGGTAGCAGAAAGGGGACGCCACAGGCCAGTGGATTTAACAATATGCTTTTTCATTTCATAATGATGAAGAGTCAGTTCAAAGGGATGCACAAAACCCACCCACCCGGGTATATCAGGTCACTTTACTGAGTCCTGCTATTATGGCCAGCCAGCCCCTCCTGAGATCTGAGACCCCTTCCCCTCCTTCCACCTGGGAGAACACATGGATCACATCTCAGTGGGTGTAAGCAGCACTAAACATGAACTCATTTGTAAAGAAAAATAAAAGCATATCTGAGGGAATACTGGACACACTGATTGGCAATTAGATCTAAGTAAGTATAGATTATCAAAGAATTTAAATTTCTTTACATTTTCTAGAAGTACAATTTCAGGCATGTGGTTAAAAATATAATACCCTGATGCAGGAAGACAAAGATACCACCAGACCACAATTCTGAGGACCTAAGATTGATGCCTGACTCTGCATGGTAAAAATCTACTTAAATGGCAACAAAGAGCTCGCTCTGTCACACATCTGCCATGGTCAGGGTTTGCCTGGGATTGGGTTTGCCTGGGACTGTGCAGAACTAAATTAAAGCTGAATAAATGTACTCGAGCTTTAGCTACACACGGGATTGAAAAATGTGAAAAAGTCAAAAGGACCTTTAAGGTCTGGCCAATGATAAACAATACAATGACTATCACAAAGCAAAAGTAATCTCAAATGGTCCTTACTTTGTGTTTTACACTTGTCTTTGGGCCCACTTTCTTCACGGGTAGCACACAAGGGCTTTTTATAGATAATAAGTATAAAAATATAAATATAAGATATATAATTATTTTGTTAAGGGAAGGTGTGTAGAAGACACTTTAACAGTGCCAACACTGCTTAGTCCTCGGCAGTGTTCATCACCGGCATCAGGGGTTTGATGCTTTTCTTATTCAGCAATATCACATAGTCATAGTGTCTTACACTGGGGCTAAAACACAAAAACAACAGCTGAAAACACAGTCACATAGTCAGTGTCACTGGGGCCAGGCTTTTACTTCTACAGATTTTTACTTAGGAATTAATTAAAAACAAAAAAAAATCCACAAAGAAACAATTTATTTTGGATTTTGCAAAAGGAGGTATTTTAGTTTATCATTTAATAAGGCCATATTTTTATACAAATTCTCACAGGAAGTAAGATATAATAGTGAAAAAAATCTCTAAACTAAGGAAGTTTTAATTCCTGTACTTAGACATTTACTCATAAGCATGAGGTTTGTACTGATGATGGTTAACATTATTTAACTATTGTTAATAATATTTTAAGATCTGTGGTGGGGACGGAACTACTGCTGTCTGGCAACAATATATTTCAGCCTTGCTGCACATTTTGCAGACATGGCTCAACATACAGTATTAATGTGGCTCATGCTTAGGCTATTCTACTTGTAAAAACTTGAATCCAAGAACTTGTTTCTAGACAGTTGCACAAAATTTACATCAATTCAGGTTGGGATTTCTCCTCACAACATTTCAGTCACATGAGAAAAGAAGAGTAAAATTTTCTAATTTAATTTTAAACACGACAAGTCAGTCTATTTAATTTAGGAGTTCAACACTCAACTCTACAATAGCAGCTTTCTCCTTTTCTGGACTCCTTGGTTTTACATACATCTTCTCCCTTTCTTTGTTTTCTTGGCACATCTTCCTTTCTAAATTGTAAATGAAGGAATACACATTTCTTCCCATTTCCTCTCCATTCAGAGCCAGTAAAAAGTAAACATGCAGAGTCAAAGTTGTACACATGAAAAAAACAATGTCAGCCACCTAAAATACATCTAATTTTAAACAATGAAATAGGACAATAGAACTACTATTTCATAATTCCCCTCGGCTTTATAAAACCACAGTCAATGTATGGTACAAAACTCTGCCTGATATGACACAGATACCTATTAAAAAGACACGGTTGGCACTTTAAAGCACACTGTTCATTAGCTGATTTCAGTGTTTCCTCGAGTGATTATTTAAAGGACCATTGAATACAAAATGATGGTGGCAGAATAACACGAAGTAGCATAAAAAGCTTACAACTGGTGACATCTTTAAGTTGAAACACTTGACTGTACAAAATATCTTATTTTTCACATAAATGTTTCTTGCACCTACATAAATCAAATAGAAATGCAAAATAAACCTCACAAAAATACCTTATGAATTATCTGTACAAGCCCTTTTACATTTAAAAGTATGTTTCACATTTACAACCTTGTACTTCGTGCAAAATATAAACAAATTAAATTTGTGGAGAGAAACTTTTAAAATAACAAAAGGAGAAATCATAAATAAGATATCATCTTAAAAAAAATGAAAAAAGGCAAGCCCCCCCAAATTACAGTATGTAGAGCTTTTTTATTGCATTGATATCTATACTGATGAGCTCTCTTTAGGTTATCATGTTTCTAAGGTTTTGTAAGAGATATTGGTTGAGACATTTTTGAAGAACTGCCTCAGAAACCTGAAACTTCCTTATTGTTTATGTATCTGTGCTGCAAACCACCACTCTTTACTACATTCCTCTCCCCTGCACCTCCTCCAGAATATATTTTGAGTCAAGTTTAGGCTAAACAAAAAGGTTGACAGGCTTTTCCAGTGGCAGACAAAGCAGTACTTAGTACTGGGCGAATTCGCAGACAGAAGGGGTACCTGTAGTGCTACAAACCTTCGAAATTGTCAGTCTTACCAGAAAACCATGGGCATGTTTAGGTTCACGTCTGACCACATTAATTCGAAGGAGTCACTTAAGAATAGGAAAGGTTATTTAGTGACATACAGAATCAGTTTCCTTGTTGTTCCATCTTTTACTTTATGCGTGTTGACCTTTTCCAGCTATCCCAAGAGGAAACTAATGTGATCTCAAAGAAACATTCAGGTATATCATTGCTCTGTACCTGAACTGCACAAGGATTCAGTTACCATATTTATGTGCCTGAGGTTTCTGAAGGGAACTTCTGTGGCTCAACATGACTTTTGCAGAAATTTGTCAATACTTTTAACAGAAATATAGCCTGGAAATAGTATATTTAAATATCAATTAGTTCTCAGAAAAGAATCAGATAAATATCTGTCTAACATTACTACAGCAAAAATTATAATCTCAAAGGGTGTAGTTGTGTTATCTAGCTTCCCAGTGGATAAATTGCAAGATCAGTTTCTGTGAGAAAACTTACCTGCTATTGAAAAATAAGACAGAACTAGTTTTGATGCAGTGTGCCCTAGCATTCTTATGCAATTGAGGTTTTCTTTCCACTTTTACCACTTTAGATAAAATTAAGATTTGACAAAGAAAAACACCATCATTGCCAGCGATGACACGCAAGAAGAAAATACATGGAAAACAACAGGACAGATTGGGAAGGAGATTATAAAAAATAGTGATATGCACGGCAATGCATCCTACACACATACACCCACAGAAATCCCCTCAACAAAACAACAAACAAACAACACTAAAAAAAAAAAGGAGGTAGATTTATAATGAAATATAATGCTGATCTCTCAAAAATCCCCTGGTATATCACACAGCCAGTGGTACCCCAGGTCCAGAAAGTCATGTAGCACCGTTCATGAGAGCACTAGCAAATCTACTTTTCATCAGCAGCAGCAAACGTGTTCCTGGTGATGCAGTGAGTCAGTCTTGGTGGTTCACTCACTTCAGCCAAGAGCCTGAGGAAGTTGCTCCACCTCTGGCTTGTCCTGCCTACATCCCAGTGGAGCTAGCTGGGACCTCTAGGCTTCTTCATAGCTCTAGTTGTTACTCTTACAGAAAGGTAGAGAAAATTTGATGATCAGTCAAAATGCTGGAGGAACTTGACGTGGGGAAAACTGGTTCCCTGGCAGTCATGGTGTGTGGTGATGTTCTCCAGCACATAACAGATCAAGTATTCCAAGGAAAGGACCTTCTCCCTGGCAGGGCACTCTTGATCCGTTTTTTACTCAGTGCACCAACAAATGCTCCCACTATTGTCCCTCTTCGCTGGAGGTCTATCCACTGCTCAGATGCTTTTCTTACAGAAATGCAATTTTTTAAGACACATTTTTGACCACGCTGATGTATATGAATACACTGAGTTCCAAAACACATATTTCTTTGCCATTTTTCTCCCTCTGATAAATGGGACTGACAATACAAATTAATAGATCCTGGACACAGATAGAGAGAAAGGACTGCATTCTGGCAGTCTTATATAGCTTGCGTAAGATTCTTTCCTTGGGAAAGAGGCTTAACAGTATTTAGAGAAAGGACAGGAAGGGTAACATGTAAAGTTTGCTACAGACAAGGTGCAGGACCAATGGTTTCTTAGAGGAAAGCATGCCAGCCAGAACTGAGTAAAGAAATCAGTCAAAGCTTTGTCTTTGCTGGAATCACAACAGAAAGAAAGTGTCCCCTGGATTAATTTTACATCAGCTATCATTAGACAGCTCAGCACCTGTAGGCTGGCCAGTGTTAGCAACAGGTCACTATTGCTGGCTGCTTCTTAGGGCAAATTCTGCAACCCGTGCTGTGCACAAGGCTCCAATGCAACAGAACTCACTTTAAATCTGCTTCTGTGATTGTCAATATTGCATTTCCTGCAATACAGCATATGAGTGACCAAAACAGAAACCAAGACATTCACAGTTTGGAAGGAAAGACAAACCCTTGGTGATCTATATCTACACTAACGGACCTTACATGTGTGGCTCTGATTGGAACCAACCCATTGCTTTATGTCACCCTACACTCAATCTAACAAAAAAGAAATTCCTCCATAGCAGGGGAGTAGAGAAAGTGGTAAAATGGAAGAAATGCAGTATTGGGTGCCACAATATAAGAAAGATATAGAGCTATCAGAGAGCATCCAAAGGAGGGCTACGAAGAGGGTGAAGGGACTTGAGGGAAAGCGCGTGAGAAGGGGCTGAAGGCACTGGGTCTGTTCAGTCTGGAGAAGAGGAAACTGAGGGGAGACCTCATTGTGGTCTTCAACACCATCAGGAGGGGAAGTCGAGAGGCAGACATTGATCTCTTCTCTCTGGTGCCCAGTGACAGGACCTGAGGGAATGGCCTGAAGCTGTGTTGCGGGAGGTTTGGGCTGGGTATTAGGAAAAGCTTCTTCCCACAGAGGATGGTTGGGCACAGGAATGGGCTCCCCAGGGCAGTGGTCACAGCACCAAGCCTGATAGAACTCAAACAGTGTTTGGACAACATCCTCAAGCACATGGTGAGATTCTTGGGGTAGCCTGTGCACGACCAGGAATTGTAGTTTGATGATCCGTGTGGATCCCTTCCAAGTGAGGGAATAATATAATCTATGATACCTTAATTTTCCTCTGAGTATAACAAACACTACCAAGAAAAGTCTCATCATACACAAAAAATGTGGTGTAAAAGAACAATAATGAGCTGGACACTGTGGTCTACATTGTCATTGCTCTTCNTCTGAGTATAACAAACACTACCAAAAAAATCCCATCATACACAAAAAATATGGTGTAATACATTGTCATTGCTCTTAACTATCAAAAAACCTTATGGTCTACAATGATTGGCTTCAGATTCAATTCAACCTATTCTCAAATGAGCTTTTCTTTGTAAGCGGAACATCAAAAATTTATTTTGTTTTATTAGGAAAAGTTGATTCATTTTTTTCCCAGAAGTTGATCAAATCTGAGTGGTTCACTTTCTTGGTACACTAAGAACATTTAAACAAGGCTATAGTAAGAAAGCTAACACAATATAGTTATAGAATGGATATTTTTTGAATCTTTGTGAAAGAGTAATGATCGTTATAAAAAGCAAGGCTTACTGATCTGTTATATGACAGACAGCAGCAAATAAAAAAGCAGATTCATGACTATTAACAAGTATAATTATATTCAGTCATTCCTTTTAAAATTGCTTAAAGCTCAGCTGGATTTAATATTTCCTTCAATCAACAACATGCAGGATGTGCGGAAGAATAAATTATGATTAAAATACAGACAATATGAAGCAAGGAGATGTAGACCATTAATTTAATTCATGACATTTTCAACACCACTTTATGAAAGTCATGGATTTTATTCAAATGGACTTTATAGAGCTTTTGAAGTAAGCAGTCTTTGAAGTTCCTCCTTTATTTGTTGTTACACTTATCATGAAATGTCAAAGAAAAATGGTTTATTACTATCAGAGGTGCTTTATTACTCATTTTAGGGGGATTATCAAAATGAGAATCTCCATCCAAAGACAGATTTATCAGGTCATAAATTTTGCACATTATTTTGATAATAAAAATTGGTATTGTAATTATCCGTTTCCCCCAGATACTTCCTCTGGAGGAATAAAAGCTGACAAAAACTCTACCACCTTATGAAAGTTTGACTCAGCCTACACTCATTTTTCCTGCATAATGAGGCAGGAAAATAAACTGTTAAATACAAACTGTTAAACATAAAGCTTGATATTCACATATTCAGTATCTATGAACTAGTCTCTGTCATCATATGAGTTTCATCAAATTTAAAGAAACATTTTGAATTCTAATCTTGAATAAGGATTTTTCTTGCTTACTATCATTATTAGGAGGGATTTGAATTGTGTCTATAGTATGACAGCTATGAGTCAATAAGGGTTGATCATAAAATTTAAAAAAAAATCTAGGTAATTATATCTTTCAGCAAAAATGATCCATTTCCAGAATGGCTTGGGAGAGGAAATATGGGAAGAAAAGGAGATACCATTATTCTGAAAAGGATATTTTATTTCTCACTTTTGCTTCAGTGTCAAATGACAGGGATGTAGAATTCCATAAATTTCTGTCAAAGGTTGATGTATCATTACTAGGACAGAAAAATAAGGAAGATGCACATGAACTTGCCCAGCATTCTCATTTGGGATTAAAAATTGAATTCTGAAGCACTTAATAATCTAGAAACAATTACTTTTTAAGTGGAATTCTGCTTCTGAAAAAGTCTTTTGCCATTCTTGGGTAGGAGCTTGAGTAGGAGAGTTTCAGAAGTGAGAAGCAAGTGCAGAGCTTAAAATTTCTTGAAAAAGTAAAAGTTTTAGACATGAAAACTCAAAACATTCAGAAAGCCAGGCCTCTTGAATCCTGTCAAAATTTTGAATCTCAATGCTTAGAAAACTTTGTGTGCAAGAATAAAAAATCATGGTCGTTCCAGTGTTTGGCAATTCAAGATTTCTCTTTAAATAACAGCTGAAGAATGTAGACTCTCAAATTGCACAAGGAATATTTATAGGTGTTACAGAGCACATTATATAATTGATTGGTGCCTCTCACTGAGCTCAGAATGAAAACGTGACTGTGATGAGCAGAGGAACAATTTCAGAATACCTCTCTGTGACAGTGAAAATCTCTGAGCTGGAAGGGGCCTGAACCAGTTGGTGCTTGCTGGCAACTGCTCCCTTCTGAGGACAGAGCCCCTCTAAAACCCTCTTTCCAAAAGCCTGTCAAAAGACAGCATGTTCTTAGAAAGCAATGACTGTTGAGTTTCTTTTCTCTAATTTTAATTTAGAATAATTAAAAAGGGAGCATGTCTAGTCAGCCTAGATTCTCATGAAAAGACTGCAGAGTATCTAAAGTGTTTTGGATCCTGTGGGCTCAGGGGGTGACTTGCAGCATCTGTGGTACAGCAGGAATATCTGGTCACCTTTCCAGTCAAAGGAGGCTTAGTCACAGATCTCACTGAAAATCTGCTTACATCAGTCAGGTGGCTTTATGAATATCTACCACTGATTTCAGTTATTTAAATAAATACTACATTGCATAAATAAAATTCAGAAAGTAGATATTTCACTCTCCTACACAAAATGGGTGTCAGTCATTATGAACAATAGATCAGTGGCTTCTTTTGGCTCTAAATAAAAGCAACACTGAGGAGTTGTTTCTAATTAGGACACCATAAAATGCACTTCTGAAAGTCAGTCTTGCAGATTTACAAGGCCTTTCATACTGACAATGATGATAAAGGTGCAGAAAAGTATGTGTTACAGTAAGACCAGTCTACAGTACTTTTTAAATGGCCAGAAATTAAACTCTTTTGTAGGAAAATATTCTTTCTAGGTGTACCATGGCATTGCAAAAGTCCCAGTGCAATCAAGAGAAATAAAGTTCCCATAGGGTTCTGCACAGAAAAAATCCACCAAGTTGCCTTAATTAGATGTTTGAAAAATAAGCACAAGGATGTGGGAGTGAGTGTATATGTATTTTGTGTTGTGAAACTCAGATCTTGATTTGGATCAGGACTTTGATCTCTATAGTTTCAGATAGTTCACTATAAACTCACAGCAAAATCTGAGCAGAGATTCTCCAAACCAGGCACAGTATGCAGTTTGGGTCCAAATCTATAACCTGCTTTATGTTTAGTGCTGATCTTCAGACAAACAATTCTCTTCCTACCACTGCCTGAAATTTCTCTGGGGACAGGGAATAGGAAGGAAAGCAAACATTCCAAATGTAAAGTCACAAAGCCCTCAACAGACTTCCAGTTGAAACTTTAGCAAGCCATGTTGTTGGCAAACATTTACTTTTAGCAATATGCAAAAGTGTTAGGTTTTGGTACATGGATTCTGAAACTAAAAATTGACCTGAAATGTGAGTAAATGGAATTTTAGATCATGTTTGTTATCCACTAAATAATTCATTGTTCTATTTTATACATGCAGCCTTTAATTAACTTACTGACTCAGACTCATGATACTACTAATCCATTCATTTCCCCAAGCCCACTGAAAAGTATAAAACATGTGTGGGCACAAGCAAAAGACTGGGAGATTATTAAGAAGGAATTTTTAATCAGAAAACCTCAGACAGCTGGATCCTCTTCTCCCAGCTATGAAGACCAGATTGAGGACTGATTGATAACACCTGTTAACTACTGTCTTTTTCCTGAAGCTGTTGAGTCATAAGCCTGTACAACTATTTTTTTCCTGAAATACTGGTCACAATAGCACAAACCAGAAAATAATTCTGAGTAAAGGTTTAAAGTTGCTGCACATACCAAGCACCCAACTTCTTCCTGACTGGAAAATATATTTAGTAAAATAGCCTTCAATGACAAGCAGAGCTTGGATGATTTATACTAAAATATATATATATGTGTTTATATAAACAAATACATCTGAAGAGGATGTACTCTTGTCACAAACCAATTCTGCCCTAAATATATGCAAAATTATCCAACCACTTTTCTTAGACCAACATTTAATTACTAAATGTGCTATTTTCTCTTTACAGATGCATTTGTACCTTCCTCTTCAGGGAAGAAGAGATTTTTTCACCAATGAAATATAAAACAAAGGGCTTCCAATAGTATCTAACTATTTTATAACACCACATAAACATGATACACTAAGTGAAGTATTGGGAATTAAAAAAAAAAGGAGTATTACAACAGAATTCCAGTACCTAATAATTTTCCTTTTCTCAGTTTCAGATAAGGTAGTTCACTTTGCTTGAAGACCTCTTTTCACCATATTACATAGACCTAAATTTCACTCTAGCCTGTGTTGCCTTTGTAAGGCTTTTAATAGAAATGTATCAATAATTGTTTTCTGTGGACATACACTATAGGAGCGAGAGACAGATGTAATTCTTCTATTCCTCTCCCTTGATCCTAGTCTACATAATTAAGTATCAGACTAGATAATCCCTTGGGTCCGTTCATTATTCCAGTCTATTTAATACCAGCATATCACTCTGGGATAGGTTACAGTGCTCTTACAGACCTTAAAATGTATAGGTTAAAAGATTTACAAGGTAACTGAAGTTGTGACCTCCTTCCTGGGGGAAGGGAAGAGGCATTAAAGGCAGGATAATTCAGAGAAATGTGACTTAAGTGCAGCAGTAGAGCTATAACCCCTCAAGTTATTTAAACCTTTGTCTTTTACCACACAATCCCTACTGGGTGAAATCTCCAGTTGGCCTAAAAGACTTAATCACCTCTGGCTGGATGAGTATTAGCAGTTCATTTGCATAAGTACTTGTCATTATCATTAAGTGTGTTTGCTTTCAGATATATTTAAGTCCACATTAACTCCTTCTTGCTTGACATTAGGATCTCTCAAATTGGCAGTGGCTGCATTGTACTTCCTCTGAACCAGTCTCCTACTTAAGACATATCTAGGACAGCTGTATTCTTTAAATACTCATCAAAGGGAAACGATTCCATCTACTGCATGAAAAATTTAAGACACATAATTTCTGTACAAAGTCAAGATGTGGTCACAGAGAAATGAAAATACAGACTCTAAAGTGTAAAACAGTATAGTAAATGGAGTAGAGTAACCCAGTTGCCAGAACACCTCCCCCTGGGGCTCAGAAATCTGTAGCTGTAATCATAGCTCTACACAGACCACCGCAACAGGCAAAATTTTAAGTGTCTGCAACTCAGTGTAAAGCCAAACCCTAGGGTTAAGAATCCAGTCTATGTGTAAGAGACACAGATTTACCAAGGAAACTCAGGAAACGCTGCCATACATTCTGGGAAAACAGCTGGACACACTTGCTTCTGTTCCTCATTGTGTTGGCTGCATGCACCCCATTATGGAAAAAAATTCGGAAAAAATTCTTTACTGTGAGGGTAGTGAGGCGCTGGCACAGGTTGCCCAGAGAAGCTGTGGTTGCCCCATCCCTGGAAATGCCCAAGGCCAGGATGGACGGGGCTCTGAGCAAGCTGGTCTAGTCAAAGGTGTCCCCATCCGTGGCAAGGGGGTTGGGACAAAATCATCTTTAAGTCCCTTCCAACCCAGGCCGTTCTTTGATTCTGTGGACACTGAGGAGGTGACACCTCAGGAAGAAGAATCAAAGAGCTCTTAGCAGAACCACAGTGCTGATGTTTGGGGCTGACAATCCGACCCTTCCCCAAAGTCTGCGGAACTCTTTGGTAATCCTGGGCATGGAGCTTCTCAAGGATCTCTCTCCTTTTGTCCCAGAACATGAACATTTTGGACTTTCTAAGACAAAGACAACTGCCCTTGAGAGATGAGGTTACTGAAGCCTAGGGAATGAAAAATGTTCCATAAGACAGGGAGAGACATTGTTTACCTGCCAATTATGGTAAATAACCAGGAAGAGGGACCTGCCTCTAAGGCTTACTTTTTGTATTAGTGAAAACAGAAGCAAACTTGAGATCTAGAATGAAATGACAAATCTCTGATGAACATGAAAAATCTGATAAGCTAAAGAATCATATCCCTTTCACTTGGTCTCCTTCAGGGCATATGAGTCCTGAGAGACTGTTTTTCTACCTAATTTCGGCGAGCATCCATCTTGAAAAACTTATTACTCTGGATAGAGCACATTTTCAGAACGAGATAAGAGTTTTAACTGGAAGTAAAACCAAACTTTGGTGTTCCACTGCCTAGTAAAGCAGCCTAACAATTAAGCTACTCGTATAGAAGTTAAGGACTATGTAACAGTGGCTTTACTCTAAAAGCATTTTAACATAGCTTTAAAACAAAAGATTTAAAAATTATTTAAAATAAATATCTTACAAACATTTTTTTTAAGAGACTACTTTCATCTGATGTGTTCCAGAAATGTTCAGAATTACAGATCTGATGGGTATTTAGGTATGAATCTGTGTAGTTTCTGACTTAGTTTTGCAGAAACAGAGACCAGGTCAGTTCTAAACCTGCCACATGACATTTAACTTATTAACTGACAAGAACTTAAAAGAAACTTAAAAGAGAGCTTCTCAAGAAGATTAGACAGCTCTAAACATTTCTTCTCAACATCTGAGCAGGTTTTTTGGACCATAATTTTTACTTCAGATGTCAGATCCGCAGTTCATGTTTCCAAACAAACTGTTCACATTTCCTTGCTCTCCTCTGACAATGAACAGATTAGTGCAGAGTCTGTTCTTCTAATGTACACAAAGTAACATTTCAGAACACTTCCTCATACCTCCTTAAGTCAGTGGTAAAAATATTCCCTACTGATTCCTGAAAACCTGGGTTACAAAAACCCCTTCTGCTGCTGTGACAAAACATGTGGTAATGACAGCCTCAGGCTTCCCCGTGTAAAAGTTAGGCTGCAAACATCTTGAAAACCTTTCTTGCATTTTCATAGCATGAGACTTTAGGCAAAAAGACTAATATAATCTGCTGCTATATCAAACTAACATATTATATATTCAGGTCACATTAATAATTAATTTCTTACATATGGTATAAAATACACATTTTTACATCTACTATTTTTCTTGAGAATAACATATGAACTGTATTTTGCATATAGCTTTATTTATATTTGTGGTGAACTACACATAAACACATTTATGCATTCAGAATGGATGTTTTTAATAAAAGTTACAGTCAGGAATCTTAACTCATTGTTTTCTGCAATCTCACTAATAGAAGTCTTTTAAGCAAAGAGGAATCACACCCCTTAATAATCTGTTGTTTTATTTTTTTAATATCTCCTGTGCTGAAACATTCATAACAGAAACTTAATTTGAAGGGCAAAGGAAAACAGACTTGTTTAGAAATCTTAAATGGGTAAAGTAAACAAAGTGAATGTCATTTGGTAGAAATCAACGAAGTAGAATTATAATCTTTGGAGGAGTTTTATCAGTGTCTGAGTTGGGTGCAACATTGTTTGGCAAGTTTTCATACTTGTTTCCAAAATGGATGTGTACAGTCCTCACCTCATGCAATATTTTCCTACAAGCAGAAAGCCTGAATTGCTGCTTACGTTAATGTGCAGCAGGTCATGCCTGCTTTCAACAATTCATATTAAATCCACGTTATCTCTGCACGTACTTGCGATAGGCTTGTAAACCTGTAAACAACATTCATCAGTATATTCACAGCTGAAATTAATTTTGCATCTTTTCCACTAACCCTCTCCTTCAAGGGTCTTGTAGAAATAATTTCCTGATAACGTAGAAATGTCACTCATATTTCCCAAATTTTAATGTCAGGCATAGTCACCTCACTTCCTGAAAATATCACAAAATACATTTTTAACGCAAACAGGATTGAACATTTATAAATCTAACAAGAATGTAATGAAAAATAACACTAGGACAGAAAAATTGTCAGCCCTAATCAACTTTGGTAACTGAGGTACCATGAATATTTCTACTTCCATTCCTGTTCACAACTCAAACAGACCCCTGAACTGAAGCCTGTGAAATACTGACACAAGAACAGAACGTTCTGAAACATTTCCTGCTTAGGGATTGCAAGCAATTTTTCTTTTAAGCATTCATTTCTAAAGCTCTACCTGAGAATGAACAAGGTATGATAACATAGCATGTCTACCATTCTCAATATGCTCTAAACTAGTCAAATGCATCAAATATAACTGTAAATCTGTGGTACATAAAAGATTTCCCATAAAAGATAGTGTCTATTCTATTTTAAAATAAAAAATATTTACATTTTTTCTACTGTAAATGTGAATAGCATGTTTGTTGAACACAGGTCTATCTGAAAGACGGCAGTATATTTGAAGCCATGATATTCTGAATGGAAGTCAGGTAATTTTTATTTTTTTCATAATTTAATTTATTTTATTTTACAATTAAGAGATTTGTCCTGGTACTAGTAGAGAAACTCCCATTTGGGAGCCAGGCACTTTATTTGATAGAGACAAATCTTGTTCTATTTCCTGCAGATGAGACTGACAAAAGACAGTGCTGACATTAAAAAATATATATCATCACAAGTATATTTTTGTTGAACTCAATATCACCCCAGCCTACAGCTCACTATATACAGGTAAACAATCTAAAACACAAAACAGAAGACAGTGGAATATTACAGCACATTTTTTTACCTTATCTCTATAGTCATTAGGCTAAGTGTCTTGTAAAGGAAAACTATGAAGGATATTAATTACCAATAGGCTTCTCCACAGAATGCTTATGCACTCCAGTCTCTTCCCATGTTAAGCTCTTCAGGATAATAATTAAAAAAGCTATTTTCTAGACAACAATACTAAAATAAAAATAAAAACAAAGGATCATTAAGTAAATGGGTTTTTACCTAATGGCAGTTAACTTCAGTCATTAGGTAAACTATATTAATACACGTCACTCCTTATGTCAATAATTTAATATTCCCCAAAATAATTTACACAAACACAGATAAGGATTTAAGAAAATAGAAAAAGGAATTAATCTAATGCTCCCTGAGTCAATAAAGGAGTCCTGTGAAGGCAGTTCCAGTTGTTACTCACAGAACACAAGGGAGATGGGCTGGGGTAGTCACGCATGGATCTCCAGAGGGAGAAGGGAGCTTTAGGCCTCCATAATTGGAATCACCAAGTGCCACAAATCATAGTGACAACTGCCAAGTTTATGAATTAGGACCTGGAATTACATCTCCCAAATTTGGATCTTGCTGCCATTAAATATAAAATTTAGACTCCTAAGTACTGATGATATGTGCCATTAGATATCATGTTTAGATTCATCAATGCTAATGACCTACGTGGAATAATTAATAACAGCAAAAGACCAGGTCTGTAAACCTTTGCACACTGTCTACAAACAGTCTCAGAATAAATGAAAATTAATTTTGTGTTCTCTGTTTTCTGATGCACAGAGTGGCATGACAATGGCTTTTACTTTGTCTTAAAAAGTTCACTCCAAGACAAGAGAGGATGGAGTGATCCTGCAGCTGTATATTACCATAGTTACTGTCTTTCTAAGTTCAAGTGAAAGCTGTATTACAACATATTTACAAAACCATGATATAGTTATCAAGAGAACGAGGAAGAGAAATGCCACGATTGTAGCTACAACAGGACTGGATAATCTCCTGAAAAATTGTCTGCTCATGGCTTGGGTGGGTGTACTCTTCCCTGGCTAAACACTGGCTGGATGGTCGAGCACAGAGTGGTGGTGAATGGAGTTACATCCACCTGGGATACGTCAGTCGTGGTGTTCCCCAGGGCTCAGCTTTGGGAATATGCTGTTTAATAGCTTTATCAGTGGTTCAGTGCTCACTCAGTCATTTCGCAGAGGACACCAGTTTGGGCGAGAATGTTGACCTGCTGGAGGGCAGGAAGGCCCTACAGAGGGGGTAGGGCACAGGCTGGATCCATGGGCTGAGGTTCAACAAGGCCACATGCCTGGCCCTGCAGCCCTGCAGGACTGGGTCAGAGTGGCTGGAAAGTTGCCCAGCATGAAAGGATGTGGGGGTGCTGGTCAGAAGCGGCTGAATGTGAGCCAGCTGTGCCCAGGTGGGCAAGAAGTTTTGGGCTCCCTGGCCTGTGTCAGCAATAGTGTGGCAGCAGGACCAGGGCAGTGATTAATGCCCCTGTGCTGGGCACTGGTGAGGCCACACCTCGAATCCTGTGTTCAGTTCTGGGCTCCTCATCACAAGAAGAACATTGAGGTGCTGGAGCATGTCCAGAGAAGGGCAACGGAGCTGGGGAAGGGTCTGGAGCACAAGCCTGATGAGGAGCAGCTGAGGGAGCTGAGAGTGTTTAGCCTGGAGAAAAGGAGGCTCAGGGGGAATGTTATTGCTCTCTAAAACTCCCTAAAAGGAGAGGTTAGCCTGGTGGGGATTAGGCTCTCCTCCTAGGTAACAAGTGATGAAATGAGAGGAAATGGCCTCGAATAACAAGAGAGGATGTTTGGAATGTATATTGGGAAAAAATTCTGCATGGAAAATATCGTAAAGCTGGTCCAATGAACGGGCTGCCAGGAGAGTGGAGTCACCATCTCTGGAGGTATTTAAAATGGATGCAGATGTGACACTGAGGGACATGATTCAGTGGTGAACTTGGTAGCACTGGGTTTATGATTGGACTTGATAATCTTAGAAGTATTTCTCAGCCTGAAGGATTTTACGATTCTATTCTAATTTCATTCTATTCAAATCTAAGGGGAGAGATCATCTCACAATTCCTGCAAATACCTGTTTCTTCTCTTTAATACCATTCAGAATACTCAAGCTTAAACTGAAACTTTGGTAGTTTTTATTGAGGGTCCTGTGAGAAAATGGTATGCCCTGATCAATAATATCAGCTTGCAAATTCTGACCCTTTGATTCTGAATCACACCAAAATGTTGTAAATAACCACACCAGGAAAACACTACTGAAAACCTGTACTTTTCCTTTCCACTTGAAAACTTTCGCAAAGGTGTGCAATTACTTGGGTTTCTTTAATTAAAAGGCTCTATTAATCATGCTAACACTATAACCCTCATTTTGCCAGACTCCTGGGTTTCAACAATTAGCTTTTGTTTTTTTTCAACAATGAACCCTTTAGTATGCATTAAGGTACAAATAAATTTTCTTATGCAGCAGGAACTTTTCCATTGCAATGTCATTAGGATTTTTTAATTATTCTTTTAAGGTCATTTAATAATCAGTGCAACCAAAAGGCCACTTTTCGTCCCTTTATTTTATGTCTCTGCATCATTTATTAATATAAAATAGAGAATTAGGGTATTGTTGCCCAAGCATGATCTAAATGTCTGTTTATTCTTATTCTTTCTTTAAAACAACTTTCATTTCTTTGTCTTCCATCCTTAGGCAAGTTCCAAATAATGCATGTCTTGGTAACCTCTCAAGTTCTCCATCCAGTAATTAAAGTTTTGGCTTTTAAAGTAACAGAACATGCTGTGCAGAGTCGACACAGAGTGCAACAGCCAGCTTTTAACACAAAAGGGAATGGCACCATATTGATCATAAAAGGCGGTTCTTTCACTCCTTTTTACTGGGGGAAAAAAACAACACAACATTAAGTTGTCTTCTGACCTACTTTTGACTTTCCCTGTGAAACTTGTAAATGAAAGAAGACTTAATTTCTCTGATGCAAAACAGACATTGTGATGTTTGAATCAGAGGGACTGGAAGAATAAATACAGGTGTGTATTAAAATTCAGAGAAACGTCCTTGTCTGGGAGCCTACATCTTCCACTTTCTTAGTGCTATATCTTGCACTCAGCTCTGAATGTCAGATTTTCCACAGCACAATGACACTTCAAAGCAGCACTTGTCTCTGCTCAAGTAATGTGATGGCAGAATTAAAGGGATGATCCACAATCTGGTGTAAACTAGAGCTCATTAAAAATAAGAACATTTTCCATAAATTTAAGGTGAAAAGATATCTTTTATCAGGCTTTAAAATTTGCATTAGTTTTGCAGGAAGGCAGCATCTGAGCTGTTAAGCAAGATGGCAGCTGTTTGGACATGCATGATAACATTCTCTGACCCTGCTTCTACTAACACATGTGGGACCATGTGTACGGCCCTGCCTCAATTTCATGGCAATATTGAGAAAATAGCCCGACAAAAACTGATAATCGTCACAAGAGGTGGTGGTAGAGAACTTAGAATTGAATCCAAGGTGATTGGCTCTAAGAGAATTGGTTAAAGAAACCACAAAGGGAAAAGCAAATATTGTAGTTCTGAGCAAGGCACAGTGCCTGTGGTTCAAGATGAAGCTATTGAGGCAATACTCTGAAATACTCCAGCTACTGCTATCTTTAAAGAAGTGAGAAAGCAAAAAATTCACGATAGTATATTAAAATTCAAAGAATTTGAAGGACATAAGAATAAGGAATCTTGTCAAAACTAAACTGAAAAGAGCTAATTAGACAAGACCCTTGTAAAGACCATGAAGTCTATCTGAAAACAGCACATTATAGGTTCAGGGTGCACTAGGTATTAACCACTAAAATCAGTCTATGAGAACCCACCACAAAAAATAAAACCCCAAAATCTAACCCAAAGAAAAACCTAGAATATCCAAACACACTGCCTAGTAAAAGTGAGACACGCTTCTGAATTAAGAGCATAGGAGTCAAAAGCAAGGAAAACAAAGACTGCATAGTATGGGGCAAGTTAGATTTCAAATCAAAGGCAGACCAAAAGGGTTTTGAGAAATAATTTGCTAAGGTCATAAAAAATGCCTATAAAAGCCTGTTCTAACACATTAGGAGCAGTAAGTTGGCAAGGGCCTGAGAGATGACAGGAAAAAAATAAATAACCTCTTTGTGCCCTTCACCACAGAAAAAACAGATATATTTTCACAATTACATCTTTCTTAATATAGGAAAATTTGAATAAATGGTCTCAAACAGAAGTGTCAATAAAAGTGGCTTTAGATAAAATGGAAAACAAAAGAACTAGTTGTATGGACTCAGTGGTGCTCATTGACTATTTCTAAGGGAACTTTAAAATACAGTGTTAAAACTCCTTTGTGATGCATTTCACCACTTTTAAAATCACAGTCTTGCACAGAACGGCTGAGTGATGAAAGCACCTCTGGAGATCACTTAGTGATCTGTGTCAAAAACCTCAGTAAAGTCCAGATGAGCAACATCCACTTGTCTGCCCTCATCCCCTAAGTCAGCTGCCTCACTGTGGAGAGCTGTCAGGCTGTGGAGGCATCAACTCATACTGGTGGCTCGCAGTCCTTGAGCCTTCAGAAGGGTCCTGTGGTCGCTAAAGCCGAATCACTGCTGTAAAGTTCAGCTGCCCATGAGGTGTCAGCCTGGGAGGTGCACTCACCCCCTTCCTCAAGCCTTCCCTCTCAGGGACAGGGTGGAAGACACAACCCCCGGCTCCCTTGCTCTACACCCTCTCTCCCAGACTCATAACCGTTGACATGCCTTGGTTCTTCCCTGGCCGTGGGGGAGCCATCCAAGGGCTGGATGAGCCTCAGCCTTCTCTCCACCATGTCCGGGCTCAGAGATCCCAGCAAGCCACAATCCTTCCTGGGCAGCAGCTCAGCTCGGCAGGCAGGGCCCTCCATCCTCTGCCTCTCCCACCATGGTGCTTCACCGCTTTTCCCAGTGCTGCTCTGTGGCTCAGGATCTTGGCTGGATGCAGGTCCTGGTGCCTCCTCTGCATATCAGGTGCTGACCTGATCCTCCTTCTGTGGCCAAAGCTCTCCAGCCTTTACTGTCAGGGGTTGGATCCCTGCTTCACAGCCCCATAAGCACAAAACCTGTCTGCTCCCCCTTGGGTACCCCTGGGGACTGAGACTCCCCTTCTCTCTGGGGTCTCAGAGAAGCCCCATCTATCTCCTCGTCACCTGCAGTGTTGTGCCCCTCTTCCACAGTCCTGCTGCTTACTCCCTGTGCCAGAGTCAAGAAGAATGGGGAAATAAAAACAGGTCTTGAGCAGGGCTTTAGCAATGCCTGACCATTGTACAAGTGTTCTTGCTTCCATACCAGGGAGATCAATAAAAAGCATTGGAAAAGATTACACTTACTGGATGAAAAGATAAATTTAATATATTACAGACACAATAACCACCAGCTTTTATGGAAGGAAATAAATCTGTAAAAATCTACTAGAATTCTTTGGGGAAAGTAACTGTGAATAGATGAGTGTGATGAAGGCAATACAGAGCACATGGATTTCCACATCACTTTTGACAAAGTCCCTCACTAAAAATTCCTCTAGAAAATAAGCTACAAAAGAGATAAGAGGTACGACCAGGTCATGAACTAATAGAGGTTCAAGAACAAGAAACAAAATAGCGAATATTTACTGTGAGGATAAGTTCACTACTGGAAGAGCTCTGCAGAGCTGTCATGTAAAGGCATCTTAATGTTCAGCATGTTCATAAATAATCTGTAGAGGAGAGTGGATATGGAGATGAACAAACTGGCTCTTACTAATGGTAGGTTGAAACTGAAATAAACTATCAAAAGTCACAAAATGTTCTCATGATACTGGATGCCTAGGTAATATATTTGTAAATGTAATAGAAATGTGCAGGGAAAACACCAAGTTTCCACCTCCAAAAAAAAAGGTTTTGAAGATCTTGTGGATATTTGGCTATACTTATCAATTTAATCTTGAGCTGCAGTCTGAAGGAGGGTTAGTATCAGGAGAATAGAGAACAAATAAAGAAAAAATAAGAAGTTCATACCAATGGATAAATCTCTTAAACACATGAGTTTTGAATGTTGCATAATGCTCTGGTAGCCCAATTAAGGGGAAAAAAAGGACACAGAACTAAAACAAGAAATAGAAAGAAGGGCTAAATAAAAGGATAAAGAAGTTGCAAAGTTTAAATCTTTTAACACTTTTCAGAAAGAGATAACTTTGGGCGAAAGAGCAAGACAGGTCTGGTTATACTAGCATAATTTCAAAGAAATTGAAAAAATTTATATGGTGAGTAAACATGAAAGATTTTATCTTCCTCAGAATGCAACAACTAGAGGCATCAACTTAAGTTATCACAGAGCTGTTTGGAAAAGAGCAAGGACAGGGTTTTTTTGCCACAGGGTAGGTAATTAAGCTGTGGAAGCTTTTAGCACAGGATGTATATGTCAGAAACTTAAAGTGTTTGAAAGCAGTTAAAGGAACTCTCAGAAAGGTTTGTGAATTGTATAAAACACAAATATGGATACCTCCACTTCAAATATGGACCTCTGCTTCAGAAAAAGTTGTAGCTTCCAAAATCAGAAGGTTATGGCACAGGAAGAATAATTCTGTTTTTATACTCTTTCCCTAATTGTCTGCTAGTGGCTACATTCAAAACAGAAGGCCAGAATAACTGCTCCTTTAGCTGTAGCTAGAATAGCTGTTCGTATTTTCTTTAAAATTAGAAATGAGCTATTTCCCTGCAGTTTGAAATCCTTTATCATTCCAAAGTTCTCATTGAGATCGTCCATTATGAATTAGCTTGACGAATGAAGAGAATAAAGTTTAACAACAATTCTGTGGTAACAAGCACACTTTAGGTATTTCT
Source organism: Callaeas wilsoni (assembly GCA_013398955.1). Taxonomy (NCBI): domain Eukaryota; kingdom Metazoa; phylum Chordata; class Aves; order Passeriformes; family Callaeidae; genus Callaeas; species Callaeas wilsoni. The sequence goes on along the minus strand of VWPU01018439.1, from coordinate 100,717 downwards.
AAAGAAGAAAAAAACCTACTTTTAATTAGTAGCAGCAGGAGAATATAGATGTAAATTGCAATCCATTTCTTTTTTTTTTTTTCCTGAAGAAGAAGTGGGAATTTAAAAAGCCAAACAATTGATTTATTCTGATCTATACTTCTACTTGAAAACTATGAAACTCTCCTGGCAGCTTTCTATCCAACATTGCATTCCTATTTATCAAGGTGAACATTTAAATTTGCTTTATCTACTCTTTACCTTTAAAACAGCATTTTCTCCATGGATTTCAGCTAAACACAGCTGGAAACTCTAGATAAACGCAGCCATTTCTGATGGAGACCAAAGTGTCTCTCAGATGTTCCCTCAAATGTGCTAAAAAAGCTACAAACTGAGTCACTTCCACAGTAATGGGATTAGAAATAGCCTGCAGGGAAGCATGTGCCAAATGGTGCCAGCTAGCAAGGATTATAACAAAAAACTGTGACATTATAAAAATACCTCAGAGTGAGGCTCTGGGTGGTGGAATTGTGACTTGCCAGCTCAAAAGAATGTGCCTCATTAAAATGACACGAGAATGCCGAAGCAGTGATTTGTGCAGAAACATGATCCTCTTGATAGCTCAGTAGCTAATTTTTTTCAAAAACCTTGTCACTTGACCATCAAATTCAAAAATATCAGTTACAGCTTAAAAAAAAAAAAAATGGTAAAATGGTGAGAGGGCATAGTGGTGCAAAGAAGGGAGGGAGGGAACGGGAGGGAACGTTGAGGAGGGATCAAGCTTTAAAATTTTGGGTTTTTTTAAAATCTCAGACACAAGGCAAAGGAAACCATTGCACAGCAATATAACACAAAGACTCAGGGCAAGCAGGCTTTTTAACCCTGTATTATGGAAAATATTTGAAGACAAAATGTTCAAATTAGCTCTTCGGTTTCCACAGAATTTCAAAGGAGATGAAAACCCCTGTCTGATGAAGATTAGAGGGTGCTCAGCATTTCTGAATTGTTTGTTTGGCACATAAAGCTAAAGAGCACTTCTTAGGTCACTGTTCCCCTCAGCCACCTAACCTATGAATTAAAGGTATGTAAGAGTGTGACTCCCTCTTCAGAAAGGTTTGTATCCTGTAAAATGGAATTATTCCTACAACTTAAATCATATGTAGCACTAAGGTCTTGAAATCTGAAAGCTGTGTTCAGGCATCAAATACTGCCTGGAAAAGTAATCGACACAATCCTCCCCTGTGGAAAGGGAAAATTTACCAGCAGCTCTAGTAGCACAGCCTTTTGGATGAGCAGTTACTCTTTTCCCACCTGGAAGAACGCAGATTGGGTACTAATAGGAAGAGGCTGTCCCTTAAAAGACACATGCCTACATAGAAGCACTCAGCTCTGAAATACCTGGGTCCAATCCTCCCCGTCTTTGGACAGGAGAAGGCTGAAGGAAAAGAATGTTATCATTTCAGCAAACTCTTTTCCTCCCTAAAAAAAGAGAGGATGAATCTTGGTTCCCTTAAAGGTATCACATAAAAAGAGGAAGAGGAAAGAGGAGAGATAAACCCAAAAAAACACCCAAGCAAGAATCCTAGCTCATGCCAACGTGCTTTAAAATATTCCTGTTACATTTACTTGAAAATTTCTGATATAGGATGACCAGTGTTCTTTTCTCACAAGTCACCATAATGTATTTCCTGAACTAAAAAAGGAATGACACTGTCTCATTTTTTTCTCTTCAGCTATAAAAATACTTTGGAAAAAAATCTTCAGAGAATCCCAGAATCACATAATGGTTAAAGTCATCTAGTCCAACCTTCCTGCTTAAGCATGGTCACCCAGAACCAGTGGCCCAGGACCATGTCCAGGTGGGTTTTGAACATCTCCAAGGATGAAGTGTTCACAAACTGTCTGGGTGAGCTGTGCCCTTGCTCTGTCAGCCTCACAGCAATGCAGCATTTTCTGGTGTTCAGAAGGAACCTCCTGTGTTTCAGTGTGTGCTCTTTGCCTCAGGGATCCTAGGAGCCACTGAAAAGAACCTGGATCTGTCCAATCTGCACCCTCCTTTCAGGTATTTGTACACGTTAATAAGCTTCCCTCTGAGCCTTCTTTACTCCAAGCTGAAGAGTCCCAGCTCCTCTCAGCTTTTCTCCCTAAATCAGAAGCTCCAGCCTCCTGATAGTTTTTGTGGCCTTTCCCTGAACTCACTCTGGTATATCCATGTCTCTCTTGTGCTGGGGAGCCCATCACTGGTCCCAGCACTCCAGATGTGTCTCACCAGTGCTGAGCAGAGGGGAAGGATCACCTTCTCCCCACTTCCTGGCACTACTTTTCCTAATGCCACCCAGCATTCCATTAGCCTGCTTTATGGCAAGGGCACGTTGCTCCCTGGTGTCCTGCCTTGCAGTTTGCATCAGTAACAATATTAGGCAGTTCAGATTCTTTCGATCATTTTTGTCATGGATTCAAATGGAATGTAAACCAAAAGTGATTAACTATAGAGTCAAAATGTAAACTAAGTCTATAAGATCTTAACAAGAAAAGAACGTAGAACCTAAGCTGAGGTCAACAGGCAGGAAAGTATTCATTAATATAATCAATTTTCCATTCCTAGAATACAGTTAGAAACTGCCAATGTCTTTTGCTTTTGTTTTTAAATATTTAAATATTCAAATTCTGGTTAATGTATGTTACAGAATTAGCTTTTTTTGATGTCTTCTGTGCTTTCCTTTCCTTTAGTTAATCTTACCAGAAAAGTCAAGCTCAATTAGTAGCTATAGGAATTCAAAAAAATATTGAGGTGCATAAATTTGTCAAAATACTATACATGTTGACATATAGACCACTAGTTTTTAAAAAAGGTAAACAAAAGTTCCTTTTAATAAAAGCTCTTCAGTATTTTTCTGCTTGTTTACTTGAAAGTTTCAGCTCAGTGTATGTAACATGGGATACTGTATATTGTATTTGCCAGCAAGTAAGCGCCCTAAAATTACAATAAGATCCTGTTCGTTTAGCTGCAGAAAGAGATGTGATACTCTACACGCAGCTGAACTCCAGTGCACTGCAGTTCCTTCAGAGAACATCCTCAGTGAACACACTCTGTTAAAGGCAGTCAACTGCATTAGTGCGCCGCTCCCATTCATTTCAAAGTCATCTGTTCCTTAATGTACTTTGTCTAAATATTTTATGAAATAGATGTCAGGCATCTTAACTGGCTTTAGTTCTCCCTGTTGTCCTGTGATTAAATACTTCCTCAGTAAACTCCAAGGGGAAATAAGCCTTTAAATTTATGATTGAGAAAAAGAAATAAACTTGGAGTGTGAGTCACTTGCCACTCTTCCGTTCAGGTGCTTCAAGGCATATCCTGTGCATTATTAGGTAGGAAATTCAGGGCACTGACTTCAGCAGAGCTATGGATGCTTATACCAGCCTTCCATGAAGGATGGCAAATGGTGATTTCACAAGAATTTTATTTTGAAATATTCACAATTTTAGTTATGCCTATCTAGACCTTCTCATCCTCAGGCTGTAAAGCATCTAAAAAGTCTGTGTCTTATTTTTACATAAAAAATATAAAGAAGTGGGTTTGTACTAAAAATGGAATAGTTTTTTAACTTCACTACTGTAAAAGAGGTAAAAATCCTTGAAAAAGTTGTGATTGGCTCCGCATGCACAAGGTGGGGAATGGATGATGGGAAGCACCCTACACTGATTCCTGTATAAAAGCTTCCCTTATTTGCTAATATTTAAGGTCATCTAACTTTCCATATCAGAATAGTAATATCCCAAATTATTTCTTAGTTCCACCTAACCTCTAGTCTTTCTGCCTTTTGAATCACCATATCAGTTACATTCAGGTGGATCCTTTCCAAATCAGGAGTAAATAAGAGGAAGAGCATTTAGAAGTCAGATGTGTCCTGTAACAGTACACTTAATATCCGTAGTTATTCCAAAGTCCTTAATCTTTCTTATCTGGCCAATCCTGCTCGAGTGCTTGTACAGCAGCAAACACAGCTCATCATAACTCTTGTCTTGGCCATTCCAATACAGCCAGTACACTAACCTTTGTCAGTGAGTAACATTTTAAAAGCAATTCCCACTGACCTTTTGAAAAACACACCGAACCTCCTGATATGGTGGACAGCACCAACAAAATTACATTATAGAGCTCCTCTAAAGGCATGAAGTTTAAGATATGTACACCTTAGAAGCAAGGCTGTCTCAATTGACTGTGCAAGCAGGCACTTCTTTCTCTGCTGCAAAACAGCAGGACAGTTTTTCCGTCTTTTGGGTTTAGCCCAAGTGTGAACAAATACTAGGATTTAAGCTTTGCCATTTTTGAGTCTTGCTATGTCTATGAAAAGGAAGTAATAATATTATTGCAACGAAGGTAATGAAAACCCACAAGCACCAATTCCACGAGTGCCAGTGCAGGACACCAGAGGGTGTTATGTGTGTTGGAGTCAATGAACACGCTGTGGTTTGAGGGTCTGGCCCCTTTCTCTGGTACCAAACAGGTTGCTGAACTCCTGAAAGCGCAGTGCTCAAGGATGAGTGCTCAGGAAATTATATTACCAGAGTGCTATAAAGGTCAAGGTAATACTATATTCCATTTTTCTTTTCTCCGTGTTAAATGATGGATTAAGAACTTCATTTTCTTTATAAGTTATGGGAAAAGAAAAAATATATGCTGGGCTAGATACTCCCTGATCTAAAAATGGCACTGCTTCAGTTGCCCGCTGTGAAGCCAGAGCACCATGTATGACTTGATGAGCCAGTCCTACATATCTGTTATGATAAAATACAAAAATAATTGTGCAACTACTCAAATGCTGATCCTCTGACATTGAAAATCTTTTCTTTGATCTATAATCCTAATTCAGTCTATAAAATCTGGTTACACTTATTCCACATATAAATGTATTTTGCATATAAAATGTGATCAGTAGTTTTAATTAGGACCGTATAAAATTTTGATGTACAGATATTTATCAGATAAATTATCAAACTATTACTCCTCAGCAACATTCAGAATCCCACTAATAGCCAGCAAGTTGGTACATGCAGGTATAGAAAGGCACATAAACCAAGGATGTAGTGGGCTGTAACTGTGAAATACTGCTGCTTGTTTCTGCCTCACAGATTTTAGATTAGCCCTTGCTGTCTAGAAACACTGTTGAATAATATGCTACCATGAAGTACTAGGGATTGAGTTCTTATTCTACAAATTTGTCCTGTATGGTAAATAATACATCATCTCATCTCTCCACTCTCCCTCTCCCTTTATTCTTTTAGATATTGTTCTATCTCTGCTTGCATATATATATATATATAAGAAAATATCCAGCTTCATAAACTAATTGAGGATGCAATCACTATAACATGAAGTGAATAAAACACTCCCTATGACTTTCAGGATCTATGAACACAATAGCTCCTCTGGCACAGCTAGTTTCTTCAGCTGCAGATAATAATAATAATGATAAACATCTTAGAATCTCAGCCGGGTTTTCTACAAATATAGGACACATACCCAGCTCCTGTAACACCACTGGCTTCTTAAACACCCTCTTGCCACACTTCTCAACTCCAAATTGAAGGAGCCCTCCTCCTGCTCTCCTTGGCTAATCCTCAGTGGTGGCGGTACAATCAGAGCTAGGGATTAGCATCACTTCTGGTACAACCTCTGCCCAAAGCCTGTGTGCCCTTTCTCTGCTGTAAACACCTTTTAGACAGGGAGGCAGGCCAGAGATCTGAAAATATCCTTGGGGAAAACTAGCATTTATCGTCTTGTCCAGAGTAAAGTGAGAAGGTTATTCAGCTGTTATTGTACTCCTGGATCTGCAAAACTGCTCTTGGCGTACAGAAACATACTAAGTTCATTCTGAACTTAGTCTTTCAGTCTGAAAGATTTCATGGATAATGAAGAGATCAACTTAATTTTTAAAAGGGGGAACTCTAACCATATTTGAAATTGATAAATGGACGTACCTAAATAGTAACTGCTGGCTACAAATGTACTGGATTTTCTCCCTCACAGACCAGGGATTTTGAGTTTTAAAAATGCATTGTTTAAAAGAACCTTGGTGCAAAAATTTTTTCATGTCTAGCTTAAACTGTTTATCAGAAATGTCACAAGCTCTGGTTATGAGTAGCCAACAGGAGTATAAAGCTGGTGAATCCTGCACTCCTTTTTTTCCTCTTGAGCATAGAGCATCAAAGGAAAAATGTAAAAAAAAATTCTAGGTTTAAGGGTTTCATTTTAAATTTACTATAATTTTAGCAAGCAGAGCTCTGCTACTATGAGAGAAAATTTTCACATCCCAGATGAGAGGAGCATGGCAGAGACGTGAGGTTTTGGAGATGCTGCCATTCACAGACTGTCCACTGACTCCTGACAAACTTGTTCACAAAGTTTAGAAATCACACACTTTTACATATGATATTAGACAGGTTTTAGCTTCTCACCTGATCATGTAAATCAACTTGATCTGAGAAGCCTTGTGTACATACAATTAAAACAGCCCCAATGGAGCTGCTGCTTTTTCTTACTATGTCTATGCAAAATGAAGATTTACCTTATAATTTTTGTAATCTACAAATTGAATAATATTGCTCTGTATTTGGGTACCCTTATTTTTTTTAATTTCAGGATGAAGTTATACAAAAGTCTCTAATGTCAAGCTCTATTTTTCTTGGCAATAATTGAAAAAACTCTTAGGATTTCCAAATCTGTGGAGTGGGATTTTAAAAAGGTTGCAAAGGCAACCTCTCATGCTGTGCAGAAAACAAACGAGCAAAATATATAATCTTGTGAGACAGAGGAAAACATATTCTTTATCTGGTCACTGATATTGATTAATGCTGTAACAGTCATAAAGCATCTCGGGAAACCACATGAAAAAGAAATATCATTCATACACCTCGTGTGACATATTCACAAGCAAAAGTACTATGTAAATACTTAAAGAATCCATATCAAGACTAAAAAAAACCCAAACCAGCAACAAATTATCTTGTGTGAGACTTAGCTTGTTTCCTGTCAATGCCCGAATACTACAAAATCAACAAAAATTTGTGCCAAGGGATTGGAGTTCATCCTTTTGTATCACACATTCATGGCATATAACTTGGCTTAACATTACACCCTAAATTTCACCCTGGTTAAACCTGGATGATGCAAAAGGAACAAAATGGATTCCTCTAAGTGAAAAGGTCACTAGACTACATAGGTGTGCTTTTTTCTCCTTAAATATAGTATCATAGTCCTCTTTCTAATGAAAACCCTTTGGAAAAGAAAAAAACTAAAGCAAATCAAACAGCAAGATGTATGACATTTTTTAGAGCAGATAAGACACAATTTTGTCATGTTTATAAAGCCAAGCAACACAAATAAAAAACTTCTAATTTAATTTTTCCTGTTTTCACCAAGCTTTGTGTTACGCAAGCCAGGCAAAACTTCCTACCTCCAGCTGTTCCCGGTAATTTTACTTCTCTTTTTACAACCCTTACTTGTTTTCTCTGTGGATACTCTGCTAACGCATGCATTTACATGAGGTTTTCTCTTTCAATGTGCTAAAAACAAATTTATAACACACTAAATCTGCACTGTGAAGTTTCTGACATTATCTACAGCAATGCTACTGTTGAATTGCAGCAAAAGCCTTGTCAAAAAGTCATTAAAAGCACTGCCCATGCACTACAAATAACACTAAAGAACTCCTGATCTAGTCTCAGCACAAACATGTTCTTCTAGCCTCTTAAATTGTCACTTGACAACTAATCATATTCTGACCCGAGGACTACATTTAATTAGAGGACAGCGACACAAGAGCATTTGCAATATATGCATCTAGGCATCATGTCAGTAGCCATTTTCCCTATGTTGCAGTGTTCGGAATCCTGACAACATCACTTCCTAATGTGCTAATTAGAGCAGGGTGACTAAGAATTATTTGCCTGGTCTGGCCTACAAAATAATTTATGAAACTCATCAAATAGTCAATAAATTTTTGAAAAATAAACTACTAAAATGAAGCTGTGTGTAAAGCAAGAAACAATGAAAGTTATATAAAACAATTTAATTAAAAATATAAATAGAGTGAAAATGATCCAGCTAGATAGTCTGATTACGTGGTCTCTACTACTTGCACATTTCCTAATTTTGAAAAATCAGCAATTATTGTAAAGTATTTGAGAGAGATGAATGTTTCTGTTTCTTCTGGTTTTTAGATTATCTGAATCAATACCCTGTGGAGCAAAAAGATTTATTTACCTCAGCTGAGAATGTGTTCCATAAGATAAAAATTTGCATCTAGGAATTTGTCTAGCATGATAAATTATCTGACAACAACTGCTCAGCATTTCTAGCTTTCTAAATTGAAATGTATACATATATATATGAATATATATGTAGTATAGAGTCAGCAGAGCAGTTCAGAGTTCCTGAAATATTATTAAATACCAGATTTTACTTCCTATCTATCATCCTTATTCAATGGCTATTTAATTCTAATACGGTTCAATGTATCTCCATATTAAGTACCGGCCCTGCTAGAGCCACTCAGAAATCACAGGGAATCTGCACTAATGAATAGCCATCTTCAGGGATCCTTCTGAAAAGAGTCCCAATGCTGTATGATTTAAAATCCACTGTTACAGGCAGCAATGGGTACCCCGTGCAGCTAAATGATTATACTCTGGCAAATGTAAGGCAGCTCACTGATCCAAACAGGAAAAGCTAAAGCTTAACTTGGTACTATACATGGAAACCTAATAACATTTTTTATTATTTTAGGGAACTGACTTCTAGGATATAAATATGAGTGAGGAAAGGAGAAAAAGGTTTCTGGCAGAAAGAGCAGCATAGTCACAGTTCTGGCTAAGAAGCAAGGCACGGTTGCTTGCATATTCCCAAGGCAGCTACTGAAGTTCTGAGATCATTGCCCTGGCTTTAACTCATCTTTGCTAGGGGCTCATGTTTTCTTCTCTCAGTCCCAGGCAGGCCCCTTACGGGCGTGCTGCTGTTTGCAGCGTGAGGATGAGGTGTCTGCAGGGAGGCTGGTCACTGCACAGCAAGGACGGGGCACAGGGCAGCGCCTGCTCCCGGCTCGCCGCCACCTCGCTGGCCTCGCATACCTGGGGTGGGCTCCTAAACCAGAGCTCTTTGCTGAACACCTCCCTTGACTTGTGTAGCTGAAATAAATCTGTTGTTCACCAGAGAGAGGCTTTACTTAGCTTACTTTGTAATCCCCTGATTTTATTTCTGATAAGGCCTTAATTGTTGGCAGGTTTATTAACCTTAATCTGCTCAATTTACCTCCAGCGCAAAAACCATGGCCTCCTTGAATGGCAATTTGCAGCATTTTACTTCAACTGGTAGAAGTTCCAGAAAGAAATCTGCCTTCATTTTACTGCTTGCATAAATATGGACTTCAAGGAGACAGCTCTGAGATTTGTATTAAATTCCTTCACAAACGAAAACTTATTATTTCTAGGGACTGCCTGTTGAAGAAAGAACTCTTCCACTCATCTTTTTATTTTGAAAAAGGCAAAACTTTTCTTTTTTTTGTTCTTTTTGCATAAAGGACTTTCAAAGTTATACTCCAAAAATGCTTGTTCCAAATAAATCTCCTTAGAAAGATAAAATACAGACCCTTCTGGGTTGCTACAAGATAGAAAAGAATCTCAGCATCCATTTTTAACTCTTCCTATCATCAATCATCTTCTCAACACGGACAGAGAATAAAGAAATACCCAAACCAATCAAAAAACCCCAAACGGGTGTGCATGACAAACTTTAACTAAAGTTTTTGAAAACAAAATTTACTACTTGAAATTTATGCTCATAACTTAAACTATGATCCTTAAAGCACCCTTAGAGATTTGCTTCAAAAAACACAGGACAGAAGACAAAAAACCAGCAAGAACGATGCTAACCAAATGAAGAGGATATTTAAAAGTAAATAATGCAAAAGGAATTAAGCAGATGAAGGAAGGTTGAATATTATGATTTTTCTCTTGAGCTGATATGACATAGCTCTGTGTATCGTAAAACATACGAGATACAAAAGACCAAGGAAATCAAGATTTACCTGCATGTACTACTTATGACAAATGATGAGCACTAATGGGAAAAAAAAAATTGAAATACATTTGAAGATTTTTTTAGTTCTGTGTCTATGTACTTTATGGAAAATTAGAAGCCAGAAAGTTCTGCCAAAGGGGCAAAGGAGGAAAAGATGAGAAAGCATGTAATGGAATGCAGGAAAAACTTTCTTTTAGTAAAACAGTTCAATCATTAGGGAACCACTAGGACAAAGAAATGAAGAAATTAACCAGGATCCTATAGTGAGAAAACATACATTGAGTTCTTAAATTTTGATGCTGTTGTTCAAATTTGCTGTCTGCTCCTTTATCAGGGTCTCAAAACCAAAATCTAAAAGTAATTTCTATTGAAAATAGAACCTAAGGCCCCAATTTTCCAAACTACAAAGTCTACAGAGATGTGTGGTAACAAAACTTACTAATAAAATAAAAAAAACCCTCTTCATGCAGGTTCAAGAAGCCAGTCACAAATGTCAGAGCTGGGGGTCTCAACCTCAGTGTTTTATATTCCATAGTGTCTTCAGGTCCCGATTCATAAACATTTTCAAGTAAAGACAGTTTCTTCGAAGTTAGGAAATGTTTCAATTTTACTCCACCTTCTCTATATACACACAGATTTTATTTTACACTGAAATACCATATTTTCTTGTCACTGGAAATGATGGATAGCCTGGGCTTAAATTAGGAATATCTAGCTGTACTACTTCTCAGTTGGTCTTATCCAAGGACTTGAAAAAACTGAGATATGATTTCACACATGAAGATGAAATCTGTTGGAAACTCAAACCTGAAATTTCTGTACAGAATAAGAAAACACCTGTGATAGTCCCCATCTGAAATTGTCAAAATAACATGACTTAATCTGAATGGCATAGGTAAAAAATTTTTTCCCCCTCAAAGCATAGAAAATAGGCATGATTTAGGCAATCGTTTGAGAAAAAGAAAAAAGTGTTACAGAAAATTAGACAGACATAAAGTTGCAGAAAGCAATTGAAGTTACAATGTTGTTATTTTGGTGTGAGGGTTTTTTGGTTTTTATTTTTGGTGGTTTTTTGTTGGGTTTTTTTTTGGTGTGGTTTTTTTGTTTGTTTGGGGGTTTTTTTTGGTTTAGTTTGGTTTTTTTTTGGCATTTTTTTGGCGTTTTTTTGTGTGTGATGCCCAGAGCAACACATCATAAAGAGCCATTAGGTAGAACAGCAATTTTAAGGAGAAGAAAGCAAGTCCTGGTAAGGCAGATTTGTCTCAGGGCTCTATTCTCTGCCCAAGTGAATGGATAAAGAAGGCAGAGTCCTGAGTCCTCTGAATACTCCTCTGCAGACACACAGAAGCATGGCCAAGGGCCACAGAAGCACACCCAGGAATTTGTAATATTCTCATATGAACTGTGGGTTCTAGCACAGGGTTTCTGATGAAAAATAAAAGGGCACAGAATATTGGTAGAATATGGGGGAAGATTTGCTAGAGTAGCTGTGAGCATTGCTAGTTGTGATAAAAGAAAACAGACAGGGGTTCCTGTTGTGGTTTCATTCCCTCAGGAAAAAGAGAAGTTACAATTTTCAAAAAGACCTAGAAAAACCTGTACCAAAGAATTGAAGAGAATAACCAAATGTTTTTCAGATGACATTTCAAATAAAACCTGACTAAATGACAAAACCTGAAATTATAATTACAGGGACTACAGCTGGAGACATGACATGAAGGGATGTTTACCTCAAGGAGGATATTCCTTATTGTGACATAATAAATTACACAGAAACAATGAAAACTACAAAAATGGTCTAAGCCAGGCAAAAGGAACAAGATCTCAGGTTGCTGCTATCTTTTCCTCCAGGCTTTCTGAATGAAGGTATGGAAAGGACAGCAATAATATTCTCCTTACTCAGTTTATTCGCACATGGGCCACCTCAATTTGCAGCACCAGATTCCACGAGTTCTCTGGAAAACCTGCCCAAGCCTTTTGTCCAGAGCATGCTCAGCAGAAAAAACACCTGTATTAAATACACATATCTTTATTCGACACATCTGTTAAACTTCAGTTCTCGGTGAGCTTCTGCTGATCATATCTAAACCAACATTGTTCAAGCTTTAGCTTGTCAAATGCAGTTGATTTTTCCCCCATGGCACAAACTAGGACAACACAACATTGATATATTTGCAATCAGAACCAACCCTTAACCAGACTTCAGCCACTTGTTTCACAGCATGTAACACAGTCAAATCATTGCATAACATTTCTGAAATTTTCATTTTCTAATTATTTAAGTATGCTTGCTTGAATTTCACCAAACAAATTGCCTGCGGGAGATACTTTAGGAAAGCTTAGTCTAAGCAGTTAAGCCTTAGATATGTAAATGCAATTAAAAACAGGAGGAGAGAATTCTCCATTAGTGGCCTCCCAGAGAAGATTCCAGTAAGTGTGAAATTTGTTTGTATTGTAACAGGCTGATTTTAAAACCACAGACTCACATGGAATGGCTGATGCATAGGACACACCTGGAGATCAGCTATAGCTGATTGCTGAGAGCTGTGTGGGTTGGGTTTTGAATGTCCCCGAGGATGGAGACTCCAACAGCTTACCTCTTGCCCTGTCCCTGGGCATCAGGGAGAAGAGTCTGGCTTTGTCTCCTCTATTCCCAGACATCAGGTAGCTACGCACACGGACACTGTGACAGGATAAGAGGCAGCAGAAGACTCAAGTCGTATCAAGAGAAATAGGTATTACAGAAAAGAAATATCCGTGAGGGTGGAAGACACCAGGACCAGTGCCCAGAGCAGCCACGGAGTCTCCATTAACAGCAAACATGGCCTTAGCAACCCGGCCTTGGCCTGCTTGGAGCAGGGGTTGGACCGGATGAACCAGAGGTCAGGTCCCTCCTCATTTAGTCTGTGATTCTCAATCCATTTTAAGAACAGGAAGTATGAGTTTTGTTAAGGAATCTTCCCAGTGTAATTATCCATGAGACTCTCTGGCAGCCATAATCTCAGTGTCACAGACTGCCACTGCTCGGACTGAGGCCCTTCACAGGGGTGGCTGCAGTGCCCTGGCAGGTCCCTGCTCGACTCCCTGCACACCCTACTCACAGTCACACCAGGTTTCCTCAACAGCTTGATTCCCAGGATCTCCATGGCAGAGCCTCGGATGTCTGGTTTCAAGGAAGACCCTCTGAGCTTTTACCCCGTCACGGGTCAAGCACACCAAAGTATCGCTTTTCCTCCTGAGCCATTGGTTCCTGCTGTGTCTCTCAGTGTCCCTCACCTGGCTGTGCCACAGGTCCCTGCGCCCTTTGTTGTGCAGAGGGTGGCAGTTCATGGCCTCTCGTCTCAGGCTCCTACCCAGAGGTGAACCTGCAGCTCCATCTGCAGCTCCCTGCACCGAACATGTTCCTCATCAGCTTTAGAGCACATGCCTGAATATGCCAAGTGGGCAAGAATAAATGATATTTGTTTTCTAACATTTTATTTAAGCACTTGAATTGGCATATTCTGCTGCTTCAGAATTATCATGCTGTGATTTAGATTGCATTGTTTTGTCAAAGTGTTCTATTGTCCAGACTTTTTGTGTTCTAGATTTGAGGACTACCTTAAAGCCACATGAACTAATATTTTAGCTGGTGTTCTCTTCTCAGTTTTCTTTTTTTTTTTTTCTTTATTTTAAGCTAATGATGGCATGCTTTCATTTCAGCCATGCAAAGAATTTTAACTAGACTAATTTATCATAGGATAACAAAATCTCTCCTCCTATGTTCCTCATTGTGTGTGACTGGGCTCCTTTTCTAAAGTTGTTTTTCAGGCTCAAAGTAGATAATTGTTCCAGTGAATCAGAACTGTCTGTATTTTGATGTTTTGACAAGCTATTTTAATGTTACTGCGATACATGGCTTGTGTAATTACAAGATCTTTTCAAAACAAGGATATTTATTTACTGATTATTTCACTGTTGAGTGTCATTGTCAATTTCTGTAATTTATTATGTAATGTATGTTTCTGTTACTTATATGGGCTCCAAAATACCTGGAGGCAGGGGAAACTTTTTCGTGTAAATAATATTGTGCATTTATTCCATCTCATTATACACAGTGATACAATACTTTGTTGCAGAGCTTAAGGCAAATTTCCACGAGTGGCTCATTGACTAAAATCTGACAGCAAAGAAACCTAGTCATCAAATTGGAATATGAAATATTAATTCCTGTGTTCTGAAGGAAAAAAAAAATGGTAGAACTAATTGTGAAAAGCAGAACTCTTTCTGCTTTGTTTATCTTTGTGTACAGATACGAATCAACACAGATCATCACTGTATCTGAATTCTCAGCAGCATTTTACCCACTTTTGGCATTCAATCTTCTATTATTATTATATCTATTCCTATTAGGAGGAAATGCAGTGAACTCTGCAATTCCATGAAGAACAGGGAAGAAGTGGCAGCTGTGTGAGAAATCCTTGCTCCTGTCTATCAGCTCTGTAAATGTTACTGTATTGTTCCATCCACTAACTAGGAAGAACATTTGTTTTACACAAGCCCACTATCCTGACTCTGCCTGTGATGCAGAAACAGGACAGAATCATCCCTGTGATTGCTTCTAGTTCTCTAGAATGCCAACAAAAGCAGACCATGGGGCAGCTGGTATGCCTGGTTAGTCAAAAAAAAGACAGTAAAGAAGGAGTTAGTGATCCACTGCACACCCTCTTATTTGCCTGCCTACATAAAATAAGCTAGCATCAACCCTTTAGTCTTTACTAAGCATTTTTGTCTGGTTTTCTATAAGCAAACAAGTTACATGTATCTCCACTGCAATTTGAAATCACCTGTATGTCTGATTCAGTCAAATTTCAGAGAGGAATAGGAATTTCAGGAGATAGCCATTAAAATAAGCAGAGGGTTAGAGGTAGTATCAAAGAAAGGCGAGGAGACTTCAGCCTTCATGTATTCCCCTTTGTTTTTAAAACAAGTTTTCTCATTCCTCAAAAAAAAAATACCCATGGCTATACCCATAGGGGAATATTCATAATTCCTAACGAGCTAAGAATACCAAATACTACTAGTGACCTCTAATACTCACCACTCATGAAGAACAGCCTATGTATAAGAATTTTACCTGTCTTTTGAGGCCCCTCTATGTACCATTTGGAAAGACTTTCCTCTGGAGTACAGGATTTTGACTAATGTGAACAAGGGATAGAGAGTAAGCTTAATATCTAAGAACCACATGTTCAGAATAGAACATGCTCAATCTTGTTCTCCTATTGAAATTCCCCAGAATTTGCATGTGAATGGGAGAGAAGATATGATTTTGGTGAATAGTTTGCATGGAAAAAAATAACATGCATTTTATAACACAAATATCTTTGAGGATCCTGAAGCAATTTAAAAGCATCTTGAGACTCAACCTATTGCTATACAAGAAATAACTAGAAATTAATGTTGACCCACTGACATCCTGCTGTACTCTCTTAGTTTCTTAATCCCCTTTTCCTGCAAAGCAAAATTACTTTATATTATTTAGTGTACTTCAGTGGTTTAGTCCTTAAACTTATATAAGGCCCTACTCAGCTTAGTAATAGTAAGTCTGAGCTATATAAATTAAAAATTGTGTCATTCTGATCTGATTGAAGACCAGCAGGCTTCTGTGGGATTTGCTAAACTGCGAATTTGTACTTGAAGAAGCTGACCAGAGATGGATGTGGGTGAACCTCCAGGTAAATATTGAGTGTGGTAGCAGAAAAACCTGATAGAATAAATTCAGAAACAAACAGCTATTTTGAAGTGAACAGGATGAAGAGTGTTAGGAGCACATGTATATCTGCCAGAGATGGAGGGGAAGTGGTGGTGAATGCAATTAACCCACTTGAAAAAAGGGATGTTCTGAAAAAAGCCAAGACTAACTTTCTCAGCTCTGTGTGTGTAAGAGTCAAACTGGTTGCAGCTGTACCAGAAAAAAAAACCAACAACAACAACAAAAACTAATGCAAATGTCTAAAAACTCTTTGTAAGCCTGAGCCTGAGAACCATGTGTTGAAGGATCACTCTGAATTTGTAACTTTACTACGAATAGAAGATAGAATGAGAAAATAAGATTACTCTTTTAAAATGTATTGAAGTGCAAGGAATTACATCTCATACACTTTGAGAGATACTCCTTGGTTACCTCATTTATTCATTCTTGCTAGTTCACGATATCTCCCTTCCTGCTTGGCTATCTGGGGACCTGTTCAGGTTTCACATTGAAGGATCAATTCACACAGCAATGAAATACCACTGCCTCTTGGGGGAAGGATGACATCTGTTAAATAGCACCCAGCAACACTACACAACAGTTTATAGCATCAAATGCAGAACAATTATGAATTTAATTAGAATCAGAGTGGGATTTTAATGAGAAAAAATGCAATTATGCATGATGAAAATATAGGGCTAAGCTCCTTTATACTCACCCTGAGTTCCCTTACTGCATAAGTATTTCCAAGGATTTTACTACCAGCAAGGGGTTATAACTTGCCCCGTAGCAGTTAAGGACCCAACCTCTCATTTACCAGAAAAGAACGGTGTTCTCTTTGTGCTACCAGCGTGTTGCACAGATTAACAAGCTTCACACTCAAGCACCATCAGCCGAGCAGCTTTTTCACATTTTTTTTCCTGCTAATACTGCAAATACCTATTCCTCACGTGTT
This sequence comes from Callaeas wilsoni, assembly GCA_013398955.1. Lineage (NCBI taxonomy): Eukaryota > Metazoa > Chordata > Aves > Passeriformes > Callaeidae > Callaeas > Callaeas wilsoni. Next base: position 83,971 of record VWPU01018439.1, on the reverse strand, counting down.
TAGTTGAATGGGCTACATCTCATCAGCAAAATGGCACATGGATTTGGATATAAGATGATAAATGGTGCTGGCCTGGAACCTAACTAATACTCTAAAACACCACAGATCAGCCAGGTCTCTGAGTGCCTGTGACACAGGTCTACAGGAGGGAGAGGTTTAATACCTGTACACAAAATAATAATAACGAGCTGGAAGAGAGGGAAACACATTAATTTTATTTTCTCCTATAGTGCTGTAGGTGATTGCCTGCATAAGTGCTTGTGGATAACTATGAATCACTGTAATATTATGACAATTGTTTTTAAAGTTGACAACAGAGAAATTATGGTAATGCCATATTGATAAATATTATTCTATCTAATTGCAAGTTGGTATTAAAATCTAATTGGAAACAGTTCGAACCAAGTTATAAGAAGGATTTTTGTGTGTGACTGAGAAACATTTTTATCAAGGATTGTATAAGCACCTAAAAGGGAAAAGGTCTGTCTTAATTTAACAGCATAGAAAATCTCTCTCTTGCAAGATATTAAGTCTTAGGTAACCTGAGTTACTTTCCTCATTCAGAAATGCACCTTCAATGCATTGGATCTACTTGTTGTGATAAAACTCCCAGTATGAAGAGCTGTAGGAGGAAAATAAAATACATGAAAATTGGATAAACTCTGGAAGTCAATATTAAAAAAAAAAATTAAAAAAATTATATGTATGTATGGGCAAAATCTGAGTAACAAGGCTAGAAAAATTTCACTGCACTATGGTGGTCATTTTGTCTTTTTCATGTTTTTTTGAGGCACAAGCTTAGAATAACCAATATTTCCAGGAAGAAAAAAAAAAGTAAGGCTGTAAGGCTCTGAAACAGTGTATTGGCATACACTTCCCAAACGCTGAAAGGCAACTGCCTAACCATTCCCTCTAGCTGCAGGAGTGCTTGGCAATTGCAAAAGAAGAATGATGATTACTACTCTTCCTCCTCCTTGGAAAAAGGATAGACCAGCCAAAGGGCAACAATATTTTTAAATCCTATGCCACACTTTCCCCTCATACCCATGATTTTATCTGTAGTACTCAAACACTCCAATGTAACTCTAAAATATCATTTTATGGGAGTGGAAATGGCTAGATGCACGTTAATGCACACTTGCTCAGAGTTGTCATGGATTCCATGTTAAAATTCATACTTGGAAAAAATAATAAACTATAAAAAAATGAATACAGACAACTGTTTATCACTGTAATATTTGCCTGTCAGTGAGCAAAAGTGAAATTTGCATAATGATATCCACAGCTTTCTCTATGATGTTAAGTTTTTCAGTTTTTCTTTCTCAGGCTGTAGGAAGATTTGCCTGGAATAATATTTGCTTGTTTTTCTTAAATTTATTTCGGTTATGGTGAAGGGGTAAATTCAATATTATCACCCTCTTCATAAAGGCCTGTTGTGATAGTTCATGTAAAAATGTTAAACAATAAAAAAAGACAATAAATAATGTCAACCTTTTCAGCTACAGGTTATTTTGATCCTTATTGTGATAACAAAAAATATAAACAAATCTAGATTGTCTTTCTGCATTTCAACAAACAGTTGCAGAATTATTTCATCATGTTACAGGAATCTGATCACCCTTGACTGAGTCCTCTGGATTTAAGTTAAATTTTCTATCTAGTATCATATAAAAAAAAAATACGTGTCCAAGCAGTCTGATGATAGGATATATATGTTTTATGAAAAATGAAATAAAATGTGCAAGGCAGTCTCTTTCAGCTCTTAGGGAAAGCTGGACCCTACAGTGGTGTTGCTGCTTTGCTGGTGTACCTGCCAACCTAATTTTGTTTCCTTCTGACATTTCCCAAAATAGTATCTCTTAGAGCAAACTGATCTAGCGTCCTCTCCTCTACCTAAGAGATATAAAATACCCATCCTATCTTACAGAAAAGCTAGTAATGCCATGACCCAATCCAGCAAAAGCAAAACTATAACATCTCCATTTCTGATGCTGAATAATACAGACTTTGCCTAGCTGCTGTAGTTTTTCCTACACATAAAGATACAAATAAATTCTTACTAAGTTAATAATATTTTTTGTAGATCACTGAATGTGACATGGCAAAAAGAAATCCAGAAACCTACATGCTCTTTTTCTTAAGGGGAATAAAACTCAAGCACATTCTAAAGAATTTAGCACCAAGTAGCTTTTGGGAAAAGACGAATTAATGTTAGACCAGTCTGGCAGCCTGCAGACATTAAGTGTCTGTGTTAACTTATCCACATGGCTTAATTTTTTTGTCCTGTCAATGTGTAAGCTGGGATGGGTAAAATAAGATCATTCACCTCTTTCAAACTACTTCTTAATATATGTATGTGAGCAAGCAAAATTTTTTTTTTTTGAGATTCAGTTAAAATTTTCCTAGCCCCTCCTTTGAATTTCTGGATGATACCCTGCATAATTTCCTCTTCCTTCTGAAGAAGCCCAGGAGCAGCACCTCCACAATGCCCTTACCAAAATGTCACCTCCTGAGATTTCCAGGACAATTTTACAGAAGCAGTAAATCCAGAAAACAGTGCTGTCTGATGAACCTCAGGTGTATACAAGATTTCAGGCCTTCAAGGGTCATTCATCACTGGTCTCAAAGGATCCTTGCCTGGAGAGAGCACAGGCAGGGCAGTCAGCCTTAAAAACCAAGAGAGAGCAAGAGAGAATTATCCACAATAGTGAAGAAATTGGGCTATGCTAAGAATATGCTAGGGAAGCAACCAGTACATAATGACAGTGAGTTAAGGGTGAAGAAAAGGAGGGATAAAATGTCTTTAGAGGCGAAAACAACTACAGCAATCCCAAACATGCAAAGCACTCCTTTTGGTGATAAGGAAAAAAGTGATAAAAGAAACTGTATGCTGTATGTTGGCAAGCTCCCTAAAGTCACTAGCTCCTGAACATTCAATTACTATGCTTATTCTTAGTGCCAGATAGCACTCATCTGAAAAGAAAGACTAAGGAAAAACAAAAGGAAAGAATTTTGGCACTAAGACGCTCTCCAAATGTGAGAATTGCAGCTAAGAAAATGAAGCACTCGGATTAAGTTTTTTCATTAAGGCCTCTGTCGTTGCTTTTGAATGTGAAGTGAAATCAAAGTCAGAAGATTTGTTATGGGTCAGTAAGAAGGAAGGAGAGGAGGTGGTAGCAGGGCTTTGTGCCAAGAACATCTTTAAACGCATGATCCTCTTTCTAAGAACATGGGTTATTAACAAAAGGGAAAGAAAGGCATGGCTTAAACAACATAACAATTTTAGAGGAAATCCTACAAACACAGGTAATTATATACTTGACTTAGCTCTCGAAGCTGCAATTTTAGTAGTTTTATTATTCTAAAGTACAATACATCATCAGATACTTTCCACAGTATAGTCATTTAATGTCTCCAAATTATAGTCTGCAAGCCAGAACTGGGGATTTGGTCTAAGTATCAGAGTGGTAACTGCAGGAAATGTTGTGATGGATGTCAAGTGTTACAAGGTTCACTTTGCTGAACAAGAGCGCACCAAGAGAGATGTTGTTACAGTTCTAAAAGTTTAATCTGTCCACCTCCTACTGTTTGGATGTGAACAACCTTTTGAATTTTATGATGATAATAATAGGATTGACTTTTTCTTTTTTCCCTTTGCTTTCCTCCCTTTCTCACCTATTCTCTCTTTTTTTCTTTAACAAAGCCTGGGTACCAGCTGGGTGGCAGGTTATTCTCTTAGAAATGGAGCTGGCCAAAGATTCAATAAAGACCTGGCAGAATGCTTTAATCACCTGAGCTTGGGTGTCCAGTTACAGAGGAGGTAATATTTCTAGTTGTTCTTATAGCTTACTGTCCTTTATTAGGAATTTTTCACTATGTCGTGCTACTCTCAAAGTTAGTATTGGACTGCAGGCTGAGTCCAGCCCACATCTCAGCCTCTCTAAATAATGCACAACCCATGAATTATCAACCCTGAAATGTCACCATGTCTGTAAGAGACACAGGGTTACTTGACAGAGAACAAATTGCCTTTAAAGATGGGCAAGGACAGAGATAGGAGCTACTGCACGCTCACCTCACCCAGGATGTAACAAGACCTTCAGAGAAAAGGTAATGAACCAACAAGACTTTTCTCAAACCAGAGAAATGTCTCACACAGAAATAATAAACGAACACAAACACATAAATAGAAAGCTTCTCTCAAGAATATACATAGCTCCTGATGACAAAAACAATGTAGGAAGGAGAAGTTTGGTCTTGCCAGAAGCAGGAGGCTGCAATACCTGATCAGGAGATTTCTGCAAACCCACAAGTATCTAAGTACGTTTCCCTTCTTCCTCTTTCATAAAAATTGGCCACAATTTAAAAAAAGTTTCTAAGTCAAATGCAGAAATGGAATTCTTCCACATTCACCCCAAAACCCCCACCAAATTGTTGAATCCAGCAAAGAGGCAGTTAAACAAAGATGTTGAATGAGAAACCTGGAAAGGGAAAATGAAGAAAACTGCTCTGGAAATAAAAAGAATTCCAGTTCTTATATACTAAGTAGAGACAAACAGCTTGAGTCCTTCTGCTCACTGCAGTAGGAATGTCACGCCAAGCATTAATGACTGCTCTGCACTACAAGAGAGTATCTCTGGGATGTGGCATTTCAAGTGTCAACTACAGCACTATAGACATTCAAGCTTTGCCCTCAAACTATAAAATTGCTGGTACAAGTACCGTATTTGAAACATTCTCTGTGAAGAAAAATTAAAAGCAACCATTTACATCCATGACTTTTCACCTGTTAGTATCCTGTTATTTCACAGGCTTTCTCATCACTGGCCTGTGCTGAAGCCACTAGGAGCTTGTGGGTGACATCATGCTGGAACACAGCAAAAGGAACACAGCCTGTGGAGGACCCATCCAAGATTGCAGGAAGAATGAGAAATGAGGAGTAGGCAGAGAGAAATCACCGCCCACCACCTGGACTGCCTGTAGGCTCGGTGAAGGGACTGAGTAATCTCTCTCCAACAAGGTTGTAGAGTAATGAAGTTGATACTAGAAAGGAAGAAGGAACGGAGTCTAGAGTGAAGTGGATGCTGTAAATGTGAGACGAAAGGTGTTTCAATGTTTGTCTCCTTTGTTTCCGAATACTGGAATAGGTAATTAAATATTTATGCTAATTGGCAAAAATAATTAAGTTACATTCCCCAAGTCAAGTCAGTTTTGGCTGCTGCAGTACTTCGTAGGTGATTTCCTAGTCTGTATTTTGACCCATGAGTTTTCCTGCTCTCATTCCTCCTATTTTCTCTCATGTCCCACTGGGAGGCATAGTGAGTGACTGGTTGCATGGGTGCTTATCTACCAGCTGGGGAAAATCCACCTTGGACATCAGCCATGGACCTGTGCTGTGGCCCAAAATATCAGTTGGCTGGCTCATCCTTTAGCCGAGTTAAAATGCTTCCATCACTCTGGTAAAGAGGCACCTGAACTGCTCCAGCAACTTGCCCTTACAGGAAGAGAAAGCAATAACATATTTAACAGTAAGGGAAGTTTTCACAAGTAAATCTTTGTTGTATTAATTCAGTGCCATTAATTTTAACAATCCTCTTATATTACTCGAAATCAAAATCCCAGTTTGCTTGTTTTATCCTTTTGCTGTCATTACAAGAGATTTTGTTTGAATAATGTGGCTTTTTCACTCCAGTCAAGCATTTCATTTAGTTTTATCCTGCTGAAAAGCTAAACTCCTGTGTTTCTGACAACTATCTGGCTGTTCAAATGACTGCTGCAGACTGAGTAGTGGAAGACTGCAAAGTGGAATTTAAGCAGAGATATACGGGAAGCCCAGAAGCAAGCAGGGTTCGAACCATAGCCACCTTCAAAAGCTAGTAAATACGGGGGAAAAGAAATGTGTGTGTGACTTCAAACCTTGTTTGAAAGCCAGTAAATTTTAGAAAGGAGAAAGTTAGAAGGAAAGAGCCTTGGGTAAGTGTGAGCTGAACAAAGCAATCAAAGTAATAACAACTCATTTTAGTTTTCAGACTGGGTATCACTGATGGCTCTTTCAGATTCTTTGCCAGAGTCTACTAACTCCCAAAGGAGCCAGTCTCCTGGCAAAAAGAATCTTCAACTCTTCCTCTTGTGTTGCTAGGCGGAAACTCCGGGAATACACACTCATTCGTTTTTTAAAAGAAGTACTTTGTTCAGCGAATGCAAGAGAAATGACAACAGCCATTTTGAGAACATCTGCCACATTCTGAGAGATCAAGTTTTGCAGAAAAATGTTATGATTATTTAAATTTGTTCTGGAATTTCTGACCTCATTACAGACAACAAACTCATTCACCAGTCACACTGAAATTTTGCTGTGTTGAATTTCTGGTCTTTTGATTTTAGCACAAGATCATACCATAGAGGCTCTAGAATTAATACTCTTTACATTCTTATTTGGTGTTCTATCACAAGTTCTGTTCTTATGACACTAAATACTCTTAGCAGGTACAGTTTGTTCACATAAAATCGAGCCAGTTTCATTGGGTTTGGAGACACCAGTAATTCGATGAAAATTGGTGATGATGCTTCACCAACCCAACCTCAACCCCCCAGTGCTCGGAAGAAACGAGTTACATAATGATGACCCAGTAGGGGCCTGTAGGGCGCTGAAATAAATCAGCATTTTCTGTTCCATTAAGTGATGGAAGAATTTGTCTCAACCAAACTACATCCCAAAACCCAAGCCTTTTATTTGCCACTTTTTTTAAATCTGAGAAAGCAGAGACATAAATACCTATCCCTCAACACTCAGCCTGCTATGCTCCACAAAGCATAACCGAATGAAAATTTCAAGAATGAAAGAAAAAGGGCAGGGCTAGCTCAGAACAATTACATTGCACTGCTAGAGGAGAATTCCCAGATTTTCAGAGAACTGTGTGGGAAGATGCTTTTGAAACTAGTTCAACACTGTCCAAATTCACAAGACGCAAACTAATTTCTTTTGCAGCTTAGCACAGTTAAGTGTTTGTCATAACATATTTGGGTGACATCGTAATTGTTCAGCCTAAAAGCGAAAAATCTACATCCCAGCACTAATCTCATGGACCGTGAGGACTAAAAGCTCATTCTTCTTGACACAGCAGGGGGGAAAAAAATCATCAAAACAGCTCAGATTACAGTCTATCAAATTTTCTAAACTAAAAAACTGCATTTGAACTGTATTACTAATCACATCTACTTTTATTAAACTTGAAATCCTGTAGGCACTGGAGGCAGTGGTATGTGAAGTTTTAAAATCTGCTCAGAGATTGTCTAATGGGGGAAGCAACACTCAGATATCCAAGGAATTTTAGCTTAAATTATGCAACAGTAATTTAACTGAACTGAGCTATCAAACCTTCATTTTTGCATAAAACTTTCATGTTACTAAGTTCAGTGTTTTTTATTTTCAAGGACAACATATTATAAAAATACATGAACTTAGAACAAAAATCTTACTTTGAAAAGTTTTCTCTTTATTTTATTCAAAATTGAAAGGAAATTCAGCTGAGATTCCACCGATATCTGTCCTGGATGCAGATTTATGCTCTACTCTCCATTACAATTGAGAGGTTTCTGGATATCCCTAGGTCACAAGTGCTCTGGATAACTGAAATCAATAAGGTGCAATTCAACAATAGCAAATGCATGAAGTACTATTCTCAGGAAAGACAAAGCTAAATGCACAAATACAAGAGGACTAAAATGGGTACAGGGTACTTTCTCCTGCAGCAAAAGTCTGGGCAAATGGGAGATCCATCAGGAATCCTCAGTGCAATGTTTGGGGAGGAGGGTGAAGCAGTTCTTCTGTTAGATCATACTGATAGGAGGGGTTTGGGCAACATGCTGAGGTGGTGATTTCATTGGTGAGACATCAGCAAGAGAACTATGTGAGTTTCTAGCATTCCCTCAGGAAAGGTGGAAAAAGTCAGTCCAGAGAACAGCAATAAGAATGATAAATTATTTAGGAAACATGACGCACAAAAAGGATAAAAGATTGAGGTTGTTTAGTCTAGGAAACAGTATATTTAGAGGAAAAGCAAAACAGTTCTGAAACAACTAAAATTATTTTCCATATGGACGAGGAGAAAGTTAGGAAGCAATTGACTTGATCTGCACATAGGTAAGAGAACTCACTCTTTAGCTGTAAAAGACAGCTATGTCCAGGAAAGGGTTGTCAAGAAAGGGTTTTGAGAATCTTTGAAGAGTCTAGGACCAAAAGTCAGTGTCAATACCAAGATACGAGATATCAGCACTGCCACTGACTGGCCTCTCTGAGCACTGAATTGCTGAACTCTCAACATCTAGCATTGCTTTCCCTTAATTCTCTAATGAATAGCTGTATTTTTTGCACTGGTCTCACTCATTTTTCTGTTGAGAAGGTGAAAAGCATGATCTGATTACCAGGAATAGATATTCCTGAGTGCTGGCTTCTAAGTCTACATTATGTTTGGAGAGGATGGAGATGCTGCTTCAGAATCCAGCCCTGAGCTTTGTTACACAGCACAAAGGCAAAGCTATTCCACTCTCCTGCTAACAGCTGCAAGCAAGACCCAAATTCAGCCCTCTCAACACAAAATAATTGGCTGTGAATTCAGATGAGGAAGTGGCTTGTTCACAAGGGTCTGATTCTGGCAAAACCACCTTCCTGCTTCTCCAGATTTTTTTTTTTTTTAATTTCATTTTTTTTTTTCCTGGGGAAAATTCATAAAAAAATACTGAATTATGTAAAGGCCTCCTGGAAATGTTTAACTACAAATCATAAAACCCAAAATAGGAAAAAAAAAAAGGGAAAAAAAACCCCTTCAACAAAATATGAAGCATGTGCTGGGTGTCAGGTGTGATTTTCTTTCTTTAGAAACATAAAAATGTTGTTGGCACTTGTGTGCACAAATCATAGGTAAATTGCTGTTAATAATGAAATGCTCTGCAAAAGTACAATGGTTCCAGTAAATGTCAGAACACATCTGCTCTAATTAAAAATTAACCGTATCATTAAAGTTATATTACTAGTTAATTTCTGAAAATGTTTAATTATTAGAGAGTTATCCTTCCAGCTTCCAGGGAATTAGAAATATTGCATTTCTGTGTTTAAATTTTCCTCCACCAAGCACTTTAAAGCTTTAAGAGGCATATATTTTAAGGTATTTGGGAGATACAAGGGCTTTGATTATTACACTATAAAGTCAATGAACCTTGTGCCGTGGCAGATTTTACCCACTCTTTGCAGGTGTCTTGAAACAGATTATTTTTTCTCCCACTTTCTATGGGAGCTGAGACTAAGGGAAAGATGCCACTTGTGACAGCAGCAAATCTGGCCCAGAGCCTTTCTTAAGAGGAGCCTTGTCTTTGGCTTCATCCTCCTCCACATTGTGTGTCAGCTCTGGCACCAGCTCGGTGTGACAAGCAACTTCTGAGTTAGAAATTATTAACACAGCCAGACTAACCTGAATTCAGCCTTATTACCAGATTTTAAATGCTTTCAGGTTTAAGTTAGGCAAGGTTTCAGTTTGTTATGACTGCCTATAGTTTAACTTGAGTGATTCTCAAATCTGCAAGGGCCGAAGCCAGAAGCATTAGAGGCAAGAACTTAGGGGTGTCTCTGTGAGCTTTGCTGTCTGATTTCCCACTAACATTCCTCTAATAGCTCTCCAATCCACAGCGTGGGATTTTTTTTCCAAAAGACTTGCATATCAGCACATGCAATATGAGCATTGTAGAGAGTCAGAGCAACCTTAATCCAAGTCAATCAAGCCCTTTTACAGCCAGCCAGGTATTATAATAAAATTTTACTTGGCTATCTGTACAAATACATTCAAGCAGTTAACAGCCTAATTTAATGCACATAGTAAACAGACATTACTTGCCACTGACAGCATCCGGTGGACTGAACATTTCTCATTCAAACCAGACATACAGCATGAAACTGAAATACAGAAATAAACGTAAGAGCAGAGATAGTGCAGAGGAAAAAATGTATCTTAATTATGGGGTGTCCACTTTCTGTAACAGATTGTCTTCCTAATTCACCCCGTCTTAATCAACCTGCCAACTTGCTTTGGAAACAAATCAGCAGCTGCACATCCAGAGCTCTGCTTATCAGGCATTCGGGTGTCCTTGTTTGCATGTCGTAGTTATCCTGTGGTTCACTCTGGTGTCACAGGGTTTGCACTGGAGGAATATAAAGAGTCCTCATTGCCCAGAAAGAAAATATCCTGCCTGCTGTCAAGAATGACTGCAGCCCCAAGTCACAGGAAGAGAGGTTGTTTTAAACAGCATCCAATCCAGTTATGCAGCTGGTACTGTACTGGCTGGGATGTTGCATTCTGAGGTACAGTGGAAATACAAAATCAGGTCCTACGGCTGTGTATGGAGGAGAAGGCAACAGCCCCTTCTGACCATCACCAAAACGTGTAGGGAGACTGAGGCATGCGTGCTGATATGGGCGATCAGTAAAACAGTAACCACAGGAAACCACGGGTAAGGTAACAGGGATAACCCTTAGCTAAGCAAAGAGCAGTAACTATTTACTATAAAAGCTGTAGGAATAGATACTACCTGGAAACAGAGATAAACCATCAGGAGCTGAAAGATTTTTAATTACTCAGAACTCAAGTTAGTCCAACCCACAGAAATAGCTCAGCAAATGTTTAAATTCAAGGATGGCAGTTGGACTACTGCCATAAATCTCATACATCTGTTAGAGAGGGGAAAAAATGTTGGTTAACTTGAAATAATAAACCTAGATTTACATGAGCTCACCTAGAAAACAAGATTACCTCAAGATTAGAGACTTAAACAGGTCATCCTCTGAGATACAGTATGAAAACAAACTTTTATTTGCTCTTGTTAAAAGTGATTAGCATGTTTTGCTAGAGTTCCTATGAAGATGTTTTGGTTTAGGATACATTAGAGATGTTTTAATGAAATCTACTCGCCTTTATTTGTCCTAGTTAGGTTTTGAAAGACACAGTTAGCTTTCTTTACAGCAAATGAAATTACAAGTATTCTAAAAACAAAAAAAAATCAATTCATTTTCAAAAATAATTACAATAAAATAAGAAGTTCTTAGTAAAAAATCAATGACCAAATATACCTTGAAGTATTACATGCAGCTAAATTAATAGATTTCTAAGGCATAAAATTAAAGCTTCATAATCTGAGAGTCATTCGCAGTTAGACAGACTTTTCTAATTTAATGGAGATAAATATGAGTTTAGAAGAAAAAGTCTTATATTTTCAAGTTCATAATCAATAAAACTTCTGTTAGAAGTTATTCTGGTACTTGGGTCCACGTTTTAAGAACTTAACTGAGCACTCTGCTGGAGGAAGCGAGATGCCTGGGCACTTTCTGGACAATCTTGTGTAGGAAACACGGGTGACATGGGGAGTGAATGAAGGAGCTTTACTAAACATCCCCTTGGAGGACATAGGTTTGCCACGTGGCATAAGCTGAGGGTGTAAAATGGGTATAGCACACAGAACTATGCTGGGAGAACAATGCCTCTTCATGAAGTAACATGCTTCTAAAACTGCAAAAAAGAAGCAGACGTTGATTTCAACAGAAAATTGAAGGGAACTAAAGGGAAATGAAGGGCAAGGCAACAATTTTGAAAGGGTTTTTCAACTATTTTGGCGATAGACAGCGAAACAAAATCAAAACGTCTTGATTCATACAAAGCTGATATACTGGAAAAATGTAATCCTTCATCTAGATGAGGACTTCTGCTCTAAAATGGGAGTATTTAAGTTTGTACAGCAGAGTAGAGAATGAGGTCAGCTTGGCATGTTCAGTAGCAATCTGTCTCGTAGGCAGACACAGCAGTTTGGAGAAAGCTATTCTGAACCTACATTCGTTTAAAACTCAACTTTAATCCCCTTGTTTCTAAGACAAGACCAAAACTGTCTTACTTCACTTCTAATGCAAACCCCAGAGCTGTTCAGCCAGCATAAAGAGTGCTAGGAAAAGGCTAATTTGTATTCAGGTTTTCCTGCATACCTGCCAATGTGGTTATAAAACATTCACATGCGCGCACACACATGTGCAGATACCCGCTGTTTATACACAGGCATATGGGCTCTGTGTGCAGCTGTGCACACACACATCTCTCAGGAATACTGCTTGCGCTTAACAATGGCTGTGCAGTTTGGCTTTTTAGTTCCTTAGCTACCCTGAAAGCTATTTTTTTCTTACTGAAAATTTTACTTGGGATGTAAGTCCACTATAAAAAGTGAAGTGTTACTGTAAAGCGATCATTTGGGAATTTTTCTCTGTCTTTTCATGACATTTTTCTTTGTACTATTTGATTAACTTGCAATTCTATTTGACCTGAAATTGAATATTTGCCTAACTCTGAAAATTAAAAAAAAAAAATAATTAAAAATCTTATTTTATAATTGAAATTCATTATATATTCTGTACATTTTCTTCACACGTTCAATGACTTGCTGGAAATGCCCATCCTAAAAGGGATCCTATATCAGGCCAAAACCAGAGCATACATCATATCTGTCATGGTTGATAGCTAAAGATTGGGTTCTAGAGGTTAAATATTGCTTGGCATGCCCTTGGTGGGAAGGAAGAAGCAAAAAGAAGAAGCAAAAATATTCTATTCTGTTTGTTCAGTTCATACAGTATTGCATTTCCAGACTTGAAACATGGAGAAAAAAAAATTGATTTGAATAAATATATGATTTAACTGTAGACAATATTAATGAAAAACGGCAAAATACTATGAGGGTTTTTTTTTTTCTTCGGGTAATGGGGCAAAATGCTATTTGAACAGAATCCATGTGTTAAAGATGGCTTCCACCCTTTCAGAGTGCATAGCCAAGTCCACAGATTCTCCTCTCTCATGTGGGGGGATAAACTGAAGAGAAAATATAAGTACCTTTCTAGTTAAAACCACTCAGTCCTCTGTTACTATAAATTTATTTTAACAAAGGCTTCTTTCAGTAATATAAATAATGATAAAAATAATGGAGTTGCCAATGTTGACTTGGTTCAATATCTGGGACAAGTATCCCCTCAGGTAAAGCCGGTAAGCCTTCTGAAGTCAGCTATTACATTATTAATCCTATCACTCCTGAAATGCTTTATTCCATTTATTACCTGTGTCAGCATGCAGCCCACCTTCACACCTCAAACTGGTGATCCAGCATCAGGCATTTCCTAATGGTGTTTAAGTGCAAGGGATTTAGTTTGCTTTACTTAGCCTGTCAAAGTCTTCTACATGATTTCCCATCCTCAGCTGCTGAAAACCCTTCCATATGGCTTGGAGAATAAACTGTTATCTTTGTACTTCCCAATATGCCACTTGACAATATCTTGGTTTAAAGTTGTAGCTTCTAAAGAAGATTGGGTTGGGTTTTTTTGTTTTGTTTTGTTTTTTTTTAAAGAAGGCTGACTTTATACAAAAGCTCTCTTTTCCTGGGGCAGCATCCCCCATCGCCATGCTGAGGATATAGCACCAAACTGAGACTGAATATGGCCTGAGAAAGGGTGATTTGTTTCCAAATTTTCTATCTCGTTTTCTTTTTTTGATACATACCTAGGGACATTTCTCTTCTAAATCTGTTTAGAAAAGGTGTTTTGCATTGAGCATGAGTTTGGGTGGGGGTCTGTGACTCTTTCCAGCTAGTAATTAACAGGAACAAATCCATTCCTTTAGGGGAAGATTTAATAGGTGAGCCACTCTAATGGAGCATCTTCTCCCGGTCTCCTGACAGAAAAAAGGCTGAGAGAATTGGATTTGCTGATTCTGGAAAAGAGAAGGCTTAGGAATGACCTAACTGGGGGCTTCTAGCACCTGAAGGGAGCCCATAAGAAAGATGGAGACTCTTTCCAAGAGTGAGCGTGGAGTGATAGGGCAAGGGAGAACAGCTTCCAGCTGGCAGAGAGTAGGTTTGTAGGTTTAGATTAGAGATTAAGAAAAAACACCGCGAAAGCGGTGAGGCATTGGCACAGGTTGCCCAGAGAAGTTGTGGATGCCACATCCCTAGAAGTGTTCAAGGCCAGGTTAGATGGGCTTCTAAGCAACCCGGTTTACTGGCCTATGGCAGGGGGGTTGGAATGAGACGATCTTTAGGCTCCCTTCCAACCCAAACCATTCTATGATTCTGTATAACACTGCTCGATTCCCCTCCATGCAGCTCTCTTCCTGAGAGAAAGGGCAAGTGTTTCAGACCAGCAAGGTTTATCTGTAATCTCCTTCCTTGTGATAACGTTGATGGATCACCGCCCAACGGTTATGGTGAGGTTCATGACAGAGTTATTGTGCCAGGGAATCACTGCGAGCAGAAGCCGCATCCAAGAGCGCATCCGCTCTCTTGCTTTGTTCTGCTTAACTCCAGGCTCACCACATGACATATTTTAGAAACTGTACTTCAATGAGAATCACAAATGGGTGGCAAATGACAGTAATTATTTTGTGGTAATCATTAAATTCTTAGCCATAAAGGAAGTGGTGAGACAATGAGATGTTTTCAAAGAAAGCATGTGGATGCACAGCCCTGTGAAACTTGCGGAAAGGAATGTTCAGCCAAAAAACAGTGTTTGGTTTAATAAACTGATGTATGATTTGCAGGCAGAACTTCCGGTGCCTAAATGTGCTAGAACAGAATGTCTACAGACGTTATCTGGCTTCAAAAAATGAAAGGTTTAAGACAACGCCAGCAGAGACTGTGCTTATCACAGTATTTTTTTTTTGCAGAAAGTTACTAGCCCTTATATGCACAGGAGTGCAGGTTTGAAGCACACGATAAATTTGGTTAAAACGAGACTTTGTCAAAGCTGTTACAGTGGCAAAAACACTGAAATTAAAGTGGGCTTGCAACTATTTCATTCAGCACTCAAGGCGGAATATTTTATTACAATTCCAATTATGATTCAAGGTTTAAAAGACTGTTAAAATATGCTAATTGAGACATTCAGGACGACAAAAGTTTCAATTGCGAAATGTCCTTTTTCTTTGAAAACTACTTCGAGTAAAGCAATATTTGGTTTCTCCTGGTGTGGCTTTAGATAGTTAATATCAAATGCTAAATTAAATGTCAATAATCCTTAAGGAGCCTATCTTAGTCACACTTTTTTAATCAAGGTTTCCAATGTGATCTTAAGGTCCATTTGTTCCCAGAATATAATGAGAATTGTACAAATCTCATGCATTGCCAGGCAGAGTTCAACATAGGGGTTTCATTTATGCTTATTTAAGCTACATTTTAAATATTTCATATGAAAGTTTTGCTTTCAACAAAAGCTATAGATGAAATAAGGGACTGCAAGCCAATGGATTTTGAGTTGTAGCTTTCAGAAAAACAAAGAAAACCTCATGAAAAACACCTCACAAGCTAAAAAAAAAAGTCAGTACATATCTTAAAATATTTTCTACAAAAATAGCAGAAAGGCAGATGAAGGTTTTATTGTGTAAAATGTAAATCAGTTAATGATCAATGTTTTAAGCAGAAAATCCCTATTGGATGATGATTCATTAGTGTTATCTCAGAGAAGGAGGTTATTGATAATTTGATACCTCACATCCACTACCCTAATCATTATTGTCAGAAAGTCTATTAAAGACCATAGGTCATGGATCTAAAATTAAGTATGCCACAAAAGGAATATTGAGCTAGAGAAAAGGACAGACATTCTTATAGATTAAGAATTGCACTAAAATGCATTCCATCAATTAATTTTGCTAAATTATTATTTGATAAAATAAAGCTACAGTCTTCAGTGAAACATTTCTCATTTAAAATGAACTGGACATAGAACTTGGAATATTAAAACCCCCACAACTCTGGTTTTTGTCCTTCTGTACATGGATCTGCCTTCAAAATGTATTTATAATGCAGATTATGCTGGAGTGCACAACAAAGTACTAAGACACACTGTTGGGCTTTTTTTCTCTTTTGCTCCTGAAGCATTCTAGTTCCTGGACAACTCCACTCACTTTTCTCAGTATTCTGCTAAGTGAGATGTTGAGAAGGACCTGGGTCCCTGTGCTCATATACTTCACTTAATCCAACACACTTACAGTTAACATAAACTAGAGGTTAAAGGCAAAACTAAAGTATTAGCATTTTCTTTTTAAAAAAATAAGACATAGAAACAATACAAGTATTATGTCTTTTGGTGTCTATTAAGACCGAGATGGGGAAGAAAAGAAAATCATGCTTAATTCCAGTCTAAAACAGAGATCACCCTTGTCATCTTTATATTTCAGCCATTAAACTATGTCACTTAAAAAGCCCCCTTAGACTGGAACTCAAACTCATAGCATATTGTTTTCCACAAGCTGATCTCACAGAGGAAAACATTTTCTGCCAGTGCTGCTATGACAGCTTTTTTTACTGGGATTACCCATGGATTCCTTTTCAATGCCTCCGAATCTCCTCTCATCTGTCCTCTCCAGTGTAGAAGATTCCTTGTTTCCTGATTTCTAACACTCAGAAAGAGATCTCAGCCCTCCTGTCATTCACCAGTGGCTGGTTCCTTTGGAAAAGCCTGGATGATGCCTGTCCAGAGAGAGCAAGGAACTGGACACTAAGCCAGGCTTGGCCAGGCAGTGACCAGTGTGCCCCTTCTGAGGCTGAGGGACCAGCTGAAGAGGTGGCACGGCACCAACCTGGCATTTTCTCATGACAGCCCTGAGCTTCTACATAAGCACGTACAGATTACAGATGTCACACAGGCTCATGGCTGGCATTAAAGACAGCTGCTGCTGTCTGAGTGCAGGCATGAACTAACTCAGTCTTTGAAGGGAACTGTGACAAGTTTCAACCAGAGAAGAAGCCTAACCACAAAAATTCAAGTATGATCTAGTGTATTCCAGCGTGCACCACTGTCCGAAGTGTGTCATAGCTCTCTGGTTTTCTGTTTGGTGAAAGGAAATAGCCCAAATGCCTGCCAAAACCCAGTAGCAAAGGTGATGAGTACTGTGGGTGCAGGAGCAGAAGAGGCACAGGGAGATTCAAGCACATGCTGAAGAAACAGCTGGAGAAGTTGAGGTAATGGGAAAAGCAGCATTTTCCGTTTTCATGATGAAATTGAGCCTTGGTGACTGGACTCACATCTTAGCGGCTGACATGCCATCTCCAGCTTGTGTGACTCTGTACTGCAGTCATCACATGCTGCAGTTCGGGCAACAGTTGCTATCACCATTTGGCCAAGGAGCTATGGGCTATGGGATCAGGAAATTTCCGTTTGAGCCCTACAGAGTCAGTTCTGCAGAGATCTGGGTGCTGCTGGTGGTGGTGGTGACAACAGCTGAATTCCACAGACCCTGTGGATCTGAGGGGTGTTACAAACCCACAGAGCAGAGTGTTCAGCTGAGGCTGGACCTACATGTGTAAGTCATGCAACGTTGAACAGCTTTTTTCTCCTACTGATGTGATTTAGAAGCACTTTAGGAACTAGGCTATGGTCTCTGCTGTTTCCTCCTACAAAGGTTTATGTTCTTCAACAGGATGGTTGCCTCCAGCATCGACTCAGGAATGCCAACTGTAATTAAAGACTTGGAAAAAACAATGCATTTAATGGCTTATTCAGGGTGACAAGTGTTGTCCTACCTTGGGAATGTCTATGAGCCTAATAGGTGTAGCTTTCCATTTGGATTTCCTTGCTGCATCGTTTGATATTAGCTTTCTTTTTGCAGGTTTTTGAGACCTATATTTAAGATATGCACTTGGTAATCTTGTATTGAAATCATAATAAAATGTCACACTAATTTATTCACTGGGAATATTTTGCCAGCTTCTTGTATTAATTCCCCTCAAAGCTAATTTAGATGCTTGTTGTCTGTGTATTCCACATCTGTCTGTATTAATAATTGTGCAAGTGTCTGAACAAATTAAGACATTTTACAGCATTCAAACATCTCAAAGATCTTACATTTTCCGTGAAAGTGGAGAGGTTGTATTATAATTTATGGACATTTTCCCATTAATCTCTGAATTGTTTTGGCAGCTACTGCCTAAAAGCAGCAGCTACCTGGCAAGGACAGAATATCTGTCAGGCCATGAAGGGTGCCTGCATTCACCGGAGAGATAAACGGGAACACTGAAATAGAGTTAAGCCCCGAGAAGGAAGCTCATCCTCAGACAGACTTGCCAAGCCTGTTTCATTATAGCTTATAGCTTTCATTGTGGCTTAGTGAATGCTGTTAAGTATTCTGTCAAAGTAAACTTACTTTTCCAGACAAGTAGCTCTGCAAAGCCCTAAGGTGCCACTGCTAATACTTGAACTTGTTTAGTGTGGGGTTTTTTTTTTTCGGTAAAGCATACAGGTACTGTAATAAAAAGTCCAAGATTTCTTAAAATGTGTTTTCTAATCCAAAACATCTAAAAGGTTTTTAATTGTTACATTTTCTGTCCAGCTGTAATGAAAAGACAGATTATTTCTTAAGTCCTGTCATTTATAAGGAGCATTTCTTCCTATGTACTTTGAGGGGAGAAAAGTACCTGTCTTTCAAGCTCCTATGTTTGTCATAATGTTACTCTATAGAATCTTAATTCATACTCATCACTGAGGATACATATCATGGAAGGCCTTTCTGAGACTTAAGCTGCAACTTTCTTTATGTCCAGAACACATGATTATGGTGTTTAAGCTTCTTTGAGAAGAAAAACCAAAAATCAACATGAGAAGACTGTCTCAAAGATGTAATTTCAAATTTTGTGCGCCTACTTATTTAAAATATCCTTTTAGGTTCTTACCTAGTCACTTAAAGTATGCTCTATTAGTTAACTAACTCCTGTTCAAGCCAAAAGATTCAATCAATCTTATAGCATAATTAGGAAAAAAGTAATCAGTTCAAATAAAGAAGCTTAAAACTTAAAGGAATTTTAAGAAGTATTTTCTTACAGAGAAAGGAGAAAAATGAATACAGAAAACATGACTGTTTAAAGTTGTGTATTATAGTGTTGGTTTTTTTTAACAAATGTTTAAAATTTGACATTAAACAAGGAAACCTTCCAACTCTATTACACTTTTGCTGAGAACTGACCTGAGAACGTTCAGGTATAGTTCAACAGAAGAAAATATAACACCTGAAAAGCTTCAAGATGTCTTGTATCATTCTGGATAGATTTAGTTAGTCCTAATTGGAACCAAGGAAGCAGGTTTTCCATTGTTTTTTTGCTAATCATACCATAATGATTTATAACCAAATGAAAATAAGATCAGAGGTTTTACATAGGAGTCTTTGCCACTGTGCAAATTTACAGTGGTATTTTCCCAATTATAGTTAACCAGGCTTTAAATGAAATATAATGCACTGAGAACAGCTGCTTTAATAGACTCCTTCCCATACTCATGTATTTACAATCCATATGCTTAAGTGGATTTCATGTAACTGTATTAATGGACTTAGTTACTAAACATTTGTGGATCATGTAACTGTTATGTCATTATATGCTAAATGAAGCTTAGTTGTAAGCCTCAGATCTTTAATCCAAGATCAACTCTTCCAGCTCCACAGAGGTGTTATTTGCATTATTTTCCATTTGGATCAGCCTGTGATCTGACTACAGAGTTAACAAACCTTTGCCCTTAATTATTCTCCCTCCTCACTTCCAAGAGATTTTGGGTGCTTTTTTCGGTCACCACAAGACAGTGAAAACTTTGTTTCTTATTGCACATTCACTAGAAATATCTACCAATAGGCAGGCCCAGGACTGCCTTTTCCCTAACACAGGTTTGCAACAGTAATGTGGCCTTTTGAACTGATGAAGAGGCAGAGAAGGAACTAATTGACCTAAGAGATCTCTTTCACCTCTAATTTCTACGGGAAAAAAAATACAAAAAGTTCGCTGACCTCATTTGCAATGTTGGCTGTCAAATAATGATCTTGTTATGAGGTTATTGAAGAAAATATTGAGATGCATTGCAATTCTGCTTATAAAATTATGCAATAAGCTCTCTGCATTTGCAAGTTCTATAGAACTGTACACTGTACGGAAGTATTTGTGTTTAAACTGTTCATTCAAGAAGGCTCTATGAACATACTGAGTGCTTTGAAAGCCATTACAAAAATTACTCCCATTATGTACCATGTAGTAACCTCAGACCTACCAAAATCAAGCACATGCTCTTTCCCAAAGTGATCATAAACAAAAGTATAGAATACTACTGAAGCTTATTTTAGTCAATATTTTGGGGATTAAAAAAAATTTAAAAAAGGACCTTATATGGGTCAAACAATGGTCCTTAAAAGAAAAATAAAAAAGCAATCATTGAATTGCATCCCATGAGAGGAAATTGGGCCAAAATCGATCTGGATA
Source organism: Callaeas wilsoni (assembly GCA_013398955.1). Classification (NCBI taxonomy): domain Eukaryota; kingdom Metazoa; phylum Chordata; class Aves; order Passeriformes; family Callaeidae; genus Callaeas; species Callaeas wilsoni. Next base: position 63,670 of record VWPU01018439.1, on the reverse strand, counting down.
GGCAAATTTATTATTACATGAAGTGAATGTACAATGAAATTTGATTAGAGCAAGCGTGCCATCATTCCCTTTTGCAAGATTGAGCACAGAACAGTACAGCCTTGATGAAAGGAATCGATAGCATTGAAAGCAAAATTGGAGGGCTGTCAAATCATCTTAATTCCTATTTTCTGAATGACTGCAGTGAGATTGCTTGATGCACATGCTAATAACCAAATTAGTGCGCTTTTGACTCGTTACAGAGTCAAGCCTCTATAAAACTTAAATAATATGGCTAAAAGGAAGAAAAAAATCCTTCAAACCCACATGAAGCAGAGATACCACAAAATACACGTTTCACTATGAAATTTTAATTAACAGAGCTGCATTTCTCTCAATTTTGTAGACATTAGGATATGTAAACTGCAACTTTGCATCTGTTAATAGACATGGTTACCAGCAATCTTTCTTCTCCCATGACTGGAAAGATAATCTATTCAACAGGCACACACACATATATGCACAACGCACATGGCAAGAATCGACCTGTGAGTCTCTTCGAAATCCATCACTCAGAAGCGCATAGCACAGAATTTCTTTGAGATATTTCTCATGAAATTTCCTCAGAAAGGTTTGAGGGTGTTTTCAAGGTCAGCTGAACCATCCTAAAACTGAATTGCCTTCAAATCCTGCCTCCCCACACCCCCCTCACATTTCCTCTCAACCTCCTTTGTGCACAGCAAGGCAGCTGCTGATGTGGCCAGGAAGGGTGGAGACAAGGAGGCAAGGTGACAAGGTGGTAAAGGTTGTGTGGCTGTGTGTCACCCACCACACCTAGGGAAAAATTCAAGACACACTCATATATCTACAGATTCCTCAGCAGCAACCTGAGTTCTGTGTTGATTATATTTGTACTACTTTTCCCATCTTTCCAATGCCTCTCCTAGCAGATGTTCCTCTTCACACCCTGTGCATGCAGGACCCTCCGAAAGATCAGCCTGGGGAAGCTCAGAAGATCAGAGTGTCTCAGCAACTGCAGATTAATGATGTTAAACTTTCCTCTGACCTTCTTAAAGACATATTTGAAATTATATGTTTCTCTTTCCAGCCTTGAGTGGTGCTATATTTTCACAAGTATGATCTTTGAGAAATATATTCTTTAAGTATAAAAAAAGAATCTGTGGTTGCAGCACAGAGAACAGTCAGGGCAAAACTTGAGAAAGAGCATCTCAGCAGGGAGTCTCTGCATCTCTACTTGCTTTAGAACATGAGCATCAGAACTGTCACCCAGCACCAACACTGCATTATTCCCTACTCTTAAACAAACAAATAAATCACACTGTTACAAGGGCACAGCAGTAAATGGAGATTTTTAGGTACTCTGCTTATATAATTAGTAAAATGGTTGCAGATAAACTAATGGTTGAGGACAATGACATAATACTAAACCCTAATTCAGGACTTTCATAACAAGTGGATAAGGAATATGATGGATTGAGCAACGTCATGCTCTATGGTCAAGCCAGATCTTGAAGAATGTGAGGCTACAAGTAATTATATTACTCTATCATAGATAGTTATACAGAAAAAACTCATATTGCACTTAGTAAGTAGGTTCAAAACAGGAGACATTTTATAATAGCCTTTTAGACAGCAAAAGTACCTTTTATGTACAGTTGAAGAAGACAATAAGGAGTCATGATTCTCCTTTTTGAAAAATTCCTGGTGAGTTATATTCAAATCAAAGATCTTTAACTGCGTGTGTTTTGTGTTTTTGCTATTTCTTTTACAGTTTTTTTTTCTTATCTGAGCTTGAGGAAAACATACTGATGGACTTACACACACAAGATCTCTTACTGAGGACACTGGCTCTTGTAGAATTAAAAAAAGAAAAAAAATCCTATCTGCTAATTCTACCCATATGACAGAGGAGTAAGGCAAGAGCACTAAGCATAATAAAAATACAGCATAGGTGGACAAGACGAAGCTCTTCTCATGCTGAATCCAGTAAATGGACAGATTATATTCTAATTTATGGGACAATGTTGCTGCACTGCAAACTTGTAAAGTTATAAAAAACATATGGAGCACCTTCAGCTTCAACATTTGGATTTGGCCACAAACGAGATGCCCTTGATGTTTATTGCAAGCCAGGCACTTGTAGTTCCTCTGTAATAATAGATTGCTGAGAATGGATAATAATATGGAGCATTAGTTTAAAAGTCTGTCAGCTGACCGTACATAGTGTGTGGATTCTTAGGCTGTCAGGAAGTAAAGCAATTTATTTATTTTAAAAGCAGACATGGAAGAAAGCAGCCTGGCATTTGTTGTATTTAAAATACAGCAATGCACTTGTGACCTGTTCAGCTGCCTCCACATGGGTGTCTAGTGTGAATACCAACTTGTCAGCTATCAGGAGTTCAGGATGCACTTTGTACTCGTTTTCATACGTACAGGAAAATCATCCCGTACAGCGCTGGGCACTTGCTTTCCCACTCGTAAAATTCCTTTCATAACAATGTTCTCAAATGGTGCTGATACATACAAAAACCTGTGCCAAAACAAGTTCTGCATTTCGCTTGCAGTTTGTACAGAAGCAGATATTTCTTTGTCTCATTGCTTGGTGCCAATACAGTGCAAATCTCTCCTCCAAAGACTCGGGGTGATGAGACTCTAAGTGTGAGCTATTAATAACCATCCTTGGCTATTAATCCCATTGTCTGTGAGCATATGAGAAGGTTCTAACCAGCTCCCAACTGCTGTCTGGGGTTTCATTGTCTTCTCACGGATGAAGCAATTTGATCCAGAACTTACACAGATTAGCTAGGAAAATATTTTTTATACCACAATGAGAAAAAAGCAAAATAAACCAAAACCCATCATAATTCTAAAAGTTCCTTGGGTAAAGATATTTTTTAACTGAATTGTCCCAGAGGATCAGACCTTAAGCCTGTTAAAAAGCTCACGTGACAAGAACATAGTACCTTACCTTCTGGTCATACCAAATATACCTGGTGAGCTATTTAAAATACAGCATCTCTGCTTGGATACTCTGGTTACTGAAGAACCAGTGGACACTACTCTTACAAAATGACTGAGCTCCCTATATCACAATTTCAAGGGTAAGAGTTTATCACAATCATTAACTGACATCTATTAGGCTTCTGTGTCATTTAATAAGATGATTTTTAATTTAACGTGTCTATTATCAGTGGAAGAACCTTTTTACCATAAAGTTCTACAAGTATTTAGACATATGAGCAGATAACTTTTAACTACAATGATGTTCTTTTGCTCCCTTAAGTTCAGTTAGAAATTACTTTTGCCAGTATTGTCATTAATTGCATTAGACCCATGAAGTCATTCGGTGTCTTCATTAATTTAATTATAAAGTACTTCTCTAAACTCTAGTTTTAGAGCATTTCTCAATGAAAGTGATGAGTGGAGCAATTTCTTTTGTACAAAGTCAGATTTTAATCTTGTGGTCAATCCTTTTTCTGTATCACATAGATCAGTGCTTGCATCTCTTGCAAGAGCTGAAATGAAGGGCTGCCTTTTAGTAACCACGGATGATACAGAGGACATGCACCCTAATTATATGGATGTTTGCTGCAGCAGACTGATACTGGTGCCTGCAGAAGCAGTGATGATCAAAATATAGGTCTCAACACATAGGCAAGGTAATAATATCCATACTTGCATATCGGTAATGGAAACAGAAACGTTTCCTCTTACTAGCTTGTGAGATGTAGCTTAGGCTCAGTAAAAGGGAAATCACTGAAAGACTGAAAATCAACAGACACAGGTAACAGAGGTTGTAGAACCCCTGTCCAATCCAGTGGTATTTGGCTGTTCTGCTGGTAGGTCAGAAGTAGAAATACTATAAATTTTTGCAAGCTCACTGTGTTCTCATCCACCGGCAAAACAATCTACTCTGGGAAAGTAACTTCAGGTTGCAGTTGTTTTCATGGAGCATTGTTAAAGCCCTAAGGAAAAGGTTCATTTTCCTCTGGTAGCTTGAAAGGAATCTCACTGAAGCCTGCAGTGATTTGCAGCATGCCATGTTCTGATGCTGATTGTGACAGAGGTGCAGTTTTATCTCATGGCCTTGTGTTTGCAATTTTATGCTTTTTCTGTGGCTGTGGTACAAACCATGTCTGTGCTTACATAGCTTCAGCAATGCCCACAGTGCTCTGATTTATATTCTTTTTTTCCTAAAAAGGTGGAGTGACTCAGTCCAGTTTGAGTAGCTGTGGTGATAACCGTCCGTAATACTATGCCTGACTAAGGCAGCAATTCCTCTCTGAGGATGGAAGAAATTGTTTCATCTGAGTTCTGATACCTAATAATTTCTTCTGCTGTACTTTCAAACTTACACATGACAACTCATTATTCTAAATCAGCTACGTTTTATTTTGTTAGCTTGCAGTTTTTGTAGTCACTTAACCAGTTCTGCTCTACAGACAAAACTGTTGACATTCAGCTACATTTTTCTTAGGTCCCTCAAAAGTTCTAAGCTGGGAACAAAGGCCTGCCTTGCATATCAGTGTGGAGAATGATATCAAACTCATTCAAACAACTAGGAGTCAGTTGTAGAGTCTTTTCTTCTCTTATAAAATTCATTAATTGTGGGCATAGAATTAAAAAAAATATATATTCACAAAGTTACATAATACACCTTAGGCTTACTCAAGGTTTAGAAAAGTATGCATAGAAGTCCAGGCTTAGAAGAAACACCCTCATTACTAGTCAAGTGCACACAGATAGGAAACAAGCACTCAGAGCATTTAATGACAGAGGAGCAGGAAGGGCAGAGCATGGCAGCAGCTACAGGCGCAGCAAAAACAATTCCTAGATCAGGATTTCTGTTTCTGTCCTTCTTACAGAGCATCCAAGCAGCACTTTCAGTTATACAGAGCCAATAATAGACCATAGTGCACACTGTGTTTAAGCAATTGGAGTCTGCAGTTCTAAGGGTCAGGGAAAAACTGAAGTCAGGACTGGATTGTAGGAAAGCAAACTTCCAGCTCTTCAAGGAGTTAGATAGTAGGATCCCCTGGGAAACATCCTTCAGGGAGTACAGAGCAGAATAGAGCTGGGAAAACTTTAAGCCGTGTTCCAGAGTGCAAGAGCTCTCAATCCCCTGGCATAAGAAATCAGGAAAGACGAGAGACTGGCATGTATGAGTCAAAACCTGCTGATCAAACTGAAGGGCAAAAAGGAAGTGCACAAGCAGTGGAAGCAGGAACATCATAGGAAGAATGTAGGGACGCAGCTCAGTTGTGTAAGGATGGGATCAGGAAAGCCAAAGTAAGGATGGAGCTGAACTCGGCAAAAGATGCAAAGAATAATAAAAAAGGCTTCTATAGGTGTGTGAGTCAGAAAGGGAAGGTCAGAGAAGATGTACTTCTTGGATGAGGAAGGCTGGCAAAATACAGATGGGGAGAAGACTGTTACTCAGCTACTTTTTCCCCCCTCAGTCTTCACTCAACCTCTGTTTAAAAAATACCATTCAGGGGATGTCCTTATTGACTAGAAAAATAGAAAAAGGAAAATACTGCACTCATTTTAAAAAAGGGTTAAAAAGGCCGATCCTGGCAACTACTGATTTTACGGCCTCACCTCTATGCCCAAGAAGATCATAGAACAGATCCTATCAGAAGCTGTGCTGAGGACAGTTTCTAATAGGATGGAGGACAAAGAGGTGATTCAAGAGAGCCAGCACAGTTTTACCAAGAGCAAGTCCCACCTGACCAATCCAGTGGCCCTCTATGATGTCTACCTCAGCAGACAAGGGAAGAGCTATGGATGTCATTGATCTGTACTTCTATAAAGCCTCTGACACAGTCCTCCACAACATCTAAATTGGAGGGACATGGATTTGATGGATGAACTGTTTGGTGGATGAGGAATTGGTTGGATGGTTGCATCCAGAAGGCAGTGGTCCATGGCTCAATGCCTAGATGGAGATGGGTAACAAGTGGTGACACTGAGAGGTCCAAACTGGGACCAGTACTCTTTAATATGTTCCTCAGTGACACAGACAGTGGGACGAAGCGCACCCTTGGCAAGTTTGCAGGTGACACGAAGCTGAGCAGTGCAGTTGACACGACAGGGATGAGATGCCATCCAGAGGGACGTGGAGAAGCTCTAGAAGTGGGTGCTTATGGAATCTCACGAAGTGCAACCAGGCCAAGTGCAATGTGCTACCTCTGGTACAGGGCAATCCCAAGCACAAATACAGTTTGGGCAGAAAATGGATTGAGAGAAGCCCTGAGGAAAAAGACCTGGGGTGTTGGCCAACAAGAAGCTCAACATTACTCAGGAATGTGCATTTGCATCCCAGAAAATCAATCATGTCCTGGGATTCATCCAAAGAAGGGTGTCCAGCATGTTGTGGGAGGTTGCAATAACAATAAGCCAGAATACTGGTAGGAAACAAGTCATAAAGGCTGCTTTTAAAGTTTTAATATTTCAATAGGATGAGTTGATAATCAAAACCCCACAAATTAAGTATTTATAAAAAAAAAAAAAAAAAACAAAATTTAGATTTTTGAAAGATCTGTGGATCAAAGTTTGTCATTTCATTTCTTATTATTTATTTCTGCTTCAAATCACACACACACACAGAGAAAAAGCTTTAGGAAGTCACAGTTTTCTGTTCTCACCAAGCCTGTCCACCTATCTCTCCCCTGTAACAAGTTTTATTTAAAAAATATGGGCTTACCCTGGTGAAATTTTTAAGCTAACTGATCCATGGAATTCTCAGCTAGAAAAAACCTCAAATGTGTGCACATTTTGCATTCTTTCAGTCAGCATTTTGGATTGCTTTCATTACCACACCTGTCTGATGTCCTGTGAAGCTTTGCTCCATCACTGGGGTTCATCGTCACAGGGAGTTTAGGTAGGTATTATAGTGACAATACCCAAAGTTAAATGATCGCTTACATTGTCCTTCCAACAGACCCAAAACAAATAGAAACTATGCTGATTTTCTTTTGTACTCATTCTTCAGTAGAGTGCTCCTGAAATAATGTAACTCTTTAAATGAGCCCCTTGGTAATGCATACATCCATAAATACCATTATTCTCTGAGGTTCCCTTGCTTCATCAACAGGACACAGGGACTGCTCTTCCTAGGTAATTTTGTGAAAGGTTTGAATGACACAAAGTACACCAGCAAAAGAAAGCTAATTTGAGGCAACTGAAGAAATGGACTTGGCTTTTGTAGTCAAGATCTAACTTCATGAACTGAGAGCACTAAAAATATCATGCTGTGGTTTTAATTTTTGCAGGTATTTAAGGTAGATATTATAGAAATCTTGACAGACATTGTAATTTCATTATCTACAGTCTCATGCGTGTGAGCCAGCTGCCTTGCTGTTTAGGTTCAGCTTACATAACTGAGAAAGCAGCTATTCACCAATGATAATATTTATTTTTGCTGTTCTTTTTCCTTGTATTTATCATCATAATATTATTTTTCTTTCCTGTATGCTCTTAACCTCAGTGGTTGCACTTGGGATTTGAAAGTAAGGGATGCATTAGGACAGAGATTGGGTTTATATACAGTGAGTTTGGACAATAATAAATTCTACAGATTAATAATGCTGTGATGCAGTTTCAGTAGATCTTTTCTTTGGTTTTCTTGTATTAGCCAAGTCAAACTAAGATTAGACAATCTTAAGAAAAACAAGGGGCCTTTAGCTTCACTGGCACACTCACCTAAAGTAGTTCATAACTTAATGCTACTGTTAAATGGTGAACATTCTAAAATATGTCAGGACAAGTTTAAATAGGAGGCATTAATTGGGATTTGTCCCATATGGGAGTCATCTTGGGCCTGCATAAACAGAGAGATGAATGAAAAGGCTTTGCTCCTGTTCGAAACGTGACCTCTCTGGGCTTATTTGGGCTCCTGATATAACAGGCACTGAAACAGCTAATTAGCTTGGCACTGTTTCAGACAGCTGGATTAGAGTCAGTGATAAAATGCAGCAGAAGGCACCTCTTGGCACAGGTCCTTGTAACTCATCCCGCCAGCCTGGAAATCCAGTGGAGTTGAGGGGTCCTCTAGGCTGGGGTTGGAGGCTCCTTCTGAGTCCCGAGAAACCAAGCCATTTGTCAAAGCCACATTAACTGCACATGCTTATACTGCAAGAACAGAGCAATATATCTACCGTAAATAAGCCCCAGGACCAGGCCAAGCTACTGTAAGTTCCTCCCTTGTGAGCAAAGACTCCGCCACTCTTTGTAGAAGAGAGGGTTTCACAAGCTCAAAGCTGCATTACAATCCCTGGGCATAGTAACCACTCACACCCTGTCAACAAGGAGCTCTCACCAGCTCTGCTTACTTTACACCAGGGAGCACGAATTTTGTATCAATGTGCTTTAAACTACTTGGGAAATACACTTAAGGTTTTATATCCCTGAAGTGATATGGGTTGCCATCATGACAGGGAAATGTTTCAAAACAAGGGGAATACAATTATTGGGGAATACAGTTCTTGGGTAACATGCCTGGATGAGATGTCTCTACATCAGATAAGAATAAATAACAGCAATATTCAGAAAATTGTTTGGGGATTAAAAGAAAATTTTCAATGATCATCACCTCTGCTGACTTCACTGTTGTTTGCTACCTCACAGGCACAAAATTTGAGCGACTATTTTTTGAACAATGGTTTAAATTTAACTACAGCAAGCCATTCAGCTAAGCAGCAGTTACATGCAGTGTTCTTCTGTGTTTTACAAGATTTTTATTAATTTAAAACTTATGAATGTAATTGGAGAAATATGATACTGTACCAACACAGTAGGAAGGAGCTTACTCAGTTATTCCATATGACTGAGTCTGCTTTAACATTCTCATGTTCATATATTCTAATAAAGCCTGAGTAGCCTTCTATTCCTGTTCTCTCTTTTGTACCCTTCCAACTCTACACCTTTCTTTGAAAAATGATATTAGTACGAGAGAATAGATTTGCACATTTTGTGCATACAAATAGCAAGAACGTTGAAGAATGTATTCCTACAGCCAGCAACATGGGTTTTTATCTAACTTTGCTGTTACATGATCCCTGAAATATATGAAGAGATTTAAAACACTCATCTTGGAGTTCAGCTATGGCAGGCTCGCATCGTTTCCCATCCACATTACATTCTGTATGATGTGAAGGGATTCACGGAGCCTTCTTTTCTGCTCTCATTACAATCTTTGTCACTAGGAATGAAGTATCCAAATTTTAATGCCTCATATATTTTGTCAGCTGTAGTGGCGTGCTATACTACTCTGACCTTTTTGATTGGCTTGCCATTTCAGTTCTCCCTATTTACAGCTTCATTAACCTGTGGGGGAGAGGTGGACTGGCTACCAATCAAGGGACGGTCTATTGAAAAGGTCAGCATAGTCCAGCATATTTACAATCCCTCCACAAACCAAGTTTGTGCAAGTTATATGTGTAGAGTTCCCCGTTTGGGACAGCAACGTTGCAGCAGCAGGAAAAAGTGAAGTGACATGAATTCAGCCCAAATCCCAGATACTACGAAAATGAGAGGAAGCAGAAAAAAAGCCTCCAACTCAATTTCAGAGAAATACCACATTTGTTAACTGGCAGTTCTTAATAGAAAACATTTGATCTCAACTGGATGACACTACCCAGATAAGTGAAATCTACAATTATTACTATTTCAAATTAGTTTTGAAGTCAACTCTAAGAAACATATTGTCTGTTTAATATAATCCTGGGAAGCAAGAATGAAAACTGAGCAAGCTCTTTTGCACAGAGAGCTTTTTAAACAGGAAATATCTGAAGTTTGCCAACATTCTTTGCTATAGACATCACTAAACATCATCTTCCATATGAGAAAGCATTAGTAATAGTTATGTAATTAGTGCCATTTTAAGATAATTCAAAACTGGTTCATAAAACAAACTTCTGTTTAGACCACAAAGAGATAGGACAAAACTTAGACTAAACATGGGGTTTGATAGCAGAGAGCACTGTGCTATAGGAGGCTCTGTCTTTCAGATAAGAAGAAAAACTAAACCAATGACCACTTGTGATCACTGAGGTTGTTTAGGCATGTTAATCTAACTGACCTGGCCAGACTCCAGCTTCTGTAACTACAGGCCTCTCAGAATACCTAATTTTCCCTAAATGTAATTGTTTTGTGGTGGCAGTGGGGCAGAGGAAAAAAGCCTCCTTTGCTAAGTACCTAAGCATTCCTACATGAAGCAGAACAGAATTTCCAGGGTGAAAACACAAGAAAATAATTTTATATACAGAGGTTTGAGTTGGTTATGAAATTACCTGGGAAAGTAAGATACAGTGAAGAAATTTTAAAAAGCAAGATTTGCCCCTCAATCATCACAATGAATAAATAATGCCAGCTCCAACTAGTATTTCATCTGTCTTTGTTGCAAGACACTATGTCTCTCCAGAATTAGAAAAACCTGATTCATTAAAGAAATGATGAAATAGGCATTAATTCAACAGTTTTGATCCATCAGGATGCCACTGTGTAACACTTGATTTCTCCTCTGCATTTTAAACCTTTTGCCACACCTTCAGTCACATCAGCTTCCCAAAATTATTACTTGTACTTGTCCAGGGGCTGTTGTAATTTTCTTCTTTATCAGTTATTCTTTATTTAAATTAAAGTAGCACTTAGGCAACAACTAATTGCTTGTACTACTGCTTCAGTTTCTAACCAAGAGAAATTTTTAAGCTCAAAAAAACCCCCATAAATAAAATTGAGGTGGCTAAAAAGTGTCAGAGTGGTAAATTACAAATAAAACATGAATTACGAAGTCAAACATTAATTGCATCATGAAAGGTTATACATGTACTGCACTGTCCTTTGTAGCTACTCTTGGAGCATGGACATGTGATCTCATGCACCTGTAGAAGCCAGTGAGAGAATTCAAATTCTTACGTTTATCTTCCTGTTTAACACACTGAGAATATTAAGGTCCCACCCATTTTCATACTGTTTAATATCCTTCTACAGTACTGATTTTCCTTTTCTCAGGGACACCAGCCCATCCTCTCATAAGGTATTCTTGTATTTGTTAACTGTAAAAGACCAAGCATGATGTACAAGAAGCAGAGCACAAAGGACAGTGAGACTCTCAATGCAAACTATAAATAAACAAAATCTTAGATTGTACTGACATATCCCTTATACACACACACACAAACACCAGGATTTGAACAAAAATCTTGTCGCTGCATGACTTGTCTTTGATGTGTTAGTCACACAAAATGGTTTTAAGATGTGTTATACTAAGTGGTCATTTTCACTTTATTTACCACAAATTAAAACTGTAAAATTAATTAGATCCTATTGCTAATCAGAGGAATCTGTTCCAAAGAAATACTCTGACATATTGGTAACTTGGTAATGTGTTGAATTTCTGTAGGCCAGTAATTTTTCTTGGCTTCCTCTACATAAACATCTAATAGCAAAAGAAAAAAAAAAAAAGTAAATCAACACAGTTTTATTGAAGTCTGTGTTGATTTAAGCCATCTGAAGTTCTGGCTCAGTACTGAGATTATTTGTTATTACAAGCAATGCATACGTAAAATCTAGGCTATTTTATCTTTAGAGGCTTGGCTGGAGATGTTGTTCTTGGGAGCATGAAGAAAACTGAAGACAAACATTTTGAACATGAAAAAAAATTGCTCAGACTTAGTGACCTCTGAAGAAAAAAGCTGATTGATTTAATCAACTTAATTCTACACCCATGCTTTTATTTGTGTTGTTGCTTATCACACATGCTCTCTTGCATTATAACAAAGACAAATCCTCGCTTAATTAATTTTTATAATGTATTAGCTGACAGTATAATAATTATGATTTCTTTAATTCCCTTGATCATTATCTTCATTGAGTCCTAGAAATGTCTTGGATAGATGAGAAACTCCTGAACCCACCTAGCTGTCTGGACTCCAACTAGTAGACAGTGGACTCACAGGAAAAGCCCAAAAAACCCCAAACAACCCAAACCAGAACAAACAAACAGGAATTGCAATTGTTCCAAAAACAAAGAGTCAATAAGTTTATTCTTACTTATATATTGCCATCCATGAGAAAAGGCAGCTCACAGCCCATAGCCTGCTGGTGATAGTCCTCCAATCTGAAGTACAGGGGATGAGGTTCGTGTTCGTACATAGATTAGGCACAGACACGAACCTGAACTTGCCTTGCCCAACACAGGTACCTGCAACTCTTTCCTCATCCGTCGTCTTCTTCTCTGTACAATCCCTTGGAATTGCCAAGACACAAATAAATGCTAAATACTGCTGCCAAATCTTTCATAAAATGAACTATAATTTAGGCAAATGCCATCTCCTGAGGGGAACAGTGTTTGCCATAGCGTGTGGTGCTTCTGAGGACATCAGGAAAAATGAGATAGCAGGAGGAGCTAAGGTACCTCAGAAAGGCAATTATTGGTTCTGCTTGTTCCTTCTGATGAAACACTAGTTCTACCTGAAGAAAATTTCTGATCTTTCTGAAGAAATCAAAATTGTCTATATATAACCAGTTACTAGGGATTAAAAGATTTCCTCCTGCCTAATGCAGGTGTCTGAGTGAAGTTGTGAAGCACGGGTTTCATTAAACAATTATACAGATTTAAAATTCATGTTTCATGAGCATCCCAAAAGCAAGGCCAGGAACACTCTTCACTCAGTGGTCCATGAATAAATGCAAATGAGCACAGACACTCAGGTTTCAAAGTTGGGGAGAACAGCATACAGAAACCATTACCATTTAAATGAATTTTTAAAAAAAATATATATACATGGACATGAGAGGTTAATTAAAAACGCACTATTAAAGCTGACTTTGTAAGAAGCAGTCATTTAGCCCTTTGAATCTGGCCATACCTTAAAAGTCATTTCACTTTCTTAATTGTAAATTTCTCCATCACTAATACTTTTCCAAAATGACAAGCCTTCATTCTGTTTTCAAAGGCCTAGATAGATCGCTAACTCTTGAATTTTATTTCCTGTTGAGATGAATAAATAAAGTAAGGTTTACTAAAGCTATCAACTGGATATCAGACAAAAATGAACTTTCAAAGTGAAAAATCTACTTAAGTTCAGGCAACACCCCCCCATCTCACTTATTAAAAGAACAAAGATTTCCTTTAAGTACATCAAAAAGGAGGTAAACCTAAACCCCTTAAAAATTAGGTACAAAAGGTATGCAGAGTGAGTGGGAAGATGAAAGCTGGGGTAGCTCTCAGATGACACGAGGTGTGCCTACAAAAGTGAGTAGAGTTGTCAGCAGAAAGAATTCAGGGAACAAAGAGGTTGATGCCCCAAAGCGAGCACCATAAGAGCATTTTATTATGATGAGCTCTAGTCTGGTCCTGGGGACCTTCTAGGATTCCTGAAAGAAATCCAGTCCACGTGCTCTAAGACTGTTTTACAAAGTAAAGTAATCAAGGAAATGGGGAGGGGTTTTGTTTTCAGGTGGAAGCCTCTACTGTGAATTAAAATGCTTCTACACAGCGCTGTACTATGGATTGCAAATGGAAGAGAAATAGCAGATGTTCATCTCTCTTCCCCAACAATGACAAGAGTTTGTTTACAGGTTTCTCAAAAAGTCATTGCCACATTCTTTCAATTGCCATTATGTATATTTAGTTGACATAATGCTTACAAAATGCAATTTAGACATATCTCACTGCAGAATACTAAACTACTGCTTTTTCCCTCGGCGAAGGGTTGTGTGTGACCTGAGCACAGCGGTTCAATAGGTGGACCTTCGGAGAGGCAACAGAGATGGAACACATTAGTGTCACTTAGAGAAACATCAGACATTTTGGGGTCATTTTCATACAACCCACAGCCAAATAAAATGCTGTGGGAATATTTCTTAACTGAAACATTGCACCAGTTCATTTCTTGGAAAAGGATTTTGTTTGAAAGAATGAAACATTGCCACCGCTTAAATGGTTTGTCTCTAGGCCAAGGAATGATCTCTGTGCTGAGTGGGCACAGCACTTTACAGACTTGATGATTAAATGATAATGGCAGCATTTCAACAAAAGCAACGTTAACTGCTTATAGCAAAAGCAGAAGTGGAGATCATGCTAGAGATTCCTAAAAGATGAAAAGCATTTTGCTCATACTTCCTCTCCATCGCAGAGATGAATTGAGAGATCACTTAGCCTCTGTAACTTCCCACTTTCATGTTAATTTTTATCTGCATCCCTTACTGATTTTGCTGTTTCTTGATCTCTCTCTTTATACATATAGCCTGACAGGGGCAGACATTTTTTGGGATTTGCTAAAAGGTAGATTTCCCAAGCATTAATAACAGCATGACTGAAGCAGCCAAGACATTGCTAGAGAGAATTTTTTGCATCAAAATATTGTAAAAAGCACATCTCTAAAGGAATTCACATGATAGTTGCAGTTTCTATTGTATTTCTCTTTACATTTGTATGTCCACTTGAACCTGAATATCAAGTCAGGTTTTAGAGAAACAGGATAATAAATATCTGCATGAAACAGCACAAATGTTGCACATGAAAAGCAGCATAAATATGCATCCCTAGCATTTGCAAATAAATTCACACAAGCTCTGTGTCACACAAAAGATAGAATGGTGGTCATAACACCCAAAATCATAAGTAAAAAAAAGGGTCATTAACTTGATGCAAAAAGTGCATTTCCTTTACTTTCAGAACTTTCTCAGGCTTAAAAAGAAGATCTTTTCTGGATAATGCTACACAGATAAATTTTCAGGCTGAGGCTATCCAAGAAACAATAAAGATTTACAAAAAAATTGGGAAGGCAGAAGCCAAGAGAAGGGAAATATCTGTCCACAGTTATGTCACTCTCCAAGGACAAAAAAAGTCTAATTGTGAGAGATTTGCCACCACTTCCTTCACAGTCAGCAAAACCCTTTTAAGCAAGGAAGCAAACACAGCAGTCAGCAGCAGAACTCACTTTTGTACTCGTATTAACAGTGCCTAGGAATAATTTCTATTGCAATATCAAACTTCTCTACTCCTGGTTAGCTGAATAATAACATGCTGAGATCTCGGCTTCATACAAAACTTTATGAATGGCAAAGAAATAAAGATAATCATGTGAGAATTAATAGATGTCCCCAGTGATTCTTTACAAAGGCAAATAATGACTGAACTACTTGTTTATGTGCAGTTTGTGATTTTAAAATGCAAACACATGTGAACTTATAGAAAAAAAAGATTATGATGGAGCAGTAAACTGACAAGGAGATTTTTTTCTCAGTGTGCTCATGCTGTACACAACAGGGAGATATTATATGCCCAGATGACATAGTTATTTCTAGTGCCTCCTGCCCCACCAAGTGGACTAATAGTGTTATTTTTTATCATAAATTTGTATATTTTCCCTTTCAGGACTAAATGAAGTATATGTTCCCATAGCAACAAAAGCTAATTCTTTCCAAATTTAAGTCTGAGCCTTTAGCACTGAATTCCATGGAAGCTTACTTTCATATGAATCTTTGAAATGTGCTATTATACATGCAAGTTTTAATCTGCAAAGCTCAAAGACGGAGAGGGGTGGGAAATCACTAATCTATACATGGCATAATATGCACATCACTAAATGCACCATAAAATTTCTTAATCCTTCACCCTGAAAACCCATCATACCCTGAAAAATCTGTTTAACATGTCTGCTGCTGCATTTACAAAATTTTTGTTCCAAAACATAACAATGGTCGTTAGACAATTTACAGTTTCCTCACAGAGAACCTTGGAAAATTTGATAGTGAGTTCCAGCTTTCTAACAAGAGGGACAGCTTGTTAGGAATATTCAGTTTAAATAAGCAAATAAATACTCTTTCAGCACATGAAATTAATAGGACCAGAGAAGACTTCGAAGGACAACAACAACAGGACTAAACCAAATGCCAAGTCACGTTTCAAAACCTTAAGGAAAAACTTACTACAGTATTTCTAGGATAAAAAAAGTTCATTTAATCAAGAATCTTAACTGTTAATTCATGCCCCCTTTTTAAAAACATACATTGCACCTCACCTCCACCCCTCCCAAAGTGAGTTTGATTTCTTTCCCTTTGTAGGTGAAGGTGTCCCTTCACTCTTCTCATGAGAAAGCCACCTCATGCTTTCATTTCAAATTTTAAAAGACTGAGTAACCTCTCCAGTACAAGTTGCTGAATGCTTGGCTGAATCTATACTGGTCCATTATAAATTTTTAAAATAGCTCACAAAAGGGCTAAAGCATATGCTCAAAATTTAATCTAAAACTACACAAGTCAGAGAGTAATTTCTCTTTGTAGAAGATGAAAGGAAGGTTAAGTACTAAGTTCCAATTTTTTGGCTGGGGGGGGTGTCATTAAACTTCCATAACCAAGCAATTTTCACTACATTTATAACAGATCAAATCCTCTTATCTCCCTCTTGCATTAGAGTGATTTTTATACACAGCAGCGTAACACAGCATTTGTATTAAATTTTCATGATTTCTCAGAAAAAGCATCTCCTATCCACCCTTTAGATTGTAATGCCCATCCACTCCAGGGACACCCCAAATCACTACACTTCTATCTAATGACCTCTGTCCATTGATATTTGAAATATTATTGACACTACAAAGAAACAAAATACTTGGCAAATTATATTATCAAACAAGTATTCAAACAGAAGATGAAAGCATTTGCCAAATATCCTGGTAAGTGTCGGTGCAATTATGACTCAGAATAACTGGACATTAACACGGTAATGACTGGAAACCTGGAAATTGCTTTATTTTACTTTATTGAGACTTTTCTCCAGTTTTGCTTATTTTTGCCCAATCAAGGAAGGAACAGCTCTGGGAACAACACAAAAACTGCAGGATAGCAGTGGATATTGTGACAGTTGGACCTTCATGCAACCAAGAAAAGACAAAATAGCCCAATCCACAGGAGAAAAACACTAACATGCTTCATGTAATTCTCTGAAATCAGAACAATTCTTCCTTACTAGAAGGAAGAGTAGGAGCATAGCCTAGTCTGCACAAAGCAAGGAACAGGACTCCCATTGCGATGAATTCTGTCTAAAAAGGTGGCAAAGAACAGTATCTAAGCAAATTTACTAAACTGCAGCCCAAGTGGCCACTGTCCTTTATAACGTGCTGAGACTTTCCACAGCTACAGGAAAACAGTGTACCACAGAGAGTGTTTATGGCAGTTCTATAAAAGCAAAACATACCCCTCTAAGATGTTTCTATATTACATATCTCATCCCTTAAAACAAACATACTGACTGAAGTCTCACCCAATGAAAAATTATGACTGAGATGTTTAGAAAAGCAACTTTAGGTTCAAAAATACTGATTTAATATTTTTTATTCTTTCCTGCTCTTTCTCAAGATAGGAATGTCTTCATCTTCCTCATTATAAGAGTACTGCATTGAAGTGACAGCTGCTAAAAAATTACATCGCTCATGCCCTTGGTTTGAAACATTAGGAATGATGGGCACAGTTCTGCTCTCAAACATCTCAATAAATCCCACCATTAATCTCATAGCAAGGCTCTAATGTTTTTTTATAAGGTATTACTCGATATATGCTTGCATTCCAAAGACCAATACGGGTATATATGCAACATAAGCCTGGAAGACACCCAGGGTTATTTGATTTTTAAAATTCATTAGTAAGTCAGGCTTACAGAATTATGCCATGACAGCAGGAATGGCCATTGCAAAGCATCAACTGCTTTAGCTCATGCTACTATAATCTTTTTTGCATATCACAGGGTAGCAAATCCTGAAATAGGAGCTGTTATATACTGGAAGCATTTCTGAAGAGTTGATAATTTTTTAAGACCTTAAAAATCTGTATAATCCAAACTATTTCCCTGGTTACATTTCAGCCCCTCTGTGCCAATTAAACTTTCCAGACAAACCATATAGAATCATAGATATATTCCTCTAAAGCCTTTTACATTTTTACTCCCTTTTCAACATTCACTCCTGAATTATGCATTTAAAGCGAACTCAGAAACTCTTTAAATATCTCATCATCTTTTATTTAGAGACAGCTTAACATGAAAAGTCCTGTTAGAAGGATTTGTTTTACATTTTTAAAGAGCAATATTTCCTTTACAGCCAAGCCTTAAGTGGTCTTACTTAGAAGCAGTCTTAGCTTCTTTCAGGAGTTTTTATTGGATTTGCACTAGTGGTAGTAAAAGCTATTTCTAAATGTCTAAATCAGTAGCAATAAGCTTTATTCATCTGTGTTTGCCCCAATGCTAATGACTCTTCAAGCTAAAAAAACAGAAAATAACCCCCTCAAGCCCCCAACAAGGCACATAAACATTTATTTCTATGGATTTCTCTTCCTTTCTATATCCAATGTTTCCAGAGATGATCAATATGGCAATTTCCTGCCAACCCAGAAGGCTAATTACCACTCATTTTCAGAGACTGACAAGGCAGAAGTATTAAAGTGTTCTGAAAATAAGTCACAGAGACTCATTAAAAGAGCCCTAGAATACGATCTTTTGCCTTTTCCTTGGGAAAATAGGCATCATATTATGGTTTATGTGAAGAAATTGGGTGGTAGCACCAGTGAAATTCAAGTGGCTGGGGTGAGAAAACAGTGACTCCAAGTATCTGGATGGAAGGAGAATGTTAAATCATTGTGAATAAATTTTGGGTTGTGTATTTGTAATTGATTTCTCTTAGGTTGAAATGAGTAGTTGCACAGTAGATTCCTGTGGCAGAGCACGTGTCCTAACAACACACATATTCAGGATACCTCTTCTCACACTACTTGTTAGAAGTTTACCTATGAGACTATTTCTTAGTGCCTCATAAGCATGAATAAAAATAATATTGTTCATCCCTTCTGCAGTAAAATCATACTGAATGCACATGTTCAACACATCTTCCTCTCAAATCAGATGGCCTGTGCTAATCTGCAGATTTTTATGAGAAATCTCTGCCACCTGTGCCTAAATGTGCTAGAAATACCTCATCATCCAGCATGCAACAGCAGATTTTTCTGGCCTTCTTTGTTGCAGCGGCCTTAAGAGAAAGAGTTGTCCTCTGGCAGCAACTGCTTAGCACTCGGTTAAATGTCTGTTGGTTATCTCATTCTTCAAAGAAAATGGTGAGTGGTCTGATGGAAGATGTTTTACAGGAGGCATTTGGCAAGGGACAGATGAGAAGCAGGTTGGCAAGACAAAGAAAGGGAATAAAATCAGATTACATTTGGGAAGGAAAAATAAAAGCTTTTAATATGCCATTGAAACAAACAAATAAACAGCAAAAATAACTAACTCAAAACCTGTATCACTGAATCCATGATTTTTTGGCATTGCGTTGTGAATTCCCAAGAAAAAAAGTTTTTTGGTTTTTCTGGAGGACCAAGAACAAGACATAAAAGGTGACTTAGCAGAGACATTCAGCACTGGCAGCTGAGCACTTCAGTGCATCTTAGATTCCTGGAGAGCTGCTTCTGGCACACAGGTTTGCTTTGTGTCATGTGTTTAGTTATGCAGGCAAATGATCTGCTGGATGAAGTGTGTTTCTGGCTCTTACAGTGCACCCACAGGTGCTGATTGCTCTGCCATAAGGAATATTTACTGCAGTGCTACTGGAGAGGTGCTGGCAGGTTCAGAGGGTGCTCAAGCACAGCCCAAATCCATGGGGTCTGTTTTAGGAAGCAAACTAGAAATGACATTTCCAGAAAAAGAATATGATGCCCAGTGTTAGAAAGGTTGCATAGCCTTTCTACAACTCCCTTTTATTGCTCAGATGTGTATCCCATTAGAGAAAAACAAAATGAAAGGCAAGGTTTGCCAAGAAAAGTAAGGTGATCTCTGGTTTGAGATTAGCACTCAGGGTCTTTCAGAGAAAAGATCTGACAAACTGGCAGGAGAAAAGTTTGAAGGAAAGCTCATGGGGACTGCAGGAAAAGAACACTGTTAGGGATTTTCTCACAAGAGTATTAAAACAAATTTTCCATATCCATCTTGATTTAATCCAGCATAGATCCTTGTTCTATCTGGCATCTCAGAGGCTCCTCGGTGTAGTAAGAACAACCGACATAAATAAGATGGAAGTTTCATGTAACATTAACTATTTAAGACAGCATTAATGCTGTCAAAACATGTATTTATTAGAAATGGATAAGTGGAAAGGAAATCCTTCTATTCTACTCATTTTATCCATCTCATAATTTCTAATTAAATGGAGCCTGTATCTCAATTGCTCTGGCTTTTGGAATTAAAGAACTGCAACTTCTATGATAAGCTCTTCCCTTGTCTCAAAATCCAAGCCATTTAATTTGCTTAATATACTTAAGTTTGTAATAGCTAAAATCTTAATTTAAAAACAGTAACGTGGCTCTTTTTTAAAATTTTTAAATAGTGTGATCTGAAAATAAGCACATATCGGTGATTTTTTTTCTAAACTGCTTGAAACCTTTAATGTCAGGCTTGTATATAATTTCAAGAGTCCATAAGCATGTAAAGTGGTTAGATTTGTTGTGTGGTATAGCTATTTTCTATATCATAGGACAGATTTTGCTAAAAACCAGAGCCTGCTCTTTGAAAAACACTGTATTTTAAATACATAGAGACAGCTGAAGGGAACAGTGAGAGACCAGCAGGTGTTACAGAGACGTTCTTCCGCCCTGCTATCAAAGCAATGCCACACTCCACATCTTCATGTCAAGCAGGTTAAAAAGCAAATATCTCAAAATAGCTCCATCCTTACCAAGTGACCCAAAATCACCTTCAAACAGAATTTTTTTATAAGATTACCATAAGTTGAACTTCCTGGAGAGCTTTTAAAAATAAGCTTTCAGCAACTTCAACAGCTTCCTGTGAAAGACCAGCCTATGTAAGGCACTTAATTTCAGAGAATTTGCACTTAAATATACATTTACTACAGTTCAAAATATGCCTAGTCCAACATACAAGATGACTTTACTTCATTTTTTTTTTTTTAACTGGAAAACCTTCATTAATAAACATAACTTGATATTGCTAGGAAATTGCCAATATCTTTGAAAGTAAAAATGGAAAGTGTTCTGTAGTAAGATTTTTTTAAAATCACCTCATAAATGTGAATTTGTGATAATGGGACAAAGTGGAATCCTAAATATTCTGAGTGACAGTGTTACTAATTAAGAAGTGTGACACCTCTAAAGTATCAAAATGAGGATTCAGTTCCATAAAATACCAAATTATCAAACTGAGTAACCAGTACTTAGAGGGAATTCAAGGGTTTCTGAAGGATACACTAGGTGACAGTCTGCCTGACAAAAGAAAAAAAGGAAATATACGTAAATTTTCCTTATAACTGTTTTAGAATAGCACGCATCTGTTGAAGAATATGCCAAACTTTGAGCAAAAATTGTTGCTTTTTCTAGAAAAGGGCTGAACGGAATTAAAGGTCTCAAACCCTATGAAAAAACATAAACAAACCCACACAATGTGAGGGTCTCAGCACAGAGAAAAACCTTGGCTTTACAGTCCTAATTAGAAGTGCAAGAGTTTTGTGTTTTCCAGTGGGGCAGGATAAGTGTGTTTACAGCTGAGAGTGTGAAGAGCTGCACCACGCAGAGCTCCAGACCCTGCACCCCTCCAGCTCTGCCTCTCCACTGCCTCACTGTCCTTAGCAGCTTTAGGGGCCGTTTACTGAGCATTCAGGGGCTGCTTAGCATTTTCTTTTGTTGAGGTAAATTTAAAATTATGAACTGCCAATCACATCCACAAAGATGACTATAAGACAACAAGCTAAACCTCTCTTTGAATGAAACCATTGGGCACATCCATTTGCAGCCAGACTTTCAATCCCAACACAGCAGAAGACAGTTTAAGGCACGAGGTTGACTGTAGTAGGGCCTTCCAAATTCTTACAGTGATATTCCTTTGGGAGCCAGGAGGAATTTCACTATATAATGATACATATATGGGGCACTTTTTTTGTGAGTGAAAGCTGTTTCAGTACGCACCATTGACACCAGTTAGTCGGACTTTGTGAACCACTTCTCAGTGGCACCAAACACACTGAGAGCACTTTAAAATACCCTCCCCAAGCCACTGCTCTTCAGGCCAAAGGGAAATGGGGAACAGGGCCAGAACGAACACCTACTGAACACTGGTGAAGGTGTCCAATTCGACTTGCCGGAAAACAAGTTATTCCGAAAAGGAAGCCATGCTCAACTGGCTTGAGGACACTTGAAACTTACGGGAACAGAAATTTATTAAAGACAGTGCAATCCATGTGATAGCTTTCCTGCAATTTGAAAGAAAAAAGAATTCCTATGTGTACATAAGTAAGTATAAATTATGAAAATCTAAGCCAGTGATATCTATGGGAAGGTAAAGCTCAGCACCAGTACTGTCATAATTCCTGAGATAATGAATTGTTGTTCAGAAAAAGTTGTCTAGGCTAACCCAAGCCCCACCTGGTCAGGATGGCTGTATTTTAGCTTAAATTATTCCCAGCTGGCATCTGATGATCCAGGATAACCCTGGAGAGAGCCTGCACATTGCTGCTCCTCAGCTCACCAGGTAAGGATGTGACCACCAGCCCCACAGACCTCGTGTCACCCGACCTCCACAGTGACCCTGGGTAAGCAGCAGGGCTCTCCCCATGCCTAGTTAATAAGGTTTATGTAATAAATGCAAAACAGTTGTGAATTAATTAATTCTCAGACTAGATTTGACAGCTTGGAATACTTTTCTGCACTTTCCTAGTCTTCTTTACTGTTGTGGTTTAACCCCACCCAGCAGCCAAGCCCCACACAGCTGCTCGCTTGCTTCTCCATCAGCAGGATTAAGGAGAGAATCAGAAGGGTAAAACAACTCACAGGTTGAGATCAAGACAGTTTAACAGGGAAAGTAAAAGCCATGCACACACAAGCAAAGAAAAACAAGGAATTCATTTACTGCTTCCCATGGGCAGGCAGGTGTTCAGCCATCTCCAGGAGCACAAGGCGCCATCATGCATAACAGTGATTTGGGAAGACAAAACAGCATCACTGCAAATGTCCCTCCCTTCCTCCTTCTTCCTCCCACTTTATACACTGAGCCTGATGCCACATGGTCTGGAATATCCCTTTGGTCATTTTGGGGCAGCGGTCCTGGCCGTGTCTCCTCCCAACCTCCCATACAGTGTGACAGTAGGAAAAGCAGAGAAGGCCTTGGCTCTGTGCAAGCCCTGCTCAGCAATAACAGAAACATCTCTGTATTATCAGCCCTGTGTTCAGCACCAATCTGAGGAAGAGAAAAAAAACCAAACAAACAAAACAAAAACAAAGCAGAGAAAAATAAAATAGAAAAAGAAAGTGTTAAAGAAATATTCTGCCACCTTGTCCACTTTTTGTGTGTAAGAAGGTTCTCAAAAGCAATGCTATGAAATGTGAATTATTTCACAGTTGTTTTCACCATATTGAATAGTGCTGGGTTTGCATTCAAAATACAACAGCTACAAGTGAAGTGAATTGATTTTTTTTGTGCGTGTGCCGTGCAGTAAAATTTGCCATAAATAATAATAATACAGATTATTTTCCTAAGCCTACAGCAGAAAGAAGAAAATATCAGGAAACTTTTTACTGTCAGTAAAAGTCTGAACAATTAGTGTTATCTGTTTATTACTCCTAATTTAGCACAACAGCGATAACAACAAAAAATCACTTTATTAGCCATACTTTCTCCTAGTATAAAAGGCATTTTTTCAAACCATACATTTAAAATGTTTAACACACTTTTGGCAAGCATATGGGCTCTGATTGTCAAACATATGCCATAAATTCATAGGCAGAGTCAGGGCAAATCATTTGACCTTCTTGTGGCTCAGACAATCCAGCTGTAAAATTAGATGAAAGCAGAACTGAAAAACAGATGCTGCTGCATCCAATTTGAGCTTTCTTGAGCAAACAACATCTTAAGAGAGCAGAATTAATGTCTTGTATGAACTGCAATATTTTATTTGGTGCTTATCGGCACAATCTGTAAATTAAAATAAAAACCTGAAAAACTTTGCAAGTCTGCTGCATGTATTATATTGAATTTCCTAATTTACAAATTATTTGTGTGTTTCCAAAGACAGGCAGTAGCTACCTAGAGAACTGAGCCTACTGGGCCTTTGGCAAGGAGGGTTTGCCTGGAGTGAGTTGGGTACCAGAGTCTAAACCATCTGTCGCATCCACTCAGGACCCGCAAGGGCTTAGAGGGGCATCCAGAGAGGAGGCCAGGCCAAAGCACCTGACACATGCACAGATTTAGCTCATTTTCCAGGCAGTCAGCCACCCCAGAAGCTCTACCTGGAATGTGAAATTCTTCTTTCCTCTTACCAAGTCATAGGGAAATCTACTTTTTGCTCATATCTGGGTTGCCAGCTTCTGCTGGGCTCCAGTGTGTTGGCAGCTGATAAAAGTGTGCTGCAATGTCCTATCCAGCCAGATCTGCCTTCCCTGCTAGGAGGAATCCATCACACCTATGCTACCACTGCAGCTGTGCAGTGGCACGCTACCACAGCTAATGCAGTTCTTAGAAGGCTTTAAACCACAGTTTGCTCCCAGGCAGGAAGGCAGAACTTGAGCAGGGGCATTTGCAGACACCCACAGGGGAATACGAGTTGCCACATTGCTGGTTTGGGACTTTCCAAGTTTATATTGGGAAAATACTTCAAAGTCCTGAAGGAAATTTAAGAAAGAAAAAAAATTAAACAAAACACCACCAGAATGTACATCCCAAAAGTCAAGTCTGCTTACTTGTGTTTGAAATTGGAAATAAACACTCCTCGTATTTCAAAAGCAAATGAGGCGAACAAAGCTGAATTTGCACCTTGTCTGCTGACCTCACTTTTTGGAGGTGGGAAAACTGTATTTGGATTATTTTCAAGACCATCATTTGGAATAAGAAAATAAAGAAAAAACTCTTAAGTTTCACCTTAGAAAGAGTGAAACCAAGTGTGTTGCATGTTTTTTTCTCCTATCCTTTTCCATCTCTTGACTACATAAAGTTCTCAATGAATTCAGCCAGAACCTGAAGCTGTGTTTGCTTTACCCCCCTTTTCCAAACCAGAAATTACGTCCTGCTCAGTAAATGCCTTCCCCTACTGGAAACCAAGCAACCATAAACCAGGTTCTGATGTTGCTCTAACTATTTCAAAGCCCGAAGTACCACAGGGTCCTCACTGATGACTTTGGGTTTAAGACATAATGTAATTAAAAACAACAGAGCCAGAACACTAAAACAAGTTTCAACAATTTTTTTTTAAACAGTGCTGTCCAACTGTGCCAACAGGTGTAGTTTTCATTACAAATAAGGAAATGCTAGTAATTACTGTGCTATACTTTTGGTGACAGCAAAGAAAATAAATTCTTCCTAAATATATTAACCCTGTTTTTGCCCTACAGGAATAAAGCTGGTGGAAATACATTTCTCTTATAAACACTTCCTCATACCTTTGGAGCTGTTTATGAGGAAGGAGTTATTATATTAATTATCCTGTCATTCTGAAATTTAAATCATGTAGCAATATCCAGTATCATGTCCGAAGGGCACATTATATTTTCAGATAAAGGTTTTTTATTATTATTTCAAAGAAAGAACCTTTATTTTTTAAAAAATTGCATAAGTTCTTGTCATTTTATCTAATTTGGTTCTTTCGTGAAGCCAATCCATCATTTGGTTACTAAGATAGCTTTTGCAATTGAACACTGATTTGCCAGGGAATGTATGCATATTTCATATCTTCTTGAAAACAGAGTTTAAAGAATAGTGTGAATTCCCTGGAAAGCAAGCTGTAGAGAGCTGAAGCCAAAGTCTTTGTTAATAAATGTCACAGTTTAATCAAAAAATAAAATAAAGGGAGAAAAATAACAAGCTGTAGAACTAAGAAATTCTACTAGAAGGGCAAAAACCACATCACATTTCACCTATGAGACAAAATAATCTTTGTTTGTTCTTGCCTGTTTAGATTATATAAACTCTCACAAACCAACTTTATCCACTTCAGTGTATGATGCTACAAAATCAGTTTTGATAAAATATGGTCCAACACTAGATGTATGAAGGTACCTTTTAGTGAATGAACAAACAAAAAATGGCATTACTTGCTCAGCAGAGAAGAGTGCAGGAAGTTCACACAGGATTAAACCACACCTTAATTCCCTTAACTCCAACACCTTAAGCACTGTGGATAGTTAGTATTTGTGTGTTTCTAGTTATCTGTGAATTTTAATTAAGCATGAATGTTTCTGCCAAATGGCGAAGAACTTCATTGGATATTCCAACCCAATTCTAAACTCTTAAATATGAGGTTAAATGCCTCAAGTAGTTCAAGAGTTGTATAACTGGAGAACAACAGAATTTCATTTCTTTGTAACAATATTTTAGTAGCGGAGACAGCTCATGCAAATGAGAGAGAGACTAGAGCATGGAAATTCTACCTCACATGATATGGAACTGCCTCTTTTTGGGGGCAATCTTGGATTGTCTGTTCCAGTTCAGCCATTTCAGCCTTGGTATCTCAGTTCAAATACTTATCTAGACACAGCTTGTCTGCATAAGAGCAATTTCTGAGGAACTATTCAAAGCTCTTCTCCAAAAGCTTTATTCATCCCACCAAAACAATTTAAAGTCCATAATAGGTCCAACAGTTAAGTCATCTTTTTGGAGGGCCAAGGGACAGCTGGTAGCTGAGAAGACAAATAAAAAAGAGGTCTGCCATGGCAAAAAAGGGCTGAGCTTCACTGACTACATGTCCGTAAGGAACCAAGCGGAGAGTTTGCCTGCATGTTTCTCCCCATGGGACATTGCAAAAGAGCTCCTGTGCAAGGCAGGGAATGCCACTCGCACTTGTGTCTTCAGGGGAAGGGCAGAAGGCAGGCTAAAAACAGATGAAGTGAATAAAGAGCAATATCTTACTAAAAGCTTTAGCGTTTTCCTTTTTCTCCTTATGGTTGCAATCTGTTTTGTACTCGAAGCCTTATACCCAGTTGTAAGGCTGTGCCTGAGAAACCCATGTGGAGCAGCTCAAGGGCCGTGGGCTTCAGCTGCATCTTGGCTGTTGGTTAACCCACACGAACAGCAAAATCCATGCAGAAAAAGAAAACAATTTAAAGACAGAATTTAAGACTCTAAGGCTGCCATGCTGAAATGGATTATTGGACAAACCTTATTAGGAGGAAATGGTCATCTACAGAGAGAGTGTCCAGGTACCCCTTTCTGCCAGAGAAGGCTGAAACGGGTGACAGAGCACTTCCATACTGGCAATGCTGTGGGTTTGCAGCATGATGGGTCTGGGTATCACGTGTTGCATGGAAGAGTACCAGGAAAAATCTTTTCTGTCAGCACTATTTCAGTGTAAAACATGAACTGATTTGGTTAAAGCATTTCTTATTCCTGAAAAAAGTTAGCCAACGAGCTCCAAAAAACCCCAGAAACAAAAATAACTTCCCCCAAAACAGGAATAAGTCCAAGAATGTAGATGGCTTAGGAGTGCAAGTAAGTTACAGATTTCATAGTCAAAGCCAGGGACCTTCAACAGGCCTTGGATATCCATATAAGAGGAGAACATAGAGGAAAAGATGGAGAGTAAGGAAAACCTCAGAGGAATAATTTCTGATATTATGTACAAGATTCCATTAGGAACTCTGGAAAACTTCCAGCTGAGGGGCAGAGAATATTCTAACACTTTACTTTCACATAACCAAGCTGTGTTTTTGCATATCCATAGCTCTTTAGTCTCCCTGCTAACTTTTTAGGGAACTTGTAAATTACTATTAATTCAGGAAATTAATCTCAGAATATGATGCTGTACAACATTACAATCTTTTTTCCCATAATTTGGTAGTGTACAATATTGTAATAATCTTTTCAGCCACCAGATCAAAAGAAAAAAAAAGCAGACTGACTTAACGGCTAATAGTTCATATTGCTTTGGGTCAACTTTTATGATAAGATGTGACAAAAATAAAAAAAAAGTCCAAAAATCTTTATTTTCAACTGAGGGTTGATTTCCAATTACATGCATAATTGATAAAATAATTTAAAGAAAAATCAGTATAGGTTCAGAAAGTAAATGCAGATCAAAGCCATCCTACATTAATAAAATATTGAGCTACATAATATCCCTGAACTGAATGGGGTTTTTGTCAGGAAGATAAGTTAATTGGTATTCTGACCTTTCACTTTTAGTGTTGACCTGAAGCTAGCAGGAAGGACAGTTGTTCTGGAAGGAAGTGTGTGACAAGATGTTAAAATTTTTATTGTCTCAAACAGTCTTTTACATTCTTAGTCAAATAGCCTGCAAGAGAACTAAGCCTGTCTGTGACTATCAAGTGCACTGTGGCAATGTCAAGGACTTCTTTCATTATTTATGTTCTTTTTTTTGTTCAATTTGGCTGATGTTTGTTTTCCCGAGACCTGGCTGATCTCACTGGAAACTGTTCCATTTATCCAGCTACGACAAAGTTCAGAGACCGTACACGCACAAAGGGTGGCAATCAGTCAGCAGAGGAGAGTTCTGTGCCCAATCGATACCCCCGGTACGCACCGACAAGCAGGATAACCGTCATCTCCCCCTCCCCCACCCCCCAGTAAATGTACTTGCAAAATGTGCACTCCAGAGATGGAAATGTTATCACAGCACAGGTCAGTAAACTATTGATGGGACTAAGCTATGTCTACTGATGTACAGGGAATGATGTGTGGCAGTTTGATCTAGCAAGGGGACTATTTTGTATGCCAAACACAACTCTCTGCTCGGTGTTGTCTTTTTGGTTCACTTTACAATGCTTCAATGTCAAAGCTTCAGCAGACATGGGATCATATTGCAGGGATGTCTGCAGCACAGGTTAAAAAAGAAAAAAAAAGGAGAATTTTGTAAATTGCAATGTTCTAAAAAATTAACTTCTAGTTTATCACACCTTAAAGCGTCAGAGCCTTCATACAGCTCTAACTTCATCTTGTACGCAAATGATGACTTGCAAAGACTAGATTGTCAAGTTTACTTATGTTCTAATTATGTCAGTGCAAATTAGATATACAGTAGTTTAAATTGCTTTGATAATGCCTGTAGGGTGACTACTAGCAATGAGAGAAATATCAGGTTAGACATTTGGGTCACAGCATGTCAACCTTTCCTAACAAAGTTGACTTTTTCTTCTGATTTTTGTTTTGTCATAACATAAGTTTTAGATCTTAAGTTTAAATTGTTTGTAGGAGGAAAAAAGAATAAAAGCCATTGGGAGCAATTTTATAGCATAGCATTATATAATGTATAATTTAATAATGTTTCCCCATGCACACACACATGTCAGCTCAGCTGTGGATAGAAACCGCTTGAAACTGCAGACTTCCAGAGTCCGTCCCACCACTGGAGGCTTGCAAGAGGAGCCCTTCCTCTCCTTCAGGAGGGACCAAGGACTAGTTAAAATGGAAGCTCATATTCCTGACAGAGAAAGTAAAAGTTTTTCTGAACTATTTCTGAGCAACTGGCCAGCTCTGAATATTTCCTGCACACTAATGAATCATATGATGGGGCAGCCACGGGACAAACTGTATCATGTAGGTATTACAAAGCCCACCCACAATATGCCACAAGGAATTCTGTTCCTTCCAAAAACCTCTCTTCAGGGCAAAGTGATTTTACCACCCTTGTCCTCAACTAACTTATCTGCAAGCGGTACAGTCTGGGGTTCTAAAATACAGACTCTCTCCAGTGTACTTTTCTTACATTTATGCACACGTGTTTGTAGGCATGTGTGTATGCATATGCATATACCTGTAGTCACACTGCATGCAAGCAGTTTTTACTATATATACTTGTGATAAATGCTAGGAAAAAAAATCACTTTTTGACATCACATTCCCACTGATTAATGAAACTCAGCCTCCAAGACTCACTCACTTGTGTTGGCACAAAATTGAACCAGCGCTCCAAAAAGAGGTTACTGGGGTGAGGACTTCATTCTGTGTAAAACCACACGTGACTATTGTTACTAGATCTGCTAATGACAAGACAGCAGCAGATGGTATTCTCCAGGCAGATGCAAGAGAGCTATGCCTCCTCAGCTAATAGAACATAAGCCAACTTCAAACCAGAAGTCCTGTGAAAATATAAGTGCAATCCCGAGCCTGAAATAATAAGCCTTCTGGATATTCAGCATATATCTATTTTGGCCGTGCTGGGATTGCCACACAGCTTTTATAGTGCCCTGCCACTTCATCTGTGGCTAGAGAAGAGGCTGTGCCTACTGCAGTCTCCCATATGGATACAGATGATAAAACTGTTTAGCTCATCACTGTGACCATGATGACAAAGTAGGGCTAAGACGTGACAGTACACATTGCTGACACTCTCTTAACACACATTTGCCCTCTGCCAACCAGTTGCACCCAGAAAATACCCAGGGATAATCTGAGGGACTATCATGGATCAAGAGCCACTCTCAGCAGACAGAAGAGACCAAGTCATTCTGTTTGGGGAGAAAGGGGACAAGGGAGGAAAGGAGGGAAATTAACCACATGGAAAAAGCTGCGCTATTACTTTAATCTGCAGGGACAGACGACAAGATTTTCTCCATCTATTTGTTATAAAAGACAGACACTCTGAACTCTACCTTCCAGATTCTGAAAAAGAATTTAGAGAGAAATTATGATGAATTAAAAGATTCAGCAGTACGACCATCTCCTTCCTTATAAATACAATATTTGATGCAGTTATTCAAGTGAGCACTCATGTAATTATGCCACAGAAAATAAATAAGAAGCAGATATGTGAGAAAAATACAGGGCTTAGCCATTATTCTGCTCCTGGATCCCAAATGTACCTTATTTTGGTGGACCGGGATGATCTCTAGATACGGTTGCAACCCTGTAAAAATGAAGTAAACAGAACTAGACGTAAAGAGATAAATCAGGCCATATAGCTGTTGTGATGTATATTCTTTATACAGAACTGTCTATACTTTTGAGTTGTAGCCACCGTTTTTTAGTGATGTTCCTGTTTATCCTGTATTTTCCTTCATCTGCCCACCAGCCTCATCTTTTTTTTCCAGAATTTCTATAGGAAAATCAAAGTAATCTTGTTCTTGGAAGGTGGGCCAGGTGGTCTTTAAAGGTCCCTCCCAATCCAAACCCCTCTATGATTCTTTGTCTCAACTACTCTCCTATATAAGACAAGGTTTACAAAATGATCCATTGAAAAAGGAACACTGGGTAGGTTTATTGGCTTCAAACAGATGGCTAAAAGGGACATCATGGAAAACATTTAAATACTGAAAATGTATTGATTAAATGTAAACTAGAAGCATCTCAAGTGTTCGAATAGCTCAGACTCATGTTTTAGTGAACATGGAGAAAATAAATTCAATCAGAATATATATCTCTCATGGAAAAAGTGGGAAACATTAAACTCAATTCCAGGAGCAGGAGGCAGAAACAACTTACATACTATGGTAAATTTGCAGACTCATTGAAATTTAATAATAGTAAATTTACCTATTGCCAGACACCACCCTCTGAATCCTATTGCTGTAATCCAGAACATAAATTCTTCTCCATATGCAGTCAAATGGCAACTGTATGAAGCCTACACAGTGTAAAGAAAATTGTACAGATGTACTTTTGCAAAGAAAAGCTGAGAATTATGGTGGAAAGCAGAGAAATGTCCTTACTGTGGTTCAGAGGTTTTTCACAATTATGTTCTTTCTGTTCTCAAACTTCCACCCCAGACCCCTTCCTCCCCACCTCACCAGACTGTCTAAATCTCTTCTTTTATGTGAGTGCCTCATACACATGGTAACTTACATTTGGGAATAGATATGCGTCTTTCCCTCAGAGCAGATGCAAATTCTTTCTCAATTTTACTATTTACTTTCATTATAAAAACCAACAAAAAACAACTAAGAAGGAGCATGTTATCAAAATAATTCTAAGAAGCTCGTAGAGTGAATTTTGTTCAGATATCCTGATAGGGGGTACAGAACAAGTTTTGATGGAGAAGAAGGAGTTAAATGTGAATTTAAAAGGCAAAAAATAGCCACAAGAAAAGAAAACAAATAAACAAATTAGAAAACACAAAACAAACGAAAAACCCCTGCACATATTGCAAAATCTGTTTTGGGGGAGAACAAAAAAAGAATGGAAAGTTTCCATCTCTGTATTCGCTGCTTGGACCACAAATAATCTGAAGACTGTTTAAAAATGAATTATGCTGGATCTGTATCTTTGAGTCATCTAATCTACAGTGACTGTTTTCTGATAAATACACAAGAGAACACCTGTGATAAACAAGGTACTTTATTTGTTATCTCTGTCTTCATATGCCTCCTTAAATAACTGCAAAGTAGACCTAGGCAGTGAGGTTACCTGCACGGTTAAATTCCTTGTGGGATTGCAGGAAAAGGGCTGAGGAGGAGAGAGGGAAACAACCACAACAATAAACAGTAAGAGCGCCGTAATCAATGTGCTGAAAGGAGTTCTGAACTTGATGTGATTGCCCATCACTCAGTGCAAAGCAATTATGATTGCTAAGAAGATTTCACTGGCCTTTTTTTTTGGGGCTAAGTGGTGCAAATTCACATCTTGCATAGGAATCACCTCAAAATAATTTCAGTGACTATTTGGTCTTACACTGCTCCTTGCCTCTAGTTTCATACCAGGGTCCTGCACAGGGCTGCAAAAACCAGGATACAATTTATACACTTGCCATCTGTGCAGGGCATGACTTTCATAAGAAATGCACAAATACCTTCTGGGGTGAGATTTCTTGGTGGTTATTGCATAAGAGAGACATATTTAAATGCACACTTTAATCTATATGGTTCTAATCCAGAACTGCCGGAAATCAGTCCAAGAGGAAATCCACATTTTGCCAGGCCCTTGTATTTAGCTAAACTTTTGCCCAGTCAAGTGATTTTGAGATGCTATTCACAGCCAGGCTATCCTACTACTCACTCCCTGCCTTTCTTTTCTAATTGTCAGGGCAGTGTTAACAAAACAAACAAACAAACACAAAAAAAAAAAAAAAAAGAAAAGAATGAAAGCACTTCAAACCCCCTAAACACATCAGAATTGATTACATGAATATTGAACATATTGTATTTCAAGGGGAAGGAAGAAGTCACTGTGCAGAGTACCTGGTCTTCTATTGGCTCAGTGCAGTGTAGAGCTAACCAGAAACTAAAAAGATAATAAACTGAAAGAATGCAAATTCCCTGAAATTTCCAATACCTCATAGGCTGAGGATTTGCATTTTTTGGAGTGAATGTGATGTGGGGAAGCACTGTATCTTGCACAAGCTCCCAAAAAACGACCGTACTCCAAGGAATTTACTGCCCAGCCAGAGTGCTGCTGTCTGACTG
This sequence comes from Callaeas wilsoni, assembly GCA_013398955.1. NCBI lineage: Eukaryota > Metazoa > Chordata > Aves > Passeriformes > Callaeidae > Callaeas > Callaeas wilsoni. The sequence goes on along the minus strand of VWPU01018439.1, from coordinate 30,337 downwards.
TACATGGACTGCTCCTGTGTCAGAAAGTGGAGTGCCTTCTATAATTAACAGATAACTCTTCTTTGATAGCATGCCAAGAAAATAATAACTTTGCTACAGTGAAATGTAAAACTCTGTCAAAAGGAGGCATCTATCTGTTTCCACAAGTCCCATGGTGATTAGTTTGGCCCTAATTAACAGCAGCTTTCTAAAGTGAGAGATAATTGCTGGCACACACAACGTAGATTTCAATAGCTGAAATGAGCAATAACGAATATTCACTTTGAAGCTTGCCTGACAGAATGCTTAGACTACAAAAAGTTAAAGTAGTACCTTGACTACAGCTGATAAATGAGATTCCTTTACTGTCCTCTGCTTTCCATCAGTATTTCAGCACTATCACTTTTAATGCTTCAGGTCTGGAGCTTTGTCTCTTAAAGTCAGATTTATGGCAAGTGAGAAATGTCCATATTAAAAAAGGTAAAAGGAGATTCAGATTATATCCTTTTCTGACCATTATAATTAATAGCTGGATCTTCAGTTGTAACTAATTGAACGGAGGTCAGTGTGTTGCCATGGTAATGTCCTAGCCAAGCAATTTTACCCATTTTCCAGTCTACTGCCCCTTTGCATAACCGCAAGTTGTAAAACGTTTTAATTGCAAGATTTGCAAATGATGCAACATCTGGGCTGCAGATTTCCATATAAAGGAAGAAGATTAATGGGATTATTAACATATCGGTGCAAACCCTTGAAGTGCTGAATATAATTACTGAACACCAGCATTTTCACTGATCATCTGTGTGACGTGTTGGAAATCCATATAACCAAGGAAGAAAATTGCAGATGTGTATTTTCCTTCCTCTATGCCACTAGTAATTAGAAGAAGTGTCATTCTATTGCTGCCCTGGAATAATACAGAAATATCTTCAGTCACTTCACCAGAACAACAATATAACTTCTTTATGCGTACTGTTGTTTCATTTGATTAGATTTGAAAACAAGTCATGTTAGTGAACCTTAAATTCTGATTAGTGATTTTGACCTCCCTATTCCAAAAATGCACCAACAAATAGCAAGCAACCAGCCTTCCACTCTCCGTATACCTGAACATATTTTTTTTAAAAAATATACTTTCCTTCCAGCCAATCAAAATCAAATTATTCCCCTAAAAAAACCCCGTGGGATTCTAACATCACTCAGTTGTACAATAGTTGCATGAGAATAATAAGATTATTTTAAGAAAGGAAAACAAATGGGAATATTTGCACACACAGGTAAAAAAAAAGAAAAGAAAATTTGAATACACAGTTTGAAATCTCAACTATGAAGTTATTGTATTTATATACTGAAATACTGAAGAAAGTATAAACTTGCAGTCCAGTCGTTCTTCCGAAAAGCAGAAAAGCCAAGAGCTCTCTTTCCACAACAGGTAGAGATTCTGTTCCTTCACAAAAGCAGCAGAAAACTGTTTCTCCTTTTCTCAGAATGCAATAGAGTGGTCATGTAAAGGCACAGGTGACTTCCAAAAACAGATCAAAGGCAGTGGCAATTAGAAGTCTCATCTAACTTTCCCCATTTTTTTTCAGCTATTGAAGGACTCGGCAAAATTTTCAACCAAAACCACATTATTTAGGAATCCATTATTAGAAAAGGCTTAGATAATGAAGTAATTCCAATTTCGTTTCCTAAATAATTATAATGCTTAATTTATTCAATAGTCAATTAAAACAGGATAAAATTCAAGGCTCAGTCCTGCAACAGCTTCAATCTCTGGGTACTATGAACTCAGCTCTATTTAAAGTATAACTTGGGAATTTGTGTTGAAATGCAAAATTTATTGTCTATACATTTGTGATGGGATCTACCACGTCCATTGGAAATATTTTTCCATGCTTTCTGGCACTAAAACCATAGGGCTAAAAGCAGTATTTCTACCCAATTTAAAGATTAGGGCTTTTAAAATATTTTCCACTCATATGACTTTGCATAAATGTCTTCTAATACCACCTCATTACAATAAAAGAACTAGTCATTTATACTGATGTAAATTTCGAATCACTTCTGAAAATTTTGAGGAGGATTCAGATCTGCTAAGCTAACATGAACTCCTCCTGTCTTGGTGCAATGTCTTTGTGAGGGACATAGAATCACTCTGTTCCACACATCTGCAGAACAGCCCCCTTTCCTGACTAGAGAAATCTCCCTTTGAAATACTTCCTCGACAAAAATTACAGGATACTGTAAATCACGTTTTGCCTAGATTTTTAAAAGGAATAACTCAACAACTTCTGGACTCTACAGAATAATGAAACAATTTTAAGATTTCCGACATGCCCACCAATGTAGATCTGAGTGACACCTTTTGAAGATTTGCCTGATTTCAAAATGTGCTGGATTGACTCTGGCTAGATTCCAGGTGTCCACCAAAACGTCTCTCCTCAGCTGGACAGGGGAGAGAGAATATAACCATACACTCGAGGTCTGGGGCAATGGCAGGGGCACATTACATCAACCTTGGTAACATAGCCAAAATATAATCTTCAGAATCAGCTGATGTTTATGTGACTAAGTACAAAGTTAGGAAGAGAAATTAGATTAAAATCATGTGAAACAAAATAACGGAATATCAATTAAATTAACAAAGACAAACACAAATTATAAAAGCAAGTGTAAAAATAGCACTAAAATAATTGCCAAAATATTTAGAAGATGGATAATGTGATGCAAAGAATCCTGTACGTGTGTCGTTGTGCTCACATCATGATGGCCTGTGCAGTCATGAAAAGACCCATGATGGAAGAAACGTATGGCTGTGAGCAGCCTCTGCATAATCAACACCTTTTTTTGAGCTAAAGTCTTTTATCTCACTAATGAGTTGTGCAATTCAACACAAAGCCTAAATGCTGCTGCTGTAAGTAGATTATATTAGTCTTATTTGTAAGGTATTTCTAGAGACACAAGTGTTTTTAGTTCTCTGCAAAAAAAACCAGTAAAGATGTGGTGGTATATGTCCCAAAAACCACAAACCCCACTTTGAATATGACCAGATAAGACACATCCTCTTCCACCTCAAAGAGCCAGCCAGGATAGGTTCCAGCAGATGGGACAAATGTGGCAAATAAAAAAACCACCACCAACAAAAGAAACTCAGCTCTAGTGCTTTTTTTTTTTACACTGTGCGTCTCTGTGGGTGGTACAGGAATATATTGCTTTTTACACAGAACCCAAAAATATAGACCATAATTATCTTAATGATTTATTATTTCACTAGACTTTTAAATCAGAAACTCAAAGCCTACTGAGAAGGCAAGAGTCCAGATCCCATTCTGATGTGCCGACATCAGAAGTAAAATCTCACTGGAAATACAATAGCCTGGGAGTCTTCTACCTACCTTCACCTCAATGCGAGGATTTTGGCAGGTTCCCTATCCTACTATTATAAGGTCAGAAATCATTATGGGATCTAAAAAATTGTTATAACCAAAAGAGTTCCAGAATTAAACTAAAAATATAAGGAAGTGAGGAAAACCAGAGAAACAGTAAAAATTTCTGTGGTGTACACCCCTGTATATTACATTTCTAACACTTGTGGAGACATTTGGAAATCACCTGCTTGTGGTACCTGAAGCTTGACATCTCATTATTGAAGTATCAAAAGAAAGAGAATCTCTGGGAAAAGTGTGGCTTAAAGATCACTCTTCAGTGGTTTCCTCTTTCGAAACTTTCTCTGCTCACCAGAAAGTGAAGGTTGATTGTTATCTTTATTTGAATGCAGTGTAGTTTGTTTTACCTGTTTCAGTAAAATAAAAGAACTAATATTGAGTATGGGGTGGGAAATGTGGAAACTATGTATACATGACACTGATAATCTTTAAATGATATTTTAATACTTAAGCTTTTTGGTTTCTCACAATGCTTTTGAAAATGTTTTAAAATTATATATCATAAATGAATCCTAATTTTATGCTCTAAATCTTTTCTGGGTAAGATTATCTTTTATAGATTATTTTTTTCATGTTCTCTTACAAATTTTTATTACAGGAATAATTACAAGAAAAGGAGAATGATTAATAAAATGTCACTATTCTCCCACTGGCATTTCTGGCCTCATCAAAAGTGTCATTTTTTTGCATAATAGATTGACTCACACTTCAAGTGTGAAGCAACACTTGAAATTATCCATGCACATACTGATACATGTCCATATGTTTTTCCATCATTTCTCAAACAATAAGCCAAGGGCAAAATTCTGGTCTAGGAAACCTTCTAGAGTTTACATGTCTACATTCTTACACATGTATTTTCCAACAAATGTTCCGCATCATTGAATACCACTAGATAATAAGCAGCATACAAAGAATATCCCCAAACCACACTTATCAGCATACTGCAACATTTTAAAAAAATGCATGAGGTGTATCGAAAAATACAAGAAAGTTAATAATTTTGCTCCCTGTGCAATTCAGACTATGAACTCTCTAGGATGTATTAAGAACGGGTGGTTATGTACTTCACACTACTTAGCATCAATTGAAAGTGACACAATAAAGAAATCCGACACAAAGAAAGGCTAAAATTATCTACCCCATCACCTACTATACCAGCTTCAGTGAGGCAGTAGATGCTTTAGACTCTAATGGGAATGCAAAATAATTTTGTCTATTTATATTTATCTAATACCAGGCTTGCCAGGTATGTAATAGGCAAGGTGTGATATTTAATGATTTAGCAGTAAACATATCAGAAATGAAATTCTATCATTCATTTACCAAAGGAACAGCCAGTAGTAGAATATAATGAAAAATGTACTCAAAACACATTTTACTTTTAAGCAGGCTATTTCAAGAGAACAGAAACAAACCAAGACTAAAATTAAATATTAAATTAAAAATTCAGAACCTGGCACATACATCAGTGTCCTGTGGATTAATTGGGAAAATTCATTTACTCTTAGGAGTCCCCACAATAGATTATAATGCTTCCTTAGCCCCATTTCTCATCCTGGTTTGGTGTTTTTTTTGAGAGAGTGTTTGCTAATTGCAGTTCACAGTCCAGCAGCCTGGCTGACGAAGCACTGGTTTTCCCAGCAGTGCAAGGAAACCCGTCAGCGAGGAGCTTGTGGCACGTGCTTCCACACCAGGCAGGATGCAGAACCCCGTGTCCCAGCCACAGTGATGCCTTGGAGAGGCTGGCCTGGAACAGAGGCTGGACAGAGTGAAAGGATAAAGGGCAGGGATTTATTGAAAGGCCTTCCCAGGGCACACCTTGGGCAGTGCAGGAGTCTCGCAGAGACTACACCCAGATGGACACAGCCACACGTTTTTGGGACAGAAATAAGTTTTGTCCATTTGCCTATCAGAGGTTAATTGTCCAATGCCAGCTTCAGGCAGTGCAGTCCCATTCTCTCAGTTTGCTCCCCCCCAACTCACTTCTGTTTCCATTTCTCAGGGCCTGAGACAGTGAGGTGTCCTTGATTCTCAGGCCTAGAGAAGAATTGTTGTGTCTGACCAAAATGGGAAAAGCAGTTGCTGACACTCAATAAGGAGCTGAGAGTTATACACTAAAGAATAGCAGGATTACAAACATATGAAAATATAAAAGCTAAACTTCTAAGGCATCAACAGAAGGATGTGAAGGCAGCGGAGCTACCCCGTCCCCACGCCCTCTGCGTTCCCCTTGGCCCTGCCAAGGCCTGCAGCAGGCCCAGCGCCTCCTCGGCGCTGCAGCAATGAGACAGGCCACAGGAGAAGTTTGAAAACATTCTGAAGGATCACCTCCTCCCTTCCTCATACTGCCTTAATTAGGGTTCTGGTTGTGCCACGCTTCCTCTGATGACTTCATTCTCTAGGGCACTCATCCCAGAAAATTCGTATTTCACCTGGGCTGGCATATAAATCTCATAAAGCAGCATGTGCTTCATGTTCTGCAGAATGGTGTATTGTGTAGGGGAAAAGTTGCTGCAGGTGCCAGTTATGCTTTAGTTTTAAAAAAGGAGTCACTGTAACATTAGAAAAAAATATCTGGCAGTGTTTTGAGGGTAGTGTACACTAGGTCAGAAGTTGGAGGGACTTGAAGTGAGAAGGAATCATAATGTTTAAAAACTAAAAATGGAAATAGGTGAGGGAAAAAATTGTATCTGAAAAGACTGTTTAAAGCAACAATGATAATTCGGGGGAACTTTTTATTTCTTTCAGCCATTTGTCCATTCCTGTTCAACAATTTCTCAAGGAAAGAACCAGCTGTCACCAAAGAGCATAGAATTACAGACTGATTTGGGTTTGAGGAGACTTTAAAGATCATGTAATTCCAATCCCCCTCCCATGGGCAGGGACACCTTCCACTGTCTCAGGCTGCTCAGAGCTCCATCCAATCTGACCTTGAACACTTCCAGAGATGAGGCATCCACAGCTTCTCTGGGCAACCTGTTCCAGGGCCTCACAACCCCCACAGTAAAGAATTTCTTCCTAATATCTAATTCAAATCTAGGCAAAAGGTTCATATCTAGCAGCTGAAAAAATTCACCACTGTTCTCACATATGGGAATCTGCTCTGGAATGCAGTTGTGAATGTTAACAGATAAAAAAGAAACAAGAAAAAAAAAAAAAGAGAGAGAGATATAATAAAATACTCATAAGGCTTTTGTAGTCTCACCAGGATGGGCAGCAGCAGTATCTTCCAAACTGCTGAGTGAAGAGAATTATGAACTCTTTCTGAAAAATGTTAGCTTCTTACATTTAAGACTGACTATATCTCATCTGAATAGTCATTTACTGGAAAACTATCAGCCTTGATTCGAGATTTTCCAGAAGCTTAGTGAGAACAGGTCATATAAAATACAAGCATTAAATATAAAAACAAACAAACCTCCTTCCCCCCCCAAAAAACCCCAAAAAACAAAAACCCAAAACAAAAATAATTACAAAAGAAACTGGAAAACAAATATCACATTTCTCAACAAGGCCACTTATTTTGCTGAGGACTACGTAAAAGCAAAGTACATATTTGAAATGTCAGAATATTTGGTTTTCTGTGCATCACTAGATTGTAATGAGTATTAGCCTTATACACTGGAACTACCCTATAATATATTAGTCACTTTCTTACAGGAAATGATAAAACACTCAGCAAAACAGATCAAGAAAGGAGATTATACAGATGTCACTGTTACAGCTAAGAATGAGCTCCTAATTTTGACCAGAAAATATGGGCTTTTCCAAGACCTAAGTCGTTCACAATGGTGCTAAGTTAATGTTTGGACTCAATGATCTTAGAGGTATTTTCCAACCTTAATGATTATATGAAAATATATATTGTTACAAAAGCACACGATTCCTGTTCTGGGTACAATTGTTCTTTTTAGAACCCTTTTGGGAGAATCATGCAACTCATGAAAAATCTGTCCTAGATCCTTGGGAAAGGAAACCCAAATAACAAACAACACAACCAACTCACCTGACGTTTATATTTTTACTAGCATTTACACATTTACTAGCAGTCCCCTATATTTTAAGTTTGTGGAACTAAAATCATCATTTTTCAAACTGCTAGATTTTTTAGTAAGTTAGTGGGAGACAGGCTATATGCTTGCCCAGATTATTCTGTTTGCTTCAGTCTCATATTCTAAAACTGGATTTATTTTGACTAAGGTGGCAGACCTACAACAAAACCACAGATTACATGTATTTGGTCTAGAACAACTGCTTAGTAGTCTAAGCTTTATTTAAAATCAATGGAGGCAGTTTAAAGGGGGCAAATAAATTGATTTTGTGCCCCTGGAGAGGCTTATTTATCCTTCTTGACTAGAAAGGAAATTTAGGTAACTAGCTCAGACAGACAACCAGGTTGTAGACTCGTAAAAGTAAGAGGAATCCCACCCAAGGCACTTAGAAGCAGTCAACTTTACCATATACATTTTCTACTTCACAGTGTATATTAAAGTTTGGTCATGCTCCTTTCCCTAAAGGTAGAGTGCAAAATTAGTTTGTTTTAAATCCCTAGTGAGACTCCTATTACAAGTAATTAAAGTTCAAGTCACAATCTCATAAATGATAATGAATTTTGAAGGCAGAAGAAAATTAAGTAATATTGGGAATGCAATAATCAGACTGCTTGTAAAATTTATGACATGGAAAAGAAAAAAACCCACGACATAGTGTGGCATTAAGGGTTCTAAAATTTTAAGCAACCCTATTTTTTGCAGATGAGAAGCTGTGATTTTAATTCTCACATCATGCAGCACCAAGAAATTTGACCTCAACATATTGACTACACCTGCACAGTGCAGTGCAGTACTCCCTCACAACAAGTAATTTCTTTATTATTACAAAATGTCTAGGATAGAAATTCTTATTAAAAAATTTGTAGATTCTTTTTTTTCTGGTTTGGTTGTTGCTTTGTTTTGTTTCTAATGATTACTCAGAAGTACTACTGCCAGATGGAAGAGCACTAGGGTTACCCTTAGCTGAAGATAATTCTGCACTTGAGTGCAGTAATGTATTACACTTTATACTGCAAAGAACATGTTCTAAAAATGTTATCTTCAGCTAGAGGTTGTTTAGTCATTTTTTGAATAAGAACTCATTCTGGAAAGGGGTCTTAGTGCCTTTCATTGGATGCAATTATAGTTGATAATTTCCTCCTCTCTTTCTCAAACATAATTTCTCGCTACTGTTACTTGACATTTTATCTACATACTTCTCTTCCAGTGTGGATTAAAATGTTTCAATTTTAATATATTTTAAATTCCATTAAGAGGTCCATTTGAGATGGTGGTGAACACTGTTTTATTCCTCTTCACCTTGTATTATTCAAAATTGTACCGCAAGAGAAAATATTTCTCTCAAGGTCTTTTCTTGCTCCGTGCTTATAGACTGAGAATTTAGTCACAGAGAGACTTCAAATAAATATTTCTCTCCACAACAGGAACCCAGATTTTACCCTAGCCATTCTATTACAGCTCAGCAGACTTGCTAATTTCACACCTGGAGGCAACTGATGAACTCCATGGCAAAAAAGCTCAATTAGTTCTGACAATTAAAGTTTATTGAACAGACTTAGGATCATCAAGAATCAGCTTCCAAACTGAAAATAAGTAAACTTACAAACCTCGTGACTTTGCTTGCCATCTATTTCCTAACCTTAGTAAAAGGAAGCTACAACTTCTATGGTAAGGTTAAAGAACAGCTATTGTTGACCTTAATGGAAAAGAACAGAGGAATTGTGTTGTTAGCTAAAGGAAAAGTGAACTGTGTCATATGTAGGTTTTAATATTTAATGAATCTATATGGCTGCAATCCATTATGTGACAATTTAATTATATGACAAAAAAGTTTGATAAATAATATTGTGGTAGGACATCTAATTCATTATTTAACAAAAAAATCAATACTTTCATAAATCATATTCCTACACACACACATAGTCACATACACGCAAGCTTTTTCAAGTAGGCAAAAATCCAGACACCATAGACCATTAATTTTCTGGGCAGGACAATTTCAAATTGAAGTTTACTCAGGCCTAGATGGGACTGAAATATATTTATTTTTTTTTAAAATTGGTAGATCAGAAATGGTTGCTGCTAGATGTTTTTCCTCTGATAGCTTCCCGAAAGTGCTGTATAACTAGAAGGACTACCTTTTGTATTTAAGGGACAAAGATGAAATGCCAGATCCCACTATACTTAATCACACAAAACTGCTGTTTGAGTCAATGGAATCACTGGGGCGAGTAGCCAGGCAGGCAAAGAGTGTCCTCAGGATTAGTGCTCAAGTTTAGACACAACATCACAATCAATAACAGGCAACAAAGGAAGTCCTCCTGAAGGGAGGACCATGGTAATGATTTACAGTAAAGGAGTCCTTGTTTCCTCCACAAACCATTCAGATAAAAACAGTGCCAGGGGAGTCATCCCTGTGGCATAGCAAAATTTCACCATGAGAAAACAAAGATAATGAGGATGTCAGGCAGGCGAGAGCTGAAGAGGGACACCAGGCATGAGGAAAGGGACAAGAAGATGTGCACTCCAAAGTCCTGCATCCAGGGATCAAGAGCAGCAGGAAATGAAGGGAGCGTGTGAAAGGAAACTGGGGATGAGGCACATGAAGAAGGATTGGCAATCAGCAGCTCTCTGAGATCACTGTCTGTGGTTCAGATAATTAATTTATTAGGAACAAATGCTTCGTCTCACACCGCTCAGTCTCCCCAAACTTCTATATGACTTGTGTTCATATTTATTGGTTTGTCATATGGTTCCTGACATTTTGAAACTCCAGCCCAAGCAGTACAACTCAAAGTCTCAGTGTTTTCAAGTTATGGAAAATAACCCTAATTTTGTTAAAGAAAATGATAGATTTAATATTTTGGCACAATTCTGCTTGGTAGCTCTACTTACAGGCCTCTACTTTGAACCTGAATATTGATAATTCACACTCTGGTGTTTTCAGGAAATTTGTTTCTTAATATTTTTAAAAATGACCACTTTCTTACAACTGTCCAGACTACTACTTATGTCAAGCATAGTTATCATACAATTTAGGGCTGACTAGTTTGATACTAATGCACTGACATTTTTATTTCATTCTGACAGCATTATCACTTTAACAACAATTCGTCGCAGTGCTTTTGTTGCCTTTAATTCTTTTAGCAAATGTAGTTGTTATCTTGTACTTAATCTAGGGAGTTCATTCTCTCCTCCTGAACTTATGCAATTATTTTTTCCTTATGTTGCATCTTGGCTTTTGCTGCCTGGGATGCTATTCTGTGTCAAGGGGTTAGTCTTAGTGGAGGTTTGAAGAATTTGTGTGGGCCCATGAAAAACTCTCCTCTCCTGGGGTATTCTGAAGAAAGTATTCATGCTACAAATATAAATATATATTTATATATACATGTGCATGCATCTAAACAAGCCAAGTTCCAAATACCAGAAGAGAAAAATATAGCATTTATCATTCCTTGGTGAATGAATTCAAAATGTGAAATACTCTTCTAAAAATTTAGGAAATATCTAAACACTTCACTTTACATAATTTTATTTCCCAAATATTTAAAATTATTCAGATTCTTGGCCTAGGTTTTTGGTTTAACTTTTTTCTCATATTTTTAATTTGGTACTACATGTTTTCAGTTTTCTCTTGAATTCTGTTTTACAGCTTAGAATGTTGTAAATAACAGAATAGAGAAATCATAGGAAGTTTACTGCAGTGAAACATTTTCTTCATTAAGCAAACTTCTGACATTTCAAAAGCAGTGTTTGTAAACAGTTTGCTTTGATTATTTCTTTCTTTATTCATTACCTAACCTTGACCTGCCAAATTGAATGGTTCCTAGTATCTGGCTTCTCTACAGTTTAATTAGAAAACCCAACATTATCCAGAGACAAAGGTGGTACAAAATTTTGCCATTGAAACTGTATCTGATGTCCGTAATCAAAAAGTTCTAATCTCTTTTCCATTAGAAACAAAAAGACTTCGGGAAGCTGGATTTACTTGTAAAAAAAAAAACCTTATGTGTGGTAGGCCAAGATGAGTAGAGTTCTGCTTCTTCTGCAATCTCATGAGCAATATAACATGTTCACATTCTCAAAAAGTTAAAGCTCACTGAAGAATAAAATGTAAAAAAATAAAAGTATGGTTTTGCAGTATTTATATATGAACCTCATATTAAGGCTTCCTGTATGAAGCCACACACCCCATTTGTAACATCCCTACAAATACATTGCATCATGTATGTAACTGGATCTGCTTCCAGAACTTATTTCACACTGGTAGAAGCCATTTCATTTTGCACCTCATCTTGCTCAACGTAATTATCAACCATCACCTGAACACTCATCTGCATGCGTAGTAGGACATTAAAAATTGAACTAATTAGCACCTGGATAACAAGGATGAATTCCCACCCTAGACCAATGGCACAGCTGCACTGCATTCCTTAAGAGGGGCAGCAGCAATATTCCTGTGATCCAAGTGTTAGCAGCTGATAAAGTAAGAGGAACGATAATGATTGTCATCAAGACTGCTTGACTGCAGAGTCAATGGCATTACTAAAGGCACCATAATTTTTTGTTAGGACAAGAGTGAAAGCATTTTCAAACACAGAGCACCTGAAAGGAAAAAAACAAGGCCAGCACCTGTGTTTTTGCATGCACCTCCAGTACTAATAGCATAAATTACATTTCAGAGATAATAAATTGGTAAGTGACCCTGGAAGTGTATTTGCTGTAAAAGAATAAAACCTGTAAAATATTGTATGCACTGTCAGACCTCTCAGGAAGCAAAAAGGCAAATTCAAATTCTCAAGTCTCTTTCCCAGGGAAGAAATCGGTCTGACCACATAAGCTTCACTAGTAAATCAATATTCTCAATACTAAAAATATTTACTGAATTGAGCACAGTGAGCTAGTAGAGTTTTGTACTTACTTACTGCTGGAGGAGAGTTGAGCCTGACATGAGTTCTGATCCCACTGACATAAAGACCCAAGGCACAAAGGCCTAAATACGATTCCTGTGAAAATCACAGGTGATGTTAACCAAGAGGGTGTGCCCAGAGCTCCGTTAGGTTAAGTGTAACTCTCCTGTAAGTGGTACAAAGCCCATCCTAATAGTATGGGTGATATGTGAAAAAAAAGAGTGCTACTTTAAGAAACCTTCCATGCAGATTATCTGTTGCTCCTGACTGGAATGCATACTTTGCTAGGTTTGGCTATTAGACCTGCTGATCTCCCTTGAGTTCATGTCAAGAATTTTATCTGGGTATATGTATGTATTCCCTTTCTCTATAGGCGTATGATTGGGGTCCTACTGTTATCTCAGATATGAATAATCTGAGGTAATAATCAATACAGAAAGTTCCACAAGTCATTAGTGTCTCATGAAGATTGTTATTAAAAGCACATTAGGCAAAATGGCAGCTAGAAATAAAATATTGAAGTCCCTCCAATGTATTTGAAGGGTGTTCCACTAACTGAGAACAACTTCAGAAATAATTGTGTGTCTGTGGGGTGCCCCTTAAATACCGATCTCTATCAAAAGAGACTTAATTCTCTGAGAGAATCTGGGTGAGCAGCATGAGAGGAATCAGTGTGTCCTTGCGTTGGAAGGCAACCAAGTGCAGAGTCTCAAAGCTTATTCAAATGAAGTGTTGATGCCTTTCTCCACCTGTGATACCACAGATGATTGGAACATACGACAAGCTTTTAACTGCTGTTTCTGCATGTTGCGTTTCTAGATGACTTAGTCCCATTAGCACATTTTTGACTCATTTCTATAGAAATATAAAAAAGAAACCTGAGTTTTGTATTGCAATTGTTTGCTTCTTCTTGATAACTTTTGAAATTTTTTCCCTTGTTAGTTAAAAGTAATTCACCAAACCCGTTGGCTGCCTGCTCCTACACAGAGAGATAATGCAAGACTTTTGAAGAAGCAGATCAATAAGAGACTATATTTCAGGTACCCTATCAGATCTATAACTGGCTAAGGAAAGAGTTTTGTGGAAAATATTCCATTTGTATCCTTAGCATGTGAATATTCACTTATATTCTGGGTGCATTTAATTATTTCCTAGAGTAACTATTTATTGTGCTTAATTTAGATTAGAGGCCTAGTCGGAAAACTTTGTTTCTCTTCATCAACTTTTGAAAACAATCTCTGGTTCTAAATACACAGCAAATTTAGCAAGAATACCTTTTTTTTTTTTTTTTTTTTGCTCAGTTCTGTGTCAATGAGATGGCACCAAGGTACAATGTAGTGGTGTCTCCATCTTCAGACACCGTGGAGGTAAGGAACATATTGGTACCCAACACAAAAATAAAAGCAGCATAATAATAAAATATTAATGCTGTTCAAAGGCAGTAACTCAAAACCATAGCTCACGTTTGATACTTCATTTAGGATTGGTCCTCAGCAATGCCATATCATAGAAGCAGTAATAAAATTATATTAGACTTGTTTCTGTTTCTTTTTAGACTGGGAATATACATCTACTTTCCAACAGTTAATGCTTTATTATCTCTTCTATTACTTGTCCCTTAATGCCTTGCTCTTAATTCTTCAATATGCTTTGCCATAAGGCAGAGATGGGAAATAGCACATGGAAATATTACTTGTGTCACAAAAATGTAGTAGTGATGAAATAAAATATAAAGCTAATTAAAATTTTGCTTATGAAGATAAGACATTTTATTTAGTAATTTATTTTAGACTGTTGCAGCAGGATTAGAAATGAAGGAAGCAATGGTGTTTCAATTAACTTGCCTGAGATTGCAAAGGACACTGGATATTTTATTTGGGCTTAAAGTCTTCTATGGTTGTCTGACAAGCTGACCAATATGAAGCCCTTTCGCAAAAATTACTGTATGTATCAAAGTTTTAAATTATTCATATGATGAAATGAAATGATCAACAAAACCACTGGATAATTAATGAAGTTGTCATCTTGACAAGACTAATAATAAGCTTCTCCTTGGTAAATAATCAGCGATTCCCCTGCTATAACCACAAAAGCAATTCTATTGTATGTTTATAAGCTCATGGAATAGAAATATCAAACCTTAAAAGCAGTTGGTTGAGTTTTGCCAATAGTTCAATGATTTTACATGATTTCACATAATTGGTTACTAAGTCAGTAGGTAGTTGCTATGCATGTGACTTTACCAAGGAAAATCAGACACGGTGCAAAGTACACAGAAAATAATTATTTCCCTGATACTATTTTTAGGAGACATATTAAGAAGCAGCAACAGCAGTAGTAAGATACCTACTAAATCTAGTACCACTGTAATATGTGAAATGATCTGTGGGTTTCTTATTCTTTAATTAAAGATTCTGTTGGTTTAATCATACAGCACCACAGTAATAACGCTGTACTGGATAGATGAAGACAAAGGGCATTAGCATAAGGCTACAGGAAGTCAGGTACTGCAACACAGCTCCATCAAGCCTCATCTATATTGCTGTATCTCAGGCTCCTTCAAACCCCATCTCTACTTCTGACAGCAATGTCCTAAATTTTCTTCAACTCTTTTGTAGAACACACCATAAAAAGCAGCTTGCACCTGTGGGAAGAGTCCTGACAGACATGGCAGGCTAAGACTTGGCGTAAAGACTCCATCTTCTTATCAGCACCTGGAGTGAAAAGAGGTGGCTGGAAAATGTCTGTCGAAGGTCCAGGGACGTACAGCACCCTGTGTTTCAGACTTTGCCTTCTCTAGTGGCTTTTTTCCCCTCACGCACATTGATAGAGTAATATCACAGTATCATTTGTGTTTCTGCTTTTCTAATACTCTATGCAGCATGTATACCTGGATGAGTTTGTCACTTTGCCTTGCAGTAAGGACCTAGGCTCTCATTCCATTTTGTCAAAACACAGACTCTGTAGACCTCAACCCTGCTTATTACACCGTTCCAACTTGCAAATTCTAAGTTTGACTGGGCCATATGTACAGGGAGCAGTGTATGTTTCTCTGTGTCTTTAAAAAATAAAATAAATGAGAAATGGTCCCAGTGCTCTATTAGTTGGCTGTAGGCACATATTTTCACACAAAACCTGGATACTATAAACCCTCTGGGCATTGGCATTTCCATTTTGGTAATGAAGGCATTTGGTTGTTCCAGACAGGAAGGTTTGGAGAGGAAAAGTGGCATATTCGAAATATTTCCTAAGACAAAACCCCAAAAATTTGCAATCTTTTTTTTTTTTTCTGAAGATAGGTTGTTAAAAATGCACCTTTATGTATTTCTCATTGATGAAATTCATGTCAAGATTTTTAACTCCTTACACTAAACCACCTAAGATAAAGTTAAAACTGCAGAATCGGCACTACAATCACTACAGGCACTCCAGACGCTCTCTGTGCTGTCCCAGGAACATCTGCTACTTTCTTCTGGGTAAAAATATGTTGTTTGTAACTTCTCTTCTGTCTACCCAGAGGCAGTGAAGGTTTTCCATTCCTTTTTAACTCTTATGTGGCAAGTTTTGTGTCTTTTTCTAGTCCCCACCAAGAGCTACCCCATGCTGCTCTCACTAATTGTGTGAACATTTCCAGACCCCCCCGCTCTCAGCGCGGTTTATTGACGCTCTGCACAGCAGAATACAAAGCAGACTTTTTCAATATTCACACAGAAAATTCATAGCTTGTTACAACAAGGGAAATCCCAAACCCTTTTCTGAAGGAAAATCAGCTTCCAACCAAGAGTGGCTCTAACAAGGGAGACAAGGGACAGGAAGGCTGCTGCACACACGTACCGGGATTTTGGAGCCAGGTTCCAGTGCTTTTGGAATAGGGGTGGGAGCAGGGATGCGTTTAGCTTCCTACCTGGGAAGCTGCCATGTGCAGATTAACAGCTACGATCCCACTGCACTGGAAACAAGTAATGCAGGGAAATTTTCTCTCTGCTTAGTGAAGAGGATCCTGTTCCTCAGATCATCAGCTCAATTTCTGTTCTTGCTACCAGATTCTCAAGCAACAAAGGTTTTATTTTTCTAAGTATAGTAAAAATACTGTTGGGTTCATGCATTTATGATGCTCATTCTTGTGAAATCTAAATATGCAAACACAGTATAAAGCACTATGAGGGAGGTAAAACCTCAGTGGCAACATCACTATGTCAGACCTTCTTTGTGATGCCAGGCCATCGAGTTGCAGTGGAGAAACAGTTAAAGCAACTTTTGCTTGGGCATTTCTTTAAGTTTATTTGTGAAAACATATTCCAAGCATGTACGTTAAACATGGTGACTTGGCATTGCATTGGCAAATCTGGGTCCATATCATTTGGATCACAGATTTCACAACATCTTACGCTCCACTCTCACAAAAAGCCAAAGGCAGTGTTTTTGTCAAGTGAGAAGGAGTGATATTCTGGGAGACAGGCAGCAGAGAATGCATAGCTGGCTGATTTTATTTGGAAGTAGATTGCAGGGATTAGGGTGTGGGGTTTGATTTTTTTACAAAGTGCTGAGGGCTAGCAAAACCCACCATTTCAAGTTTTCTTTTTTTCTTATACAAAATAATAGCTTCCTGATTGCCATGAGACAGCACACTAAAGTGTGAAAATACTGTAGCAGCTGTAGTGGTGGCAACACATGTCATTTCTGTGCATAGGCTGAGATTTTTCTCATGAGACTCTTAAATAGATGCAATGAAGCATTCAATACACACAGTTAATATCTAACAGTAATTCCTGCATGTGTTTGAGTCCTATACTGGCAATATGTGGAATGACTGCCAGCTTTTACAAATAAAAGATAGGTATGACAATATCCTGCTAGGATTGAAATATATCCCAATCAAAACAGAAGGACTGATTTTGTTTCTATGGTCTTTGTTTGGCATTCCTTATGGAGAAAGTAATTAATACAACGAGGCAGGAGGAGGACCGTCTCTTGGGATACACAATCCTTTTGTAACTTGATTCAATTATTTTTTTCCTGGCTATAATTCTTCAGTGAATGCTCCACCTTCTCTTCCTTGTGCTTTTATTAACTTAACTTAAAAAAAAAAAAAAAAAAAAGGAAAAGAAACAAGAAAGAACGAAGTAAAATGACAATGACACTGTCAGTGTGACTGTAAACTTCATGCTGAAAATTCATCCTTCTGTGCATTAAGTGAATTCCTGCTGGAAAAGGGCAGCTGATCCTAGACATTATTCAGCAAGCTCCATTTGTATGTTCTTTCACTGGAACACATGCTAGTGAGATGGATGATTAAAATCGTACAAACCCTAGTGCTCTCCCCAGACTCAATCTCTGCTTTTGTTCTGCAGCTTTCAGAGCATTTCAGAACTAAATCAAAACAGTTGTGGCAGAAAGAAATGGAAGCTAAATCATGTGCTGAGTGCCACCCTCTCTCAAAAGAGGTGAAAGAGAGGATGCAGGGTGAATACAGGGCTCAGAGCTCACCTAAAATCTTGAGCAGTAACCATCCTGATCTCAGGATTTGGCTCTAGCGTCAGGTTTTTTTAATTAATTTTTAGGAATCTTAGGTAACCTCTACTCTGTGCCAAACCAATCTCTGATTTTAAAAAACCATGTACAGCATCTAAGCTGATAAATAATTGAAACCTCTATGCCTTAAATTTCTCTACTCAGAGAATCTGCTGTCTACTGCCGTATTCTCATGCTACAACTTCACTGGTCTCACTTGAGCCAGTAATCTCTTTGACTTCAGCTGATTTTAAAACAGATAGAAAATTTTTGCTGGCTTGACTTTATACCTGTCACCATATATTTCAATCTACTTTGCAGGTAATATTAAATCCATTTCATTGTCTTAAATAATTCAGTAATAGTATTCTCTTATGATTTTTTGTCATGCCTTTTTCGGTGTTTTGGGGTTTTTTTTGAGAAAGAAGTATTCAAACTTTTCAATCAAAAAAACCCCCAGCAAACCGCTAAGATAATTCTCCTGTACCAAAGGGTGTACAAATAACTGCTAAATCTAAAAATAGTGTTCTTTAATGGGAATGAACTGTCATTTTTCTGATTTAAATTTATAAAAATCCACATAATAGGAATGCTTATAATTTTAAATTGGCACCAGTCAATTCACACCACGAAGGATACTGACACCTTGTTCACACTTTTATTACCCTCTGTAGCTTTGTGTATTTCATATGAGTGAAAAAAAATCAGATTTTGATATCAAACAAACAAACAACCAAGTGTGGATGGTCATGCTCCAGAAAACAGTAGCTAAGTGTTTTAATAAGCTGCTTTAATATTCAGCATTAATCTTTGGAACTGGGCCCACACAACAGAATCTTGTGTGTCTGCTTCGTGACCCTCCAAAATCAGGAAGGCGCTGAGCAAAGTGATGTGCAAGGCTGGTTTGGGCTGCAAGTCTTAAGCATTTCTTGGTAATATCTCACCGAATACTGTTTTTGTAGCCACACTTATCTAATAAAAAATGCACTTTTATTATCTAGCATGTCTGCAAACCATCTGTGAATTGATGGGGTCTATTGAAAAAAAAAAAAAAAAGGAGAGGGAAAACTGAGCTGTCTATGAAAGCCCATTTTGAAAAGCCATAAAAATAATAGGCCAAATTTTAGTTCTCTCTGATTTTTGATCTCAAAAAGCTGCCTTGGTTTCAGTGGAGCTACACTGATTTTCATCTGCTATGTATCCATTCCTTAGGATATGCGAAACTTCTGCTGTTTATCTGCATTTCTCTCTTATAAAGCTGAAATAGACTAAAAAAAATTCAAACCAAAGACATTCTCCCAAACCCACTGAAATGGCAATTACCGCTTTACCTTAAATTTGTTTATTTTTAAAATATAAATTCTACTTTTAAATTTTACAATAAAGTTGGATTTGTATAACCATATATCTGCCTAGAATGTTGTTTTAATATTTTACTATTATTTGCAGATGAATCACAGTTAGAAAAGGACACTCACTAAAGTCTGGAATTTTACCTATTCAGTTTTGGGGGTTTAGTGGGCAGCTACAAAATAAAATAATGTTCTTTCCTGGCACTTCAGTCTTGGAAGAAAATAAAACATTTCAATGTAAGGATGCCAAAGCATACATCACAACCAAAACTGATAGTGATTTTGTAATCATTCTGTCTATTTTATTGGCATGCTACATTTCTGAGGGGTTTGTGAGGAATGCAACTCAATGACAAACTGAGCTCTGTCTATGAAAAATCAATTATTTTGATTGGATTTTTAAAAGGCATTTCAATACGGTACCATTGCACATCGCTTAAGAGGCCTGAAACGCACCAGAGCACAGCATTTCCCATTTAGCAAGCCAAGAAAATATCTTAGGCACTGCACAAAAGTATTTCACTGCACTTGCAACCACAGTTTTCAGGCGGAAGAAGGAGGATCTTTGATCTGGTTCACAGCCATCCCTTCTGAAAGGTCCTTCCCTGAGTATTCACATCACTCAGAGCTCACGAGCTCTCAAATCAGGGTCATAATTCTGCATACAGATGCGTAAGTGTTAATTTTCCTGTCAGCTGCCCTACTGAAATAATTGATCATTCACAGACAAATTTTTCACTGGCATACACCAGACATGACCCATGTTAGTTTTTGCAAGAACAAGATGAAGGTGTAAATAGTTTGCAGAGCGATACATTTTGATTTTGACGGAGATTTTAAGCTTAAGAGTAAGTTGAGTCCACATAAAAACACAGGAGAGGGCAAATGAAGGTCAAGTTCTGAAATACCCAGTGTAAAGTATATACAGGAATTGAAACAAGATGTCATAGACAGTATTTGATAGTCAATAAAGGATTAGCATTCAGGTTCTTCAATTCATTGTCTCCAGCTCCTAGATATTAGTGTAATAAATCTTGCAAGTATTAAAACATATGTAAATGGGGCCTTATTTTTTTCTTAGGTATTGAACCCTTGAAGTTCACATTTTCAAGTTTACTATAATAATTTCAAGAAGGCAGTTACTGAAAGAATATATTTTCACACTGCTACAAGCCTTTAGAGACTTAAAAAAAAAGCTACAGTACTGGAAGACTCATGACAGAACTGCTGGAACCTGGCTTGTGCAGAAAACTTGCAGAACAAAGTCCAATCCCCTGTTATTGCAGGTGGCCATCTCATAGAATCTATTTTAAAATAGGATTAATCTCCATCTTAAAACTAATTAACTTTTTGCCCCCATAACTCCCAGTGGGAGATTCTATTTTCCAGCATCTCATGACTCCGCCACTTAAATACTTCTTTATTTTCAACATACGTTTATCTGTGACTTTTTTCCACCTAACAGCTTCTCTAGTGATATTTTCCCTGAGCTCTTTTCCCATTTTTCCCATTTTCTTTTTCCTGTTGTGGCAGTTATAGAGAGCAATTGCAAAGCCTCCTTTTTTTAATTTTTCACATTTTGTCTATGACAATATCCTTCATTTTCTCCTCTTATAATATTTGTTATCTCGAGTCACTGTAGTAGCTTTGCTTTGCATCTCTCCTAGTCTAAGTTTTCTGAACCTGGGTGAAGAGAACTGCACATTGTGTTCCAGTGAGAGCCTATCAGTGCCCTGCATGATGTCAGGAATTCTTGTCCCTATTACTAATATGAAAAATAGTCACATCCTAGGGTCTTACTTTCAGGGCTACATCATTTTGATAGTTCAAATATCCTGGTGATGCTCAGAGGAACCAAAAACTTCTCTTCCTCAGATATTTCCTTCTTATCACAGATCATGAAGGTCTTTCCATGTAATAACTTTGTCAACAGCAAAACTTGCCAGTACATTCTTATTTTTAATATTGAAAATAATAAATAATGCTGATCCTAACTCCTGAAGAATCCTGCTAATGAATGTACGATTTTTCTAATTTACCCATTATTATTTGCCCTTCATTCAGTTTCTAACTGCTTTACAATCAGTCTGCTAAACCCATCTTCTCATGCTTCACTAATTACTTCACATTAAATGCTTTAGTGAATCCAAATAAAGCAAGCAATAGAACTCCATTTATAAAATTATTTTGTATAATACATGTATATATATATCTTTTACCATCTTTTCCGCTTAACATTTTTTATTTCATATATTTTAATCTCTATTTGTTCCAGAACCTTAACTACACTGATATGCAACCAGCAGGTCTGTTTGCTTTCATGTCTCTCCTATGGAGGCCTTGGTTCTTCACGGTTCATCTGCTCACAGAAGTTCATTTCCTTCATTTTTCAAACTTTGTCTCTCTGAAAATATTTATCCTTCCATTTAATTTTGGCTGCATGAAATAACGACTGCTCAATTAGATACCACTGTGGCAACAGTTATAGAAAGTAAAATATTTTAAAAATAAAACCTATAGAACTGATTGATAATTCAAGTGAAGAAATCTCTTGGCTGCCATTTGCAAGCTTAACTGTGTTACCATTTCTTTTAATAGTAGCAGGATACAATGTATTTCAGGAAAGTCAAGATATTTTACTGATGTGTTGGAATTAAATGTTTCCCAATATTTATCTGATTAATAATGCTACAGATCATTCATATCTATATTCAGATCTGTCCTGTGAGAAACACCAAAAACTTTCCTGCCACTGTGCTTCCCCAAAGCAATCTTGATCTTCAGTGGTTTTATTTTATTTATCCTTCCCACTACTCTACAGCCAATAATGATGTAGGTTTTTTTTACTCAAACACATTTCTTTATTTCTGTCTTAACAGCATATGATACTTTATTTTCCCTAACGCTAACCTTACCATGCAACACGATGGGGCAAATATGACATTTTCTGGCCATCAGAGCTGAAGCCTCTTCTTGGAACAAGCACAACCCAGCTAAGCTCCATTACTTGAGGATTTTTGTCTTCTATGTTGCCCCTGTTCCTTTACTGCCTGTCATGTGAGGACCAGACACCAACTAAAAAAGTGCTGGACCCAGAAGGGCAAAGATAAATGAGCCAGACAAGCCCAGCAGGTCCCAGTCACAAGTTCACTCACAATACAGACATAGCAGTCCTGCAACACAAAGTCAACATCACTACTCTGATCCCACCTGACATCCTGCATCCTGGCTTCAAGTTTTGGCCTTTTGTTTTTAGGCTTTGAATAGAACATAATGGTAATTTTTTCTGATTAATTTTTCTAGAGGAAATAGGCAGAGCATTACAACTCCCTGTTTTATTTATCCATCTATTGATCTAGTAAATTTAGCACTTTATCTCTTACACTCATTTTCTCTTCTTGCATCCTAAACTAGATGCAGAGATTATGCAGCCACTGCTGAATTCCTACTCTCATTTCTTAAATTAAAGATGCTCTTATCAACATCACAGAATTTGGCAGTAATGCTGTCTTTAGACATCCATCAGAAATTATCAGTTTAATCAGGGACTAAGAGAACTATCTTGTAAGAGAATATAGTGTCATTGGGATTTACCCATGAGAATTAATTATATTACAAATTGTGTCAAATTACATTGGGAGTCCTAAACTTTACATTTCTATGTTGAAAAAAAAACCCCATAGTAGCACCAAAAGATTATGTTCTAAAAAACTCTCAAGTGAGTAAGAGGAAATATCAAGCTCAGAAATACGTTAAAAGCAAATCTTTAGGAGAAAACATACTAGGAGTGACCATGTCTGAAAGTTACATTCTGAATGACCTCTGCAGAATGTGTGCTGCTCAAAATAGAGTTAAGTACATGTCATCTAGCAAATGGAACCATTACAGAGAGACATTATACATACAGTGACACAGAAACATATTGGTTGCTAATTCCACACCCCTATTTATAGCTCCAGAGGTGAGAAGATCTCCCGTGCAGAGTAAATGTGCCTCATCTTTGCAGAGAGCAGCAAGGACCTCTCGTTTTCCATATGGACGTGGGAATGGCTTCCACAAAGCCATCCCCACTGCTTGTACCCAGCTTTTCACTGACCTTCTCGGGGTGCCTTAGCAGCACTAATGTGGGTGGCAGAAATGCATTCTGCCAAGCATCTTCCAAGGAAGGAAAAGTGAGCTGTACCAGGAATGTATTATTTAATTTTGCCTACATTTCCATGCCCCAGGATTTGTTCAAGGGGTGCCTAGTGACACACTTGGCTGTGCAGTTAATATGACCTTATCTTGATCTGCTGTGGAAGGGAAATGCACTCCTATTCTTGGAGTGTCTTGGAAAACACAGAGAAATACAAATACTAAAACTTCCTTATAATTATGCAAATGTGATGGAAAATGGAAAGGAAGTCTGGACTTTGTTGCTGAAACTGGTTTGCTTGACACATTTTGAAAATGAACACTGGCTCCACAGATCACGGTGCTCCCAAGAGGTAAAATCATAGTCAGGAATAAATAATTGCATATTTTTGGAGATTTTCCCTCAGCAGACTTGCCTTTACGTCTCCTCTGGTCACTGCAGTATTTGGGGTTGGTGTGAAAATCACGTAGCTTATCTGTTTTCAGAGATTCTTACACATTCCAGTACACCTACCACATCCTGATTGGGAACTGGCTCTCAATTTTGGCACTCTAAAGGGGGGCAGCAATGTCACATTATGTGTAAGGGTGACTGAGATATTTGTGGTTCAACCTGCATACCAGGGGATCCTTGTTAGAGGAGGAAGGCCTTTATTCAGTCCCATTCACTATTCATATATACTGCAAAGTGGCTAAAGTAATCATATTATAAATATTATGCTCAGGTATTCAGGCCATGTTATAAAGGGAAGCCATTTTAAGCCATTGGAGACAAAAAGGAAGAAAAGAAGAAAAGAAAATATTTTAACTGGTGTTTTATTACTGTAAAATTAAGATGGAATGATTAAAAAGGGATGGCCTGATCATTTTATGGATAGATTTTGTTCTGCTTTCCTGAATGTTAATTCTAAAATAATATATTTGTTACAGACTACTTCTATTCACATACTTAATTAGAGCACCAATTAAAGTGTGCTGTGGAAAACACTGTGGAAAATGCACCCTCTACTGGCTCCAGAAAACATGTTATGGAATAGAAGTTTGGAACTTTGCTGAACTATCTTCCCAGAAAATATACCTGGAAGCAGAAAATTAATGACTTCACTTACAAAAACATGGTTCCTTGTAAAAGAGCAGCTAAAGATGTTTTACATCCTAGAATTTATGAAAAGACACAAGCCAGAAGAATGTATTTTAGGAATACAAAGTGCACTGTTTTAATGAAGAACGGCATATTGGTGCAAGATAATACCTTACACATATCTTATTGTGAATACAGCGTAATGACCGTGGCCATGAAAACAGTCGGGTAAGAGAAATGCTTCCTGTATCTATGATAGACAACAAACTTATCTTTGATTCAGTAACCCTGCAGAGAGGAGGACAGGATTATATAGGCAAAATGGAAAACTAAGTGCGTTTGGAGCAAATCAAACAATCACTGGTTTTGACTCCTAAAATATAGAGGCATGACCTTTCCACACTTTCCTATTTCAGCAGCAAAACACAATTTCTGCAGGTAGTACGGATCTAGTTTTCTCCCCAGCTAATTGCAAGCTGGGATAACTGAGCTCCTTTCATTCCCTGATGGCATAAATAGGAGAGCCAGGTGTATCCAATGCACGGTGTAGTAGATTTCCTCTGTAGCAGTAGGTTCATATGTTCACTGCCTGCTTATTTTCCACCATAGTGCAGGCACCTTTTGAAACCCACAGGCAATGTGCAGCCACCTGAGATATTTCCCTCTCTAGCTGGTCACCTTGGCACAGAGCAGACAGGTCTGAACCCTTTGCAACCAAGGAACAATTCCGCTTAAAGGAATGCTCCAGTTCCAGTGGGAATTTTATTTTTCAAAGAGCCCTGGGGCTTATCCCAGAGCAACTCCTTCTATTTAACAGCTTGTAGCTAAGAAAGGATGACAAGAGGCATCCCTGAGACATGAGTAACCCCTGCTGAAACACACAGGCAGACTGACTGGTGTCACTCTGGAGAGCTGTCACATTATGAGTGTACCCTCCTCAGTGGGCTGTGCAGCTGAAGATACTGCCTAATGATGTGTTACCACGTAATGATAATGGTCTTCGTGGAGCTTCTCTTTAATGATGTGTGTTACTTTGTAATGATAATGGTCTTCTTGGAGGCAGACTATAACTTTAATCTCACAGCCCCACTGAGGAGGTAACACTCAAAGCATGACAACTCTTGTCCATGACCTCTGTGAGCAGCCTGCTCATCTGTGAGTAGTCATCAGAAAGAGCCTTCAAACAGAAAAAATAAAATTCAACTGAGAGGGCACAAGCCTTCCCAGATTATGCAGAAAACATTGCACAAAAGAAAGATTAATATTCATATATTTATATAATATTTATGTATGATTTATATGCTACATATATATATATATACAAAATAATACAGTTTTCCTCCACTAGGCTTGCTTCTTCTACTTCAAAAAGTACTTAAGAAATCTTGAATTTCTTTTTACAGCACCAACATGTTATGGTGTTCAGCTGGGAGATGAGAGCAAATTGATATGAGCCTCACTGGAAACTTGACATTTTGTTTGTTGGGAAATCATGGAGAGACACAAGAGATCTTTTGTGCCAATTTCTCTCCTCCATTGCTCAGTGAACATTTTGGCCAGATGTGGAGGGAGGCTCAATAGTTCCCAGTACTTTTTGTAGATTCCTAGTCTCAAGAAGAACAAAATAATTATAATTAGCAGAACTTTTAGGCAGTATGATAATAAGAGAGATTGCATAGTCCACAAAGACTACCAAGTGTGTTTAATTTGACATGATGCATGTCCTATCATTATCTTTTAAATTAAAAAAAAAAAAAAAGATAAATCCAGCTCAAAAACCCTCCAAGCCTACAAACAAAAATTCCCCAACATTCAAGTCACAACAGCTAATTAGATGGAAGAAAAAGCCTTGCAATTGAGCTTTTCCTAAAATCCAGTGTCAGGATTGAGACTGAAATCTATCCATTTTTCCTATACCCAAATTTTTATCTTCCAATGTTTGTAGGTGTCTTCCCTCCAACATAAAACTGAAAAATTATAATAGTGTCTGAAAGACTGTTTCGCAGCATTTCTGTACCAACCACATCCAGGAAAAAAACCCCCTGGACAATGTACCTAAAATAAATGACCTGAAGGAAATAAGTGACCTTAATTCCTGTGCCTGCCACATTTCTGAAAAAGTGTGGGCATCGAATCATGCATTATTTCAGTACTATGATAATAGTTCTCTAACAATACTATTTTGATTGCTCCTTCAATATGTATAAGTGCAAATGGAAATTATACAGGTAATCTAATAGATCCTGCAGTTCAGCCAAGACAGCGTTACAATGTGGACAAGTTTTCATATTTTAAATACCTTATCTGCTTATTCAAAGTAAATGGCATATCTAATTATTAAAAAGCATATACTTTTGCCTCTTCCTCTATAGGAAATATACTACAGTCTATTTTCATATGAGAAAAGAAAATATGTGTCTCCCTTGAAATAGACACTGTAGTATGCTTTCATAAGAAATTAAAGAGACAGACACTGGAAACCAATGAAATGGGCAAA
This sequence comes from Callaeas wilsoni, assembly GCA_013398955.1. NCBI lineage: Eukaryota > Metazoa > Chordata > Aves > Passeriformes > Callaeidae > Callaeas > Callaeas wilsoni. The sequence continues at coordinate 3,372 of VWPU01018439.1, read as the reverse complement.
GATTCAATCACTAGCCTAGGTACCCTAAGAATTTTTCAAGCTAAACCAAAACAAATTTTAAATCAGGGAACATCTGTTCCATATTCAGTGTAAGTCCTTCTCTTAGTTTACTTGAATAAGATTAATTTTGCTTAAATTTTGACTCGTACCAAAGACAACTACACCTGAGTTAGTCATCAATGTCAACTCCACCCTTCCTTTTATTTATCCTTCTTTCTAGCTGTTTAAACTTTCTGCATCTGAAAGACAGTCCATAGCATATACAAACTACTTTCATATAGCAACCGTTGTCAGAAAAAAAAAAAAAAAGCCCACAACTAACTCTACCCGTGGAAAAAAACCAGAGATTCTCACTCTTTTAAAAATTAATCTGTTTTACTCACGAGAAATTCACTTGAAACATCAATTTCTTTCTTGTTGATACATAAGATCAACTGAGAGGCTATCTGCATACAGGCTAGATATAACCAGATATAGCCTTAACACTGCTTCAAGACTGTAGATCTGACCGTCAGAAAAGCAGTAGTAATATTTGTAAACTGAGCAAACTCAATCAAGAATTATTGATAAAGAACTGCATATAATTTAATTTTGTTTATTCACTCTTTAGGATTTAATAACAATAGTTCAATGATGATGCCAAGAATGAAACTTGATCATTTTGCATTGCTGACACCAATGAAATACCAGCAGAGTTTAACAAACCCAGCATCATTCATTCCAAAACTTCAGCATTTCTACAACAGAGAAACTTTGACACCCACTGCAAATAAAGTCTGCCTTAATTATAATTTTTCTGCTGCTTTTGGTATTTCTTTTGTATAATCACATCACTATCTCAGAGGTATTCTCCAATATTCACTGAAAACTATTCAGGAAATCCTCTAAGGAGAATTTTATTATCTAGATAGCTTATTTTCTAAGATTTTAAAAAGATGCCATAATAAGTGGATAAGACATCAGGTTTCTTAACTGCATCCTAATTTCGAAGAGCTAATTCTGCTGTGATTGAATGCCAACAAATTTTGACAGATTTTGGAGATTTTAAGAGACACTATAAGCAATTCTGCAAAAAATGTATCAAACTTCTTGCACATCAAAATGAGCCTTTGCTGCTGTAAGCAAATAGCTTCTAAAATTGGAATTGGTAGAGTAAGGGTTTTATGTCTTTTTCTCTTGCCTCCTAGTACCTATTTTATTGCACATCACCAGAGGGAGCTACGTTTTGCAAAATTTTAGTACTGCTTTGATGCTCTGAAACATAATTGGTGTCCCAAAACGCTTCCAGTGTTTCTTGAGCAGAACACAGGTTCAGCCTCACTCTCCACTGGAGCAGAGCCAATGGTGCAATGGTTTCTCCCACTTTTTAGATGAACATCTCTACATCAGTGCTAATAGTTATTAAAATGAGTGAAAAAAATACTGCTTAAAGGAAGCCTTTTTCCAGAGAGGTGGGAATTAGCTTTTCCAGCAGGCAAGCTGAGCCGCTGAGAGATGCCTACTTTTGATGCCCATGGGAGGTGGAGGGGAGCATGTGGCCACTTGCTCTCGTCGCTTGGCCACTTCTAGAGAAAGAGCTTCTGGCCAGGGCTGCTGCAGGAAGGCCAAAAAGCTTTTAGTCCTTCTGCTTTCACAGGCCTGCTTCTCACAGGAAGGTCAGCAGCTGATGCCCCCCTTCCCTGGAGCAGGACAGTCAATGAGGTAAGGTGGCAGGCAGCACTCCCATGAGCTCCCTGGAGGTAACGTAGTCACAGCAAGCGGTGGTAGGGAGAAAAAGCCTCTTTGTTTCAGGGCTGCTCTGCTTCCTCTTCCTACCCTGTGAATAACTCAGCTCTCACATTTCATACAGCTGGTCAGAAGGAGTCCAAGAGGATTTTCCAGTAAATCACTGCTTTGCCCTCCTGACGCTTTTGGACAATTGACCTCCTGCTGCAAGTGGGGCGGAGGAACAGCACTGAGCTGGGAAAGCTAAGGCAGATTAGACACAGTGGGCCAGAAAGGTAGGATAAAACTGGTCATTTGCCAGCACATAAGCCTAGATGGTATCTCTGATAAACTTTTATTTTTACAGGCCACCAGGGCTGATGGAAATACATGTCTAATTCAGTTAGCACAGACACACTGATTACATATAAGCTATTTATGTCAAAACTAACCTAGATTTTTATTAAAGTCCTGTCATGTATATTAATTTCTATACATTCAACCAAGTGTAATGCTTTATCTTTTTTTTTTTTAGTAAGGAATGCATTACTCATTTTTCCTCCTTATATATTGGTTTAGATTTTGGTATAATAAATACAACTCATGTCAAAATACCTCTACAGAGTAGAGTCTTAAAATATCATTGTCCAGATCCTGAGGTCTATAAGCATCTACATAATACTGTTCAAGGATTTGGTCTATGAATGTTCCCAAAATAGATAATTTTTTCTCAGATGTCAGACAGCACCCCCCTCCCTTCTTTTTTACTTCCATATATCCCCTCCTGGGTTATGTATTAGCCCTAACCTCAGAGTGACTAAGAATTATTTATTTCTACATAGGCTTGTGATTTGTTGGTTTACCTTCAAGTTTGATTAGATCCCATTAAAAGTAGAGAGGAAACAATAATTCTCTCACATGACTCTCCACCGAGATTAAGTGTCACTATACAAACATGGAGAGAGAAGTTACTCCCAAACCCAAGAACTGACCCTTGCCTCACAGTGACTAAAAACTGCTTTTCCTCTTTTTTTTTTCTATATGTGCTATAAACTTATTGTTGATATTTTTATTTCACATCATATGACTGAGAGGAATAAAACATATGCAACTTGCCAGAAATCAGCACAAATACACTAACATAAAATTGGCACAGACCACTGGAAAATCAAATCCCATGAACGGGCATGACTTGTCATATGAATAGACTAGAAACAGGTTCCAATCTATATCAACAGCTTCAACTATAGAACCACAGAATAATGTAGGTTGGAAAAGACCTTTAAGATCATCAAGTCTAATTGTTAATCCAGCACTACCAAATCCACCACTAAACCATGTTCATCAGTTCCGCATCTACATGCCCAAATATCACAGCCTTTTGGGGTTAAGGAAAGGCAAAGTTGTTGCAACCGCTTTGCAGTTCGTGTATAACAACTGATTTACATCCTCCACCACAGAGTAACACACATCTTAAAACTCTGGCCACAGAACAGTTCTGAAGGCTCATCTAAATTTACTTTCTTCCTTCCAGTCTCCTCTCAATAAAGACCATGGAAGACAGGACTAGGGAGAAGATACTGCATTTGCACATGTTCACAATTATTGAAAAAATATAAAAATTACTGGAGGCACTGTACATTATGGCAGATACAGTGATGCCTTGTA